>CM021729.1:36000942-36028008 GCA_011074415.1 Stictonetta naevosa
AGTAACTCCATACATGGCAACTGAATTTTGTGTCATTTGTACAACCTAATCATATCTATTATCATAACTTAGATACAAAACACAGAATACGACACAATATGGCAGTACTTCAAGGAAAATCCGTCTTGCCAATTCTTAATGAGGAACTTAACACAACTGTAAAAAATGATTAGACTCAAAAAAAGGGCAAGGTGGACATACACAAACTGTTTACTAGTTCTGTAGCTTGTATATTCTATGGTAGAGTGAAAGTCAATTAATTCTAGTGCTTTCTTTGTATTCTATATAACTGTGAGGTGTCTCTTCTTTCTGTTCATTTTTTTATTTTTTTTAATATGTATAATCCAGACTTCTTATGTACCCTCTTTCAAAATTGCAGACATAAGTATTTTTCTGTTTTCTCATTGTGAATATAGCAGTTAAAAAGACAAAGTGAAATGGACTATATACATATTAAGTTACTGTTTTTTCATCTGTTATACAAGAAAGATTGCAACCTTTTTTTTTTTTTTTTTTTTTTTTAATACACCATGAAAAGTAACTAAAGACCACTCTGAATTAACACACTCTTTCAGTCTGAAGGATCACCATACAAGCACAGTGCTAATCTCACCCACTATTGCTACCAAGTCAGCTATTACAAGTCATGGACTCATTAAAGTTTTATTCAGTACTTGCTTGCACTACACCTTCCTGCACCACAAATAAGACAGATTTTTTTCTGTCTTCATGAAATCCATGTAAACCTAGTTCCTTGGTTATAAATAGTAATAAATAATAAGAAACAAACTAAATAAAACAAATATACAGTAAATAAATAAATAAATAAATCAGGAGTTTCACATATGTGTAAATACATAGAGCTTATCTTCAGCAGTTTACAGCCTCTGGCTTTAATTCAGTAACATCATCACATGATGAATCCTGGAACAAATTCTTAATGAAGATCCAAGAATCACCCGTTCAACTCAGTCACCTTTTATTATATCAATATGAGCTTCATGACAGCCAAAATATCTGAGACTACAAGCTACTAGATATTGCACAGGTTACTTTGATTCTTCTTTTTGAGTACTCTTTTGCCCATATCAACTCAAAAAAAATCACTTTGCTTTTACAGTAGCTGCATTTTTTCCCTTGATCCTGTCAATCTAATTCAGTAATAATCTTCAATGCCTTAAATTACCAGCCATCCTGACTTTGCATCCTGCTAAGGAGAAAGTCAGTCATCCTTTCTGAAATAAATCTATCCAGCTTTGTGTAAGGAAGAAAGAAGAGTGCATCTTCAGCTGTGAAAGGGCCCCATATCATTAATCAGTGTTTTCCTTTCTCCAAATACTTATTTCCTGGACTTAGTCCTTTAACCTGTTTATATTTTGCCTTAACATTTTGCTTCTGTGTTTGTTAATGAATTGTTTTAAGTTCTAAATTTAAATTCTCAAGCAAGTGCACTGTCTAGTGGCCCAACAAATGAAAGCACCGCCAGCCTAAAACTGGCTCTAGCTAAAGGGCTCAGTCATTGCCCCTACACAAAGACAATAGTGCTAGAGCAAAGACAACAACAGGAGTACCCAGAGAGAGGCAATTTACAGAAAGCCCTTGAAAGGGAAGGCATGCCCTAAAGGAGAGGTCTCTCCCATCAGTGGTCTCTCCCAGCTATCTTTCTGCCATAAGCTTTGTTACAGGAGACAGTGGGGAGAAGTCAGGTGCTTCCTGGTGGAGAATGACACCAGTCATTCATTCACTGCTCTCAGTCACACAGTTACATCACCACTGCCAGACGTACAGCCATCCTTCCCAACACAAGATTTCTCTTGCTTTGTCTTTCTAATGTCCTTCAGCCTTCAGCAAGAAATAAAAACAACTGTCCAAAGGCCCAGGAGCTGTTAAGTATTGCTACAGTGTAAAGGTCTTGTCACAACTATTATATTCAATGTTGTGATGAACAAGTCTGAAGCAGTTTCCATATGTAAATGGTATTTAAACCCTGTAGGTACAGTTACATTAACAGATATATAACTTGAAATGATAGGGCACAGAATCACAAAGTTTGGAGTGGACTTCTGGAGGTTCAACTGGTCTAACTCCCTTGCTCAAGCAGGGACACCAACCATTACCATAATGCCCCTATGTCCATCAGGGACAGTGTTTTTACTCAGGAATAGGAGTTCTGTAAAGGAAAAACTGCAGAAGTCTCTTCCATTTTTTTTTTTACCTACAGAATTGCTTCTGCATTACAAATTTTTCAGTTATAAATATATATTTATACTTTTCAGGGGGAAAAAAATAGTTATACTCAGTTTAAAGCATATATGCATACAGCAATTACTGAAGAGGCAGAGTGTTGAATTATATTGTTGCACACATAATTTTAAACATATATATTAAGATATATCTAGGCTGTCAGTAAGCAATCAATAGTATTTGCTGGAAAACAACAACAACAAGAAAATTCAGTCAATACAGAATAGTCCAATTCATTGAAAGATTTCTACATTGCAATAGCTCATAAGGTTTCTTATTGTATACTGTGAACTGAGTACAGTCTCCAGGTAAATATAAGACCTATTCAGTATTTAATTTCTGTAAAATATTTTACATAGAAACCCATACTGCAAAAGCTCTGGAATTTCAGTTGAGTCTCAAGGTTTTCAACATTTTGCTAGATTATACCTGTTAAAGTTTGCAGTCACCAACTATTTCTCCAGGTTCTGCTGGTGAACCATGAATTAGGATCCACAGATGACATCTTCACAGAATAATGCAGGCCTTAATGCTCTAAGAGGATGAAAAAGCTGTTCTGCTGCAACACAGCACAGAAGACCTTACCTTGTCTCTTAAGTGCCTGGGTAAACTTTTTCTAAAGAAAAATGTCAACTAATGTTTAAATTTTGGAGAGCTTAAACTCAGTTTAAAGATAAAATAGACAGCAAATAAATGTTCTTCCAGAGTCTTTTTATTGTGGAACTCACTACCGTTTGTCTGTAGTTACAATATGTACCTGTAGTTGTTTGTTTTAACTTAAGAAAACTCTCTTCTTTTTACTGCACAAATTTATTTATCTATTTATTTATTTATTTATTTATTTTAAGACAATCATGTTACCTTCAATTGCCTTATACTAAAAAATTTTGTATTTTGGGGGAAAATCATATGCTCAATATTCATTTTTATTTCATGGAGAATCAGCAATCACAGACTTAGTAAATGGAAACCCCAAAATGAGAAACAGTTGTTCTAATAATATTTTTGAACAAACCAGCATATTCCCAGAAAGCAAGCTCTGAGTGACCTAACCTCTGCCACTGAACTTTAGGCAATTATGTACTCTCCTGATCTGTCTAGTAAACAGAGTTTTATCCAGATAATCTGTTGTAGTTACAAAGCAAACACTGATTTGCAACGATTCCAGAGAGTTACTTGACTCTTTGGAAAGATCAGAAAATAACTTCCTTTTTGATCCCATAATTTGGAATGTGAATTTTTAAAATGTCTTTTTCTCATCTGCTTGGTTTTTAACAGAATTGTGAGTCTTACCATTTTAAGAAGGCTGAAATAAACAACAGAGTATATCTGATTTTCATTAATAGTGCGATTAGTTTAAAAACATATTATTAATGGACAACAAATAACATTTTTACAAACCACATAAACTAGCAAAGTTTTTAACAGTGTTTCACAACAGCACTTCTACTCTACCTCTAAGTTGAACTGCATCAAACTAACAGTTCTGAGTCACTGTGATCTTTTTATTGACAACATGTGCATAGAATTTTAACATGTAATTCCTGCATCCAATCTATATTTCTAAATTTGTTGCAACAAGATCTTTTAGTAATTTAATTTGGAATCATCTTAGAAACAAGCCTTAAGTTATTTCTCTCTGAACTTCTCCATTCTGACTCTTCTATTGGCAAGGCGTATACTTTCATCACTTTAAAATCAGGTAGAATTTAACTAGCAACATTAACGCCATTAATTAAGTTACTTCATCTTGCAGCATCCCAGAATTATTGTGTGATGCATTTGTTTCAACTGTTTGCTATACATATGTTGGCCCATAACATAAAAATCAGAACATATAACTACTGACTAAACATTATCCTTCAATTTTCTCACTGGAGAATAGACACTTAGTATATCATTCTATTTGCATTCTTTTCTTGGATGTATGAAGAGCAAATACTGACAAAGAATGACCTTCCTGCTGGAGTCAGATCTTCAGCCAGAAATTGGTTCTTCCTGTATTGTTAACTTTTTCATGATGAAGCATAATTCAGACAACTATATCTCTAGAAACCAAAAGAACTTCTATGAAGAAACTAAAGGCTTTTTCTGTCATTAATCTTTTCAGGTAGATTTTTCCATCTAAAGATTAGGCTGGAAAAGGTTAAAAGGGTTAAAACTTCAAGAAAGCTCAAGTCTGTCTCTTCTTTTCTTCACACATTAGAATGCGCAAGAGGATTCTGTAGCCTGTTAGTTTAATATCCTGGGAGGTATTCCTAGGAGGGCATGATAGTTCTCATGGGATTCTCAGTAACTTGAATATACCTATGGATAGCTTTGTAATTCATGAGATGTCATTTCTGTGATTATGAAACCTGCAAGCCTTTGTTCTTCTGAACTATGTCCAGCACAACATCAACACAAAATCCATTTCATGCTGAGTTGTTGTAGGCAGAGCTTGTTATCCTTTAGACTCTGAAAACAACACACATGAGTGTTAAGTCACCTCCCTGGTTCTACACAGGGGTTCATCAAGGTTCATATTCTCTCTCAAACAACATTTGTAATAGAGAATTAGAGGATATGTAAGAATAAATATGCAATATGCTTGCTCCTAGTCTCCAACTGCTTTCAGCTGGGGGAATTTCCTGAGCTTGGTGTGGTTCATACATGTTGTAATCCCCCAAGGAAACTCTACATCTAGTACTTGTCCACTCTTGCTATGAACGTATGTAAGCACTTTCACATGTATATAACGTTAGCTTAGATATTTCAAAGAGATGAAATTTGAGTCCCAGCACAGAAATAAGAAAAAGTTAGCAATAATGATGGAAACCAGATATACACATTTTTAGGTCAGATTTTTCTCCAAACATTCCATGCCCTACAAGATCTGGCCAGCTTTCTCAAAATCAGCAGTCCACAGTTCATTCACTCATAAATAATCAGTAACAAAATCAAGTCATGATTTGATTTTTCTTAAACTATTTAACATAGTAAAACACCCAGCATTTTCTAAATTCGTTGACAGATTTCCTCCTCAGTTGCTTTTGAATCTGTGCTTTTTTAACAACAGTTATTCTACATGACTTTTGCATGATGATGGCTTCTGAAGATACATCAAACCTCAGATTATGATTATGGTCATGTTACCTCTGGGATGAGGTAACTGGGAAAGAAACAAAGAAACAAAGAAAAAAAGAAAGAAAGAAACAAACAAACAAAAAACCCTGGAAGCTAATAATTTGTAGAGAGACCTCCTTCAATTAGTAAAGCAAATGTTGCATGCTCATGACTGCAGATTTTCAAGAGGAGTAACAAATGGGAAAAGGGACACAAAAACTAGGAATCTTTAAGATGCTTTTCAATATTTGCCTATTTCTCTCCTTTGGAGAAATGAATAAACCAAACATTCAGAAAAGCCATTATTTCTGACCTCCTGTTTAATTTTCTTCCATAGTTCAGGATTTAGATTTATGCTGAATGGATACTATCAGATCCAACTGAATAGAAAACATTACACCTCATCCCATTATACATTCCATTCTTCACAGGATTTTATTTCTAGAAAGTACATTACAGAGAAGAGAGAGCCTTTAGGGTACAGTATATTTCAAAACACAATTAAAATAAACTCTTCAAGTGGAAATGTGAAATGTATTTGTAGTCTGTTAAAGCCTTTGGCCTTATCAGCAGTGGTGCACTATATAACAAGGTCATTAGTAACAAGCCACACACAATGGAGAACATACATCAGCAGTAGAAAAACAAACATCAGTCCAAAACATCACAATAACTTCCTGTACCTGTTCTTGTTTGCTTGCTGAGCTCTCAAACATTGTGAGTCTCTGAAATACATAAAAGCGTAACAGCTTGAGTCAATATTTGCCAACCAAAGTGAACGATTTTATTTAGCGTGATGACTGGACCCCTTGAGCAAATACATCTTGTGCAGAGCATAACAACTGCAGGCGAGCCTGCAAAACGACCAGAAGTGTCCAACCATTCAGAACATACATTGTGTCTGGGGAAAGCTCAGCGGCTGCTCAGAGGTTCTCTGCACAAATAAAAGATAAGATGATTCATTTAGTTTTCCATCAAAATCCATCATGGAATCAAAACCAAAATGATTTTATAATAAACTTGTCATTCCCTCACTTGTGCTTTGAGGTAGGTTATTTTAGTTTGGGGTTACAGGCAATGAATTTTTTTTCTGATTCTTGTTCATATAAAAGCATTCCAAGGGTTTAGCTGTCCTTTGGACTACTGGGTCTGTCTTTTTAAACAAGATTATTTGGGATGTGGGCTGAGAGGTACATAAGAAATATTGATTTCTTACCAATTACTACAGGAACCAAATTGTGGTGAATGGGGAACTGCATCTGAAAATCAATACGAGGAAATGTCCCTTTTGTCCATAGAAGTGCTGCCAAACAGAGTAATGTCTTAATAAAGTCTTTCTTTGTTTCAGTAAATACATTCTACTATGCTATGTGATGATGCTTGCAGTGCATGGAGCTCTGCCTGGGGATAGATAAGGAGCTGACAGAGAGCATTAAGGTCAGGATTCCAAGGAGTGAAGGGAGAGGTGACATTATAGTGTTAGTCTGTTACAAGCCACCTGACCAGGAAGACCAAGCAGAAGAGGCCTTCTATAAACACATAGAAGCAGCCTCACATTCCTAAGCCCTAGTCCCCATCAGAAACTTCAACCACACCAATATCTGCTGGAGGGAAAACACAGCAGGACACAGGCAATACAGGAGGTTCCTGGAATGCATTGGTAATCACTTCTTTCTCCAAGTGTCAAAGGAACCAACAAGAAGATGTGATATGCCAGACCTCATTCTCACCAACCAGGAAAGGCTGGCTGGTTGGGAGTTTGAAGATCAGGGGTAGTGGTTGGATGTTGTGACCACCAAATGGTATAGAGTTGAGGATCTTGAGCACAGAGAGGAGGGAGAACAACAAGCTAACTACTCCAGACTTCAGGAGAGCAGACTTTGGCCTCTGTATGGATCTGCTTGGTAGAATATCATGGGACAAATCCCTGGAAGGAAGAGGGGCCCAGGATAAATAGTTAATATTCAAGGATCACCTCTTCCAAGCCAAAAGGAAGTCAGGCAAGAAAGCCAGAAGTCCTGTAAGGATGAACAAGGAGTTCCTGGACAAACTCAGGAAGAAAAAAGAAGGCCTATAAAGGGTGAAAGAAGGAAAGATAGGTTAAGAGGAATACAGAAAATTTGTGTAAATGCCCACAGACCAGGTTAGGAAAGCTAACACCCTATTATAATTAAATATGTCCAGGGACATCAAGGGAATTAAAAAAGGCTTCTATAGGTGCATCAGTGATAAAAGGAAGACTAAGGAAACTGTGGGCCCTCACCAGAAGGAAAAGGAACACCTGATTACCCAGGTTATGGAGAAGGATGACGTACTCAATGACATTTTTGCCTCAGTCTTCACCAGCAGGTGCTCTAGCCACATAGCCCAAGTCCCAGAAGGCAGGGACTGGGAGAATGAAGAACCACCCACTGTAGGAGAAGATCAGGTTTGAGACCATCTAAGAAACCTGAAGTTTCCATGGGGCAAGATGAGATACATCTGTGGGTCCTGAGGGAACTGGTAGATTAAGTTGTTAAGCCACTATCCATCATATTTGAGAAATTATGGCAGACCAGTGAAGCTCTCGCTGACTGGAAGAGTGAAAGCATAGCCCCTAGTTTTAAAAACAAGGAAAAAAAAAAAAAAAAAAAAAAAGGAAGACCCAGAGAACTACAGGCCAGTCAGTCTCACCTCTGTGCCCAGCAAGATCCTGGAGCAGATCTTCAAGGAAACTATTCTAGGGCACATGGAAAGCAAGGAGGTGACTGGTGACAGCCCACATAACTTCACTAAGGGCAGATCATGCCTGACAGACCTGGTGGTTTTCTACAAAGTGGCCACAGCATCGGCAGACAGGGAAAGAACAACTGACTTCATCTGCCTGGAGTTGCACAAAGCATTTGATACTATCTCCCATGATATCCTTGTCGCTAAATTGGAGAGACTTGGATTTGACAGATGGACCTCTCAGTGGGTAAGGAATAGTCTGGATGGTTACACTCAAGGAGTTATGGTCAATAGCTTGATATGCAGGTGGAGACCAGTGATGAGTGGTGTTCCTCAGGATTTGATATTGTGGCCATCACTGTTTAAAATCTTTGTTGGCAACATGGACAGTGAGATCAAGTGCACCCTCATCAAGTTTGCTGATGACACCAAGCTGCATGGTGCAGTCAACACACTGGAGGGAAGACGCCATCCCCAGGGACCTTGACTGGCTTGAGAGGTGGGCCTGTGTGAACCTTATGAAGTTCAACAAGGCCAAGAGCAAGGTCATTCTGTCATGCACCAGGCTAGGGCAAGCCTAAATACAAATATGGGCCTGGTGGAGAACAGATTGAGAACAGCTCTGAGAAGAGACTTTGTTAGTGCTGGTTGATGAGAAGCTCAACATGAGCCAGCAATGTGCCCTTGCTGCCCAGAAGGCCAACCATATGCTCAACTGCATCAAAAGAAGCAAGGCCAGCAGGTCAATGGAGGTGATTCTCCCCCTCTGCTCTCATGAGAATCCACCTGGAGCACTGCATTCAGCTCTGGGGCCCCCAACATAAGAAGGTCATATATGTATTAGAATGAGTGCAGAAGATGGCCACAAGGATAATCAGAAGTTTGGAGCACCTCTTCTATGAAGACAGGCTGATAGAGCTGGGGTTGTTCAGCCTGGAGAAATGAAGGCTCCGAGGAGACATCATAGCGGTCTTCCAGTTCCTAAAGGGAGCCTACAAGAAAGCTGGGGAGGGACTCGTTCAGGGAACATGGTGCTATGAAAAGGGGTAATGGCTTCAAACTAAAAGAGAGCATTTACATTAGGTATAAGGATAAAACTCTTTCAAATGAGGGCAGTGAGACACTGGAAGAGGTTGCCCAGATAATTCCCCATTATTCTGGAAGTGTTTAAGGCCAGGCTGGATGGGGCTTTGAGCAACAGGATCTAGTGGGAGATGTCTCTTCCTATGGCAGGAGGGTTGGAGCTAGGTGATCTTTAAGGTCCCTTCCAACCCAAATCTTTCACCATTCTATGATTTTATTAGTCCTTCTTTTTATTTTTTGGCGGCAATTTTTAGGGATTTTTTTTTTTTAAAAAAAAAAAAAAAAGAATTCCGATTCTATTCCATTTTTAAGCCAAATATTTTTATAGCTTCCTACTATATGAAACAATATTGATACACAAAAATAGCTCTCCAGCATATGCCACAGATGTGCACATTTGTGTGATTGGGAACAAGGTTTGAGGACCAAGCTTTTGTATGGCTGCCACACAGAAAGCATTGTGCTCAGTGCTGGGACTTCCAAATTAATGGTTCATTCCCATTTTCCTACAAGACGGTAAGATTTGCGGTCACTGAGATTTTTTTGTTCTTTAACCAGTATATAGGTCTACTCTCTATCAATGCAGACCAAAGGCCAGAAAAGGAACATTCTCCTTCCAACCTCTAGAAACCTCTTTTTTCAGAAACAAGCATGGACCAAAATGTGGAACCAGTAGAGTTATAACACATCAAAAAGCATACATTTCCAGGACTGTTGTACAGTTGGTGCTGTTACTCACGCTTAATTTGTAATATGGGAGGTGGGTTTTTGTGTTTGTTTTCAAATTACATGATATTTTCAGCATATTTCATATATTTACTGTTTGAAAAACTCCAGGATTTCAACTACTCCATTCATACAGAACTACCTCCTTGAATGTATTATGTGCAACACCCACCTATCATGGTTAATGTATAGGTTCATGTCTCTCAAAACAAGGTCGATCCTGTACTATCATAAGCAGTCCATTTTCACTGAGGGCAGATAATGTGAATACTGTGTTTCATCTAATAAAAATATTGAGTTAGTTCACTTGAATGTTCCAGTGGCATGGTAAATAGGAATCCAGAATATTTTTGTTTCAAAGCAACCTGTGAAAGAAAACACAACTTGGAGGAAACTCATTTTACAAAATATGAGAAATCTTTTGGTATCTGGGGGCACATGCATGCTCCTGTAAAGAGATGGCCCATGACACATTGTTTTCAACTCAGGCATGTTTTCTAGGCTTATGTTTCTACATACAGACACATCAAAATTTCAGTCTCTCACACAGAGCCCTTAACTTATGAAATTTTCCAAAGCAACACTTAAATATAGGCTATATGATAAAAATAAATAAATAAAATCTTTAAGTAGAAATCTCTAAATCAAACAATACAATTATTCTCCTTAAAGACTGTGCCA
Source organism: Stictonetta naevosa (assembly GCA_011074415.1). NCBI lineage: Eukaryota > Metazoa > Chordata > Aves > Anseriformes > Anatidae > Stictonetta > Stictonetta naevosa. The sequence continues at coordinate 36,011,491 of CM021729.1, forward strand.
TGGTTATGTGTTCACTGAACTTAATGTAATCTGAGAAGCTGACAGCATTTTAAAATTTCTGTACATGTTATGAGGATAAACCTGAAAATCACAATATTGAAGTCTCCTGTTGGATCAGAAAACATTTTTCTTTGAAAACTTCTGACTACAGTCAAAATTTTCTTTTACATTTTCTGTTACATTTTTAAATTCTGAGGGTGTCCATGAGGACAGACACTCAGAAAAGCTCTCAATCCAGCAAAGTACTTATGAACATTTCTAAAAGCAGCATTTGACACATTTAAGTCAAACTTCAGCAAAATACTTCAAAGTCTTGAGGTCTCAGCTACAAAACATTACTATTGTGATGAGGTACTATCTTTCTATTTACTGGACAAGCATTATTTTTCTGATAACCTTGTCCTTCTCCAAAGCCATCAGCCTAGGTCAAATAACAGAAACAATTATGAATACAAACTGTGTATATATATGTCATAGAAACATAAATATTCCTCCTATGTTAAAACAACATTACATTTATTTTACTGATGTGGTAATGTTAACTTACCAAAAGTTTTACTCCCTTCAAAATCTGTTACTCCCCTACTTTCAAAAAACTCTTATTTTTCCATGCCTGTCATCTCAAGCCATTCTAGTCCTGAAGAGTGGCATGCAGAAAAGAATGCATGAATAATATATTACAAATGATGACTGATTACAGCATTTATCTTCATGCATGAAGAAGGATGGGATTACTCAAGTGTGGTATAGCAGCCAGTGCCCAAGAGCTATCTGCACGTGTTGTTGTACATGAAGACAAAGGGCGTAACAGGGATTAGCCTTCACACTATGCATTGTTTATATAAAATATTAAGTTTTTGGCTTTGGACACATGCAGAATCTAGCTAGAGTGGTCTGTATAATAGAATAAAATCACGATTTGTAAAGCAAGCTCTTAATAGACAAGATTGATTCCTACATGAAACAGGAGTGTGAAATGATCAACATTTGAATCTGTCGCAAATGTACAGAAAAAAAAAAAAAAAGTAATCTTATTTGCAGATAACTGTGATAACTGTGTGGTTTTCAGTAAAATTATCTTTCTACACTTAAACAGAATGAATTTTTCTTTTGTCATTTCAAAAATTTAGAAAAAAAAAAAAAGGCTCTAAGACAAAAAAGTCTCACATTAGAGAATCACAGAATCATCTAGGTTGGAAGAGACCTCCAAGATCACCGAGTCCAACCTCTGACCTAACACTAACAAGTCCTCCACTAAACCATATCACTAAGTTCTACATCTAAGCGTCTTTTAAAGACCTCCAGGGATGGTGACTCAACCACTTCCCTGGGCAGCCCATTCCAATGCCTAACAACCCTTTCAGTAAAGAAGTTCTTCCTAATATCCAACCCAAACCTCCCGTGGTGCAACTTTAGTCCATTCCCCCTCATCCTATGCACATGGGGAGAACAGACCAACCCCCACTTCGTTACAGCCTCCTTTAAGGTACCTGTGGAGTGCTACAAGGTCGTCCCTGAGCCTCCTCTTCTCCAGCCTGAACAATCCCAGCTCCCTCAGCTGCTCCTCGTAAGACTTGTTCTCCAGACCCCCTCACCAGCCTCATTGCCCTTCTCTGGACTTGCTCGAGCACCTCGACGTCCTTCTTGCAGTGAGGGGCCCAAACCTGAACACAGTACTCAACATGCAGCCTCACCAGAGCCAAGTACAGGGGGACAATCACTTCCCTAGCCCTGCTGGCCACACTGTGTCTGATATAAGCCAGGATGCTGTTGGCCTTCTTGGCCACCTGAGCACACTGCTGGCACTTATTCAGCCAACTATCAACCAACACTCCCAGGTCCTTCTCTGCCAGTCAGCCTTCTAACCCCTCATCTCCCAGCCTGTAGCGCTGCTTGGGGTGGTTGTGCCTTAAGTACAGGACCTGGCACTTGGCCTTGTTGAACTTCATATAGTTGGCCTCAGCCCATTGGTCCAGCCTATCCAGATCCTCCTGCAGAGCCTTCCTACCCCGAGCAGATGGACACACGCACCTAACTTGGTGTTGTCTGCAAACTTACTGAGGGTGCACTTGATCTCCTCGTCAAGAAAGATATTAAAGAGAACTGGCCCTAATAGTGGAGTCCCCTGGGGGACTCCAGTAGTGATCGACCTCCAGCTGGATTTAACTCCATTCACCACAACTCTTTGGGCCCGGCTACCCAGCCAGTTTCTAATCCAATGAAGCGTACAGCAGTCCAAGCCAAGAGCAGCCAGTTTCTTGAGGAGAATGTTGTGGGAAATGATGTCCAAAGCCTTACTGAAGTCAAGGTAGACCACATCTACAGCCTTTCCCTCATCCACCAACCATGCCACTTTGTCACAGAAGGAGATCAGGTCTGTCAAGCAGGACCTGCCTTTCATAAACCCATGCTGACTGGGCCTGATCACCTGGTTGCACTGCAAATGTCGCATGATGACACAAGATAATCTGCTCCATGAGCTTCGCTGGCACTGAGGTCAAGCTAACAGGCAAAAACAAAACAAAACAAGTAAAGGCTATGTGGAAGTGCAGACGAAAAAAATTACTCTCTACTTCCCACAAATGAGCAAAGCTTAACCACGTCCTTAAAACAGGGCCTCAACACACGTAGCTGGTGTTCGGGAGGAGGACAAATGGCTTCGCAATGAGAGCCCACCCCTCCCCTCTTCTTCCTTTTTCCACCTTTTGTTCCTGAGTGTGACATCATATGGTAAGGAATATCCCTTTGGTTGGCTTAGGTCAGCTGCCCTGGTGATGTTTCTCACTTTTTTGCCCGCCCCCTATGAAGGGTTAGAGAGAGTCCTCTTGCTGTGCCAGCACTTCTCAGCAGCAGACGATACTGGTGTGATACCACTGCCGTCCTAGCTAAAAGTTGAGAGCACAGCACTGCGTGGGCTGCTGCAGGGAAAGTTAACATCCCAGTCCGACACAGTACAGGCCCTCTGTTCCCCTGAGAAGGAAGTTGCCTACAATGATCACCCTTCTTTCTTTCTTGGAGGAGGCAGTCCTGAGGTGTGGAGTCAACTTCCTCGCACTAGGCATCCTCCTGGGTAGACTGTTCACCTCATCCTCACCCACCAGTCTCTCAAGCTCCAAGGCCTCAAACCTGTTGTGCAAGGGCACCTGGGGAGGCAGGGCTGGTAGGGAAGTGGGTTGCCTGTGATGTCGAGCAGGCACTTATTTCCATTCCTCCTCATCTCCTAGGATGCCTCCCTCTGCTCGACAGGGCGGGAGGTCCACCACGTTTCAGGGCGTCTCACCCCAGTGCCTTTCCTTCAAGCCTTCCAGGGAGTTGCTCCATAGGTCTATCTCTCTCTTGCACTCCCCGATGGCCCTCAACCTCTCCAACCTCCTCCTTGAGCACTGTCACCTGCTCACACCTAACACACACAATGTCGCTGCCACCCTCAGAGGGCAGCAACAGGCTCAGGCACTCTGCATCCAGAACCTGAACTGCTGCATTTTTGAGTGGACACTCAGTCTGGGTGGCCACAGGCTTTCTAAAAAGAGCTCTCTGCCTAGTGATGACCACGGCACTTTACCTATATGTAGGCAGCCGGTAGATAAGTTGTTCTTGTGAGCGGGGCGGAACACTCTGCCCCGCCTGAGCGTACTGTCGCGCAAACTGCCGCGCCTTGCCTTACTACCGCGCCACGCGCTGTTTGCCCATCCTGACCGCCGTGCTCCTAGGTGCTCGCGCGCGCTCCCTAGGGGCTGCCTTTGAACAGCTGGGGAGGGGGCGCTGCTGGCCCCTCATCGGTCTCCGTCACGAGGGCTGCCAGGTCCTGGCGGCTCCCTCGGCTGCTTCAAGTGGCCTCGATGGCGGAAAAAAAGCCCTGCCCGCCTCGATTCCCCAGTCCGCAGCAGAACGCATCTGTCCCGGTACCAGTCACTGAGACATACTCATAGACTAAGCAATTCATAGAAAGAGGGCAGGAGTAATTAAATGATAAAGTAACCATCATGCACATTCAAGGATTACAAAATCAATTCTTTATTATTTTTATTTGTAATATGCATTTCCTAAGAAATTTCTAACACTGGTATTTACAACTACTGTGTGATAGATTAAGAAACCCTCAGCATTTTTTATAATAAAACATATTAGTTTAAAATTCATCCACAATTACATAATAGTAGATTTATATTTGAATATATATCAATGAGAAGGAAATCTACTTTTATTTTTTTTAATTGTTAACAGTTAATTTGATTCCAGTAGATCACTTGACTGGTTACTACTAAGGCTTATTACCTGTGTATTCTCATACATGTTCATATGCACAATATTGTTTTTACTAAAATACAATTTCACACCTACTGATTACAATCTTTTAAAAAAATACATGTTAGTAGGCAGTGTGACACATTCATTTTCCACTTCTTTATATTTAAGTGGATAGTTCTTCAAACTTATAGATGTTTAGCCCTACCTAAATTATGTATTCATAGAGATGAACATGAAGAAGTGAATAGGTGAAATGAGCTGTTCTTAACTTACTGATGCTTTCTGCATAAGCAAATCATACAATAGATGAATGTGGGATAAATATTCTAAGACTAACATCAGTTCACAAAACAGCAAAATATTTCTACAAATATTACCAACACAAATTGTTTAAGGAACAGTACTTAAAACCTCATAAGTATGATTTTTAGAGTAATTAGGACTGGATATTGGAATTGGGATTGGAAGAAGGAAACAGCTGTAGGCTCTTGGGGATTGAGGGGTTTTTGTCCTTTAGTTTTCGAGTCTTCATACTTGCAGACTTGTTACATACAAAGAGTAGAAAAAGGGAGGAGGAAAAAAAAAAAAAAGAGAGAAAAAAGAGAGAAAAAAGAGAGAGAAGGAAAAAAAAAAAAAAAAAAAGACATTCGGAAAAATTCCTGTCCACTTTTCTATATCCTTACCATTTGTTGAAAGAACAAATAAACACCTGAACTTCCTGCAGCTCCTGTAAAGGACTCCACTTCCCTCTTCAGTATGTCTGCCAACAACACAGCAAGCACAGACCTGATGTGGCCAGAAGACATTGCTATGGGGGTGCTGCTCTCTCAAATAGGAGGAAGCTGCCTGAGACAGCGCCAACAACAAGTGGATGCAGATGGGCAGGCTTATGCCTGAGCACCAGCTAAGCTGGCATGGCACAGCTGCACTAGGCAGAGGAAGAGAAGGAGAAGGAAGAGGATAAAGAGGTGGAGGAAAAAGAGGAGGAGGAGGAGCAGGAGCAGAAAGATGACAAGAAAGAAGAAATGACAGCTGGCAAGTCTGCACAGTGGGCAGAAGGGGAGGCAAACATAGGAGTGACAGAGCTAGCAGAGGAGAGCCATTTCACTGCTACTTCAGCAGTGCATCAGGCTGAAAGATAAAAGAACAAGAGACAGGGAGGCTAAATTTGGGGGTCTGCTGGGGTGGTTCAGCCTGCCTTGTTTGGAAGCATTATTTAAAGAGATAAATTTATCTATGTGCTTCACACATAGCATTATCACAAACATAAGCACATTATTCTTACACTTCACATACAGCATTTTGCTTGTCTTCAACCTGACTCTATCTCCCACTTTTTTTTTCATTCTGTTCTCGATATGCACTACACAGAGATACTCAGCAACTGAAGCGTAACATTTTGATTGCCTCAAACTGGAGATCTTCAGAGGACAGCACTGTCTTTTGTCCCCCTAGTGTGGATTTAGCTGTTATTTAGTGAGAAAAATCCTCCCACAAAAGAAAGAGAAAGAGAAAGAGAAAGAGAAAAAACAGAAAGAGAAAGAGAAAGAGAAAGAGAAAGAGAAAGAGAAAGAGAAAGAGAAAGAGAAAGAGAAAGAGAGAGGGAAAGAGAGAGGGAAAGAGAGAGAGAGAGGGGCAGGGCAGGGCAGGCCAGGTCAGGCCAGGCCAGGCCAGGGAGAAAAGAAAGAAGGAAAGAAAAAGAAAAGAAAGAAGAAGAAAGAAAGAAAGAAAGAAAGAAAGAAAGAAAGAAAGAAAGAAAGAGAATCAAATAGAAAAAAATATACACAGCTGTGTTTGTTATGCATAAGTCCCAAAGACTCAGGCAAGTGGGCCTGGGGAGTGCGGGAAGAACGGGTAAAACTAGACTTGATTCATTCTGATATTCTGTGCAATAGTCCAAAGCCATACCTATGTGGCTTTCATGGTGCAGTTCAGGAGGTACTCTCACTGAAATGGAACTATCTGCCACCAGATTACACCCCAGTCTAGGATTCAGAATCATGGAAGCTTAATACCACCACTTCCTTGTATCAGACTAAAATTAGTTAAGACTTTTACACATCATTTCCAAAATATCTCATGTCAAGTATTGTTATTTTATCAAGCAGCTAAATAAGTGCACAATATTCCTTTAATTGATGTGTCTGACAGTTACTGAATTTCCCATGAAATAACAGTACTGCTGCCTTAAGAAGTTGGGAGACCTATCCTCAGGGCAATGTTACACACAGAACAGGACATCAGTTCACATCCTGTGCTTGCCAAACACTACCTAAGGTAAAAACTGCCTGTATGCCCATTCACATATTCTGCCTCCTCTTGGGACTTGAGGAATTGCTGTCTTCTCTTCCCCAGTATCACTCCATCACTACAGTTCATGACTCTACTGAAGACTCACTTGTGGCATCACTAATACTCGTTGCCAATTATTCCAATCATATTGTTCTGTCTGTACTCCTGAATTTCTGTTTTATGACTCCATTTCTAGTACCTACACATATGTACACAGAATTTAGTTAGTTAGTTTTAACTTAGAGTTTTAAGTTCTAGGCTATTTTATGTTGTAACTCTCAATGTAAACAAGTGCATGAAGCAATGGAGTGTTTTTTATTACAGGTTAGCAGGACTTTTTAACATTTTCTGGACCCTTACTACCATTTTTCCACAAATGAAAACAAAATTTACATAAGTGATGCTCCAAGACTAACATTAGTTCATTAGTTCCTCCAATACTGGTAAAATTACTTGTCTTATACTTTCTAGGAAATTACTCAGGAGCCAGATTCAAACTACATTTGTCCTTTCTACTCAAATGAGGAAAAAAAAAAAAAAAAAAAAAAAAAAAGCCCCACAGTGCCATACAGCCTTCTTAATTAGGTGGCAAAAGTCGTCGCTTGTGTACTCTATTTCATTAGTGGAGCCTCGTCAATCACAGCAATGCAATCAGCATAGAAAATTACTTGGAATTAAAATTACTTGGAATTAAAAGCAGCTTCCAGAGGACACACTTCTGAGAGGGAACAATTCTGCCATTTTACACACTCAATTATCTCGTGTTCAAATACAAACAAAACTGCTGTTTACCTAGTCATAAACTGCTTTTCAGAAGATTACTTGGTCTATATTACTATTTTTTCCAACCACTAGGCATGACAATAACCATGCTAGCAATCTGTAGTATGATCTGGTTCTCATCTTTATTAACTACAGCAGTGCTGAAACCTCTATAGATCTTATAGAAGGTCCTCAGCCACTTGAATCATTGTCCTGTTAATGAGACTAATATTTACATCTTTCTAACTCAGCTGTAGGCACTTTATTCCACAATTGCATTACATCTTTCTCATATTCTCTTCAACTTTTAATTTTTACTTTTGGATAAAATGAATCTCACTAATGTGAGCCCCAGATTTCTTCCCTAGTACTAGCTCATGTGTTTCTTTTTTAAGTAACATTTTCTTCTATCTTGTTCTAGTCACTTTTTACCTTAAATTTTATTCTTCAAAAAAAAGCCTGTTTCTAGAAAGAAAATATAATCTTAGTACTGCTTTTCTCTTTGTACTTATAAGACTGACTTCCTTAGCACTGGAAAAGGTTTGTAGTAATATAATGTATTCTGCACTCTTCTTCCATATTCCCAGGACTGTCCTGATTTGCAGTCATTATCACAGACCAGTCAAGTGCAGATTTAGCGTGTCTTTGAGATCCAAATATTTTATTGCCTTGGATCTCCTGGATCCACAGGCTGCCAGCACTACAAATCCCATACAAATCTAATCCAGAGGGATTGGCTCAGTGGATGATTGGAAAGTTTGAAGAGTTGTCTCTGACTGTTCCAGCAGTCTCCCATTGAGTTCTTTGTGCCTGATGAGAGAGCAGAGTTATCTTCCCCTTGACTGGGGTCAGGTTTTTGAGCCAATCGTATCCCTTTTCTAATTTTTGGATAAAAGTACCATTTTCCCATAAATTTACTTGAAAAAGGAAGTACTGAGTTGCTTAGATTCTTCTGTTTGGTAGTTAATTCTATTATGACTATTCAAATTAAGTCTTAGTTCACTGACAGCATCAGGGCATGACTTTCTGAAAAAACATCTTCCAGATCCTCTTTTTTTTTTTCCACTACTTACAGATGCAAAGAGAAATTCTGTGTGACCTATTTTAATATAACCCAAGAGAACTTTAGTTCTGATGAAGGTTTTAGCTATTTAATCCTTCTGGTTTTCTTGTTTGTTTATTTGTGATTGTGTTTGTTGTTGTTTGTTTGTTTGTTTATTTGTTTAAATCCACTGATTTCCTCTTCTGCCAGTGATTGCTCTCAAGAAAAGGTTCATGAAGAAGAGTCTTTTTACACAGTTCACAGCCTCTAATGTGCAATATTGCAAAATCTTTTATGGTCGCCTGGCTTCCAAATGCCTGGTGGGTACTAAACCAAAGCACTCAAGAATTCAAATGCAAATCCCACTACAACACTTCTCACCACAGAATCCAAGATTTTAAAACTGCTAGAGCCAAAATGTAGTTTTAACCGATCAGACATAAATCATGACAATTTGGTTAGTTTTGTTATTTCTGTAGGGCTCTAGCAAGTACATGACTTCAAATTTTGAGAATCAAAGTAGGTACAAGGGCACAGCAAAGCTCCCTATATCCATAAAATATCTTCTAACAATAGGGTGGTCTCATGCCTAATTACAATTTGTTTAAGCTAAATCTCAAAGCAGCTAGTATTTCATTAAAGAGCTTGTTCTGATTGCAGTGGATAAGATTTATACATTTTTAAATAACTACATCATCTGAAGTTGTGTTTTCAATTCACCAAACTAAAATTTTGGCTTTGGTGATTCGGTACTGTGCTGAAAGTTTGACGAATTGAATTGGGTATTTTGGAGACTGTGGTTTAATTAAAATATAAAAAACAAACCATTTCAAAACCAATTATTTAGTATTTAATTCAAACTATTGCAATGGAGCCAACAGAGACCCTGACATATCACATCATTTTTCCAAGTGGGTTATGCATTTGATCGAAGAAAGCTATCTGCCTACAAGCCATCCCTAAACAAGACAATCAAAACTAAAATACATGTTACTTAAGAATCGGTTAACATTCTTACCCAATTAAACATTTGGTTCACAAATGTAAGTCCAATATTGTAATGTTTTTATTTAATATTATCCATCTAGAATAAGTAGAAAGACTCATTTTTGCAAAAGCCTTTATATATCTTCATGTACCAGATGAAAATGAAGGATTTATTCTATCCCATCTTTTAATTTTACTCGCCAATCTGTGGGTTATTCTTACAGCTGACATTTCAAATTTATTAGTAAGATTTATTACACAAAGCCTTATGCAAGGACTAAATTACACTAATGAATTGACTATGAATTTGAAGCCTAACAAGAGGCCAAATATTTTCTGGCTTCATTTCTATATCTCAGCAAACTGCTGAATTTTCTCCCTACTTATCCATTATTACTAAATTGTCTTGCTATTATTATAGAAAATTGCAGGAAACATTGGCTTCCCTTAAGCCTATAGTGAATGAAGTAGAAATCACGATGCCTGTCGTGAGACTGACAAGTTATGAAACCAGTCATCCACTAATTTCACTGAACTGAAAGTGCAAGTGGAAGATAATATTCAATCCCTCTTCTTTAATTTTATTAAACTATTGATATTATTCCTATAGTTTGAATTTCAAATGTATTAATATAATTTCTCATGGAAAGGCTTAGACAAATGTTAATTTAGATTAAGGAAATAACTGCATATCTTCTGATATCTAAGAAGAAACAAAATATATTCCAGCTTCAGATTTTGTTTCACCGATTTGGGGTTGTTTGGGTTTTTTTTGTGTGTGTGTGTGTGTCTGTGTGCATGAGATTTTTATTGTTTTGTAGTTGTTGTTTTTTGCTTTTGTTTTGTCTTTTTAGAGAAAGAGATACATGCCAGAAAGCAGATTAATTTTTCTCTTACTTGTGTATGATTGTGATTCCTAGCAGCATCACATTAACAATTGTTATAGTTAAAATCCTGTATTTTTGCTATTAAAAAAGGGTTAGATGTTTCATGCAATGATGTTAAATTGCATTAAGAAATGCTGCTCGAGTTCTGCTTCTTATAGCAAAATATTTCTCATGAATTGAAGTAAATAAATTCAGTCCAGCAGTAAATCGTAGGCAAGAAAATTTTATGGCATTCTTCAAAAAAACTAAGATGTTGCACATGTTATATTGCTATTTTTTCCATTCACAAGGAGTAGAGGAAATTTAAGGTGATGTTATATAATAAGTGTTATATAATATATAACAAGGTGATGTTATATATACATGACTTATTATATATTGTATGACCTATTATATATTATAATATGACCTGTATATATATACATAGGTCCAAAGTCAAGGACTCTTGCCCAGCTCTTCAAAATACTAAAACATTGTCTATACATACTCTGAATCTGAGGAAAACAATCTAGGATACAAATATTTTAAATTCACAAAGTCCTTCATGTGAAGGCCTCTATTAATGGCATAACAAATTTATTGCAGTGCTTCACTTTTCTCATTCTACTTTTGTTTCTCAAATGACTGCAGTATAGAGATCACAAGACAACGATGGCTCCGGAAGCCAATGGGACTGAAAAAGGAATTGCTAGAACTTCAGGTCACAAAAAGCAACCTGAAATTAACTGGGAAGACTCACTCAGAAGTTCTGAAAACTTGTTTATAAGTTGTGTCAGGATAAAAACTTGTCTTATATATGTTAGGGAAAAGCCTGCATACCAAGAAATGTGGACTGAAGATCCACTTTCATCACATATTTGTTATGAATTTGTGGGCAAAATTTAAATATCCATGTCTTTGCTATCCATCTTCCAAGACACTTTTCCATGCTTTACATCTTCATCCTATGATCTTTTATGAGTAGGTACTTTCATCTTTGTAGATAACACAGATTTAAGATAAGGAATGGATTCCCTACTTCATTTGAAATGTATGTTTCTACAGCCTCAACAAAAACCTGGGCTTAATTTGTAGACTGCTTCCTTTCACTAACATCACTTTTGAATGCATACAGAACAAGACATATCTCACAGGATACCCATGTTATCAAGAGCATAAAGTAGCTTGGTTTAAAAACATGAGCTAATTATTGCATGTAAGTTAAAAACAAAACAAAACAAAACAAACACACAAACAAACAAAAAACATTTTCATATTCTCTTTACATCCCCTACCTCTTTAGGATACAGACTACCACTGAAAAAAAAGGGCTTCAAAATGATAAATATGTACTCCGTAATTCTTAGAATTAGGAATTGTTAACTTATTATAGACACCAGAATAAATTATACCCAGTTTTTTTAAACAAATCAATGACAAACAAACAAACAAAAACTGATTAAAAAGGTAGATTTGTTCAACCTTTACATTATCTTTGGGAAAGGGATGAGGTACCATTTTTTTCTTCTCTATTGCACTGTAAAGTAGAAGCAATATGTTGCTCCACTTTCAACTGATACGGTTATTTATTATTTTGATCTACATCTAGTTCTACTCTTAGTTTTTTCACTCATCTACATGTGACCAGGTTTAAACAACTTAAGCATATTGTCTAATCCATGTTTTTCCGTCCTGTTCTTTGTTTCTTGTTTCCACAAAACATGGGTAATAATGGTTATTTTACTCTCAAGAATTTAGTGTAATATTCTAAACTTCAGAAATAAAATCTCCAAATATAAAATTAAAACCTCTACTTTGCAACATCATTAAAGATTTATCTCTGAACAATGATATATGTTTACGAAAGAAGAGCATCGCTTATGTTTCTGGCGTACCAACCAACTTATTTAAATGACATAAGTGAAGTTCTACTGCTTTTTACTCCTGTTAGATCAATAACCAACGAGTCAATAAACCCAGAGGTAAAAAAGCTGGTTTGTATTTAAACATACGGCATGCCTGTGCTTTGTTCTGCACCAGGAAATTATAATCTGTGTTTCAGTCACTTTTAACTGTGCAAGCTACCAAAAGCTGTGGAGTTAGATAGGTTTTAATGACACGGTACTGTAGGACTGGATCTTATGTGACCTGCTATATTTTTGTTACTTCTAGTGATAAACAAGATAAAAGAACCCTTCTTATTCTCCAAGGCTGAGAGGGTTGCAAAGGCTGGAAGCAGGGGGGGTGAGTGCGTATATCTGGGGAGGAAGTTTATTCTATATTTGCTTGCTGCATATACTTCATTCAGAAAACATTTCAAAGCAACTACTGAAAATTATGGAAATAATTTAATAATAATTACTATTTATAATATTAACACTATTTTTTTTTCAGACTGGAATTGCAGTTTACACTTTTCTGGACAAAACAAACAATAAAGAAAGAAAGTTCTATTGATTTTCTTCATCACCTCAGCAAATACCTATGAGGGAAAACATTTTGCTCCAAAACTGTTAATCTCTGTATACAACTAAATAAATACATGTGCAAGTGACCAGTACAAAGCTCATGTTTAATATTCCTCAAAATAATCTAGATGTTTTCAAATTTATTTCTAGTTTAGACGCTGTGTGCTAAAGGTACAGTGCAAAGGACATGGGCTGTTAGAGGTGAATTACATCTCAGATGTTTTTAACTCATGAGTTTCTTTCACTTTACATCTACAACAGGTGGTTCCACTGATGTGAAACAAGTTCTGTGTTCTGCTTCCCAAAGACCCTCTTATCACCGCTAATGCCTGCTACTGCTAATGTAGTACTAGCAGTACTACACTACTAACTACTAGCAGTAAGCAGTGGAGTTGAATCAGTTATAAAAAGAAGTTTTATCTGAGGGTCTGTAATACCCGTAGGGTATTTTTACATGTAGGTAAAATAACCTTATAAGAAAAGCCCTTCTAATGAGACCTGAGTGTGTGCATGTGTATATGTAAAAAGACATTGCAGTCCTCAATAAACTGTTTACTGTTCAAACATTAAATAAATGTAGAACTGTTTTAATCACCTGAACAAATATTTAATCTACACTCCAGTGTAAGAGCTATGTTTAAAAATATCCTCTATGCAGCTAAGACATTGTGAGTTTATGAAAACTAGTGCCCTGAAAGGTAAAACAAACACTGTCAAAACAAAACATGCACACAGAAGCAAAAGTCATGTCTTGTCAAGCTCTACATAATGTAATCATCAGTACTGACACTATCAGTCTCTAAGTGTTATCAAGATTGGCATACTAAGAGAAATGTTTTGGTTTTCAAAAAGTCATAATTGCTGTGTAGAAATAGAATTAGTTTCTCATAAACCAACAGAGGAGTGTAATACACAGTAATGTTAATGTTATGTTCACGGCAGGGCTTCCTCTGTAGAGTAAATGTTTGTTTACTTTCTAGGATCCAAACACTGAAGGTCATTCATTGCAGAGTGGCTGGATTTCCCTCTACAGCTGCTAGAAAGGATTTGTAAAAAATCTGACAGGAAATTGCAAAGTCTTTGAAAAGACATGTGCCTGAATAGTTTCAGTGTAAATACAGTACAATGCTGACAGAAAGACAGAAAGCACTTTTTTTTTTTTTTTTTTTTTTAAGATAATCTCTTAAAAACACATACATACACTTCACCTTGGCTCCCTCTATTTTCATACACTTTATTGCTGTTTTCTTGTCTTTTCTTGGAGTTAACACATATCAGCAGGAAGTTTTTCAGATGACTGTGTAGCGACAGAGAGGTTTTTGTTCCCATTGACCTCACAGCTCAGATGCCTAAATACATTACACATTTAGCACCTCCATGCTCTACTCAAGTGTCTTGTGTGAACAAAAAGTATTAGAACACGTTGCAAACAAATTCTTCTATAGTCAAATACTTGTTCTATTTTACAGATATACAAAAGCAGAACTACACAACATACATTTATATTATTTTAAAGAGTACAGGTTGGCATTGAAATATATCATAAATTGTATAAACTTAAATGACTAAAAGAACAATAAAAGAAAAAAAAAAAAAGAAAAAATAAAATAAAAAATAAAATACAAGAACAGACCTACTTCAACTATATATGAATTCAACTCAGTCCACCCCTTGCATGAAGTAATCACTGCAATATATTTTGCTGGTAGGATTCAAGGGAGTATGCTGGAGTGACTCAGATCTGTGCCTTCAAAAATACCATTACTATCAAGCATCTTGTACTTCAGGTAAGAACAAGAAGGTCCTAATCAACAAAGTGAACTTAGTAGAATTTTGGTAAAAGTTACCATGGCTGGATACAAGTGAATAGACTGCTATATAGTCTGGGGCTCCTCCTGTCCGCAGAGGATGTAGTGAAATCCAACTGAAACCAGCGAGGTATTTCAAGAAAGCTTAATTCTGGTCTAAGATCCAAACTGTTGCTAACTAAATTCCTCATCCAAACACAATTTTTAATTTGTTTGGGTTGGTTGCTCTAGGAGCTAGAACTACTAATACATATATTAAGACAGAGCCAGTATAATTGACGAGAAATCCACAGACATATTTTTAATACACCTTCAATTGCTTCTGATTCCCTCAGAGATTATATAACATAAATTTTGAGTTCAATTTTATATGACTCATTACTGGAGCATCATTTGGCATACTTATGATAAGAGTTTTGCTTTTGCATCATAGGGTGTTTGTGTTTTTTTTTTTCAATAATTTTCTCAGACAAAATTTCATCCACATAAAGATCCTTCTTTGCTTCCTTTTACATAGCTGATGTAGTGATATCAACAACATTGTGTAATATAACCATAGTTAGAGGCGTTAAGTTACATCTCCTGGAATAGCAGCAGACCAGGTTGTACTGGGTCTGACTGGGATGTTAACTTTCCCTGCAGCAGCCCACGCAGTGCTGTGCTCTCAACTTGTAGCTAGGACAGCAGTGGTATCACACCAGTATTGTGTTTGCTGCTGAGAAGTGCTGGCACAGCAAGAGGACTCTCTCTAACCCTCCTAGGGGGCAGGCAAAAAAGTGAGAAACATCACCAGGGCAGCTGACCTAAGCCAACCAAAGGGATATTCCTTACCATATGATGTCACACTCAGGAACAAAAGGTGGAAAAAGGAAGAAGAGGGGAGGGGTGGGCTCTCATTGCGAAGCCATTTGTCCTCCTCCCGAACACCAGCTACGTGTATTGAGGCTCTGCTTCAAGGACACAGTTAAGCATTGCTCATTTGTGGAAAGTAGAGAGTAATTTTTTTCGTCTGCACTTCCACATAGCCTTTACTTGTTTTATTTTCTTTTTCCCTTTCCCCCTCCCTTTTCCCCCTTTTTTCCCTTTAGTTAAATTGTTTAATTAATAATAATATTTCCTTAATAATTATTTTTTTTCCTTTAATTAAATTATCCTTATCTCAATCCATGAGTTGTTCTTTACTTCTTCCTCTCCTTATCTAAGGAGGTGGAGTGAGAGAGCAGTTGTGTTCAGCTGCCTAGCATGGTAAAATCACCACACAAGTGCAAGCATCTCAGGTACCGAATGTGGACCTCTGGCCACCTCTTGGATAACACATTGAAAAAATATATAAATAAATAATAATATAAAAAAAAATATTTCACAAGATGAGGAACTAAGACCACTCTAGATGTCAGTAAATTATAGCTAATTGCCTTCTTATCCTAGTTGTGTTTATTTTGCTTGCTTCTCTCTGAATTCTTACACAAATGGTATGCACTCCATAAGGCTTAATTTCCTTAAATGAAAGGTAGCAGAGTAGTTGAATTAAAATTACACACTTTTATTTTCTTTACAGAGCCTGCTCAATTGCTTTATCCCTAAGTGAGAAGAGTATGTTTGCATGACATTCAGTAAAGGAGGATATTTAACTTGAAAAAGTATGATGGTGATGGTACTACTGAACAGTATCATAGTAAGAAGAAAAAGCAAAGGACTACAAAATTCAATAATCAGTTATTATTTAGCTCATCTTAGAATAAGTAAATCAGACCACATTCTAGATTTCAGACCAATCTCCATAGCCTTTTTAATTCTGACTTTCCTCTCAGCAAAAAATCAGTGACTGACAGATGCTTTGTTTATTTTCAGATATGACTGGGCAGGCACACAGAAAACCATAGTATGCACATAGGTGTTGTTCAAGACGCAATTAATGTGATGATTTTGGGATGATTAGGATTTTGTTTTTTTAAAGTGTTGTTATACCATTTAGTCTAAATTTTTACAATGTGTCTCATTAATGAGATATTTTAAATGCTATATTACAAATTTCATTGAAAAAC
>CM021729.1:36029403-36058564 GCA_011074415.1 Stictonetta naevosa
ATGGATTAAAAACTTCAGCTCAAATATTGAATACTTGTGATAACAGTTGGAATGGAAATTTTTGAGCAACTTTTCCCAAATTTCAGTGTGAAAAATGTCGTTAAGGTGTTTGCTTAATTTTGTAATTATTGCAAGGCTGACATACATGAAAAAAAGTCTGGACAGGAAATCACCGCATTGGACTAAAAGATGAAAATCAGAGAATAATGAGATTTGGATAAGTGTTCAGGTATTTGATGAAAGTGAGTTAAGATACATAAGTGAGCTGTGCCATTTTTTATTCATGAATCCTAAAGGGTTGACAATGCAACCCTTTGGTTGTTCACAGCAGCAGAGCAGCACAATATTCATAATGCCAATCTCATTGCATTAGCCTGCTAGTGAGTGCCACTGCCTCTGAAAAGGAAAAAGTCTGGTTGTGCAAAGTCATTCTGAATCAGAGTGAGCAAGAATGGCCTTTTCCTTCCCCTTCCTCAAGAAGCTGCCAAGCATGTCAGATCATTCATGTTAAATTATGCTGGATGGCATTAAGATGTGCACTACTGTCAACTAATGGATGAGTTGCATCTGTCAAATACTTTGCACTGTGAGCCTCCTATAGCAGTCTCAGAGTGGTCCAAAACATAGGAACAGGTCTTTATCTGCTAATTTATGGCTAGTTGAAACCTTACAACATAAACATCATGCATGACAATCAGACCTTCAGAGAAAGAAAAATAATCTAATCAACTCTTACACCTTCTGCTGACCTGCAGAAAATTTAGTTCTTTAAAATCCTAAAGAATAAATAAATCAATCAAAATTCTGGCTCAAAGTATAACAATCTTGTTGATTAAGTCAGCTGCATATTTGGCTATGTATTTTATACCTTTCCAACAGGCAGAAAGAGGGTAATTAACTGAAAAGTCAAAAGATTAATCATACAAGCAAAATATTTGTCTGCATATATATACACTTGAATTGTGCTGTGGCTTTAACAGTCTAACTCAAATTAAATTAAAATTACTGACTGAGGCTCAGTAATAATTAAGTTTGTGCCTTTTACATATTTATTGCCCTTACTGACTGCTCTATTTACTTAGTAAACAATATTTCTTCAGCTTTCCTGCAGTTCAGTCCACGGTAGGAAAACACTAATCTCTCCCAGGTTTTAGCTTTCTCATTTCCCCTACACCATGGTTTGACCTGCAGGCAAATGAAGCCATTCAAATATTTGCTTATCTTGTCATCTGTTCTCATCAGACCTTGCAATTCCTGTCATGCCCCACATGTCAGTTTAAAGCATAACGTCATTAATACCTCCAGTGCACTAATGGATGCTTCACACATCAACGCATTAATGAAATGTGTTATTGTTTTCCCTCACAGGACATTAACAATCTCACTCATGCTGAGCCCCTGAAACCCTGCAGTGCTGCTGAAAACCACTAGCTATCAAATGAACCCTCAGTTACACCTCAGTAACTTTAAGTTCAAGTTTATCACTGAAGTGTCACTCATGTAAGGATAAGATACAAGCCTCCAAGGTCTTTTGGGCCCAGCTTCAATTACCATAAAGAGTAACAGGAGGCAATAGCTGCAAGGGAAAAATGCACCATCTTATAAATGAAACCCTGTCAAGATAAAACAGGGAAGATCTGGCTGTTAATGTAGTCATTTGTTTCTTTCTTCTTCCCTTTGTCTGTGGACTGATGGCTTGGGTAATGAAGACAGGATCAGTTTTCTAAAGGATAGGTACACAAATAATCAGTCAAGTTTTCCAATAGAGATGTTAAATATAAGACACAATAAAAATTCCTTATGCAAACCATGTTTAAAAATCACTTTTCTGTACCTTTTAGAATTATTTCCAGTGGAGTGGTGAAATGGCCCGCAGCAAGTTATGCAGCTTTTACATACAAGTTCTCTAAATAAGGCTGCTTGTCTTCTGTTAGGCTGTGATTGCAGAGCACTCTGGCAGCAGAAATAGGGTGGCAGCTTTTTCAAATCACAAATAATGTCACTACTTTTTCTATAGGTCAAAGGAGAATACAAATCAAGCTTTTTCCTGCAATCACATCCACTGTAGGAATCAGCTTCTGAGCATGCATTCTAAGTTTTTATTTTACAAAGCCATTGGTCAAAGTTGTCCAGCGCATGTTTAGCCATAGTAATCACAGTTCAGAGTTGCTGTGAACTTTGAATTTTCCACAGAGTATAATGTACTGTACTGTGTAAAATTCTGAAGTGGAAAAATACAAAAAAAAAAAAAAAAAAGAATTCCACCTATAGTTTCAGGTAGAAAATCATAAGTTCTCTTACACTTCACCCATCCTTTGACTCTCATTTTATTCTCAGGCAGTGTCACACCTCTATGGTAGATATGGGCATAGCTAGCAGTGAGACCATTCTGGGAATAGATATTTGAGATCCTTCGCTGTAGAGGGCATGAGTCAACTACTCCTGTGAAGGACATTTCTGCCTTAGTATAACAGCTGTGGAACTTCAGGGAACATCTAGCACCCTCCAACATGTCAAATACCCTGAAAGACCCATTTTTCCTAATCAGTCCAAGACATGGGCATGAATCTCAAAGCTCTCAAGCACAGGAAGGTTCTGATGAGCAGCCTGCAAGGAAGGTCAGCCACCTCTATTTCAGTTTATTGGCTACCTCTGAAGATCAGTCCCTGAATGCATTCACAATGATATAATTTAAGTCCCAGATATGTTCTGTATATTCTGGCCAAAAAGTTCTGCAGAAGGAAATGAAACAGAGAAATCAAGAATTAAGAAATTTCAAATGGAGAGAATAGCTCCTGTAATCTTAATTAATCAACTAGCCTAAGAAATCAAGAACTTGCAGCACCATGAATACATAGCTGTCTTGTATAGAATAAATAAGATTGCCATGAAATATTAAAATCTGCCCAGGGTACTCAGAAATAGTTGCTGTTTCTTGATTCTAAAATTCAGAAAAGTTGAAATATTATTTCAGAAATTCTAATATTAAAAAATGCCTTTTTTAATTTTAATAAGAACCATTACTCAGACTCACTCTGTGATTCACACAGCCAGACTTTCTGCTCAGAATGTTGTGTTTTCTCCATCATATATTTACATAAAGAGAGAGCTAAAATTAGTGTCAGCAGATGAGAACTTTTTCCTCCTTGTGGATTTATTAGTGTACTAGGTCCTCCTTCTCCGGATCTCACAAATCAGTGATGGATCACAGATATCACAGTCTGTCTGCAACATCCTGATTTTTCTTATTATTGCCATTAGCTAATCAATATGTCCCACAAACCTACAACCGCCTAATGCTATTACATGTGTCACTGGACTTCATTTCTGAACATTTCTGTCAAAGTATTTTTCATTACGTACCTATTTCTTCCTCTTAATTTGTTAATGGGAAGACTGGTTCAGGAGTGAATAATTTTTTACCCATTCAGGGCCAAACATGCTAAAACAGAACAGGCACCCCATCCAAAAAGGATTTTTTAATTATTTTCCCCATCACCTTCTTTTCTGATGTCTTCTTTACACATACACTAAAGAGAGGGATGTTCTACCACCAGAAATGTCAAATACCAGTTCTTAGTTAATGGAAAGGATGAATTGCCTACTGCTTGGAGATGTCATACAGGACAAAGTTTAGTATATATTCACACACTTTCTGCATGGCTGTGAGCACACTCAAGTAGAGTAGCTCAACCGTTTCAACAATGTCTTTGGCAAAAAGCACAGTATTAAATCAAATCTGTCAGAAAATGTTCCTAGACAAAATTCAGTAATTCAGTAATTTCTAATAGTGAGTTTTCGTAATGGCCCCTATTGCTGTCTTTAAAAAAGAAAAAAAAAAATCTTCCAGACTCTCAGCTCAGGAGTCAGAAAAGGTTTCTTGCCCTCATTAATTTTCAATGTGGGAGCAGCTTTTGTTTTTCTGATGTCAGCATTTTAAAGGAATATGGACACAAACTGCTCTGTGTCAGGTAGCTGTATCATCAAAAACCATCTAGCTCCTCTTAACCAACCAGAGCCATAAATATCACTAAAATAAAACCATAAATATCATGTAATGTATATGTGTGTATATATAAAATGATACAAATACACACACTTACGTGCACAAATATGTTTCCACATTAAATTTTTACCAGTTTCTCCATCTCTGAACACTTTTATAGGAAAATAAATGCATGAAAGTTTATGGCATGTTCAGGTACTAGTGTGCTACTTGGCATATCCAATGAAGGAGAAAGTGCCTATGTCTACATTAACAGGTAATTCTGTACATTTGGAAAAAAACTCATAGAACAGGTGCTGAGACATCTACCTCTATACAACATGCAACAAAAGGGAGTGCTGCTTCAGCTTAATCTACTACCTGGGACTGTTTCCAGCAAACACGAGTTTAAAGATATCTCATTCTCCACTGTATATGGAAAAAATAATAATCTTGAAAAGTTGAGAAGAGACAAGCTCTTTTCCCTCATTTGCTTTATAAGTTTGGATTATTTCTAGTTCTTGTTGCCCAGGAAAAGTGTCACAAAAGGCCTGTCCAAAGAGTAATGAGGAATGTCTTGCAGAGGCAGACCCTTCAGCTTATGGAGGTGCATTTTTAAGGCAGATTTTTTTTTTTTTTTAATATATTCAAGTGTCTTAAGAACTGTCAAATTGATTACAGTTGTGGTTAAAAAAGAAAAAAAAAAAAAATGATCATAGTTGAACTGATCACAGTTGTTGCTGTAGTAATTTTGTATTTGTATGAATGTCCTTAGTGCTATTTTGATTTGAATGATATCCAGTGCAAGATATAAAATTTGGAAAATACTATCATGCGTATGTGGAAGTAAAACTAAAATTTGTTTAATCAGCAGCTATTTTTTACCTTTTTTTGTATTTTCTTTTTCATACTCCGGGAGCATTTGCAGCTTTTAATCTTTCTTCCCCATCAAATCATGCACTAAGCAGATCCTTGGGCAGAGAAGTTCTAGCCAGTTGGTACTGCCTGCCTAAAGCTATTCATTTTCAGTATCTTTAGCCAGAGTAGCATCTAGCCAACATTTTCATTGGAACAATGCCCAGATATGCAACATTAATTCAGGAAACTACCTTTTGTCAGCAAGCATTAGGGATTATTACCCTAGAACCCTGCAGTGTAATATACATATACACAAAAGTAGCCAACTTTATATTAAAAAATGCCCAAGTGCCAGATTTTTAGAGGCATTCAGGTGCCTAAAAATTCAGTTCCAGTTGTGCCTATAGGTAGTTATAAAACCTTCCCCTTTCATAAATTAGGATCAAATTTTAAAATATTTACAGATGCCTAAAATTCTTCATAGCTACAGGTAAAGGGATGAGAGAAGGGGAGGGATACATAGCCCAAAGGGGAAAAAAAAATAATAATAATAAAAAAAATGCTAAACATCTGAGCAGTGCCAACTCTTTCTGGCGATGTCTGTAATTCCTCTAGTGAGGAGTCTTCAGAGGAGTTGTGATCACAGTGTGCCTCCTGTCCATGTGGCAGCCCGCTCTGAAGTGTCTCCCAGGTGGTGTCTACATCACCAAACACAAACACAGAGCTTCATGCACTTTGTAGGATGCCCTCTGGCTATTCCTCTGGCCATGTTTGCAGGGTTATTGTCTGTATGGGCAGTAAATTCAGGCTTAATGTGGTGATAAAAATAGTCACCAACAACAGAGAGAAATCCTACACTGGTGACCAAATACCTCAGTTTGGGTTGTATATTTTTAATATTATCAGATGTCGTGAGATGTAAGACTTCAGTTTCATTGAGTAATTTTGCTGGGAAAGACAGGGAAAGAAACAGAAAGTAGTAAATGGTGATGGCAAGATATGACAGTAGGAGAACTCAGAGTAATCATGTGCAGCAAATAGGGTTATTCTTCCTACAAAAGTCTAAGCTAGCCACATGCTCTCATAGTATCATGCTCTGCTGCTTCTCTCTCATATCTGATCCAGAACACATTTCCCAAAATGGAAAGTGTGGTGGTATGTTCATGAGGTAACACAGAAACCTGTCAGGAAGTCACAGGTAGTATAATTTAGTTTATGGTCTTATACCAACTAATGATGACATTGAACTTTTTAACTAACAGAAGGTGAAAATTGTTCTACTTGAATTTTTTCAGGATTAAATATCATTTTCAGGATTCTATCTAAAATGTTTCATATTTTCTGAAAGTTGATAGATGTTTCACAGAAAGTCCCCTATCTAAGAGTATATCATTATAGCAAGAAAGCAGGTTTTTTCCAGAATTCTTTGCCTTGTGTTCAAAGTACTTTTAAAGATATAATGGATGTCATCTCATTGACAAATCACACACAAATTCTATACTAATTGTGTTATAATTAGAAATTTAAAATACTTTGCACTACTGACACTAACTTCAGAAATAAACTTTAGAGAGCACTTAAATCTGTTCAGGAGTCTATCAAAAAAAAAATCAATAAAAGTAATTCATTTGTTTTGATTTTATTATTCTTTCATTTACTGCAATGGTTAAGATTTTGATCCTAAGGTAAGAGGCTAAACAAAACGAAACAAAATGAAAACAAATAATAATAAATAAATAAATAAAAAGTACTGCTTGTACTAATCATTTCACTAACATCAGCTACCTTAAAAGCCCCAGAATCAGGCAGTCAGGATCAGATGTTGTACCACTGTATTTTGGGAAGAAAACAGTACACGTATGCAGTGACCCATAATCAAGAAATGCATATATTATATATCTAAATACTGTACTTGCACAGCTCTAGATTTTGGAAAAACACCAGAAAAATATTATGATTAAACATCACAATGAAGAAAACATTTATTGGTTAAGGAGAAAGTGTTTTATTTAAATAATTTTTTGCATAAATTCTGGATCAGATGCTATTTATATTTGTTGAGCTTTGAGTACCTTCTGCTCCTGGTTAAAGGTCTGAGAATACAATCATTACTCAGATAGGTGCAATATGAGTTATATAAATCACCATATTTGCTCACGATGGTGAAAATAAATGAACAAACAAATGACATCACCCAAAGCTTAACAAAATGCATCTTGTATTTGCACCACTGTAGACCATGTGTCATTAAAGAATGTGGAATCAGAGACCAGCTGACCTTACTGTTGTTACCTTTGTCCTGTTAATAGTTAATGTTATCAATAAACCTAAAATTCAGAGGAATTAGAACTTTGAATATCATATAAGTAATCAACAGTAACATTTTCAAGGACAAAGGAAAACATTCTAGAAAATTTTTAACATCTGCATGTTAAATAATCTAACCTCACTTGGAAGCAAATATGTTTGAATAGTTACAGTGATCCTCAAAAAAATATCAGCACAAGAAAAACATTTAAGACAACATTAATTGGGTCATGTATGTACTCAAGGCTCAAATGGTACTTTGTTAAGGAATATACATGCATTGAGGTAGAGAAGATTAAATTGCAAGAAAAAGCACATGGCAGGTTATAAAATAGACATCTTAACATTCACTGTCTTTACATACAGAGAAATAAATATCTTAGTCTCCATGTAGCTACCTAAACTTGTGGAAAATCTCCATTTTTTAGGCCTGGCACTTTTAATTCTATTTCAGTTTAAGTAGCCTGCAGCATTGCTTTTCCTTTGGCATCTGAAGCAAACCAGGTATTTCATTACACTTTTGTGAGGATGAAACCTTTCAGCCAGTCTTGACAGACCTCAGAAGGACCATTTCTGACAAATCACACACCTTCCTTAGACTTGAAAAAAAATCCCTTCTCAAAAATATACTATTTATCCATACAGCTCTGGATTCAAACTACCCTGCCTGGTGCACTTTTGTAGGCCTCACATACAACACACAGCAAATGAGTCTTTATTGGATGCAGAACTGTGTTAAAGAAAAATAAATAAAATTAAAAAAAAAAAAAAGAGGATAATACGCCCAAAATAATTTCTGATTTTCCCACGTGTATTGGTCTAGTGTATTACTTCTAACTGCAGTCTCTTCAAAAAATAGGACATCTTGGATTCATTAGGCCATTCTCTTACTGACTTTGGAGTATTCATGTAGTCTCTTGGTAAGATGATCTGGATAATAGCAGCCGATATGATGTAGCAGTCTCCCTGTCAGACATGTAGCCTCCACCTCTGCTGATGGTGCAGGGTGCAGCAAGCAGGCCCCCACAAACACACCTCAAGTAGATCTGTATGACCTTGAGGAAGGGGTTTCTCAACAGCATGTGGTCAGAGAACGGTAGAGGGTTATATGGGTGCACAAGGAGCTGGATAACCTGAACCTCTTCACAAAGGGTAACATGGCTGTACGGGGACAGGGTGAGCTTGTGGTGCTGTGACAGGGGGATAATTTTTGAAGATTAGCAAAGTATATTTGAAAATCAGTGGGAGTTTATATACGTTTTATAAGTTTCAATTGTTGTGATTTTTCTGTTTTATGGCTGATACTGATCTTGAATATGTAATTTACAGATTACCAGATAATTACACATTGTTAATAAAGCTATGAACAATTTTCATCTGATTTAAACAAAGTGAGTGGACCAGGTTTTTAAACCAGTGGCACTAAATCATAGAATCATAGAATGGTTTGGGATGGAAGGGACCTTAAAGATCAGCCAGTTCCAACCTCCCTGCCATAGGCAGGTACACCTTCCACTAGACCAGTTTGCTCAAAGCTCCATCCAGTCTGGCCTTAAAAAAGACTTCCTGGGATGGGGCAACACAACTTCTCTGAGTTACCTGTTCCAGTGCCTCACCACACTCATGGTGTAACTTCTTCTTAATGTCTAATCTAAATCTACATTTTTTTAGTTTAAAGCTATTACCCCCTGTCCTATTACTATACTCCTTGACAAAGAGTTCCTCCCCAGCTTTTCTGTACACCCACCATAGGTACTGGAAGACCTCTGTAAGATCCTCCCAGAACATTCTGTTCTGTAGGATTAACCCCAACTTCCTCAGCCTGTCTTCATAGGAGAGGTGCTCCAGCCCTCTGATCATCTTAGTGGCCCTCCTCTGGACTTGTTTTAATAGGTCCATGTCATTCTTGTGCTGGGGGCCCCAGAGCTGAACACGGTGCTCCAGGTGGAATCTCACAAGAGCAGAGTAGAGGGGGACAATCACCTCCCTCACCCTGCTGGCCATGCCTCCTTGGATGTAGCCCAGGATGTGGTTGGCTTTCTGGGCTGCAAGCGCACATTGATGGCTTATGTTGAGCTTGTTGCCCACGAACACCCCCATCAACCAATATCACCCTTCTCATCATGGCTGCTCTCAAACCACTCTACACTCAGCTTGTATTTGTGTTTGGGATTGCACTGGCCCAGGCACATGACTGTCCACTTGGCATTGTTGGACTTCATGAGGTTCACACAGGTCCACCTCTCAAGCATGTCCAGGCCCCTCTGGTTGGCATCCCTTCCCTCCAGGTTGCTGACCACACCACACAGCTTGGTGTTGTCAGCAAACTTGCTGTGGTTGCACTCAGTCCTATGGTCCATGTCTCCAACAAAGATGTTAAATAGTGTCAATCTCAATACTGACCCCTGAAAAACATCACTCGTTATTGGTCTCCACTCAGACATTGAGCCATTGACCACAACTCTTTGAGTATAGCCATTCAGCCAATTCCTTACCCATCAAGTGGACCATCCATTAAATCCAAGTCTCTCTAATTTAGAGACAATTATATAATGTGGGACAGTGTTAATTACTTTGCACAAGTCCAGCAAGAAGATGTCTGTTGCTCTTTCCCTGTCCACCAATGCAGTAACCCCATTGTAGAAGTGCATCAGATATGTCAGGCACAATTTGTCCTTAGTGAAGCAATGTTGGTTGTTGTCAACCACCTCCTTGTTTTCCATGTGCCTTAGCAGAAGTTCCAATAGGATATGCTCCATGAGCTTGCTGGGCACAGAGGTGAGACTGACTGGACTATAGCTCCCCACATCTTCCTTTTTTTCACTTTTTAAAAATGGGGGTTATTTTCCCCTCTTCCAGTCAAAGGAAACTTCACCAAACTGCCACAGCTTCAGATATGATGGACAGTGGCTTAGCAGCTACATCTGCCAGTTCCCTCAGGACCCACAGATGTATTTCTCATGGACTTGTATTTATTGCCTTCAGCTGGTACCTTCCCTCCTGGAAGGTGAAATAGTTAGGGACAGGATACATATCTTCATGGATTCTTTTCAGAATCAGGACTTTTCTCTCTCTCAATCCTCTTTTGCTCTGAGCCAGTTAACTCTGAACTAGAAGTGCTAACCAACTGCTTCTCCCATGTCAAATGTGCCTTCCTCCTTCATAAATTTCTCTCAAAATTTTTTGGGGGGGGAATGTGACTCCACCACAAAACCAGTCAAACTATTGCCTGTCTTGCTGGGACCTATTTTCTTATTCCATTTAAACCGATTTCCTTCAGAGGAACTCAATTATGCTTGCCTATTCGGGTACCTCCCATGGCCTCAACAGAACTGCAAACTAGTGAAATGATACTGAAGAGTCTATAGTCAGTATTTCAAAGAGCAACTTCACTTAATTGCACAATATGAGCCAGAATTCGGGCATGGTGCATCTTTCTTAAAATCACCATGGAATATAGACTAATTAGCCCCAAATTTAATCAACCCTAAACATGTACAGTAAAAACAAAGTGTTTGATGTTAATTAGCAACTCCTTTGTAAATATAACCCCCAAAAGTGTAAGTCCTTCCTTACACTTAATTTAATAAGAATGTTGCTTATCACTAAGTCTATCAGAATAACACAGCCCTGTGGGTAATTGCCTTATCTGATTACTAAAATTGAATCCATCAGTTCCTTTCAGTACATTTTCTCCAGCTAATCTGTGTTCAGGCAGAAAACTGTCTTACCTGTATTTTCCCCCATCAATTCTGGAACAGCGATTCTGCCATAATCATCTTTTCTGGTTTTCATGTATGTCACATCTCATCTTATGTCATCACTTAACTTCAAATCATCATTATTCAACCTATTACATTCTTGCATAATTTTCCCAGAACATTTTATAATTAAGAGATTCTTAATCATAGTTTAATCATACTTTTCTTCAGGTAGAACAATTAAAAAGTGATAACAATGCACATCAGACAGAATTCCAGGGCCCAGGAAATAAAACAGAAGAGTACTAAACTTCCATTTTTCATTGGAAGAGAAATAAATAATGTCATTGATTATTCCCACTAGAAATGTAAGACATATATTTGGAATATCTGTAAGAAGTATATTTTGTTTTTAAACAATTGAACTATTTAGACCTTGCTAAGAGTTCTCCTGCAAAGTCTACCATCTGTACAGGAAACTGGTTTTTGTAGATAAGAATTTCTGAGTATATAACAACCAGCAACAGACGAAGTTTTTTAAATTAGCATAAATCTGGACACAGTGAAAAACAATTCCAGGATCTGTAAGAGGAAGATTCACTTTCACAGAAAAGAAACCGTGGAGCCCAGAACACGGTTGTACAAAGCATTTGAAAAAAACAGATAGTTGGTGACACAGAACACCTGCTCTTTAATATAAAGGCCTCAGGTAAAAGCAAGATGCTCTTTCAGCTCAGCAGGTAAAACGTTCAGAGGAATCACTAGTACCAACACTATAAAAAGGACTCCAACAGCTGACAGTCTTATAGCTGAAATTAAAGATAGCCTTTTACTCCAGAAATTTTGGGTTAGCTTTCCATTGTGATGTAAGGAAAGGCTTACAGGTGTTTTACTGTATGATAGCATTGTAAAAAGATTTTGCAACAGATATCTTCATGAATGTTAGCAACTGTTTCAGTTTTGACAATGTGGTAGATCTATAAAACACTTTTTATCATTAAAAAGAAAAAAGGTTAAAAAGTCTAAATTATATGTAACTTATGTTTTTTCAAAACACAAAAGTCTGGTAATTTACCTTCATAGACTTCTAGTTTACAGGTTCACTAAAACAAACTCACTGCTCCAAAATAAAGGAAAAACTGAAAGAAAATAGAACAGAGGGAATAAAATTAAAAAAAATAAATACATAAATAAAAAATAAAAAATGACTCATACTTCTGAGGAAGAAAGACCCCAAAGACAAAAATACCAGTCAATTATCATTTCTCATCATTAATGTAAACAATATTTTATAGACCAACACCTTGCAAAGAAGATGAAAGATAATGGATCTGACTTAATCTAGATTAGGTAAATACAGCTAGATAGGAATTGCAAAACTATTTGGACTCAAGATCAAAGATAAGCAATCAACTTGAATTGTCATTGAGAATTCAGTGCCAATATATCTACGTGGAAATGGCTCTTAAGATTTAAAGCAATACATGTGTTCTCTTACATGCGGTTTATAGCATATAAACCTGCAACACAACTTCAGAGATGTCTATGTAAGCATCCAGTACAACTATTATTTTCCCCTCATATTAGTGCAATGAGTTTGTGAACTATCATTTCCTTGTACTTTGATACAAGCTCTTGTTTTAGACAACACTGCTACAATTGTGGACATGTTGGAAATGGGGAGAATATCAAGCATATGTCATTTATCCTTCTGTTATAAATTGATTACAATGAAGACAAATAGCAACCAGACTACTTCCAGTCTGGGAAATAACAGAGCTTCTATAAGTGAAGTCATGGGAGAATGAAAAACACCTTCTTATTTTTAGCAGAATTCATAGAAACACATAATCATCTAGGTTGCAAAAGATCTCCAAGATCACCTAGTCCAACCTCTGACCTAACACTAACAACTCCTCCACTAAACCATATCACTAAGCTCCATATCTAAACGTCTTTTAAAATTATCAAGGGATGGTGACTCAACCACTTCACTGGGCAGCTCATTCCAATGCCTAACAACCCTTTTGGTAAAGAAGTTCTTCCTAATATCCAACCTAAACCTCCTCTGGCACAGCTTCAACCCATTCCCCTTCATCCTGTCACCAGGCACATGGGAAAATAGACCAAACCCCACCTCGTTACAGCTTCCTTTAAGGTACCTGTGGAGTACAATAAGGTGGCCCCTGAGCCTCCTCTTCTCCAGGCTCAAAAACCCCAGCTCCCTCAGCCTTATAAGACTTGTTCTTCAGACTCCTCAGCAGCTTCATTGCCCTTCTCTGGACTTGCACGAGCACCTCCATGTCCTTCTTGTAGTGAGGGGCCCAAAACTGAACACAGTACTTGAGGTGCGGCCTCACCAAAGCAGAGTACAGGGTGGACAATCACTTCCCTAGCCCTGCTGGTCACACTGTTTCTGATATAAGCCAGGATGCTGTTGGCCTTCTTGGCCACCTGAGCATACTGCTGCCTCATATACAGCCGACTATCAACATATACTTGATTTGCTGAATTTCAAAAGAAGTTACTTTTACTCTTTAATATTCTAGGCAATCAAGAGTCACATTTGTGATGCAGGCTGTAGACTTCATAACACTTTTATTAATATTTGTATGCTCTGAAGTTGTAAAGTTGAAGGGAGAATTAATTGTACATGTTTATTTACATGGCTGAAGCTATCATCATCTGTTTATTTAGTACTAATTTTTATACATATCAACCTCTCAATAAATCAGCAGTACTAAATCTAGTACCCAGTGAAAATGTTTCAGATAAATTTATGGTTAATTTGCTAGAATCTGATGCATAGTCAAATGCATTAAATTAAATGTTCTATAGGTTTATGGTTTGTGCTCAGTAATGAGTGTGCATTAAAACTGAAGAATCACAAGATGCTTGTAGATAACCACCAAATTAAAACATAGAAAGAACAGCAAAGCTGTATTACCTAAAGTGGAAAATTAGAGAATAGTAGAAAATAATACCAAAGGATGGAGGGGTGAATAATGGTACAGATGGGAGGATGGCAATGTGTTGAAAACTTAATTAATGATTGAAGCATACTGAAGAGGAAAATTACTTTAAAATTCGTAAGTACCATCATTAATCAATTTAAGTTGTTTATCTTTTTATCAAACAGCCTCCTACACTGAAAGACTTCTCTACATATCGTGGATAGATGTAATACCATTAGCAATCCTTTGAGCTCAACTGCTTACCAACATATTGACTACTAAGGATATGAAGTTCAAATGCAGATTCTAAGAAACAGCTCTTAATCTCAGACAGAAAGGCCATGGCAAGAACATTACAAGTCTAGTAAGAGCTAAAGGGATGCAGGAAGGAAGGAAGGAAGGAAGGAAGGAAGGAAGGAAGGAAGGAAGGAAGGAAGGAAGAGAATTCTTTGTAAAGGGGTCTCCAAGTGTACCAGTACAAATTTTAAATTTGGATCAAATAGAAGATAAGTAGTTACTCTACTCTCTATTGTTGCTTTAAACATGAAAAGAAATAGAGTCCATGGAGGGACAGCAGTCAAGTTTTTGACCATCCAAGTATTTGTGCATACAACTTACAACCTAACAAGGAGGTTGCCCTTTGAAACCCGTGTTTCCCAAATTATGATCACAGATCATTTGCTGATCTGTTAAGACCTGACTGGTTACATATTCTGTTATTTTCCTTTAATTGTCATCAGCTATCACCACATTACACATTCTCTGAAAGATTACTCTTCTCTGTAATGAGAGAAGTGAGAGTAATGAGGGAGAGACTAATGAGCTGGTCTCAATTAAATGTGCATCTATGCAATGGAGGGTATGGTCTGGAATTACTTAATGCTCCAAAATCTAGATATAGTTTACAGCTGTAAGTAAATCAGTACTTTGACATGCAATAATTTTTTCAACCAGCAAAAATAATGATTTTCAAATACTAAATTCCTTCTTTCAGATTTGCAGTAGATAGTCCACCAACCTGGCATTTCTGCTGCAATGACTGCCCCAGCATGTGTTTTGTTGCCATTGATAGCAGCACTGCCCCATTTGCTAAAACATGAGTCAAGAGATTTATCTCATGCCTAGCAGGTATTACTTTTCTCTTTCATTTATTTAGTAATTGTTTTTTGTTGTTGTTCTTTCATACAAATCTGAACTGCTGAATGCTGACACCTTTTTTTAATGTGAGTTTAACGTATGATACTCTAGGCCTTAGTTATCAGATACTTGTAAATTCAGGTCAACTAACATGGTTACACTTTATCCAAAAGTCTAAATCCCCTTTCTCTAACCGACAGATTTGAGCAAAAAAAAAGTCACAAAAAAGGATTTTCTTGGCTGGAGTACATAAAGATTGTTCTAGCTGTGGTAGTAGAACACAAATACTTAAAAGGCCTGTCAGTTAACAATCAGGACATAATTCAGCTCAAACCAGTAATTTTCATACCTTAGTAGAAAAGAATTATATACATTGGCCTGAGCTTTGTCTGTCAAAGTAGTTGGATGCCAGACACATTTTAATCCATGCCACAAAATAATCCTTTTTTCTTAAGAAAAAAAATGAAACACAATTCAACTGCAAATCAGTCATTAAGTAATTCTTTGGCTAGACACTTTGTCATGGTTTTGGCCAGAATAAAGTCAATTTTCTTGGTAGAAAAAGCAGTGTTTTGGATTTATAATGAGACTAGTGGTGCTAACACACTGATATTTTCAGCTGATGCAGAGTAGTGCTTGCACAGAGCTAAGGACTCCTCTGCTCCTCATGCTGCCCTGCCAGCAAGGAGGCTGGGGGTGCATGTGGAGCTGGGATGGGACACAGCCATCACAGCTGGCCCAGGCAGACCAAAGGGACATCCCATAGCATATGGCACCATGTTCAGCAATAACAGCTGGGTCATGGGAGGAGGAAGGGGGGATGTTGGGCATGATGATGTTTGTCTTCCCAGAAAACTGTTCTATGTGCTGAGCCCTGCTTTTCTGGAAGTGGTTGAACACGTGCCTGCTGTGGGAAGTACCAAATGAATTCCTTGTTTGGCTTTGCTTGCATGCTCAACTTTTGCTTTCCCTAGCAAACTGTCCTCCTCTCAACCCATGAGTTCTCACACTTTCACCTTTCTGATTATCTCCCCTATCCCACCTGGGGAGTGTGAGTAAACAGCTGTGGGGCAGCTAAATATAGCTGCCTTCTGGGGTTAAACCACAACACTTTTGTATATCTTTTTTTTTTCTTCTTTTTTTTTGGGGGGGGGATGAGGGGGATAATAATAAGGATAGCCGGTAGAAACAGACACTGGGGTTAAATGACATTGTCATACTCTTCCCAGGAAAAAATTAATTGCCATCATATGCAGACTTCTCTGGTCTGAAGGATACTTTGGATGTGTCAGCTATGAGCATACCTCAAGAGTGACTAAGGACCTTACCATATGTATTTGGTAATTGAAGAACTATTTACTCAGAATCAGAACAAGTAGAAGTGAACAATATGTTTGCTTAACTCTGCTTAATTTCTCATCTCTTTATGTATATTCCTTAATACTATATCTAGCTTAATTTTAAATGTGTTAGTTTTCTGGTTCAGTTTTGGTCTTTTTGCAAGTTTTGGATAGAAAAGGAGGTCTATTTCATAGAATCACAGAATGGTTAAGGTTAGAAGGCACCTCTGGTGGTCATCTGGTCCAACCATCCTGTTAAAACAAGAAAACCTAGAGCAGGTTGCCCAGGAGTATGTACAGATGGCTTTTGAAGATCTCCAAGGAGGAAGACTCCAATAGTTCCCTGGACAACTCATTCCAGTTCTCCATTTACCCACACAGCAAAGATGTTTTTCTTGATATTCAGATGGAAGCTCTTGTGTTCTATTTTGTGCCCTCTTGTCCTGACACTGGGCACAACTGAAAAGAGCGTGGTTTCATCCTCCTCACACCTTCCCTTCAGGTATTTATAATCATTTATGAGATCCTCCCTGAGCTTCCTCTGCTCCAGGCTTAAATAACCCCAGCTCTCTCAGCCTCTCCTCATAGGAGAGGTGTGCCAGTCCCTTGATGATCTTCATGGCCTTACACTGGACTCTTTCCAGTATATCCAGGTCCAGAAATGGACACAATACTCCAGGTGTAACTTCACCAATGAGAGTAGAGAGGAAGGATCACCACTATTGACCTGCTGGTAATACTTTGCCTAATGCAGCCAAGAATACCATCAGCCTTCTTAGCAGCAAGGGCACATTGCTGGTTCATATTCAAAGTGGCATCTACCTGAACTCCTAAGTTTGTTTCTGCAGAAATGCTTTCCAGATTGTCATCCCCCAGCATACACCAGTGCCTGTAGTTGTTCTTCTCCAGGTGCAGGGATCCTCCTTGTTGAATTTCATGAGATTTTTGTCAGCCCACCTCTCCAGCCTGTCATGGTCCCTCTGGATCACTGCACAACCCTCTGGAAAGTCAGCCATTCCCCCTAGTGTCATAGAATATCTTGGATTGGAAGGAACTTAAGAGATCATCTGTTTCCAACCTCTCTGCAATGAGCAGGAACACTTTCCACTAGATCAGGTTGCTCAAAGCCCCATCCAGCCTGTCTTGAACACTTTCAGGAATAGGGCATCCACAGATTTCCTGGGCAACCTGTTCCAGTGCCTCACTACTTTCGTAATAAAGAATTTCTTCCAAATACCTAATCTAAATATAAGCTCTTTCAGCTGAAAGCTGAAGAGTCCCTCTCCAGCTTTCTTGTAGGTCTCCTTCACTCACAAGTTTACTGAGGGTGCATTCTAGCCCACTGATCAGTAGTGAAGATGTTAAACAGGACTGGACCCAATGTTGACCCCTGGGTACTCTACTCTTTACTGGCAGCCAACTAGACTTTGCACCACTGACTGCTACCCTCTGGGTCTGGCTATTCAGCCAGTTTTCAAACCACCTCACTGTCTATTCATCCAATTCACATTTCAACATCTTCTCTATGAGGACCTGATTGGGACAGCGTCAAAGGCTTTACTGAAGTACAAGATGACAATATCCACTGTTCCCCCCATCAGGCTGGTGATTTTATTAGAGATTTTTTTCAGGTTGTTTAAGCATGGCTTCCCTTTAGTGAATCAATACTGACTAATCTGTACTGACTAGTCCTGATGCTTTTCTTCTCTGTCAAATGCCTGGAAATGTTGTCCAGCTGTTCCATCACCTTTCCAGGGATCAAGAGGCTGACCAAGCTGTAGTTTCCTGGGTCCTCCTTCTTGCCCTTTTTTTTTTTTTTTAAAGGTGAGAGTGACATGCTTTGTGCTATCCTTTGAGCATTTTTCCGCATTGCCACAACAGAGATTAATAATATTATGGTGTTTTTAATCATATTTTCCATAAAATGATAAATCTGACCAACACTGTTTGCAGTGTTCTCAACTATTTTCAAATTCTCATCCAATGATCCCATTGCAAATGTAATATTAAAGCCCATTTGCAAGTGTAAGTCATTTTCCTTTGCTAATGTTTTTACCCTTTGATTAATCACAAATTGATGTATCTCAAGCCAAAATTGCAGCTTTCATGTAAGCATATACCATCAATTTACAAGTTTGAGTGATTCCCCATACACTATGAATCTCAAGCATGTGTTTAATTCAATTTGTTTTTATTCTAAGAGGCCAAACCCAAATAATATGACTGAGACAAATCATAAGGAAGACTATTAACAACCATTTCACTCTCAATAGTGGAAGAAACTCTACTGGTCACATCAGAGGTCGCTCTAAGCAAACATCCTTTCTCCAATAGCATCTAGTAGTTAGTTTATTTACAGTTTCCTTTTCCTTAATCCTTGCTGATCAGGTAGAACTCTAAGATTTTGAAAGGGAGGGGTAACACCCATCTCCAGGGAGAACTTTTTTAAAAATGTACCTTTTAAAAGATGTGTGAGTTGACCTCAGTCAGTAGCCGAACACATAGGAAGGAAAGAAAATAGAATGAAGGTGAGAAAACATAAGAGTCAAGTAAGTTCATTCAGCCCATGACTTGGGCTCCATCTGTTATAGTGGTCAGTGAAAAGAGACATGATGCATTGAAGCATCAGACATGAAAGCCAGGTAAGGTTGTATCATTGTCACTCTTGCCCACTTTATTGCAAAGCTCCTCCTCCATTGGTTCAGTGGTTCCTGCTATAGTACTTCATATAATAAATAATTCAAATCATGGATTACAACCACTAAAACACATCTCCACCTCTTTTCCCAGCTATAATTTCAGTCTGGCACGCTACAGTCAAATCTGATGTTATCTAGAACACTCTGAGTCTCATGTAGGACAATAAAAAGACTGTGGTGATTCACCCATCCAAACAGCAAAACACCTACACTGTCACTTTTTCACACCCCTCTCCTCTGGAAAATAAATAAAACAGAAGAAAGACAGGAAAAATCATGGAATGAGGCAAAAACAGTTTAACATGAAGAAAAGCTGCCTGCACAAACAAAACAAAGAATTAATTTATTAATTAACTCTCAAAGGCAGGCATTTCTTTAGCCACTTCCTGAAAAGCAGAGCCTCAGCTCACATAATAGTTACTAGAGAAGACAGACACCAATGTCCCTGCTTTCTGTTCCTTTCCCCCAGGTTTCATTGCTGACTATGACTTTATGCATCATGGGACACCTCTTTAGCCAGTTGAGTTCAATCCTCCAAGCTGTATCCTCTCCCATCTTCTTGCCCATTCCCAGCCTAATCACTGTGGGGGCAGGAAGGGCTGGGGTGGTGGGGAGCTGAAAAGGAAGCCTTGACACTCTGCAATTACTACCCAGAAGTAGCAAAAATGTTGGTGTGTTTGTAACTGTTCCAGTTATGAATTCAAAACACAGCACCATAGAACTGTAGTTCAAAGAATTCTTGAGGTGATGGCATTAAGCATTTATTTGGATAGTTCATGCTCTTACTAGATTTTTAGCTAGAATACAGAAAAATCACCAAATATAAATCTATTAATCTCTTCTGAATATATATAGAGTACTGGTATACACATTCTATACAGCAGACTGTTAATGTAACTTCAACTTAGAAGATAAGAACTTGATTCATCTCTACTAGGATGGCAGAGATTCTGTAGTTTCCAGGAAATTGCATATAGAAATAAGATATTGTGCTGTACAGTGTATGTCCAGAAAATAACAATAGATCTGCACTGCACAAATAGTTTACACATGTGGCACTAGCTCAGGCCATCAAATAGGTTATCAGACCTTTGGAAATCTTGGAGACGTTCACAATCCCTATATTCTGCACAAAAGAGTTCAAGAAGGATTCAAAAAGGACTCAAAACTAATGAATAAATTTAAACATTCAAAACTTGTCAGACATTCAGATTTTCCCAAATTTGGCAATCAGAATGACAGATTGTATGTCTTTTCTGTCTACATACTTACATCTCCCCTCTACATACTTGAATGACTAGATGTTTATTTTCCCTGTGATCTCTCATCATCCTCTGGGAATTCAGACTTTCTGGTTTGATATGTTCTACTGTATTTCTGTTTTGTCTGTCCTTACACATCCTTCCAATTTAGCAAAGCCTGAGTGCTCTGCTCATTAGATGCTCATAATTAAATTACACATACATATGACCAAGACCTACATGACTGTTGGTACCCCTCAAAAAAAACCAGCACATTGATCAATCCCTCCCACTCTTCAGATTATAAAATATACTGTGCCCACAGTAATTTGAATGAAAGTTCACAGAAGACTATAAAATATTCTTAAATACCATTTTACATATTCTTTGTTGGACATTGATGCAGTAAATGATCACACAAGAGTATGATTTTACATATTTCTATTATTCATAGAAGCAATGATTTTGATATATCTTCTTCTTTTCTCCCTCTACAACATGCACATCTTTTCTACTGACATTTACTTTCATTTGTTTTGCAAGAGAAGTTAAAGTTGCATTACACTTGTTATAATTCTGTCGCTTGCTTAAAACTTCAGTAAATTTTACTAGTTAAGACCAAAATTTTCATGCATCTCTGCTTAAGGCTATATTAAATTTATTTACAAGTATCAGCTGAAACAGCTCAACTATTTCCCAGAGAAAGGTCAGGGGGGAAAATAAAAACTTTAAAAATAAATAAATAAATAAAAATGACATTATCAATTTAATTCAGATGACTTGCTTAACATTACCAGTTATTTCATGACTTGCATTCCACAGGGACTGAACAGTGATCAAAAAATAACTTTTGCAATCTTGATTTGGATACATGTTTTTGACAAAACATTTGGAAAACAAAGAAATCCAAGATTTTGCACTTTTGTCGAAGCTTTAAATGAAACTGGTATCTTAATTGAATGGTCAGTCTAGCCTTCCTTGAAGTGCACAAACTGCCTCAGCCAGGCACCTCAACATTCTGTTAATTACTTGAAGAACTTGAAAAACAGCTTGGATCAAGGTTATCACAAGTTCACAGCCTAAGGTTTTCTTAGAATTGACCTGAGATTCACAATACTCTTTATCATGTTGTACACTCTTTAAAAATATAAATCCATACAAACAAGTAATGAAAAATCATTTGTCTCCAAAATCATGGAGCAGGAAGTTCTCTTGTCCAAGTGTTTAAAGTTCTTGCTCTGAGGTCATAGGCAGTTTACCTCCCCATGGTAAATAGGCAACTGTTTTACATATATTTCTGAACCATGAACAGAAGAATCCTTGAAACTATGGTCCCAAGATAACCATAAAAAAAGGAACAGTAAACATCTGATGTCAATATTTCCAACCACTTCATAAAGAATGAAACAAATCTTCAATCTAGATTTCCAGACATTTTTGGCAAGCATTTGTATTTTATAAGCTGGACTTTGTACTCAGGAGACGGCATAATAACTTTTATTTGTCATGTTTCTCCTGATAGCCTCTCTAACTAATATCCATTTTCTTGCAAGTAAAAAACCTTCCTAGACACTGCTAACCTCTTATTTGTTTGTTAGATTTTGAGGGGGTAAACTGAGTGAAAGCGACAAATCTGTAGACGTTATTTAATAAAGCCAACTAACTCCAGCATGGACAAGTCATCCAAAATACAGTTGCCTAAATACCTGTTGCATTCCTCCTTTTGTAGGTGCAGTCATTTGACTTCAAGACTGGATTGATTTCCACATTTACGGTTTAAGCTATTAGGCTTCATATGTATGGAACTCATTCAATACACAACACTTCTCCTCCTTCATCATACACATAGAAGTACTAATACTACAATCTGAGCTGGAATTTCAGTGACATATGAGAAGGCACAATTGGTAAGGGTTTCATCTTCAAAAATGTACTTTCTTAGTCATACCTGGACAACACCTATCTGTCTCTGGTTGACAAAGAAAGCAAATAATGAACTGGAATTGCAAGTCAGTAAAGATACATATAACTACCAGGATAGATGACAGGTGAAGGTTAAGCTATCTATCACTTCTGGATTAATGTTTGTATGACTGAGTTTCACTCGTCAACTAGGACAGTTAATTCAACTCTGTGAGATTAATTTTGAATTTAATGCTTAATTTTGGAATTTAATGCTTAAACCTGATTTTGTAGGCTAATCCACGTCAGCTTCACAGATAGCCTGTCATCATTGTCCCACCATCACCTTGTGAAGGCTCTGTCAATATCATATAGATACCTACCTATGAGAATCAATCCCTAAAATATATTACCAATATGAAATATTTATGCACACATACAATCAAGATCTTTCCATTTACAACAAACATATTTGCTGATAACTCCTATGTCAGATCTATTACAACACATAGCAACATTTCGGACCATTATAAAAAATAAAAAATAAAAAGTTTTCAGTCATATATTTTTATAAATTAAAATCTAATTAGCATCTGAAGTCAAACTGATTATGTCTTTTAAAATGTTAGCATCTTTTACTTACTATAAATAAGCTTTTAAACACAAAATATACTAAGCAGCATTTCATCTGAATCTTATCAAGCAAAGTTATTGAAGCATGAGGTCTATATAACCAGTGAAGCAGAAGACCATGCTATGACATGGATAAATGGCTAGAATTACTGAAGTAACACAAAAACAATCATGGAAACATGGCTTTTGAAACCTCATAAGCAACTCATTTTGGGAAAATTTTCATATATATATATGAATACATGTAAATACATTAATGAAAACCATTTAACATCAAAACCCCATAAGCTGGCTTTGACTAAAAACAATTTTATTATTTCCCACTCACCTCCTTCCAAAACAAGCAGAAAACAAGTCAGATATCAAAGCCATCTATATATGAGACTGAAATAAATAAACCTTCTTTCTTTATGTTTTAGTGTTCTTTTCCACATGTCCAGACAAAGGAGGAATAACAGTTCCCAGGCCCATTTGCCTCTGGAAACACCATCACATAACAGTGGCTTCAGCACCCAGCATCTTACAGACTTTTCTGGGGCTCCAAGGAGGCTCCACTCAGACTGTAAAACAATTCACAGTCCTTACCATTTATGTTTATTAGACCCTACCTCTTGTCCTACTTTTTACACAGTCAAACTTATGCCCATGTATGTAGAGCACTAGTTCCCCAGGGTGATTTCAGAGGACTATGAATGGGAGCCCCATTCACCAACAAAGTCAATCAGGGAGCTAGATGATGCCAGGGCTGGAATTCTTCCAATACTTCAGGTGACTGACTGCTCTTCCAATCCTCTGTTTAAAAATTTTTTTAAAAATCTCTTAAACCATGTAAGTTTATACAATACAATACAAATTCACCCCACTCAGAGTCAGAGAAAAGGCTGCACCTGGGTCATCACACATTTTTGAGAGTGCAAGGCAGGAGAGGCAGACCCACCGCCAGACCCAACACCTACAGCATTGCAAGGCCAAATGTTGCAAAGAGGATGACTGAGAAGGGGATTTTGTCCTTCTTTATGTTACTAAATCAGTGATGCAGAAAAGTACACTTAGCAGTCCTAATATCTCTTCAAAAATATATACTGTTGCAGCATACAAATAGCCCTCTCTCAAGGCTACCATTTACCCACTTCATGCATCCCATGCCTCTGAGCTTCTTTAGCTCAGAATACGGTCTCTTCAGCCTTCTGACTCCGCTCCCCCTTATAAAATTTGTTTTCCTCTCCACTCTCACCTCAGCTTTGCTAGCCTGAAGCAGGGCAACATTTGCTCTCGCTTGTCCCACACACTGGGCTTCCACACAAAATATAGCAGGTTTTTTGGTTCAAAAATCCACTGTAAGGCACATTGTCATCGATAGACATCAGCACCCACCACCCTGCTCACCCTGGGGATGTCATTTTACACCATTTTCCCCACACACCATCACCTCTCTCTGAAAGGGGGCATCCCTATGCCTCTCCCTATATACTCCCACCCTCACTCCACAGACCCACAGGGGTTCCCCGATGGGGGAAAATCTTCAGGTCAGCCCCAAGAGCTAGGTCCCACTTCACCCTCACCCACCAGTTCCCAAGGCACCTTAGACTCCTTAGACATCCTCCTTCAGCAATTTTTAGCCATTGCCCCCATGGTGTTGTTGGGGCAGATATACCCTACCAGAGTCATCAAGACCTCAAGCAGGCCTAGGGCTTGATTTCATTTAATATTTTTGAAGGCCAGGTTGGCTTTCTGTCTGGATGTGCTTCTTATCACAGCAAAGGCCTTCCCCTTTCTCCTGTGTCTGTGCAGCACATGGAAATGTTTAATTCAAGCTTCCTGTGGTACCAGAGGCATCACATTCTCTCCAGCATCATCAGCTAGTCCAGGTGTCAGCAATAGGCACACTGTGTGGTGGGCCAGCTCTCACCTAAGCCCACAGTGGAGGCAAAGGCCATCATAACACTAGACCAGCTTTTATCTAGGGTCAGGAACTCACCAGTTAATGAGTAGATTTTTTTTTCCACATTTGCAAGTGTTTTTCATGGCACACAGTAAGGTTGGCGTGGAGCTCATTTGTTTCCAACTGCAAACATTTGTTCATTACCCTAGGCTGATCAGCAGGGCAAAGAACAAACATTTGCTGCATTGATGAAAAGGGGGAAAAGAACAATGAATAAGTACCTTGGGACAAGCCAGTCTTAACATTTACAGTTGT
This sequence comes from Stictonetta naevosa, assembly GCA_011074415.1. Classification (NCBI taxonomy): domain Eukaryota; kingdom Metazoa; phylum Chordata; class Aves; order Anseriformes; family Anatidae; genus Stictonetta; species Stictonetta naevosa. The sequence continues at coordinate 36,054,358 of CM021729.1, forward strand.
TTTAGTTAACTTGAGTTAATTGCCAATTAACACATGCCACTACAAAACTGAAAATTCTAATCTGGACAGTCCCAAAGTGAAGGATTTTTATTTCTTATATTTTAGTAATTTACTTATTCAACCTTAACAAACTCAGACAATCAAGATGTGTGTGCTAAAGAACTCTTAAAAGGAGTAATCTCTTCAGCACAGTAGATACTACAAATACAAAATGTGGTGCACATTCCTAATTTTTGCAATATTGTAAGTCAGAGAACTTTGAATGCTTTTTTTCTCCTCCATTCAAAAACTGTAATGAAATTGAATGAAACTACCCTGCAGCGATTTATTTTCATAATAATAATAACATAAGATATGAATTAAAGCAATCAAAGAACAAAACTAATCCAAGCATTTTTGCAAGACAGCAGAAGGTACCCATAGCCACAGAAATATCTTCAGCACCACAAAATGCAACATGAGAACAGCTAAACCAATATAGGGCAAGAAAAATATGTTCCAGGGATAAGATTTTTATTTTAAAGCTTAGCCTTAGGGTGATTTTCATAAGCAAATAATAAACCATTCAGAAGACTTGTTTTAGTGAAAAACGGCATTGAATTTAACTAATGTAGTATGAGTGTTCTACTCTACTAGCCTACTTTTTGACTGCATATACGATTTTTAAAATTTATTATTATTTTCCAACATAAACTTAACCTGATTGTTAGAATAGTGTTTTATTGGACATTGCTGCCCTCTAGTGACTACACAGAACCAGCAATTGGAAGAATGCTGCAAAAAAAGGTTTTTTGCCTTCAGCATAGCTTGTAATTAACTGGGCATAGTTGAACCACGATAGAATTTTATGTGAGTGAAATCTTAGTTCATAATAGTCTTAAAATATCATTTGAATAAACAAAGTGTTTAAATCAAACATTTTTTTGTGCAATATAATACAATTGTAACTACAACACTGAAGAGTAGCTAAACTAAAACATACAAATTTAAGAAAGAAAAAAAAAGTATACGATCAGAGTTACTTACAGTCATAAAACTAGTCCTCTATCTTCAGCTTTATACATGTCTTTGCATTATAAATATTGTAATTGAGGTTGAACTGCAGCTTAAATCACAATGACAGAAAACCATTCAGAATTCATTGCAAACGGTTGATGAATTTCTGAACTTTGATTTTTCATGTAACACTAAGAAATGTCATGTAAAATCCCAGATAAAGCTACAGATGCGTGACACTTAAATATAATAAATAAATAAGTAAATAAAATATTTCTATAAATGTAATGTGGAGTGCAATAAATAATCACAATCAATTATATGTTTGTATTGCATTAAAATGTACTAGTAATTCAGAAAATTTACGGGCAAGGAATCTATATTATATTTCCTAAATAATTCATTGAATCAAGTGTTCTAATTTATCTGCCAAATATTTTATGTATGTGACCATGTTTACCCTACTGGTAACTTTTATAATAAACTGTGAGATATTTCAACAAAAGATTATATCAATAGTATCAATAGTTAAATGTGCATCGTGTTCATTTCATAAATTATGCCTGTGCAAAATTTCCCCTCATTTCAGTAGGAGTAAATTAGTACTATAAGGTTTCTTAAAAATTCAAAGTTTTTTATAAAATCAGTGTTTTATGGTAGACAAGTTGTCTAATATTCTTTAATATTGTAGTTCCAAATTGCCAATACTTTGTGGCAGTGATTTTTTGTTTAGCTTATGGATGATAACTCTAATGGGATCTTGCCCATATTAAGAATAATTATGAAAATGCAGTTTCTTGATGCAAAATCTTAAACATATTTATTCCACCAGCATAAATACCACTTTACCAAATTATAACAAATTGAATCAACATAGTAAACCACTTCAGTAAAAATCCAATTTTTCATCTTTATACATAGCAAGCTGGCAGAGAACATGTCTGACAGGCACATTCTTGCTGGGTTAAAAACTGGCTGGAGGACTGGGCCCAGAGAGTAGTAGTGAATGGAATTAAATCCAGCTGGTAAATGGTCATGAGTGGTGTTCCCCAGGGGTCAGTGTTGGGGCTCATCCTTTTTAATATCTTTTAATATCTATTGATTATTTGGATGAGGGAATTGAGGACACCCTCAGTAAGTTTGCAGACGACACCAAGTTAGGATGAAGTGTTGATCTGCCAGAGGGTAGGAAGGCCCTGCAGAGGGACCTGGACAGATTGGATTGATGGGCAGAGGCCATTGGGATGAGGTTCAACATGGCAAAGAGCCAGGTCCTGCACTTTGGCCACAACAACCCCATGCAATGGGGTTGGGGGAAGAGTGGCAGGAAAGCTGTGCAGAGAAAAATGACCTGGAGGTGTTGGTTGACACTCACGTGAACATGAGCCGGCAGTGTGACTTGTATCAGGAATAGTGTAGCCAGCAGGACCAGGGAGGTGATCATCCCCTTATACTCTGCTCTGGTGAGGCTGCACCTCGAGTACCGTGTTTGGACCCCTCACTACAAGAAGGACATTGAGGCCCTGGAACATGTCTAGAGAATACCTACGAAACTGGTGAAGGGCCTAGAACATAAGTCCTATGAGGAATGGCTGAGGAAACTGGGGTTGTTTAGTCTGGAGAAGAGAAGGCTTAGGGGAGACCTTATCACTCTCTATAACTACCTGAAAGGAAGGTGTGGGGAGCTGGGTCTCGGCCTCTTCTCAGAGACAACCAGTGGTAGAACTAGAGGGAACGTCCTTAAGTTGTGCCAGGGGAGGCTCAGGTTGGAAATTAGGATAAATTTCTTCCCAGAAAGAGTCAATGGAACGGGTTGCCCAGGGAAGTAGTGGAATCACCATCCCTGGGGGTATATAAGGATGTGCTGATTAGTGTCATGGCTTAATGGGTGATGTTGGTGGTAGGGAGGTGGTTGGACCAGATGATCTTGAGCTTTTTTCCAACCCTAATGATTCCATGATTCTATGAATCCTGAAGACATAGCCCCTTGTTTAGGTCTTATATATATATATATATATATATGTATATTTAGGTCTTACCACCTAGTAGGTGGTATGGTGCTGTGTTTTGAATTTAGGATGAGCATAACATTGAATCACATTGATGTTTTAATTGTTGCAGAGCAGTGCTTACACTAAGGCAAGGACTTTTCAGCTTCTCGCACTGACCTGCCAGCGGGCAGGCTAGGGTTGCAGCAGGAACTGGGAGGGGACAGACCCAGAAGAGCTGACCCAGACTGGCCAAAGGGGTATTCCATTCTATCTGATATCATGCTGAACAACATATAGGGGTGGCTGGCCAGGGTGGGGAGAACAGCTGCTTGGGAATAGGCTGGGCATCAGTCAGCGGGTGGTGAGCAACTGTATTGTGCACCACTTGTTCTGTACACATTATTATTAGTAGTAATAAAATCATTAGTAGTATTATTTTCCTTTCTTTTCTGTCCTAATAAACTCTGTCTATCTCAACACAAAAGCTTTCATTTTTTACTTTTTTTTCTTTTTGATACTCTCCCCTATCCTGGAGGGGGGAGGTGAGTGAATGTCTGAACAGTATTTTGCTGAAAGACGGGTTAAACCACTACAGTTTGGAAAGAGTTAATGCACCCTTACTGCATAATCATCCTTGAGAAACAAAATGCCTTTTTTCCCAAAATTTCCTGGAATATGAGATGGTTGCTTTATCAAATTGCTAATGATTTATCAAATTTAACTTCCTTGAACTGGGATTTCTTCCCAATACAGCAAGCTACTGCTTCTCAATTGCAATTGCAAACTAGGAAAATAAATATTCTGTTCAAAAATGACTGTTTACGATGTTGTCTGTTTTATGGCAGTATTTAGTATTACTTATGGCACTACAAAGACATTAAAAGTTAGTCCTTAACTCAATGAGATTATAAACTAAGTAGATATTGGTGCATTTATGTAATCCAGTCTACCTCCTTTTCTGAGTTCTCAGGCTGCAAATAAAGAACATACAAAACAGATGCTCCTTGGATGCTCCAGGAAAGCTTCTTCTAGACCTGGAAGGAAGGATTAAAGGAAATAAACCTTTCAGGACTGGGAAATATGTCTAGCGCATATACCCAGACCTAACAGATCAAAATCTCAATATCAGACTTGGGTCCATAATGTTTTTAACAGTACAAACTTGTCCTTCAATAAAAGAATATTTTGAATCAGACTAATATTAAAAATAAAAATAAATT
>CM021729.1:36064005-36127321 GCA_011074415.1 Stictonetta naevosa
AAAAAAAAAAAAAAAAAAAAAAAAAAAAAAAAAAAAACCACCAGCCTTAAATTACCTTGCACCAGTTACCACAACCTTAATGTATCACAGTGATTCCCTTTGTGTGCTCACAGCAAGAACTTCAAACTATGGGAAAAATGACCTGGAACAAAGCAAAACCCAGGGGTGAGGGGGAGAATTCATTATCTATCATGCCCGGGCTCACATGGTGACAGCTGTCTGACAGCAAAACACAGAACCAGGCTATAAAAACAGGAGTTGTTTGCAAAGGAGAGGAAATGATACTTAATTCACTGAAGCCCTAAGACTAAGTGAACCGGAAGAAATGAATCCAGGTGTCTTTCATGAGAAGTGGCATCGTTTACTGAGAATTTAATAAGCGGATCAGTAGGATAGTGATCCTGCTTTGAAAAAAAAATTCATTTTATAGTATCAACCTCCATCTCAGAGATTTCCAGTTTAACCAGGGAAACTGTTTTTATCAGGCATTTATTTATACAAGAGGATTTACAAAACTCCAGGTAAACAAGACAGCTCCTTGAATTTATATTTCAGCATTTGTCCTTCATGCGAGAGAGGCTTAAATATCTTGGCTTACTTGACTGAAGCACATGTTTCACAATCATGAATAACGTGTGCAATAGTGTCCATGGTCAGGTCAACTCCTAATTATGAGCCCATCTAATATGTTGCATCTCTGCCTTGATGGCCTGTGGTATCATAGGCCCACCAATATAAAAAAATTCACCCTTATATTGCCAGTCCAGTCCACCTGAACTACAGTCAGCCTTAGCAGACTGACCCACCTACTGATTGTTTTGAGATTCTTCACTGGCCTGATTCAGGTACATGAGCATCTACGTGGTGTACTTCTGCAGTCAGGTACTCTACGCAGGCAGCAATATCTTGCCACAATACAGCAGCCCAGATGTGTTTGTCACTGCACAGCCAGTTACTCTGCTTCCATTGCTGTAATCAACCCCCAGGGCATTTGCCACTATCCATGAGTTTGTACAGAGACAGAACATTGGACACTTGTCTTGTTCAGCAACATCTAAAGCCAGCTGGATGACTTTCACTTCTGCAAATTGGCTCAATTCGCCTTCTACTTCAGTAGTTTCTGCAACTTGTTGTGTAGAACTACATACGGCCTTCCACTTCTAATGCTTTTCCACAATATAACAACATCCCCCACATGATATTATTGTCTCTACTTTGGAGAGACGTGGATTTGGTGGATGGTCCAATTGATGGGTAAGGAATTAGCTGATTGTCACACTCAAAGAGTTGTCATTGATGTTGCAATGTCCAGGTGGAGATCAGTAACAAACGGTGTTCCCCAGGGGTCAGTATTGGGACCAGCACTGTATAACATCTTTGTTGATGACATGGACAGTGGGATTGAGTGCAACCTCAGCAAGTTTGCTGACAACACCAAGCTGTGTGGTGCGGTCAACACACTGGAGGGAAGGGATGCCATCCAGAGGGACCTCGACAGGCTTGAGAGGTGGGTTTCATGAGGTTCAACAAGGCCAAGTGCAAGACCCTGCACCTGGGGTGGAGCAATCCCAAACACAAATACAGGCTGGGTGTATAATGGATTGAGAGCAGCCCTGTGGTCATGGACCTGGGGTTGTTGGTTGATGAGAAGCTCAACATGAGCCAGCAATATGCGCTTGCAGCCCAGAAAGCCAGCCATATCCTGGGCTGCAACAAAAGAAGCATGGCCAGCAGGACGAGGGAAGGGAATTTCCCACTCTGCTCTGCTCTTGTGAGACCCCACCTGGAGCACTGCATTCAGCTCTGGGGCCCCCAGTACAAGAAGAACATGAACCTCTTGGAACAAGTCCAAAGGAGGGCCACAAAGAAGATCAAGGTGCTGGAGCACTTCTATGAAGACAGGCTGAGGCAGTTGTGGTCATTCAGCCTGGAGAAGAAAAGACTCTGGGGACACCTCATTGCAGCCTTTCAGTACCTGAAGGGGGCCTACAGGAAATCGGGGGAGGGACTCTTTAAACCATTAAACCATTAAGCCATTAGACCATTAGGGGAGATTTAGATTAGATTCAGAAGAAATTCATTACTCAGAGGGTATTGAGGCGGTGGAACAGGTTGCCAGAGAAGTTGTGGATGCCCCATCCCTGGAAGTGTTTATGACACCATACAGTATGGGACATTTCTTTGTCCAGTCTGGGTCAACTGCCCTGGTTTTGTCCCCTCTCAGCTCCTTGTGCATCCCCAACCTCCTCCCTGGCAGGGCACCATGAGGAAGTGTTGACACTCACACACACACACACACACACACACACCCCACCACCACCACCACCACCACCACTTTCTTCCAGTACTCATTGCTGGACAGAGAAGAGCAGACATTCATGCATTAGCTCCAGATCCAACCACTACCACACCTGTGTGTGAACTTTGAAGTACAGGACTTGCTTTCACACTATATTCACTGTCCCTAGCCACACTTTTTTCTGTTGCTCTAACTCCAGTTACATTGGAGGTTCATGTGCATGAGAACATAATGCCTTTGTGGACTTCAGAGCAGGTACAAAAACCAATTCCAACACATATAAAATTCCTTGAGAAGTAAGGCAGAAGGTCAAAGTTTGGCTTCAGGCCAAAAAAAAAAAAAAAATCCACCAATGAAACAGTGTACTGCATACTGCCAATGTTACTCTAAAGTCACCTCACCAAGGAGGTCAAGCTGTTAAAATTTGCGAGTACAGAAATACAGATGGCAGTAGTAATCAGGAAAGCAGCAGCTGCTCTCAAACCTAGGAACATACACCAGAGTAGTTCTGCCAGTAAATCAGAAAACTAACTTAAAAATCTACAATATTTTTTCAGCTTGTTCTCAGTTACCTTTTACTTTAAAAGAAGCATATTTATTGAGTATTGTACTTATTAAGGATATATTTATAAGAAGAGAGCGGACAAAAATATCCTAAATTGTATCAATGTTTAAGGTTGCGAATTTTATCTGAAGCAGCTTTAAATTTGGATTTGGGGGTGTTTTTTCTTTGATGTATGGACCCCTAAGCATTTTCCATTCGAGGTCTAGAGCCCTATATAGCATATTTGCAATAGACTTTTTGTTTGTTACCTTCTTCTTTTCTTTCTTACCACAGTAATATCACATACTAGTGATGTGGAGACTAAGTGGTTAAAATATCCCTCTAAAGATACAGCTACATAATTGCAGGACTTGTTTGGGACTCACAGTGATGGACATCTCTCAACAGAGATGCAAACTGATGACTACTTATTGAGGCTAAGTATCCACCACATAGCACCACTCTTACATGCTCTGGGCTGCAGAAATTGGTGAATCTTAACCACAGAAAGCTGACAAGTCACAGATGCTATGTCAGACTGCAGCCCATAAGCAGTGGCAAAAAGAAAATACAATTCAGAAAAGTAGCTATTGAAACATATTTTATTGTACAGCAATTTTCAATATAGAGAAAGTGTAGTTCTTTTTAAACATATACATGTACAAAATTACAGTGGATGAAGTGATCACTCATTTGGAGGAGGAACAAACTTCATGAACACCACAGATCTAATCGTAAACAGTATAAATTAAAGTTTCAGAAGTTTTCACAATTTAGAGCTTTATAAAAATTTGATACATGCCATTGGCACTGAGTTTCTTCCTCATACTAGTATGAAAATACATTGCTGTTTTAAATACTTTATATTTAGTGGGAAACTTCCACAACTTGGGTTTATTGGTTACTCAGCTACCTAATGACTAATTTCACATAAACTCAACTATCTGTAGCTATAACTCAAAGGGAAGAAATTATAGGAAAAAGACTTCATTTTACAAAGTATGTAATACATTTGAACCTACATTTCACACATCTGAGACAAATTCTCTTTAACCGTAAGGGTTTTCTTACAAAACAAGGTATGTGGGGAAAAATAAAACAAAAAATAATAATGAATAATGATGCTACCAGTCCTGCAGATATCCATAAGTAAGGATTAGGATTACTATTACTGATAGTAATGTAGTGGGAGAGAAATACTAGAACCTCTAGCGCTGTAAAAAGTTTCTCCAGTTCATAAGTAGCCTGTACAGGGTCAGAGGGATAGCATTACATGCTATATCAGACATGGCACAGACAGTGAGAAAAGGCATTTGAACTGCAGATGAGTTATGGGATCTATTTTTTTAATTACTTTTTACAGTCAGAAACATCTTGGAAGTTTCTTCCTGAGATAATAAAGTGCCTTGATGATATGAATAAATATCTCCCTTCTGTTTATGAATCAGGGATCTTTCACTGAAATTTGTTTCCCTAAAAAGTTACCTAGCATTGTTGAACAGCAGTAGGTTGTGTAAAAGAGAAAACATTCATACAAATGAACAGATTGCCTGCAATGGAACAGAAGCTGTTAGCTTAACTGGGGATCTGCATGCGTACACATCTACAGGACGCTCCTTAAGCAGTGGCCTGTAGATATTATCCTTGAAATACACTTTAACTGGCATACAGATGTAAAACTAATTTATTTTTCCTAAAATAATAGAGGATTCTGTACCCTGTACAAAAAAAAATAGCCACATTGAAAAACATGTAATCCATGTTAGGCCACAACTGTACTTCTAAGAACAATTAACCAAATCTTCAACATGTCTTATTAATCCACTAATGTATGCTGAACAGGCACAAAGTGGTTAGAAAAAAGTGGTCATTTATCAGGATGTTTTCAGGGTGTCTAACAACAATTATTGCCTCAGATACATGCACTATGCCACAATAATGGTCAAAAACAATATAGGACAAAATAATACTTCCATGTCAACTGAATAAAAATAATATATTTACAGATCATGAGGAAAAACATGAAAAGCCTTTCCTTTTTGAATAAATATATGTATTAAGGGAACACATCCACTAACTAAAAAAATAGCTTTGTATGATTTAATGAATAGCTCTTACATACTAAACAAAACCATAAAAATGTTTAAAGTACAATAGTGCAACCATGTCAGAGCATAAAGCTGATGTTTTTCACTTTACAATTCAGGTAGAAGGCAAGGTAACTTTTCAAAGCAAAACTATGGAAAGCCTCAAATATTCATTATTTCCATTTATAAATACATGGCTTTGTTTCCATATTTAAATATTTTTTTCCAATTTCTCTTGCTTTAACACATATTCTACCTGGTGTTATGTGAATATTCAGACTTGATGGAGCTGGTCATAATAGGATTTCTAAAACCAGTTCCAACAGAGCTATAGTTATATCCCCATTCAATAGTGCTTTTTCTAGTAATTCATACATTGATCATAAAACTAGTCCAAGGTAAAACTTTGTTAACAGTTTCCAACCCTGAATCTTACTTAAAACAAAAAACAAACAAACAAAAAAAAAACACTGTTGCTTTACTTGACACACATAAAAATTACATAGCTTAAAAAAAGTGATTCAGTTTGCATAGTTTGGCCAAATATCACAGGAGAGATTTTACTCATTAAAATAAATGAAATAAAGGTACCCAAAACGCCCATGGCCCATTCTGGCAGAGAAAAAGAAATAATAGGTCCCTGAATTCATGTCCTTCAGCCAGGCTCTCTACACAAATAGATATTCACATAGCACTTTGTATGAAGAGCACCTCCAATGTGAAATGAATTACTACACTTGCACACACATGGTTAACTAAGGATCCGAAAGTCATTTTTGAAAGGGGTACTCCACACTGTTACCATACTTGTGAACAGAAGGTAGAGGATAATCTAATAGACTACAGCTACTGAAATTAAATGATTTAATCAGCTATTGAAAGGAGAGTTACAAAGGCCACAACCAAACTGCTCTTGGTAGCAACAGATGGTAAAAACCACAGCTAACCTAATCTACAACTGGCAATAGTCCATCTCTGCTGAAGTGCTTGGGAGGTTGGGAAAAAACACATCCTGAAATCTTTCTTGCAAACAAATTTATGTGATTTTCTGTTCCCAAGCAAAATGTTTTGCTGATGTGGGCTTGTCAAGAAGGTTTACACAAATGTATTTCACCTTATTTACAGCAGGCCAAGACCACAGACTTGGTCAAACACTGTGATTCACCCAATGGACCATAGAACACCAAGCTCCAATCTCAGTTCTATGAGTTAAATGAAGTTAGTAACACTGAAGAAGCAGTATTTTGGAATGCAAGTAACAAGCTTATAATCATGACCTTTTCTTCTTGAGAAAATGCAAACTCCTACATGTTGTAAGCGTGAGCTCAATTCAGAAATCATGCATAGATCACCTCCATCTTTCCTCTCTACTGCAGGAAGAACTATATGCAAGTAAAACCCACACTGACTCTCCTTCCACCTTATTCCTTTGGAGATAAGTTTTATACACAAAGATCACGAAAGATGCCCTCATCAGTTAGCTCAGCTAGGCATGGTTTTCTTTTCTTTTAGGGCTGAAATACAATAAAAATGTCTTATTTCTTCTGGCATTAGATTCCTTTGACATGTTAAGAACAAGCTTTCATATAACTACCTATAAGCTGCCCTGAGGCTCAAAAGGATACTTAAAAACACTGTTTCCCCTCCTTTAAAACTGTATTTTTTTTAACAATGATGAACCTTCCTGTTTCTAAGAACTCCACCTTTTATACTACTGATAACATAGCTCAGGCTATACAGTGTTCAAATATAGCACTGATAAAACACAGTAGCAGCTGTTGGTCATACGGGTTTCCATTAAGTCCATGAAACTTTACTCAAGGTTGATTTATTGAGGCAGGTTTCAGCCTGGAGATATTTTCTATATATAAACAGAAAACACCAAAACAGATCACTTGCTCTTATGGGGTCCTAACCTAGTCCCATCAAAATTAGTGAAAGCTGAGAATTGTACCATGATTGTAGACAACAGAAATACCTTCAATTTCTACTACATTATATGACTGCTGGGAACTATTATAAGCAGTAACAACTCAGCTTTTAAAGATCCTGACACCTCAAACTATCACCCACTGGTATCTCAGAATTTTCTTAAATTCAGGCTACAGTGTTCTCATTAAGATAAGTGGTTGCTGTTCATTCCAGAGACTTTCAGTGACTAGCTCATACAGATGCTTGTGAATGTGCAGCAATTCTTCCACCTGCATGTCTAAAACTTCAAAAATGTCTGAAGAATATCCATTTAAATCAGACTCTTCTGTGCTATTACAAACCCTCAAATGATGTCTAAATGGGAAGCATTTGAAAAACAAGCAAAAATTACAATCTCTATCTCTCTGTAACACTACTAATGATCTAGTCTAAACAAAGAGGCAGGTACTGGATCGCTAATTAATCTCAGTAATGCTACATATCACAGTTATTATAGATCTATCTGGGATTCGGAACTGTAATGGCCCACGCAAATGTTAATTTCACTTTTAGGCTGTGTAGGATCAGAAATAAAGTCTGCTTCTCAGTTCTGAATCATACCTTAAGTCCCCAAATTAAATAAATTTTATCTCACCAACTTTTGTAAAATTAAACCAGTACCCCATACACCCATCTCTGTCTTCTCCCAATAGACCATGTTGTGAACTTGTAACTAGGCAACATTTTAATGGCTTGGGGTTTTCTTGGGAAATGTTTCATGAAGGTGTAACTTAAGGTCTTCAAAAAACTAGGTACATGGGCATGGGAAAAAAGATTAATTAAAGTTGCAATTTTTTTTTTCTTTCACTATGAGTGATATTATCTTATCATATTCTGTATGTATTGAGCTCATAAAGAAAAAAGCAGGTAAAGAAGATAAAATATATTACAATATTTCATGCACTGACTGCTGCAGTATTGATTGTGAGCTCACTTCATTGAATTACTATACTTAAGAAAGGTGAAATCAGAGCCTACAGGACAAAGCAAGTGTATAAATACGAATTAGTAGAAAGCAGAGGCTAGACTTTTTCCATGATGTACAACTTCTAAATACACAAATGTATAAATCCATAGTAAAAAGAATACATAATTGAAATCCTTCATTTTTCTTTTTTTTAAAAAAAAAAAAAATATGTATGTGTATATGAGTTCTTTAAGTCAAGAGTCTGTCGCTTAAACATTGCAACAGTTTTTTGTGAATGCTGATTTTTTGACAGGCATCCCCGCCAGGCTGGTTATTGACCTTGTATCATCTTGATTATCACTTCGTTTTCTCACTTCACTGTGAAGGAAAAAAAAAAAAAAAAAACACAACACAATAAAAATATAGTCAGTGAATATATTTCTACACACTTTTATGTTCACTACTTTGTTTCTGCAGGCATATCTTACACGGTTCACCATGACTTCTTTAACTCCCATTAAAACACTAATACAATTGTTAGTGCACAGAATCAACATGGCCCTTAAGTTTCCATTTGAATTAATATTTCTATACAAATCACTGCTAATGTCAGAAATACAATCATTTCTGATATGTAAGAACATCCAAACATTCCTTTGTTCCCCTCTCCTTTTATTTTGCTAATTTTTCTTTCATTTTTTTGCTTCAGTACATTACCATAGAAACAGCTATGTTCATAGCTGAAAGTCAAAACTAAATAACTGCAATTTCAGGTATCTATTTATCCTCAGAGGAAAAATACATATTGTTGGATGTTTTGTTATAAACAAAAACTTTAAAATTGTGTATGTATGAATAATTATTGATTCTGTATTCTTACACAGCCACTGTCATAGGGCATCCAAGCAAAGTCAAAAGCAAGTTCTAGAATTTCTTGCTATCATATGTATGTATTACACATATACATATATAATTTAAATCCCCCTTATACCAGTAGAATAAATTCATAAAGTCCACTCAGAATGCTGTATTATTCAAAAAAACAAACAGTGTCAGAAAGGAACCCTGCAAAGAAGCAACAAATTAGTCTGTATGATATCTGCTCTAATGCAATGTTCATTTCGAAATTTAATTTTTGAAATGAAATGCTTTTCTCAAAGAATAAGGATTACAAACTGGAGAAACTGCAGCCAACCATTCCAGACTAAGGCTTTGGGTAGTATCTAAAGCATTTAAGATTCAATGAACCTACTGAATAAATCTTTTTCTTTTTTTTTTCTTTTTTTTTTTTTTTTGAGATTCTGAAAAGAAGGGCTCCAACTGCCAAAACATTTTGTCCTTGAAACAGTTAAACAAATTTATCATGGTTAAACATTAGAGATCATTTTCCAACTGGGATTAATGTTATGGAACTATGCTATGTATATTCTCTGATTTATAATCCACTGCTGCATTCATGGCCAGGTTCCTGGAAATGAGTCATTTAACAAATCAGCTGTTGACAGTAACAGACAAATAAATGCCTGTGCTCTTGCTGCAACTGTGATGGAATCATTTTCCTGGAAATACAGGTGCTCTTGAAAGTCCAGCGTGAAGAAGCAATGATGCTCTCCAGGAAGCCAGTATTTTGTATTTAAGCCCTGTTAATTAGTAGTGTTCTAACATTGAATTAAAAAAAAAAAAAAAATGACAAAAAGGTTGATTACTGCATTGAACTGCTGCAAAAATCAAATTAATTTAGTCTGTAATTCTGACCTTGAGTTCCATGTATTAAACTGAAAAAAACGAGCCTGAGGATTTCTTATATACTATCAGCCCTTCAAAATAATACGGTAACACAAGCCAGCTTGGAAAGGTAGCAGAAGTGTAACATTTGGCTCACTTCATCACAGAAATAGCACATTGCTAAATAGACATAAAGCAGAGTTTCTGTCTTTTAAATAATTTACAGACATCAAGGAAAATATGTGGGATTAGAATGGTCAGTAATAAAACTAAGTATATATTAACATACATGGAAGAATTAAGTATTAATTATATGCATAATTATATGCAAGTTGAATTAATTTATGCATATGAAAGAATTAAGAAAGTAAATCCACATACCACTAAAAATATGATTCATTCACCAACCAGGTTTTAAAATTGTGGTGTCCATAACTAAGCTCTAATTTAAATATTAATAATTAAGACAGCTGTGTAACATTTGCAAGCAAAATTATTACTTGATTAAACTGAGAATAATACCCACCTTACATTATTGATAGATTTAACGTGGTATTCCTTTTATAATATCATTTGTTGAATTTGACATTGACACAATTTTAAGTATCTACACCTGTGTGCATACGTGCATACTTTGTATGTACATTCATATATAAAATATATTTAAATATGCATATTCAAATATTCAGCCCAGAAAGCCAGCCATAACCTGGGCTGCAACAAAAGAAGCATGGCCAGCATGATGACGGAGGTGATTGTTCCCCTCTGCTCTGCTCTTGTGAGACCCCACCTGGAGCACTGCTTTCAGCTCTGGGGCCCCCAGCACAAGAAGGGGGTCTACAAGAAAGTGGGAGAAGGACTCTTTGTCAGGGAATGGAGTAATAGGACAAGGGGTAATGGTTTTAAACTAAAAGACGGTAGATTTAGATTAGAAATTCGCAAGAAATTCAGTACTCAGAGGGTGGTGAGGCAGTGGAACAGGTTTCCCAGAGAAGCTGTGGATGCCCTGTCCATGGAGGTGTTCAAGGCCAGGCTGGATGGAGCTTTGGGCAACCTGGTCTGGTGGGAGGTGTTCCTTCCCATGGCAGGGGGGTGGAACTAGGTGATCTTTAAGGTCCCTGTCAACTCAGACCATTCTATGTTTCTATGACTATATGTTTATTTTAAATTAGAAGCACATCTACTTACCGAGCAAGATGAAGAACTGCTTCTACAATATTAGATCCATCTTTAGCACTTGTTTCACAAAATAGTGCATTATAAGTCTGTGAGTAAAAAATAAAATGTTAAGCCAACTCAACCGAAATGGTTCTCATCTGTATATGTATATTCAATTAAAAATAATTTCCTCCGTAACTCAATGAACTGGGACACATATATTTAAATGAACAGGATTTCACTTCAGTACTGGAAAAAAAAAAAAATGCCTTTTACCTGTAACTTTTTATATTTGGTATATAACAAATCAGCAAGTTGGGTTAAAAATACATTGTAAGTTCAATGTCTGAACTCAATCTTCTTGTCCACAAAACTGCAAAATGGGAAGACTTGCTAGGACAGGTTACTCAATCAGCCTGTTAGCTGCTAAACTATATTACCTACAGCATCTGGTATTTTAGCTTAACCTACAGTTTAACCGGAAATATCATTCCATAAGTAACAGACATGCTACCCACCCATATACAAATCAATCAATTGCACAGTCACGCAGCAACTCAAGACACTACAGATTCTACATTTTTTCTGCAAAACATTGGATATGTGCATCCTTTATCCAACATATAAAAATATGCATAAAACTTGTCCATGCTATTTATCTCCATGTTCCATTTTTCTATCTGTAGACATGATAGGAATGCAAAACAATCCCTCAAAAGTGAAAATATTCCATTTGAAAGTTGAACAAACACAATAAAAATGGGTTTTAGTATGTTAACAGAAAAAGGATAACGAGACAACATTAGTCTGTTAGTTGATGAGATGGTAACCTAAGAATTGGGACTGATATAAAAATTTAGTGCCTTCTTCGTCTGTCTTCAACACCAGCGATGGGTCCTGGGATCCCTGGTGCCCTGAGCTGTAGGACCATGACTGTGGGAACGACAAACTCCCAGCCAATCTGAACTTGTGCATGTTTGCTACTTCCACTGGATGCATATATGTTTATCACAGAATGGCCGAGTTTGGAAGGGACCTCCAAAGATCATCTCATTCAAGTGGGGCCCTATGGGATTCATCTTAGGATACTCAAAGAGCTCATGTATGTCATTACAAGACCTCTCTTAATTATTTTTCAACTGTCTTGGGAATCCAGAGAGGTACCAGTCACCTGAAAACTAGTAAATATCCCAGTTTTCAAGAAGTGCAAGAAAGACCCTGGCAGTTACAGGCCTAATTGCCAGTCTCACTTTAGTGCATGGTAAAATTATGGAGAAGACTATTCTGCAAGTTAGTGACAAACACTTGAAAGACATTGCAGTCATTGGTCATAGTCAACACAGGTTCACAAGGGGAAAATCCTGTTAAATGGAATTTCCTTTTATGACAAGGTTACCCACCTAACTGACCAAGGAAGCCAGTATATGTAAACTTTTTGGATTTCAGCAAAGCTTTTCATACTGATTCTCAGTCTATCACTAACAGTCAGACAAAATGTCCAGCATATGCCTAGATAAATATCTAATGCAATGGCTGATGGGTTGGGCTCAAAGGATTATATTAAGTGGCTTTACATCAGGCTGGAGGCCAATAAATAAGGGGGTTCCCCAGTGCTCCCTTTTGGGGTGAGTTCTCTTCAATGTTTTTATAAATGATCTGGACATGGGATTCAAATGCATATTAAGTAAATTCACAGATGACACTATATTGGGAGAAACTGTTGACTTCATCAAGGGCAGAGAGGCCTTGCAGAAAGATTTTTATCAATTATCTGTACAAGGAGATCGAGTGCACCCTCAGTAAGTTTGCAAACAACACCACATTGGGCAGGAGTGTTGATCTGTTTGAGGGTAGAAAGGCTCTACAGAGGGTTCCATATAGGCTGGATTGATGGGACGAGGCCAACAGCATAAGCTTCAACAAGACTAAGTACCAGATCCTGAACTTGGGGCACAACAACTTCATGCAACATTATAGGCTGTGGGAAGAGTGGTTGAAAAGATGTCCATCAAAAAGTGACCTTGGGGTATTGGTCAATTATCAGCTGAATATGAGCCAGCAGTGTGCTCAGGTGACCAAAAGGGCAACAGCATCCTGGTTTGTATCAAAAATGGAGTGGCAAGCAGGACTAGGGAAGTGATTGTCCACCTGTATTCAGCTCTAGTGAGGCCACACCTCAAGAACTGTGTTCTTTTTTGGGCCCCTTGTATAAGAAGGACATCAAGGTGCTGGAGCACATCCAAAGAAGGGCAATGAAGCTGGTGAAACATATAGAGAACAAGTCGTATGAGAAGCGACTGAGGGAACTGGGGTTATTTAGCAGAGAGAAAAATGGCTCAGTGGAGAGTTTATCACTCTCTACAACTACCTCAAAAGAGGCTGTAGTGGGGTGGTGGTCGATCTTTTCTCTCAAGCAACAAGCAATAGGACAAGAGGAAATGGCCTTAAGTTGCACCAAGGGTGGTTTAGGTTGGATGTTATGAAAAATTTATTCACTGAAAGGGTTGTGAAGCATTAGAACAGGCTGCCCAGGGAAGTAGTTGAGTTACCATCTCTAGAGATATTTAACAGACTTGTAGATGTGGTGCTTAGGGACGTGGATTAGGGACTTGGCAGTGCTAGGTTAACAGTTGGACTTGATGACCTTAGAGATCTTTTCCAACCTAAATGATTCTATGATTCTATCTTGACAGACTAGGGGGTTGGGAAATCATCAACTGTATGAAATCTAACAAAGGCAATGCCAGATTCTACACCTGATATAGAATCATACAATCACAGATATGGGGCAATCCTGGATATTTATACAAACTAAAAAGCAGCCCCACAGAAAGAGATATGGGGGTTCTGGTCGACATCAAGTTGAATATGAGTCAACAGTGTACCCTGACAGCCAAAAGGGCCAACCATATCCTGGAGTGCCTCAAGCATAGACTTGCTAGCCAGTCAAGGGAAGGGATTGTCCCGCTCTGTTCTGCACCTCAAATACTATGTGCAGTTTTGGACACCACAATATAAGAAGGACATAAAACTATCAGACAGTATCCAAGCAAGAGCTACAAAGATGGTGAAGGGTATAGAGCGGAAGATGTATGAGAAGCAGCTGAAGTTACTTGGTTTGTTTAGCCTAGAGAGGAGGCTGAGGGGTGGCCTCATGGTGGCCTGCAGCTACTTCAAAAGGAGGATTGGGGGGCAGGCACTGATCTTTTCTCTCTGACAACCAGTGACACGACCCAAGGGAAGGGCTTGAAACTGCATCAAGGGAGGTTCAGGTTGGACATCAGGAAAAGGTTCTTCACCAAGACAGTGTTTGGGCACTGGAACAGGCTCCCCAAGGAAGCAGTCATGGCAGTGAGCCTGACGCAGTTCAAGAAGCATTTGGACAACACTCTCAGACATATCCTTTGATTTTTGGGTGGTCCTGTATGGAGTCAGGAGTTGAACTCAATGATACTTGTGGGCTCCTTCCAACTCAGGATATTCTACAATTCTAAGCCAGGCTAAGACGCTCACTCACTCACTAGTGTGCTTCATTTTATTAGCAAAATTGTGTTGGCCACTTCTCTCTGGAAGCAGAAAAGCTCAGTATCCTAGTATCCACTAGTATCCTAGTATCCATCTGAGTATCCTAGTATCCACTCACTTCTGACCATAAAGACTGAGAAGAATGTCCCAGTCTATAATGAAGTTCATCTCAGTGCAAATTTAGCCCAGCAAACACCATCAAAATAGGACAGCTTTCATTAAAATTATCCATGAATTCTAATAATTAGATTTGAATAAATGACCAGAAAATTACTTTTGTTCACAAGCTTTTCAGAGCTTTTGAATTATTAAATTATTAAAACCATTTTATACTTAAAAGGTAGACATAGATCTTACCATAGCCAGCTTTTCTCCATAGTTTATAGGCACACATTTTTGCCCTTGTTCTGTAACTGCTTGACGGAGATCTGCTTTGTTTCCTACCATCATAATTGGAATATTCTCATGAGTTGCATCCTGTAAAAAGGATTTTACTTCTTTATTGCTAGAACACTGAGAATACAAACAGGTGACTAGCATCATCATGTCATACTCACTTCCTTCCCCACAAAAATTCTTGTGCACTTTCACAAAAAACGACAAATTATCTAAGTCATGCTGAGAACTTTTCATGACATAATCCATACTTGAAGCAGTCAGTTTAAATATCAGCCTGCAAAGATGTGCATCTATAAGCCCTGTTACACAGCAAGAAGTTTCATTTGTTAAATTATAGTAATAGAAACAGTTATTATATCTAAAAGCTTTATGACAAAAATACTATGGGAAGAGTGATCAACTGTTATACAATGATAAGAAACATAATTTGCTTTAAGAAGAGGAATTAAATTTTGTGCTGATACTTTCCCTCCAATTAACCAAGTCTCTTACAACAGCAAAATCTTTTTCATCAAATTCAAATTTGTATTAAAATAAACAAAAAGTACTAACAGAAAGAAATATTAAAAATTTCTCTTGGACTATAGCTAATTTAGAGTATTTAATATACTGTTTTAAAATGCAGAGGCTCCATGGAATACTTCAGACACAACATGGTATCTGATATGGGCTTTCATGTTCATTTCAAAAGGAAGTAAATGGGAATAGTCTGATTACATGATGCTCTTTCATTTTAAAGATGTATTAGTTTTAACACTGATTATGACAGAATACACTTCAACACCCTTAGAACTTCAGTTTCCCTTGAACTTCTACAAGAGATCAAAGTTTGGCTAATTCCATCTTTACTGAAGTTTCATAAATCAAGCAAGTCAATCTAAACAGACTCTGGAATTCTAAAGTAAAAAAAAAAAAAATCTTTCCAATGGGAATAAATGCAATAAAACATAATTTGTAAGTTGCATATTAAGGTCCTTACCTCAATCATATCCACCCACTCTCGCACATTAAGAAAGCTTTTTTCACATGTTACATCATATAACAGTAAGACACCATCTGCTCTTCTGAAGTAAGATTTAGCAATACTTCGGAATCTTTTAGAAAAAAAAAAAAAAAAACTTGTGTAAGGTCACATTTAAAAAAAAAAAAAAAGATTTAATAACACAGCATTACATTATTACACTACTGAGTAAGATTCTCTCCACATTATAAAATGTGTTTTCTCAAGCTGTTTTCATAACCAGTTTTGGAAAACTACTTATGCAGCTCTCCATAAAAATCCATAGGATTCTATACTAATCTTATAAAGAATTTTTTGTATGAAAACCATGTAGAGTGTATCTATTACAAATATCTACTTCTCACTGTGTTTTTTATTAGCTGGCCAAGGTTTTTTGCTTACATATAAGTTCATAACTTGAATGGGTTATGCTGATATGTTTGAAAAAATATGAAGCCAATAAACTTATACCAGGAATGTCTTATACAGACATCATAACACAGTCTACTTAACAGCCATGCTGCAATCAGGTATTTATACATATATTAAAATATTCTTCACAAACTTATTACGTGGGAGGAGAATGACTTGGCCTCTTGGCCTCTGACTACCTATGTCACATAAACACTCTTTTAGGCAAAAGTAAACACATACAGCTCAATACACACATTTGCCAGTGAAAAGATAAAACTGACTTCTAAGGTGTTAGACTAAACCCATAATGAGCTACAAGGTGCCAATGAAGTAATGACTCTGCAAGAAAGGATGTCTTAGAATTCTGTCAAATTCTACACAGCAATTTGAAGAATACTGCTTGCATATTCAGCACTGTACAATTCTGCCATATGTTTTTTGAAATATTTGGAGAGAAGAAAGATTTTTTATATACCAACTACAATGCAAATCAGGGTCAGGAATTTCAAAAAAAGTGTAAGTAAAGAATATCTCAAGGATAAACTTGTTCAGAACTTGATCTGTAAGGACAAAGAAGGCAAAAGAGTGAAAATGGAAGAAAAAATGTACATCTATTGCATCTTTTTGTATTCAAAAAAGGGAAAAAATAATATTAATGCTGTGTTGAACCTCAGCTAGCTCTCTCTGCAGAGAGAAAAGGCTATATTGGGCATCACCAAAAGCTAACAAATAAACATTCCACCTGTCTCAGTCTCAGCAGTACAACATCACATCTGTCTACAGACATCTATATATGGTCATAAATGACTTATTTACTGCAATAATTTACTGCAATTTCCATGCAATATTTATTGGATTTTTTTTAATCTAGATGAAAAAGGTAACATGTAATTTAGGAAAAAAACAAAAAAACAAAACAAAACAAACAAACAAAAAAAAAACATTGAAATGACTTAAGTTGCATGTAATCACTAACCTCTCCTGCCCAGCCGTGTCCCACAGCTGTAGCACTGTAGGTTCTCCATCAACAATTAGTCTTTTCATTTGAAAATCCACCCCTGAAAAGAATAATATAGGTAGTCTAATCAAAAACATCAAAAACCTATAAAAACCCACAGAAAATGGAATGTTAACTGCTATATTATGTGGCACATATTTCAAACTATATCTTTTGTAATAGATTATCTGATTGCAATCATTCACATTGCCCTGACCTGCAAAAATCCCATGAATATGGCAATGCATATTTCATTTGTATTTAGAAAAACATGTAAAGGCATATTTTTCCCACACATTTTCCCATGTGCTCTGATACAAATCTGGCATTATGATCAACAAACAGGAACATCCCTCTACACTCCATTTTGCAAAATACTTTTATAGATGATTTTTTTTATAATACAGACTTTATTTCAAAAAAGAAACATAATTAAATTAGACAAAAAATCTAAGACAGAGACAATGAAACAAATAGATAACTATGGTTTGATTGGAAGGCAAACACTCAGTCTTTGGAAACAGTAAGACAAGTTTCTCAGCTGGCATCTATAATAATACACACAATACACCAGTCACAAATCTCTCCAGCTTCAATGACACTTTGAGAAATGGAAA
This sequence comes from Stictonetta naevosa, assembly GCA_011074415.1. Taxonomy (NCBI): domain Eukaryota; kingdom Metazoa; phylum Chordata; class Aves; order Anseriformes; family Anatidae; genus Stictonetta; species Stictonetta naevosa. The sequence continues at coordinate 36,081,649 of CM021729.1, forward strand.
TGGAGATAAAGAATAGTACTAAAGAAATAAAAGGTGAGTATGAAAGACTAAGGAAAGACAAAAGAGCTAAGGAAACCAGTCAGCCATGAAAAATGTGAAAAAGACTGTAAATACGTTCTAAGTTCATTACTCTGAAACTGCCTTTTCTGGTACTTTCTGCTGTTCAGGTATTGGCTTTGTGCTTTACAAAGAGGAAGTAGATCAGAGCACTGCCCTATTACCATTCATTTATACTAGTTATGCACTTCTAAGCTTTAGTGTTCAATTAGATCTCACAGCCTAAGAAAGTGCAAGTGGGTGTTCAGAAAACTCTAGCAATCTTTTCACCCACTACTTTTGCATAACAGCAGTGATATTTACTTTAGAATTTTAAGTGAACAACTGTACCTAAGGTTGCACTGGTATTGCCTCTAAATTCATTCTTGCAAAGTCTCATAAGGAAACTGGATTTTCCCACTGCTGCATCTCCAGCAAGAACAATCTTGTAAGCCTTCTCTGAACTTGGGTATTTTGGAGTACATTCAGTTGTGCCTGACTGAAAATACAAAGAATCCATTTGATTCACATATACGAATATTTAAAATACAGTTCTCTATATCAAACACTTCTTTTTTCCCCCTAAAGAACTGGTTACCTGAGGAGTCAGAGCAGATATGTATTTCCTTGTTGAAGCAACTGAGCTGCTTCGACTTACTGGTCTTGAGGGCTTCCAATCTAATATTGTACTGCCATTATCAGGACTGTATGCTTCTTCATCCCTGATCTCTGGAACCTGAAAGTATAAGCCAATGTGTTACTTTCAGTGAAGAAAGTATGCTCTTTTTTGGAATGACACTGCTAAGACTGACTGGAATCTTTTTGTTTGTTTGTTTGTTTTAAATAAAGGATCAAACAAAACCGTGTAATTCTAGTTGAAATTCTGTTCCTATTCTGATCATGTTTCTGAGAGTTTAAGCAGCTTTCTTAAATCATATACTCTCCTAGGAGGATAAATAATGCTAACAGTCACTTCTACAGCAAGTTCAATAGAAAACTCTATTAGAGTATATTTCAGGATTCTCTGATGTGTTCATTTTTCCATCTTGAGAACACTAGCAAATTCTGAAGAAATCTTGTAAGAACTTTCTATAGCAGTTCCACACACTAGCAGAACTGCATTTGCTGTTTACTACCGCTGACATTACATCCTTGAATGTTGGCTATTTGGGACACACACTTTCAGGACAGGTTCCAGGTAAAGCAAATTAATCTCCCTGTGGAAAATTTCAACTTCAAAAATAATTGCAATTAGCAAATACTTTATTTCAAAGCTCATTTTACAAAAAATATGAGTTTCCATACATGACGTTACTCTATGCTGTTAATACTCAAGCTCTCCTATATGTGATTTTTACATTCACTGCTATAGCACAACAAGGGAAAGTGAGCTGAAACCTTCTACAGTATCTGCTTTTAAATCGTTAAAAAAAAGATCTCCTGCTTCAAAAGTCTACTAGAAAATGTCAAAACATACATTTTCTCTTAAAGAGGAGTAACTGTTTAGGAATGCTACAAAAAACTGTCACTAATATTACCTAAATACATAACCCACATACTTAAGTTTTATAACTTAAATATCAATTTCATTTTAAAAATAGGAAGTGGATTTTGTCTCCAACCAAAGGTCTTTCTTAGAGAGGCAGTAAGTCTGGCACTTACATCTGTATCAGAAGCATCACCAGCAAAGCCTTCTTGCATACACTGCGACCTTTGAAAAATTCTTTGTTGCCTGTATTCCACTTCTGAATCATATTCATTTGAATCTCTAAGAGTAGACAAACCACTGTCAAAACAGCTTTCAGGTAAGCTGTCAACTTCACAGTTTATCCTTTGCATGGGGTCACAGAGGGCTAAAGAATCATAATCTTCATCCACACATGAAGAATGAGATGATCTAAAACACAAATATTGAAAGACAACAAAACAAGCATATTTTATTTCACAATTGTTTTTTCCAGCAAAATCTGAACCACTCCAGAATGTTCAGTTCTTAGAAATGCTAACTATAAAGTTTAAGACATATGTCACTGCCCTACTTTGGCTTTCTAAATATTTTTTTCTAAAATCATATTTCTTAGGAATCTCAGATTATATACTTACTGCTCAAGTTTCAGTAAGAACTCCAGTTTATTTATATGCATAAAAAATAATTGCTTAAAAAAATCTGAAAATGGACCTACTATGAAGACATCAAAGGCAGAAAATGACTGTACATTGCTGATGGTTTAGCTAACTTTGGCCTTGATATGAGCAAATAATAGCAAAACACAAAAACTAGTCATGGTATACTGTATCTTATTTATATGAATACATCCAGGCTTTTGCTCACAGAGGCACATGGGCCAATAATTACTAACTACAAATATAGAGAAGAGGGCAACTTAGTTCAAAAGCTCAGAGATGGTAGAAGAAGAAGCCACTGTTTTGTTACAATTTGGTAGACCATGCAATACTTTCTTTACATGAAAGCCCTTTCTTTTCTCTCTCCCTTCCTTCAAAGGTCATCTTTTTTAATTTTCATTCTAGATGCTATAGCATAGAAAAATACTTAAATGGATGCAGTAATGACAATATGGCTTACAGAACAAAAGGATATACTTTTTATTTGTGCAAATGAAGCTACAGAAAAGAAAGATGAATAGAACAAATCTTAAAAGAATCAATCTTTTAAAAAAGTTTATTAAGGCTACAATCATTTTCCTGCTCTACACCAAGATAGGGACAGGCACAAATTAAAGTGAGGTGGAAAAGATCTCCAAGTCACAGTGAAGAAGACAGAAACAGTTTGGTTCTGTGCTATGGGAATGGATTTGAAGCACTAAACTGCTACAGTAGACAATGTCAACAACAGACTGTGTCAGCATCAATCCTTGTAAAGTTAGTTTTCTGCCAGAGTGGCTGGACTTCCCAATGCAATGGCACATCACAGAAGAGCACAATGGGGAGAATCACGGAATTATGAAGCTGTTACTGAATCAAATGCAAGTACCCAAATACAGGGGTGTTAGAGTCATCATTGTCACACTCACCAACATACAGAACTGTTTAATTTCCATATTTGCAGACTATTGAATAACCACATGAACAAGCATTATCTTTACTGTGGAATATCACAGCATCCTTGCAATTTGTATTCACATACCTGCTAGCCTATAGCAAATTACTGACATACAAAAAACGGTGCATGCAGTAACAAAGTTAAGCTTGTCAGACATCCACTGAAATAAAGGTCTTTATTAGTCAATTTTCAGCCTCACTGAAGCATGGATTCAATGCTGGGAATTTCATATGTGCTTCAAGTGAGTTAGACCAAGACGTATTATGCAGCTAAAAAGGAAAAAATGTACTTACTAACATAAATTGATTAGAACATGTTAGAATGCAAATCAGTATCTCTTAATGCTGACCTGATGTCAGGAGACAAAGTACTGAATATGAACAGGTTTGGGGACATTTATATCTCCCTTCATACTATTAAATCATACCTAACAAGAGTAAGTTTTATTACTGCCACAACTCTCTTCTAAAGTAGCTTGCATTTCTCACTTTTATGAAAATGGAAAGATTGCACCAAGTAGCAGTTATTAATAAATATTCTCAGAGAAGGACATCACTATCATCCAAAGATACTTTAGTTATTCCTTCCCTAACCTCAGAAGATTACTCAGTCTAATATGCAGCTTCGAAACGGCTGGCACTCACAAAATTCCCCAACAGAGGGAAATTGGTATTATCTGCTTTCAGCAGAAGGAATCATTCTGTGACAAACAAAATGTTATAGCCTGCAAACACATGGAAACAGCAGAGAAACAGTACTGAATGAATGTGGATATTATTAGTGTGAAGCAGAAGACAACTCAATCACTACCAAAGACTTTCATCCCACTGGCAAAATATAAAACACAGGCTACTAAGAACTCTAACAGAGATCTCTGTAGGGTTTGAAGTAACACCAAAAGAACAGAAAGACAAAATAATCTATCATTTGAGTAAGAACACACATTTTTAATGGCAATTCCAGCTATTTCAAAACAAAACAAAACAAAAAAATTCACAAAATAGCATGACCCAGAGCACTCAAAGTTGTACCCAGTGCCCAGTGATATCAATGAGAGTCACTGCAATGATCAGAGGAAGTTCTGATCAATGACTTGCATTCATTAGGTACAAAACCAATAAAGCTCTGACCAAATATGATACTTGTGTTTAGATAACTTCCTGTTCTCTGTGGCTTTCATCCTGTTAATATCCAAATGCATTCACTATTCTTGCATATCAGTGGAAGATGAGGATGTTTATTCTCCTGAAGAATTAGGCCTATATACTTTTGTAATAATTATTACAAAAAAAAAAAAAAAAAAAACAGACACATAGGGTATAGATAGGGTATAGATATAACCAAAATTGTTTTATTTCCTAAGTACTGAGGAGGACAGGTAATAGAAGTCCTCAGTAGATTTTATGTTTTTTTGCGGACAAGGATGGGAGATTAAGAATAAAACTAGGAACAAAATAAGATTAAACAAAAGGCTTTCTGAACTTTCTGTAATTTACCATTACCACTGAAGAGTTTTCCTGAGTTTCCTGAAATCACTGAAAAGATTCCTATTGACTTCACTGTACTTTGGATCTTATGCTATGGCCACATATTTATTTTGAATCAGAAAGAATTATTTTCTCTCTTATTTGACAATATTTGATTTTCTAAGACATTTGTGACACCCAGTCTTTTTAAACTTAGTAAAAGCAAACCTGGCTTACCTGTCATATCGTGGATTTAGAGGAGACTGTCCACCGCTACATTTGGGACTGCTTCTAGAAATGGTACTTCCTGGTGAGGTGTTTGCTAACCGCTGAGACAGATACATAACAAATGCATAAATTTGATGAACACACAGTTAAGTATCTATATTAATCATGATAAAAGCGTAAATCATCAAAATTAGTCCTCTATATTTTCATGTATATCCAACCACTTACTTTTAATTAAACATCATCCATTAAATATGACTGGATGCCAAAAGGTCCACTACATCTACTATTTAGGCTCCACTGTTGCCTTAATACTGCACCTGCAAGCCACACTCAATCACAAGACAATGGAATTTCCAAGAAGATTATTTCATTAACTACACCTATGAGATTTTGAGATCTCAATATTTTGAAAATACCACGTTTGAGATCTCAATATTGAAAATTTCACATTGACTACTACAGTAAGAAGGAAAATGTCATCAGCTGAGATGTAGTTTCCCTCCCTTGCATGTGTTTTAGGGCATGGCAGCAAATTGAATGCCCATTCGATTTTCCCCCTTCCTGGCCAGTATTCCCTCTCTGGGCCCATTATTCTGGCTTCATTCTTCTAAAACAATTACTTGCTTTCTTGGTGATGCAAGAGCTTGCTCAATTACTAGTTTTGGAGATTAGCAGGTTTCCCAATACCACAAAATAGCAATATAGAGTAGATTTTTTGTGACTTTCAGTCCTTCCATTCTCTGGTTTGAAATATGCTGTGTTACATCTGTTACAAAAGATCCCTGTACAGCTGCGATAGCCCTGAGTGAGGGCCTACTATCAGTAGTCCCCGTTAGTCATTGGCCAAGTGACTTGCCTGGACAGAAGTTCAAATTAGGTTAAGACCTTGCAATAAAGAAGGAAGTTTTATGAAGTGTGTTTTCAGTGGTAGAGTACTCCAATATATACAATTCAAACACATTTCCTTCAGTGCAGGTGAAATTATTGACTTATTCACCTCATCAGATATTTTTGGCCAAAGCACATAAAAAAAATCACTAATTCCTAAAGCACATGGAAAATAGGTGTGCTTTAGCAAAAGCTCCATTATTTCACATCAAAATCTACTGAAATCCAACTACATGAGTATAACCCCAGAGTGAGACTACTGAAAAAATATCAGTTTTCTGGCTACCCACTGAAGGACAAACAAATTTGCATTTGGTGTGCTATTTCTTACAGCTAAAAGTTTAACATTACAAACTTATAATTACATACCAATGACCTGTTGAACTTGCTGAAACTGTTTTCAAGTGCACTTCTTAAACCATCATTGCTGTCATGTAGTTTTCTGTTAGCTGATCTAATAAGGAAATATAGTTTAACTTGCAGAAGTATAGCAAAGAAAAATAAATATATTTATAACTTATAGCGAAGAAATTTTGAAAAACTACATATTTTTTTTGTTGTTAAAAAAAGCTTTCTTCTTCTTTAGGTGAACAGCAAGGAGTAATGTGGGACCAGAATTGTGATGTCAGATACTCAAATGACTGTTGATAAAATAAAGCACTGTAAAGTTCAGCCTCCAGTGGCAGTCTGGGAAACCGTGTTTCACTTCCATGTTACGATCTGTGGTCATCCGAGGGGTTGAAAGACACACACACAAAAAAAAAAACTATGTGGGAATAAACTGGTACAGACATTCTTGAAATAAAACGTAACTATCCTTTAAGTGTTGCTGAGACTACTTTAAACACAGACGTGATTCAGATGCTTGAAAGAAATAATGTGATTAAGAATGAACTAAAGATATAACAAACTATTAATTGTGATCTTTTGAAAGCAAAACTCTCTGTGTGCCTTGTATAGTACTGCATATACTTACTACTTTCCAGACAGGGAAGAAAAGGCAATAAAAAAGGAGCCAAAGTAATGATATTTAGAAAAGTATGGATAGACTCAAATGTCATTCAGCATATCAGAAAGAAATAAAAGACAGCAAGGCTAAGGAAAAAAAAAAAAAGAAAGAAAGAAAAGAAAAAAAAGGCAATTAAATATTGATGGTTCCACTGTGACACACTACCAAATACTAAATTCAAGAAGCTGCCACCTGTGCCAGATAAATGTTCAATACCTCCTGGCTGCCTGAGTCAGCGGAGAGCTCAGTCTAAAAGCAAATGGCACAGGATGACTCTCCAAGTCTCTACGTAACAACCAGCATTAAAAAAAAACAGATGGTTTTAGAAGGCGTAAGCAGAACATGGGTAGACTACCAAAAACCTGATTGTATTGAAGTTGTCTGGTGCACAATTACTTTAACCTAAAAATAAGAATCAGGAATGCAACTAATGCCATTCCAAATGGATTCAGCCTTCTCAAAGTGAGTATCCGAAAAAGTGGGATCTGATAGGCCTTTTTTTTGTTTGAGTTAAAGAGGAGCTCAAACAAAAATGGAGAAACACAAAACTCAGATGCCATAGCAGTATCTTGCCATTATTATCTGACTTGAGTACACAGGGACACAAACTTAAGATGAAATAATAAAGATCAGCAGACTACCTTAAATGAACATTGAGGCCATTTTAGTACTTTTACTTGCTATTTTTCCCAAACCTCATACCAGTTTTTTTAAAACTACAAAAATGTTTAGCTATGACTATGTTGCGACAAAGCTTGTTAATAAAATCTGAATTACTGAGGACTTACTGAAGCATCTCAATTTGTCTTTCCAGATTATCCCTGTCTTCAGTATACTCGCGGATCATTTCTAGGTCTCTGAAAAAGAAAAAAAGAAGAAATTATGCTATACAGAATACCCTTTTATATTTTTATATTGCTCTTGGCAGAGGGCTACACTCAACAGCTAACATTTACAAAGGTAATAACTATGGGTGTGGAGGGAAGATAATTTTTAAAGATAATTGTGAATTCAGTTTTGCTATGTTTACATCCTTGCTGAATTATGTTAAAAGCAGTTTTACACAAAACAAATAACTTGGTAATTTAATTGATCTATGCAAGCAAATCTCAACAAAGACTGTGAATGAAAAGTAAAAAAAAAAAAAAAAAAAAAACAAATAAACATGTGGTCTGACTCACTGAAATAGTTTTTTGTGTTTTATGAAGGTAATAGTGTAATGACACTGTTATAAAGACTCTTCTAAATTACCCTGGAAATCTAGAAACAGTGGAAAAACTGGTTGAGACGAATGTGGGAGGCTCCCAAAACTATTTTCCCTAATATTCATAGAGATACTCATCAGAGTGCAAGTCATGGAGGAAAAAACTTTTACTCCTAACTGAAGCCCAGTAAAATCAATGGGCTTCCTTGAACAATTATCAAAGTTTGCATCATGTTCAGAACTTGCTCTCTCAGAGACCTGATAAGCAGAGTGAGTAACAGTCATGGTGTCAAATATGTACCTGCCTACAGCAAATTTAGAAAATAAGTTACCAACTTTACATAGTAACTGTATCAGATAAAAGATTTTTTTCCTGGTGAAAATAATGAAGTAGAAAGAACTTACCTCTCTGTGTTTAAAGTCTGATCTGCATACTCGCTTTTCAAGCTGTCTAATTCACTCTGTAGAAAAGCGATATTTGTCTGTGCTTCTAGGAGATCTTTCCTGAGTTTCTGATTCTCCTGTAAAAAAAAGGAAGATGTGAGATAATAGTTGTCATAATCATCTCCATAAAATGCTGACATATTGCAATGCTTAAATAAAAGCCATCAAAATCAAATAAAAATGAAACACTAGGAAATCACAGCAGAGAGGAAGAAAGAGAAGAGGAGCACTCTAAAACATCAGAGAAATCTGTAAAGTAACAAGCAAGAGCCACAGTGAATTTTGATTTTTGGATTTAATAGTTGCACATAAATGGGACTATGTCATTTCAAGCCATTTCTAAATGTAATACCTAGAATGTGCATGCATTTATTTAGAACTGTTAATTTTTTTTCCAAGTTAAAGTTCTCTATACACATATCAACAACTTCGAAGTTTATCTCTTAGCTTAATCATTAAATTATTCATTTAATTTATTTGATTAAATAGCAAAAAACGGGGGGGGGGGGGATGCAATCTATTGCAAAAAGCATAAAATTTAGGCTAAACTAATGCCCTAGTGATAATCACTTCTTACCAGCAACATATCATGTATTCTTTTTTTCAGTTCAACCACATCTTCCCTGTGATTTATGTTTCTGGATTGCTCCTCCAGCTAGGATGGTAAAACAAAACACTCAATTAATGTACATTCTTGATTGTTCTCATTCAAAAAATGTAAAAAGTAATGGAAATGATATTAAATAACCCCTAGAGTGTGTTACAGCTATCGAAGTTTTTAAAACCCATAATATTCCCAGCTGCATGAGTAGGGAACCTTATTCCAAAAATTATTCCAAAATTTTCTGGTCTTCTATAAGATTTTAAAAGATTTTTAAGATTTTTAACATTCGAAAGAAATGTACTAGATGCCAAAACCGCTAGTGAATAGCAGTGTAGTAATACAGTGAATTAGTACATTTGGGTTGACAATTTCATCTAAATCTATTAATTAGAAATACTCAGTGGTGATATATTAGACTGCTTCTAATGTATCAAAAACAAGACAGGTAACTGCAGTGTTAATATCTTCAGGGACCTAGACAATTATTCAGCAATAGAATTTGGCAATTTGGTATCTTTCCTAAGTATTTCACTAAATTACACAAAATGTATACAACAGCATAGAACCATAACACAACCCAAAAAATTATTTGAAGTTGTGATTTACCTATACACATTAAAGTAAAAAACTACATCATGATTAACCATCCTGGGGAAGGCCCTTCATAAAGGCAGCATCTCTTACAACACTTTTTAAAATTCTAGCCATGAGTTCAAGTTACTTGCCTTTCTAAGTTTTTTTATTGTCACCTGGAGATCCCCAACTTCAGTATCATATTGGCGCTTCAACTCATTTAGTGCTTCTTCAGCTTTTCGTTTCTCCTGTAATAAAAGTTATCTTATTAAAAGTTGACATAGGTTTCAAATGTCTCTTAAAAAATGTATCCATCGATTTGGAAAGCCAAACATTTTCCCATTAGATTAACGTGTGTAATTTTGTCTTTCCATTAAGTCTACCACCCCTTTCTTAAAATCCACTGACACTGATTCTATTATTGCAGTCCACTTATGAAATATTCATAGAAACGAAACACTGAGTTGGAATTGAAAACATGGGTCAATTCTATGCTTGCTTTCCTCTCGGTCTCCTATGGTTAGCATTTTCAATCTCTTAAGTAAAGCGAAAAGAGGAGTGTTCAAATTTTACTTTTACATATATGTAGGTGTGTATTACATATACGGATATATGTATACACACACAGACATGCAAGTCAAGGCACTGAACCCTTTTCAAATTAGCCTTCCATGGTTTTGCACACAACATGCTGTTAATAGCACTACCGTGCCACCATCAGTTACTTACATACTTTCTTTGAATTTTTTTGCTTGCAAGCATTTGAATATGACAGGCCACGTTCAGTAAATGGTATGCTGATGACATCATCTTTAGTCATTACAGTTTCACATAGTACTTGGTCTTAAACTAAGTGCAGTATTGGGGATATTATTTTAATTCCAAGATATTGTGAAAGGAAGTTTCACCAAGAAGGATTTGGAATTGACACAGAAAAGAATGGTATGTGCCCAATGATGCAGATGAGCATGCATTCAGTTCCCGCCCCCCGCCCGCCCCCCCCAGCACTTCCAGGTACCAAGGTCCATGCGTTGTTTTTTGTTTTTTTTTTTTGCAAGACAGGCTGTGCTTCCACACAGAAAAAGTGTGCATGGACTTTGCTCAGAATGCAGTACTTTCCTGCCTGAGATGCCGACATCCGTGTGTTAAAATGATAATCCGTCAAAGTAATCAGCTTAGGCTGGATTCTCTTACTGCTGGCACCTATACTGGACTCCTAAGTATTGCTTGGTAACTATTTGCTTCCCCTGAAGAAACAAAATAGAGGATAGGCTCGCACTGCAGATACTATCGTGCAAAGGCAGGTGTCACGGTGGCATGAGTGAGATCACTCTGGCAAACAATAGCCCTGAGTACAGGCTCTAAGATTAATGGCTTAGCACAATCCCACAAAGTAAATACCTTACATTTACTCTCAGGGTGTTTTAGTAGGTGGAGTATGCGGAGCTATGAGCTACAGGGAACATTCAGGAGTGTACTAAGAAGAACGTTGTGGGAAACAAGTTACAGCCCATCTTCGATATCTGGGTGTGAAAGGTGAAACCTCAATCCATGCAACTCAGCAACAACCTAAGAACTAACACAATGACTTCTTCGGGCTGTTGCTTGGCCAGTTCTTTGGCACTTTAACCCAAAGAACAGATCTAGCATAAGCACTGCAAACTACAAAGGGTCCTTTTTAGAACCTGAAACATAAACTACATTCAGATAATAGATAGCAGACTTTTACATAAAGATAGTATGTGACTGAGGATGTCCTCTGACTGAACAAATGCGCACACCCTGGTCATATTTTTACAGTAGGGAACAAGGTTTTCAGGATTTTTTCCAGTGATTTACTACTTTTTGCAGAACAGAGATTTTCCAAAGCACACTTATTTGTTTACTAAATATAAATGCATACTCTCCCTGGAAACGGCAAGTTTTTCTGTACTGAGACCTGTATTATAATTTGTTAACTATATTACAATATGCTATTTTGTTGGGACTATAACATTTTTATGTCATTGTATTTTGTTACTAGGATAACAGATTTTGATGCCACAGTATGGATTTTTCCTCCTGTACAGAAAAAGACAATGTTTGAAGCAAATCTGTCAGAACACCTTTTACTTTCACAGATCATTTACTAAGAGATATTTAAAATTTGGCAAGTTGGCTGACTGCACTTTCTTGCTTCTTATCCTGCAAATACTTTGATGAAATAATATATACCAAATATATAGAGGTTCAGTATATGGTGCTTCCTACCAAAGTAATGACAATAACCAGAGTTTATGTTTTAATCAGTGAATTTCTTATGCCCACATAAGAATACTTTGCATGAACAACAGCTCATATTACATATACTACAAAGTTTGTTTTATCATACATGAATTTTGTAACAGTTCAACATGAAGCAGACAAGACAGGCAGGGTAGATTTCCTGTATTGCTTTCTGCTTAGGATTACACAGACACGTGCAGTTTTATTATATCTTTCAATGAGAAAGGGGAAGAGGGTTCTTCTACTCTGCCATCAAGACTGCAAGTGGGCTGAAACAAAGGCTAAAACCTGAGTACACTGATACAGAGAATATCCCATCAACTTCAAGAGGTCACAGCTGTCACACCCTATCATCACAAACACCATCTCTCCTCTAGAAGTCTCTAAAATAAGATTGCAAGACCAGAACGTAACAACAGAGGAAAGAAAGGTCACTGCTCCAGTCAGATATAAATATTAGGAACAAATGATTTAAGCATTAATTTATACATAAATTTATCTATTAGTTACTAGAACTAAATTCCATTCTTTTCCAGAGAAAGGTAATTTATTCTAACCTGTTTCCAATAATGGACTCAGAAATAAACTGCTTTACATCCCTATTTTCTTTCCAAAGAAAAATAGTTGTTGTTTTTTTTTTCTTGGTTTATTAGATCTGAGCAGCCATTCCCCTTTACGAAAGCATTAAGATAATACATTTCTCATCTCATGGATATTTTCTTTTCATCCAGACACTGCTTTCAATGGCTTTGAGCCAGTCGATCAGCATCAAAGACACACCTGGCCATCAGTCCTGCATAAATCCACTGAGAGTTTGGTCATTATGAAATAGTGTAAATACAAAATACTCACTTCCTTTTTAACTTTATGCTCCACAGCCTGTATCCGTTGTTCCATCTCTTCCTCCAGCTCACTGAGCTGAACTGCCGCCTTATCCTGAGCTCTAAAATTTAAAAGTAAATACTCTCTTAGGACTTGCCCTGTGTCTTGACAAAAACTTATGTGAAACAAATTAGACAGACAGACATGGAAACAGTTGAGCACTGCCAAGACCTTGAAATTGGTGTGGTTGGGAACCCAAATCACAAATTAATTTGAAAATACAGGCTAATTAGATTTTAAATAATAGCTGACAGCAGATGATCAATATGAAAGACATCACATCACATTTTGAAAATGAAGGCCCCTCTGGTATCTTCTATAAAGAGACTTTGAAAGGATAACTACTTGCAGCAACTTGCAGTACCAACACATAGAAAATCTCTGTCCTGAGCTCAGGAGAAGCAAAAATACATTTTTTTCAAATGAAATTGTAATGGGAGAGTATGCTAAAACTCAAAGGTACAGCCATGGAAGAGGATTCAAAATGCATTAAGGCATTAAACTTAAGAACACAGACAGAACTTATCCAAAGTATGAATGGGGAATGTTTATTTCCAGGAGAAGGACCTTCGGGGTCCTGGTGGACAACAGGTTGACATGAGCCAGCAGTGTGCCCTTGTGGCCAAGAGGGCCAATGGGATCCTGGCGTGCATTAAAAGGGGTGTGGCCAGCAGGTCAAGGGAGGTGATCCTCCCCCTCTACTCAAGATAGAGCACAGGAAGTTCCACACCGACATGCGAAAGAACTTCTTCACAGTGAGGGTGACGGAGCACTGGAACAGTCTGCCCAGGGAGGTTGTGGAGTCTCCTTCTCTGGAGATATTCAAGGCCTGTCTGGATGACTACCTGGGCAGCCTGCTCTGAGGAACCTGCCTTGGCAGGGGTGTTGGACCTGATGATCTTTTAAGGTCCCTTCCAACCCCTACAATTCTGTTATTCTGTGATTCTGATTCTTTGATTATGCACATGTGCATATAAACTAACTTTTTAACTCGGTTTATGAAAACACTCAGGTATATTTTGACATTGACTTCCAGTAGTTTAATCCAAGAAATTGTGATAGAGAAAAATGTAACTGCATAACTGAACTAGAAGCACAACTCACTATACCTTTTGACAGCGATGGCCAAGGTTTCCATCTCTGTGCTTTGAAGCTTGATCTCTCGGATGAAGTTCTTAATGACATGTTCATATGGCTGGATTAATCTTGGTTCCACTATGTGTATGTTCTGATACAGAACACTGACTTGCTCTTGTCTGAAAAAGACAGATACCTTTTTAACAGACTTACTTGGAACAATGCTCCAAGAGGTTTGAAAAATGTATTACAAATGAAGGTTTTCCCCTTTATTGCCTATATTAAAAAATTAACAAGTTAGATACAGACATTGAACATTCAGCAAGATAGGTCAGAATTATTCTAAATTATTTTACCGTTTTAACCCAGTTACTGTAGAAAAATCTTTTTTAGTTTTAGTCAATTTTTTGTACTTATATTTGTGATGTTTTGAAGAGCATGCCACTGGAGAAATCCACAATACAAATCAACATTTCTGGTGGCTGTAATGTTAATTATAATCTGTGGAGAGGTATAATGCTATAGCAAGCTGCATAAAAATGTGAAAGTGGGTAAGTACACCAACCACCTAAGTAAAAATGGATGTTTAAGATAGAGTAGGAGCTGATCATATGTCCTGTGACACCACTACAGGGGGTAAAATGATTGAGGTTTGCTAGCTATGATGAAGCTATCTTGAAAACTGAAGACAGGTAACAATATCTTTGTAGCAATATGGAAATATGCATTGCCTGCAAAACTCTGAGAAAAGCAAAAAGCTACCCACAGAGGCACAGAAGCAAAGACAGCTACCCGTACAAAGTCTGATGCTCCCCCCATCTGTTAGACTTTTTAGTCTTCATATCTCTTGTATAAGTGGGCAAAATTGTAGGAGAAAATAAAATACATCTCTCATTTAAAAAAAAAAAAAATTATTTTGGTGCTGAAATCTGCACCCCTAATAATGACAACCCTGTTTTATAACACAAAAAAATAAATAAAAGAAAAAGAAAAAACATTGTAAGAAGCTAATTTTATATATAACTCTTATGTGAAAGACAACAAATATATAAAGAAAAAAATTTTTAAGTCTCTTTAGATCCTTAAGTTATTAAAAGACCTCCTGAAATTTATACTGCTTCTTAATGGCTGCCCCAATGCAGGAATACAATGTTCTGATTCCCATTTAATCTGGACTCATTCCTGTAGATTGTGTACAGTTTTAATTGTCAAAGCAAACCATTTTGACAAGATGCAAAAACAAACAATAGCATAAGCACCAAAATGTTATTACACAGATTAGTTTTTAAAAGGCTCTGATTTTTGGTCATACCATTATTAATGTCAGGTAACAGTTTGTGCTATATGCCAGCTTAGTTCTAATAACTGGATTATCATAAGGCAATTTATCAGAGAAAATTCTATAACATCAGAATTTAGCAATCCCAAGGACAACTGAAGCTGACTGCCCTGTAGACAATATACCAGAACATATGCAGGTATTCAACAATTTACAGATTTTTTTAATTTTTTTTTTTTTAAAAAAAAAAAAAAAAGGTAAAACAGAAAAGCTGGTCTACAAAGGTGAAGGAAGCAGACCAGTCATGAGGAAATACATCATACCAGTGGCAGAAATGTAAACAGAAATAATGTTTTGCAATTTCTAGTCCCACACCATATCTAACACATCACAAATACATGTCCTCTTTTTGTTACAGGGAAGCTTAACCTCTGATTTAATGATCCTCCTCATTAGACAGCTGATACTCTCCTATCTTCTATGAAGGCAGTGCTAATGAACACATTCACTGCAACCATGACAGCAACATTCAGTGTGATTTTCCTGCCTGAGGTACTTCCACAGTTTAAATTATCGACATTCCAGCACTCTGCTTCTTCCGTATGACTTTCCCACTGAAAGTATAACTTACTTTACTACAACTGTACCAGAAATGCTCCTTTAGCTCAGATTCCCATTTAAAAAAAAAAATAAATATTTCAGGAAACCACAAAATATGTTTCTAGCTGAAATGCAGATACTTATTTCAATATACAGAAACATAACACCACCACAGAAAAATACAGATTTACTGAAGCCAGAGGCATTTTTGTGTACCTGCATGCTTGTCTCTTACAAACGGTCTCCTTTACAAAGGCTTATGTTTTAGGTGTATTCAGTATCTACTGAAGTTAAACTTAATGTAAACTTGACTCTAACTATGTATGCATACAATTTCATTTAAATAACATATTTAAACAGAGTAACACCAAGGTTCACAAATAGTTACAGTAACATTCAGATTTATCTGATCATCAGATGTTACAACATATCTATAAGCAATATATCATTAAAGAACTCCCCAAACATATGTTTACTCTGTATTCTACCTTTAAAAAACAGTTAACGGACATTTTCCTTGGCAACAACTCTCAGTTAAAATAACACCATCAAAAATACTAAAATCAGGAAAAAACAACAACAACAACAACAACTCTGCCTTCCTTTCACTCTGTACTATTACATCATTCAGACATACGTGAAATTTCTGTGTTGAAAGATTACAGTACAATAGAGAAATTTAGAATGCTTGTGATAACAGCACATATAACAAAATGAGTTTGTGATTCATGTTTGTCAGGTCTCAGTTAAATTGCAAGTGTACAACAGATTGGTTGTATTTAAACACTGAATTCCAAGTATCAGCAACTGGACAAACAGTAAGTTAAGTGTCCCAAGGTGATACCATTCACAGATTTCCTACCACACTTCCATTACTGCTGATTAGCCTTGAAGCTGGAGCATGACTGTACTTCAAAAATTACAAAATGCAGTCTCTCTGTAGCCCCTTTACTTGAAATTCCATTTGGTCTGATAGCTGGATATGGTAACATCTCATAAATTCCTGGCACTTCAGCAGTCGTCCTTCAGAGGTGTAAACACCTCACCAAAACACCATTACAGGAAAGTCTCAAATTTTAGATAGAAGCAGCTACTGTGTGTATTTGAAATTAGCTGCTGAAGAATGTCACTTCTTCACACAGTGTCAATGTACACAAACCCCTTTAGAAGTCTGGCATGCAAAACAGAAATGGCACTAGCCACAGCAAGATGGACAGAGGTTATTAATCTTCTGAGGCAGATACATTCAACACAATCTAGGTCAGCGCATATGATTTTTAGGAATAAGAAATACAAATACAAGATCTGTATTCTAGAATTGTCTTTTTTTCCTTTAAATTTCAGTGTTGCCAAGGAGATGCCTACTAATAACCTTATTTCCTAGAAAGCAACAAAACAGTGGCAAAAATACTTTTTACTCAATGTTAACACAAAACGTTCATTACTTGAGTAAATGTTTACCTGGGACTCTTCCAAATCACAACCTCACAATTTATGGTAGGATATTTAAGGACCTACATCACTTGTTTTCACAAGAATATAGAGTTATCTTGGTATTCTTTCTTGCCCCATCTTGTGCAGTGTTAGTCATTTGCTAACTTCAGGTCAAAGAAGCTACATTCATAAAACTACACTGTACCTCCATCTGTCCTGAAAGTCCTGTGACTGAAAACAACCCATGCATAACACCAGACGTCTCCTACCGCCCGGACCATTATCGGCTGTAGCAAAATGGAAGGTATGGTGTCTAATGCTTTTGGACTGGAGAGTCAACCAATTAGTTTGGCCCTTCACTACAGTACTTTGTGCCAGGATCAGAAGACATTTGTAGAAGAATAATGTATTTCTGCAAGTTTGTTCTCTTTACAAGAGTGCCAGTCACTCCCTCCCGCAGCTTCTTTGCAAAGTTTATGCAAATACAGATGCCAGAACTGAAGACAGAAATCAATCTCTACACACTGCTGTGCTTCTGCCATATGGCTGTCTGCTCTAAGTTGTAGTAGTTAGAAGCACAAAGTAGTTACTGTAAGAGTTAATTCTGCCTGTGACACCAAATACTCTTTTATTTATTGTTCCTCCTCAGCCCAGTGACTGGCTACCATACAAATGGACTCAAAACATCTGTGACCTAGTTTTAGGAAGCAAAACAATAACCATCCAAACACAACTGCACAGAATCCTAGAAAGGACACACAAGACTTTTTTAGATAGAAATTGGCTACTGAAATTCTCAGTGACACTCACCTGAGTGCTTCATGGCAGCCTGACAGGATATCTCAATTGAAAACATGAGTCAACAACTACTGTAGCAACAGGAAAATGCAGGAGAAATGAATTATTGCAACAAAATTGATGGGAGCCTACTTGATTACTTACGCCTTCAGCAAGCAGTAATACACTTTCATGAATTGGGAAGGCTTACTGACTTAATCACTCCAAGCATCCATGATGTATTAGTAGAAAGCACATTGTGATAACATTTTATATTTTCACAGGATTTTAGAAGGATGCAGTTATATACACTGTATATCAGCATGCAATAAGTATTTGATGA
Source organism: Stictonetta naevosa (assembly GCA_011074415.1). NCBI lineage: Eukaryota > Metazoa > Chordata > Aves > Anseriformes > Anatidae > Stictonetta > Stictonetta naevosa. The sequence goes on from CM021729.1 coordinate 36,099,822, forward strand.
TTAAGAGAAGAATTGTTCTTAATCATCTCTTTCCATATTTTAAATCACTCCTCTACATGCTTTGCTAAGCATTAGTGACATCACTGCAGCAGGACAAACGAGTTCCAAAAGATTTTGCCAAATTTATTTGTTTATCTCCAGTTCTCCTGGACGTACTATTTCTTTTTGCAAATGTATTACTTACTCAAAATTATTTATTGAGGGAGATTTCACAAATAGACTTCACTGAGCTGACTCCTGAACACTGAATAGTCTTTGCTGTGGACAAGAAAGGAAACTAAAATGCCTTTGCTTCAGTTTCAACAAAATTTATATGAAATAGTAAGGGTTTGTCCTTTAAAATTAGTGTTTCTTGAAATCCAGAAATCCCCTTTTAAATAGATTAAAAGCTGTACCCCTTTAAGTTCCACACAAACACAGCTGTAAAGCTTCACAATTGCATAGAAAGGGCATTTTCAAATACAACATGAAAGAAATTGTCACTTTGGACCCTCTGGTTCAACACTTGTACCATCTACCATGAAATATAAGTACAAAGCACTTATAGCTCAAAAAAAGTACAGTATCCTGACCAGATACTGCTCTGACTTTACCTTACCTGATCTCAAAGGTTTTACTAGTTTAGGTTCCCTGTAAAATTGTTAACTGTAATTATATTAATTTTAATTGTATTAACTAAAATTTTAATAACTTCATATAATACTGTATTACATACAGTTACTGCATTACAGAAAGAAAATAAATCTGTGCTGATGATAATGATAATGCCATCTGTAATATGATAGATTTATAATACCAAAGTAGAATGGAGAAAGAGCAGAGAAAAAAAAAAAAAAAAAAAAGGGATTAGAGATATCAGATACTTAGATGACATTACGTGGCATAATTTTATTTAAACCAATTCATATCAATTCACAGTATTGTTTTGAATGGCTGAATGACAGTTTGCTTACCAGTCCACACTCCAAATGCAGCTCAGAGGAAGTGTGTGGGATGTATCAAAGAATAACTCTATGGTTGCTGTGTTTCTTACATGTATTCCCTTATGTAGTTGCAGAGAAAGTTTGTTACATGTTCTGCTTAGTCTGACCAAATGGGCTGTACTTACAGTGCAGTTCTCCACCAAGTAAAAGACAATGTGCAATAAGCTTCCGGAAAACAGAGAAAAATCAAAGATTTGACAGTGACGTTATAATACCAATTCCCCTGGCATGGTAATGATTCAGTGTTTCTTCCACCACTATTTTGTGTATATTTACCAGGGTCTGCTTTAGAAAGGTAGAGACTTACAAAGGGACCAGCAGAATTTCAGGGCCCACCTGTGCAGAGCACTCAGGAGACCAAAACGCAGCAGGACAAGATAGAAGCCCACCTGGACTGGAAGTGTCCATGGGCTAAAGAATCTCACTGGGCTAGGATTGCAATGAGAGGTAAGAAAACTAGATCAAATTGTTCTCCAGCAAGAGCCGTAGAACATTAACTCAAAAGAGGTCTTTCTGTCTACATATATATATATATGTCGTTTTCAACAACATCCATTTCTGCTTTTCTGATCTCTGCCTTCACTTCTGCCCTCTTTCTTATCCATGTTATTACCTGCAGACTTAAGGTCCCCAACTTTCAATCTTTCTCTTTGATTGGTTGACCCAGACGTCCTTCAGACACAGGAAAAACATAGCTTCTGATTTTGTATGTGCAGGTAGAAGTAAAGACAATCACCACTACTCTTAAATATGCCTGCATAGTGATAATAATAATATGCCCCTGTTTCTACGCTTTAGAATGTTCTCTCTTTGAATGGTCTCTTTCCAGTGTAAATGAGCTTGTAAAAATCACTCCTACCACCTGCAGCACCTCTGTTCTGGTGAAGGTATGGAAGGATGAAATGCAAGATTGTCTGAGACAGGAGGATCTGAGCTGGGTGGTCAGAGCAAGAGAAAGATCAGGAATTAGACATCTGTCCTTACACTGGAGATCAATAACCTATGTGTACTACCAAGGATAGGGAAATACCCTTTTCAGAAAACCTGTCCCAGGTGAGTGTCTAACGCTTTCTCCTAGAGTAAGAGCCCTGAGGAAAGACAAAATTACATGAAACGTTCATACAAAATAAACTTTGAAGTATTTCTCAACCTGAAGCACAGCGTTTCTTTTAGTATCAGCTCTTCTTTATAAGTCCTTTCACTAATTGTGCTGCATTAAAAGAAGAACAAATCCTCAACCCCCAGGTGAGAGAGTCTGAGCAAGGGAGTGGCAGCGGATTTGCAAGGAAGGGACTTCTAGTGTTTCCAAGGAATAAATACTGTTCCATGGAATAAATACTCTTCCCTGCCTGAGGACAGACGTGTAACTTGGAGCAAGTAGTGGGGCAGGTGTGGTAAAGCCTGTGGGAAAGGAGGCAAAGATAAAGTCTGTGGTGAATCAGAATGTACGAAAGGATGGGTCTATGGAAAATGAGACACAAAAATTTCAGGAAAACAAATGCTAAGAGCATAAGATATTTGGTACAGATGCTGTTCTGATTAAAGGGAAAAAAACAACTGGCAGGAAAACCTAAGGTAGCTCTGAAAGACTTCTAGCTCACAGAAAGTCCTCCACACTTCCACACACTTCCAGCAGAGCCCATTTGCCAACCCCTTGTTGTGAGATGTATTAGAAGACAAGACTAAATCCTACAGTACAGATCCCCTCTCCAGCACTGTGATAAAGGTGGCCCAAGCAGCTGCTTCTCCTCAGGCTTTGCATTCACTCCTTCTCTGAGAAACACACGTAAACTTCCAAGGAAATTCCACTGCTGGTATCATGGCTCTTCATCTCCTGGAAGTAAACACAATCTCCTGACAAGAGCTGAAGCTGAGTTCTCTATTCATCTTGGCACAAAATCCATTCTGTCTCATGACAGCAAGTGCATAATGAGCTCTGGACTATTTTTTCTGCAGAAGAGCCCCCCTCCTCTCATGTTGCACAGCAGCATATGCCATGAGCATCATCCACTTCACAGTTAAAGCTGCTACTGTTACAAAAACATTCTTTTCTCATTTTATGTTGCCTAGCAGACCAACATTTTCTATACAGGTCCAGATTACATATTTAGGAGTGAACTGTGACCACCACTAAATTAGGAAACTTTGTAATTACAGTGCATAAAATCTCACAGTATGGCAGCACAGAAAAGAGGCAAAAGAAACAGACCCCCAGATTAACAACCAAGGCAGTGGAGAGGCTTCTGTCAGAAGCAGAATTTAACTCAAAACAGGGATACAAACTTTCTTCTCTAGATTCACCTACATTCATGCTGGAATTAATTTAGTTCAATTTCCAAACAGATTATCCCAAATATCACAGAAATACTGCCTGCTATTGTTGAAAGGGATTCATTTTAGCCCAGCAATAAACAAGAAGGCACACGATACATGCAGTTCAGATCTTTGCTCCTTCTGATTTAAGGTCTTTGAATTTTGAATATGTTTTCTGGCAAGTTTTTACCCATGATTTACAGACAGAAATAACTGCCATAGGGATCATAAGAATAGGTTTTGTCCTGACCACCAGTGGGCATCGGATCATTCTTTGTTCCAAGTTAGAAAAGCAGAAGTGTGGCTATCAGGAGACCTCCTCGCATACTTTGAGGAGTGCATGCCAGTTAAGGGAGTGGAGGGAAACTTCTCATCTTACCACTGAAATCCAGACAGACCTGAGGATGACCACGTATTAAACCAGAATACCAGAATGCAACACCAGTAACACAGCCACAGGCTAAACCCTTCTAGCTCAAGAAACACACTGGAGTACTCACAGCCTGGAGCACCAAATAGCTAAATTCCTTTTTTTTTTTTTTTTTTTTTTTTTTTCCTGTCTACTCCTAAATCACTGCAAATACTCCTTAAAGGAATAATGGATGTGTCTGAGTTCTAATAAAGTAGATCTCCTATAGCTCACACAACTATATCCCCGTTGGCAAGCAATTCACTACATGTAAACCAAAAGCACAGCAACCTTTTTGTGTTTAATTACTCATTATACCAGATTGAATATAACAACAAAGAAGGAGTAGTTGCATTTAAAATTAAATGAATGCCAAAAAAATACCCAACCCTCTACGCAATTCCACTAAAATCTGACTTCATACATTATACTAGGTCACTAGCCTGGAAAGACTCTGCTTTTTTGTGCTAGAGGCACAATTGCTCACTGAATACATGTGGAGACTAAGACAAACAATAACTTGACTCACAGTGACCACCTTACAAAGAAACCTAACTGAATTCAGCCCTAAAAATCTGTTCAGATGGGGATGGAAGGAGTGGGGCTGAAAAGCAACTTTTCAGTGTTACTTCCCTTATTTAACTGCACGAGATACAACTCCAGAATGGACTTGAATGTTTCACAGTATAAGATAATGGAACTATGCAACACATAAATACTGCAAAATACTGAGACAAGGTCCATCCCATAATAAAAATTTATTTTTGAATAAATTTATTTTCAAAAATTAACTAAATTCAAAATATGCTCATTTTAGTACAGGCATATTTTATTACCTGGTACTAGGCAGTAGATTACAGTAAACAATGTTGCATCTGATGCCTGCTACTCCATTAAGGGCTAAGTTAGGATATTGATCGGTGTTACTGGGTTTTCCATGCTATTATGGAGACTTATTTATGGCTTTTAAAAGCTCATTTGCAGAAGAAGAGGCTCAACCATGTGTGCTGATATCAGTGAAAAATTTCCTTTTGATTCCCATGGGTATTTGATCAAACTCAAGAATGATACAGACCACAGGTGCTGGCTAATTTTCTCCTGACTTCAGTCATATTTTTATCTCATTAGCTTAATCTCCTGCACCTTGCTTTTTGCTGTACAAACCACAACAGCATCAAAGCATGTGACAGTGTTTTGCTAGAGCAGGACCAGAATACACAGTATCTTGAGGGACTGAAACCCCAAGTTCCCCCAAGACTGAGGTCAAAAATATGGGCAACTAACTCCACTCATCTCCATTTGAGGAGTTTCTTTCTTGTAATTACTTTTCTCATGATATTCAACACAAATGTTTCAGCAAACATATGAAGGGTAATAAACCACTATGTGAGAACGCAGACTCTTTTACAGTATTGAAGAGGCAGGTCTGCACCAACCTACGTCTGTTCTTAGGAAACATAAATAATAATAATAATAATTTAAATAAAAAGATAAACATGTTTTTTGAAGTACCACCTTGTATTTTACAAGGTTTTTTTATACCCTGTTTAAAATCTCTCCCATGGCTAGACTTCTTTAACACTTTAAATATATCTGCTGCTTACTCACATAGTTGGTCCATATGTTTTCAGTGGGACATAAAAAAATATATATCAGATATATTTCAACACAAAAAGATATGGGTCATAAATGGCAAGAAAAAAAAAAAATGAGCTGTAACAAAGACCTGCTTCTAGTGCTTCAGCACAGGAACAAGAAAGAACAGGAAAAACAAAGGGCACACTGTTCTTCGGCTGACGTTGGCACACACCTAACAAATACAGCCAGCTGTGAAGGATGTTCAAAGGTATTTATAAAGCTAAACATGAATGGGAAATGTTACAACAAATAACTGTCCACCTGGCACACATGTATTTAATTATTGGCATTTAGTTCTGTTTGCAACTTGATGCATAAGAATCCCAAAATACTATAATTAAATGACATGTCTGGACACTCAAACCCAATAGGGCTAGTTCTGTCCCGTGCTATGGTCCTCTTAGACAAGCAACCAGACTATATTCAAACCTCTGCTGCTGCAAACACAGTAACCAAGAGATGGCGATAGGCTTATTACCAAAAGGTGATGGATGCTTTCACAAGCCATCACTGTTCATGAGTCACACTTTTCCATCTCCTATTGATTTTCTCTCTGGCTTTAGGTTAAGTTCTTAATTGCTTCTGCAGACATTCAAACAAGAGGCTTACTTTTCAGTTTAGTAAAAAGCAACCTACTCTGGTTGTGGGCATGAACAGAAAGTTCTTTAACCTACGGGACATCTCTTTAAAGACATTTGTCATTGCAAGAGCCAAATGGATTCTAAAAGTAGCTAGAACCAAACTGTTGGGTTCGGGAGTAATTTAAGGTATGTTACGTGAAGACCTGAATGATAAATTTGCCAATGTTTTGTGTTCCTGTAAAGCAACAAACTGTACAATAGCCTTGACCGTTAGAAAAGTTACACAGATTCTGACAAGCTTTTAGTTAGTGTCTGTGAATCTCACAGACGGTTCTGCTGGAGTTTGACACAAGCCCCTTTGCATATGGTCATGTATCTGTTTCGACTGCCCCTGAATTAGCTGCCCTTCAAATCAGATTCCTTGTTTTCCAGTTCAAGCTGCAATTTTTGAATTAAGCAGAATTACTCTGTACTTTATATGGCCAAGTCTTTGTAAGAAAACGGAGCAACTCAAGTTTCAGGCAGGTTACTGCTGACCCCCAAAATGCTGATCAGTGAAACACAACCGGTTTCGTACTGGCAGACCCGCGTTACCCAGCTCTACCAAATCTACCAAATCTACCTCCGTTTATCTTCTTTCCCACTGACACCGGGGGGAAGCGGTGCCCGTCGGGGTGCTGTGTGGCATCAGCGGAGGCACAGGGCAGCGCTGAGGGCGGCCCGACAGGACTGGACGGGACGGGACGGGACGAGACGGGACGGGACCTTACCTGGGGATGAACCTCGCCTCGTCTCCCAGCCGGACCTCGAAGTCCCTCCAGGGCTGCTCCAGCCCCGCGGCGGCCCACGCCGCCGCCGTCTCCCCCTCGACATCTCCCCCGTCCCGCAGCTCCCCGCGGCCGGCTCCGGGCCGCCGCCGGGTGGCGCCGCGGAAGCCGCGGGCGAACTCCGGGAAGGTGATGGCCCCGTCGCGGTCGCTGTCGAGGCGCTGGAAGATGGCCTCGGCCTCCTCCGGCCGCACCCGCAGCTCGGCGCAGAGCGCCGCGAAGTCCTCCCGCTCGATGCGGCCCGAGCCGTTGGCGTCGCAGGACAGGAAGAGGGCGCGCAGCCGGGACAGGTCCTCCCCGTCGGGGTCCATCGCCCCTGTCCTCTGCCCGCGGCACGGCACGGCACGGCACGGCACGGCACGGCACGGCACGGCACGGCACGGCACGGCACGGGCTGGCGGCAGCACTGCGCTGTGCGCTCGGCGGGGCGGGCCGGGACGGGCCGGGACGGGCCCTGCTCCGCCCCGGTGCCCTCGCAGGGAGGCGGGCACGGGGGCGGCTCTGGCCGGCAGCAAGCGCCGAGGTGGCCGGAGGGGAGAGGGAGGGTGGAGGGCACGGCACGGAACGGCGCGGCACGGCACGGCACCTGCTCGCCCCGGAGCCCCCGGAAGGTAACCGGTGCCCAGTGCCAGCAGCGCAAAACTGCTCTTTGTGTTAGCGGCAGGCAAGGAAACCGCGGCTACCGGAGGTTTCACCACGTAGGTTCCCGCTGGCAGTGAGCAGTTTCGGGTTACATGTTGTTAAGAGAGCGCTCGCGACTGTCCCGTCGGCAGTGATTTAGGGAGATCCGTTGTGAAAACAGTGAAAGTGCAAAATCAATAAACCGAAGGAGCCAGATTTCAGTGTGTTGTATAGCACAACTAGCTTCTGTCTTTCTCGACTGAAGTCAAAGCTCCTCACTTTCTCCAAGTCCTTGGTAAAAATTCGTGTTTTGTCAGAAGCAGTTACATTCTTAACTGAGATGGGTTTTATTCCCCTCCACTTCTTCTTCTTTTTCTCTATCTGCAAATCTAAATTGCACATACTGAATTTGTGATAACCAGAATGCAAATCCACCTCCTCACAAAACCGTGTTTCCTTATTCACTGAAACAGAATCTGAGGGTAAGTAAATGGTCCAGCAAAGCACAAGCAGCCCAGTTGACCTCTTATTAGAATAAATCACACACTGCAAACGGATTACAAAGTGCTCCTCTGCCCAAGAAGTGTGCCCTCAAAGGAAACTAACAGTTTACAGCTTTTGATTACGATTTTGCAAGGGTTAGACAGACTCAGTTTAAAATCCTACAGATACCTATCTGATTTTTTTCAATTGATTTTTTTGTGAAATGTTCCCTTGCACTCTAGATAAATACAGCCACTAAGTAACTGGGAATATAAATTTTAGCCTAAAAATGAACACCGAAGTGCTTTGTTGTATGATTTTATATGTTTTTGACACTTTTTGTTACTTTCTGTCACTTTTTGATACATTTCTGTTACAATGATAAAAATATTATGTATATCAAAGCAGTATCACCCTAAGATTTTCATATTCTATCAAAACCTAGTGTTTTAGTAAAGCAGAGTTAATTTGACAGAAGAGTTCTTTGTGTTCCAAGTTTTCTCATCTGTCAGCCTAATTTTTGTACCCAAAGAGTCGACTAAGTCAATCATGAAGCCCCGACAGGGCTGATGATGGCTGTTGTTCATCCATCGGAAATGACAAATGTACCTTGTTTACGCCTACCAGCTCTCTGTTCATAACAGTCAGGATGCCTGGCTTTCAGTGTTGGCAGACTTCTGAGCTCAACTGCAGCAAACTCATCAGGGGTCAAATGTGTCTCACTAGACAAGGAGTTCCTCATGAAATCAATTTGCTCACCTTCCTCTTTACTTTTGTGGCTGCGGGTTTATTGAGGTGATGTTTGTTTGTCCTCACTCTGTTGTGTATAGCTCGTGTCTCAGTGTCTATCCTGGGCTGCTAAGTAGAGGACATAAGCTTTGGACATATCACCCCCACCTTTTTTTCCTCTGAGATTTAACACCATCTTCTCCCAAATCTTTCAATATAATCCTGTATTTACATGACTTTGGATTTTACCTTCCTGCTGCAAAGGTCTGCATCTTTGTTTTCTTAAGCCTTATGTTTCTGCCTTTATGATACAAGGAAATAATAAATGCCATTGAAAACAAATGGAAATCTTCACATTAACATTCTATTTTAAATTGAGATATATAAATGTATTGCAGTATTTCCCAATGCAACATCTATGTGGGCCAGATTTCTGCCTTCATATGCAGAAAATCCCTTGTGGATTCAGTGAATGACTGTATTGGGTTTAAGTGGCAAAGGTGTGGTAGCAGAGGGGCTCTGCAGGGGTGGCCTCTGTGAGCAGAGCCCAGCAGCTGCCCCATGTCAGGTCACAGCCAGCTCCAGCCGGCTCCAAAAGGGACGTGCTGCTGGACAGAGATGAGCAACATTGGTTGTGCCTTTGTGAGAGCATAATTAAGAAAGCATTAAAACACTAAGAAACAGCAGCTGGGAAAGAGGACTGAGAAACAGCCCTGCAGACACCAAAGTCAATGCAGAAGGAGGTCAGGAGGTGCTCCAGGCACTGGAGCAGAAGTTTCCCTGCAGCCTGTGGAGAGGCCCCGGTGGAGAAGGTTTGAGGCCAGACCTGCTTCACGAGGGGGCAGAAGGCCTGGTGAGAGCTGCAGCCCGTGGAGAGGAGTCCACACAGGAGCAGGGAGCCTGGGGGGAGCTCTCACCTGTGGGGGACCCGTGCTGGAGCAGTTTGCTCCTGGGGGATGGACCCCATGGTACAGAGCCATGTGGGAACAGTTCTTGAAGAGCTGCTGCCTGTGGGCAGCCCCCACAGGCTCAGTTTGGGAAGGACGGCATCCCGTGGGAGGGACCCCACCTGGAGCAGGTGCAGAGAGTGACCGTGAAGGAGCGGCAGAGAAGAAGCATCATGGACTGACCACAGCCCACATTCCCCCATTCCCCTGTGCCTCTCGGAGTGAGGAGGTAGAAAAGGGAAGGTGTTTTTATTTGCTTTTAGTTTCTCACTGTTCTAGTCTGCTAGTGATGGGCAATAAATCATATTAATCTCCCTATTCTGAGTCTGTTTTGCCCATGGTAGTTAATGGTGAGTGATATCCATGTCTTTATCTCAACCCTTGAGCTTTTTCATTGTCTTTTCTCTCCATTCTGCAGAGGAGGGGGAATGAGAGAGTAGCTGTGGTGGTGCTGAGCTGCCCATCAGTGGTAAACCTTAACATCACAAAAAATTTTGGTCTTCAATGTCTTTTTTCTTTTCCACTATTACAGAAATTTTGTCACATAAATCTCAGGTACTGAAGTACAGTGTGTCATTTAGCTCTGCAATGGGATAGGTATATCCTGCAAAACAGATGGTGCCCACATTATTGCACCATGCCAGGCAAATAGCGCTTGCTTGGCAGACCATGGTTCAGTCAAATGGTCCTAATGCACCAGAACAGAGATAACAAACAAAAGAAGCTTTGTTTGATGAGACTTAAGAGTGAGTAATGAAGGCAGGATTCCCAGCAAGAGAGCGCTTTCTTCTGAAATTATGTGCTTATTCTTAGAAGGATATGCCCTTTTAAACCTAACTCTAAATTAAATAAACATGCAAAAGCAAAACTTTTTTTCTTTTTCTAAAAAAGTTTTTCTTCATCTTGTCATGAAACACACCACCTAGCTTAAGCGTCTTTTTGGTTGAAGAGACAACAAAACATGAAACCATGCACAGGAATTTCAGGGAGGCTTGGGATAAAACATGAAACAATAGACTCATTGTATCACTACAAAAATATTGTATATTTACTGATTGGAAAAAAAAATAGATTTTGGCACTGTTACAAACACAGAATCTAAGTGGTAGGGATTAGAAAAGACAAGGATACCAGAAAAGGGAGGTGTGGCATCACATGAAATCATTGCCCCAGGAAGAAAAGAGCAGAAGAACGGAGCTGCCCAGCAAAATAAGCTAGAGAGCTCTTAAATTATCCAGTTATAACCAGGCATACACATCGTATGAACCATGTAGGATAGCTGCATGTACTTAAATCCCAAACCTAGGCAGATTATAGACCATTCCTACATAATCTCATTCCCTGGCATGTAAATTTTAACACTACCGATTGTAATTCACTCCTATTCTTTTCAATTAAAAACTATGGACAATGTATTCAGTAGCAAGCATCATGTAGACTCTACTCATTTTCAGATACATTATGTCAGTATAACCTCTGAAGGGAAAAAGGCGTAATCTATATCTTAAAAAAACTCAGGTCAAGGCACAGAAATTAAGTAACTTACATAATATTGCAAAGGAACAAGGTCTTAGGTTTAGATTTTACCAAAAAAAAAAAAAAAAAAAAAAAAGTGACATAAAGACACAAAGTGACATGAAAGCTCTTTGTCAAAGTGGTAGTAAGTTAATAGCTAAAAACATCTCTCAAGACACATAAAACTTTTCATTCAACTGATATGTTAGCAGCTGGGACAGTGAGATCACAAAAGACTTTCATGGTTTTATCAATTTCTTTAATGGACTCCAGATGAGGACTGAAGTGGAAACCATAGAGATGAAGCATCTTCAGCCTGTAATAGAGCAAATAGACTATTAATAAAGGAACAGTAAAGTACCCAAGGTGCTTTTGCAGAAATGATCGAGTATTGGCAGCAAAAGAGAAATGAACATCTGACAGCCTTTTTAAAATCTTTTGTCTGTATGATCAACTGAATAGCCAGGGAGACACTAAAATGACCAATAATGACTCTTGGGCCAAGTCTGGAGGCATTAGCAGTTATCCTGATGCTGTTCTAACAAGAATATTCCAACCCAGAAGTGTCAAAAGAAGACTGGTCTAAAGACATGCTGTCAAGTTGCCTATTCTCACAATTTGTAATGATTATGAATAACATGGAGCTAACAATAAATGGTTATGAATTTCACCTTTTACAAGAAGGCTTTCACGATGATTTTTGTGATATCCTGACTGTATTTTTTATTCTGTCCTGTTTTTAATGTGTTTGACCTGACAAAGGCCAGTTGCTTTTTAGTGAGCAAGAATTTAAATGCAGAACTGGCTGAGTGAAATGCAAAAGAAATCACTGTGTCCTAACTTCTATTGTCAGGCACTTCCTCAGAAACAAAGGGGCAAATGAGAATGTTTAACACTGAAAGAAACACAACTGTCCTCTGAAAATAGAGGCTTTTCTTCCCTCATTTTTTCAATCCTATGAGGCTCAAAGAAATCAGAGCTCCATTCTGTCATTATTTTCTTGTGGTAAGGCTGGATTGCTAGAGCAAGCAGTAATTACATTGCTCTCTAAAGAGAAAAACTGACCACTAATTTCTAATTTCTGTCTAATTTCTTACTATTTCTTCCTCCATAGCTGTAAAATAAACTAATCTAAACCAAAATGCTACAGGTCCACTGATGAACAGAACTGAAAAGAAAGTTATCCTGTGAACAAAGAAAAAAAACATATCAATGGAAAAGTCATTTATTACATTAGGATTGTTATATGCTGCTCATTATTAGGAGTTTGTATTTCACCATGGAGTAAACATTCCTTTGGGCATGGTCTTAGAAATGAAATTCATATAAATCAGGCTCTTAAGTTTCCTACAGAAATCAAGAAGAGAGTTGCTTGTAGTGCTGTAAAGGACAGCGTAGTCTCAATACATAAGCAAAGCAAGTTTTCTGGGTTACAATAGTAACTTTTTTCTTGCAGTGTTGGAAAAACATGCAAATTATCAGGCATGCAAGCCTTCTTTGTGTGCTTGTAAGTCTTCATACTTTTCCCAAATCTAATAATCAAATAAATAAATAAATAGAATTATCTTCTTAAAGTCTTCTCTCCTCTTGAGTAAGTGGGCATCTCGAAATGTGATTTCCCAAATGCATTCAAGTTAACAATGAGGATAGATATGCTCTTTTCAGGACAGACATGAACATTGTTCATGTGATGCACATACCTTCTTCCACTTAGGATAGGTTTTGACCTTTTTTCTGCAGAATGGTGCCAAAGCTCTTTCAAAAACATTGCAAGGTACAGGTTTTCCATTCAAACAGAAAGGTACCTGTTTAACCCTCCTCTTAACCTCTTTCCTGCTTAATGTGTTGGAACGTTTCTGTGGAAGTCGGAGAACCAAGTTTAACTCCTTGCCTGAAGCAATTTAAACTTACCTTTCTTTTTTCTCTGTAAAATGCTCTAACCACAAAGCTAACTGGGACAGTAACAGAGCTGAGAAGCATCCAACTGCTCAAAGTACCATTTCTGTGTTTTACATTGCATTGTAACTAGATCAAAAGGTCTTTGGAGCAGATGCCAGGTGTCAGTTTTCCTTATGCCAGTGGATCACTGGATTCTTCATTTCTCTCCAACCCCAGAATGCTTACGTTATTTTCATAGATTCTTGCTAAATGGTATACATTAACTTAGCTGTAAAACAGCCAGAGGACAGGGTTCCTTATATGGAAATAAAAGATCTGAATCCGCTCAAACTGAGAAGTGGTTGAATCAGTCTCCCAGGCTGTGTGCAATACTTTTACGCTTATGTTGTTCTGTAAAAAAGACACACAATCAATACTTCTTTCTACATTGTCTTTGGTGAAAATGTCTGCCACTGTTTCATTGTATGAAACTTTCTCCTGTTCATATTAGGCAAGCTCTGAGTATTACCCGGAACATCAGGCATCTGCACAATTTCACTGGGTAAGACAGAACTGGTCAATGCCCCTTTGAAAGCAGTTTTGAAAGTCTCTCAGCCCCCATGATGGCATCCAACCATTTTGAAAGTGCCAGATCTCAGCCAAAGGCACTGAAACTTAAAAATTGCTTAGAACGATTCCCCAGCACAGGACAAAAGGATTTCTCTGTCCTAACAAACATAGTTAAGAAAACAGGATAAGCCAGTTTTAATGTGGCTACCATGCTTTGGAAGGTAAGTCAGTTAAATAATGAGATAAGCAATGTCGTGGCCTCAGTGCCAGAGAACAATTCTGGTGTTATGTACCAGCGTGGAACTATCCCACGTAGGCCTTTGTAAGTATAAAAGTTCAGAAAAATACTTGAGATAATGCCGTTATGAGATTTTACTCCCTGAATATATAGTACTTTGGAAATAGTTATTTCACAGCCAGACCACAACCACTGAATAAATGTGAACAAAACTGATTTCACTTTTCTCCACCTAAGCAAGGTTAAGTCTGTATCACAAGAGAAATAAAAATAAGGGCATTAAGAAACATTAAATAATTATTTATTGCAATAGGTATTAACTATTACAATAAACAATAATAGATAAATACTTATTTACTATAATTGTTATTTAAGGTAGTGTGCAACCAAACAACATTGCAATAGAAGTACTGACAGGCAGGGCAAAGAGAAAAGGTATAGTAATGGCATCTCTTATGGATCTTCTAAATAGGAAAGTGTTAAAGGAAATTCATGGGTTCCTTATACCTAAGAATATTAAAGGTTACATGACTCAGAGCTGAAAAGTAAAACAAACAATAAAAGTGCAAAGTTATAAAGCCACATTCATTCTTCTAGAATGTTAGATAAAACACTGTGCTCATTAATCTTGAAGAGGAATGAGATTTCAGTCTCAGGCAAGTCTCAGACAAAAGACGTGAGAAATCTTCTGCCAGAGTTTCTGCCAATTTAAGAGAGTCTTTTTTCTCATTGTACAAATTGTAGAAAAGACAATGCATCTCAGCAACATAGTCTAAAATGAGTAAAAAATATTTTTACTCAGTTCAGTTGGACATTTTCTCCTCTAAAAACTCACTGAAACTAGACTCCTTCTCATCAGCTTCTAAGGTGCGAAGAAAAATAATGATCTTATGAACCTGAATCCATTAACAGACTTATTACAGCTTTTAAATATGTGTATCATTTTACAGATATTAGAAGAGTTACACAACTGGTTAAGACTACAAAAATAACTTATTTCAATGTGTTAATTTTCTGCAGGTGAAATTTTTTGCACAAACTGTATTGCTCACAAATCTTTTACAGTGAGTGTATGACGACGTTCGTGTATTCAGCAAGCTCTAAGTAAATATTAGACAACATCCATGGAAAGTGAATTCTGGGTAAGGAAAAATAGGTGTTTTCAGTGGCAGTAAAACAACTAGCTTCTGAAGGAACTGCTGCTCACTCAGCTACATTAGGCTAGAATTTAGCTGTGAAGATGTTTAAGTACTCTGGTTGACTACACTGTTGAGCTAAGAGCATTTTGATATATTCATATTGCATTTCATAAAACTTTATAGATACACGTCAGTTAACATAATGCACTCTGCTGACTGTTGTGTGATTTTTTTAGTACAAACGGGCCACCACAGTCACCCATCTGATCAGGGAGAAAAATCATATTACCTGACTTTACCATTAGCAGGAGTGAGGATGGCTCTAATTTCAAAAACACATCTTGAGCTGTTAACTTTCATGCTAAAAGAAAGGACAATATACTGGATAATCTTGAATAAATGGCTTAAAGCAAGTAAGGAAAAAAAAAGAAAAAAAAGTGAAAAAAAAAAAAAAAAAGAAAAAAGTTAAAATGGTTAAAGGTAATCCAGAGCAACAGAAAAGGGTTTGTTTTCCATTAACAAATTATTTTTATGTAATTCATTGCAACTGTTGCAAAGATGTGTATTATCATTCTTACATTTAAGATAAAACTTTTTTAAAATGTGGCTTTAAATAAAATACAATCTGCATCAGATTTATTCTTCATTAATTTCTGTACTATACAGTATTAAAGTTAAAAAGTAGCTTAAAATAGCTACATCATAAATGCTGTAAAACAACTCATCCTTGAGAGCTGTGATTGTGAAAAACATAATGTACAGCTTATAAAATTAGATGATTTAACAAAAGACTGTGATTTGCTGTAATGTGATTATAATACACTGTTGTGTTGACAAGATCCTGTAAGGATAATACAAACTGGTTGTATTTTAAATGTTAGCTGTGAGTTACTTCAAAATTATATTTTGGATATAAAGAAAATAATTATTTCATATTTGCATTAAATTATGATGATCTAGCAGAAAATACTGGAACTACAGCCAAGGACTAAAGGATATCTTTTCTGGAAAGCCAAAGTCTTAGCTTTTGCCATTACTATGGAGTTTTGTAATTACATCCAAAGTGCTTCATACATTCCAGACTGACATGACAAAATCTACACAACAAGCATACCCAGAGACCCACAGAGGGAAGACAAGTTAACCCTAAATTCTGCCAAATATCTTTATGAATACCCTGACTGTTTTTATATGCACAGAGATCTACACATGGTATCACCATAAGGCCTGATCCAGCTTTATATTTTGAAAGCCATGCATAAATATTAACTGCAGAATCCTACAAATATTGATGGCATTTGAATTTCATTTTCCATGATGTAGAAAAATCAAGGGAAAGAAAGGGAAATGATGCATAAACTGGGAAAGCAAAAAGTTCTAGAAATGATGGTAGGATTTGTAAACATGTTTAACTAAAAGTGAATTTTAATGTATGACTTTCAATGACACTTCATCCACATGTCCGAATTAAATAGCTAGTTTTTCTCATTCTCAGCATTTCAGTGCTTGTTCCTAGACGCTACAATGCAGGTGCAACAGCTAGAAAATTATTATACCATTTGGCACAAATGGGACCTGTTCCAACTAGCAGCCTCTGAACAATTCCCAGGCAGTGAAAATGGTCCAGAGACAGTTCCCAAAACTGGGTGTGCATGCAGTCAGCTCCTCAGACATGTGCCATGCCATGCGGACTAACTGCAGCACCCAGGAGTACTCCTAGGCATGTTCATTTATTTACTAGTATAGAGAATCATCAAGACTACAGAAATTAGTATCTAAGTATCTAAGAAATTAGGAAAATTAACAGCCATGAGCACTGTACTGGTCTGTCTGAGGTGTAACCGGTAGCTTGGAATATGATTATCATTCTCATTTTAGGCTGTTTTTTTGTTTTCTTCTTGGTTTTGTGTGTGTGTTTGTGTGTGTATCTTTAATTGCTATTTTGACATGAATATATACTATGCTACAAAGTACATCCATCAAGCAGTAAGCTGTAAGACCTTGTCTTCAATTAAGATCATTATTACTGCTCATTTTCAAAATATATAATTATGTCTAAGTACTCAAATTTATCCATTTAACGCAATCCAAAGAATAAGATTTGCAAGTGACAATTTGTCAGTTAATCACTAATACAATCAAAAGACAAATCATCTGTTTTTCAACATACAATAGGAAGGTAATAATATAAACAAATCCATAGAAAGCATAAATATAAAATTGTATCTAATAACAACTGAGAAATTAAAATTAATTCTGATGACTACATTACTTTGTGTTTTCTTAATTGACAGAATGTGGCTACTAATTGGGTGAAGGCTGCTCTAAGTATTCCTGTGATTAAATTATCTCAGAAAGATGATCACTGACAGCACCATTTGCTGAAGAAAAACAAACAAATAAACAAACCAACAAAACAATAGCTTCCAGATCAATAAGGATGCCTTCAATTAAAATAAATAAATAAATAGATTAATGAATAAATAAATAGATAAAAGACACAAGTTAAATTGAAAAAATCCACAAGTCATTCATCTGACAAAATCCAAACAGGACAGAGGTGACTGAATTGGCTGCCAAAAGAAGCAGCAGGAGTAATATTTGGCTCTGGCTAAATTAGTTGCTGATAGCTAGTATAAGTCTACACACTATTTCTCTCTTTTGTTTGAGGAAAATAAGAATATGTAAAAGCCTGGGTTTCTGAAAGACACAACGTATATTACTCTGTTGAGGGACATATGGCTGTACAGACCTTTGGCTATACGGGTTAGGCAGAAGAGAACTCATAAGCTTTCTAAGTTCTACTCTAAAATAAAATATAAATATTATTTAAAAAAAAAAAAAAGACAGAAAATATGTTTGCTCTTTGGAATAGTTATTATTTATGTTTATAGAGGAAGACACATGCACAAGGTAGTCCATGACAGTCAAAAGCTACCCAGGAGGCCACAGGCACTCCACAGGCTCATAGCAGAAGTTCCACAGGACTACCACTTCTGCTATGATAACGATTCCATAATTCAAGAGAATCATCCTTGAGAAGTTACACTAACAGGGAAAATTACAGGTCTCTGGCTTGTAGTTCCACTGCAGCTTTAAAAAAATGCATATATTCCATGTAGTTCAATATAAATGCTTGCTTAATAAAAACCATAAGCATAGAATCATAGAATGGCACTGGCTGGAAAAGACCTTAAAGACCATCTGATTCCAGCTCCCCCTGCCATGGGCAGGGATGCCACACACTAGATCAGGTTGCTCAGGTCCTCATCCAACATTCTCTTGAACACTTCCCAGGATGGGGCATCCACATCTCTGGGCAACCTGTTGCAGTACCTCACCAACCTCACAGTGAAGAACTTCCTCTATGAAAGGCTGCTATAAGGTCTCACTGGAGCCTTCTCTTCTCAGCCTTTCTTCATAGAAGAGGTGTTCCAGCCCTTTGATCATCTTCACGGCCCTCCTCTGCACCTGCTTTATCAAGTCCATGTCTTTCTTATACAGGGGGCCTCAGTCCTGAATGCAGTACTCCAGATGAGGTCTCATGAGAGTGGATTAGAGGGGGAAAATCACCTCTCTTGACCTGCTGGACATGCTTCTTTTGATGTAGCCCAGGATATGGTTGGCTTGGTGTTGTCCACAAATTTAATGAGGGTGTACTAAGTTCCACCTATTTGTCATTATCAAAGTTAAACAGATATTAAAGACCCTCAGATAACCCCAAGCAGACATTTATATTCAGATCCATAATTTTAAACACAAGTAATCCTAGACCCTGCTGCAATAAAAACATTTCCAGCTGCCTGAATATGCCAAACACCATGAGACTTTAAAGCTGAGAACTTCTTCCTTAGTGACTTACTAAGGAGAGCAAGAGGACTGAGGTATGTGGAAGGAATAAGGAAAGAAGAGTCAGCCTTCTCCAGTATGTGATGACATGATGGCACAGAAAGCCTGAGCAGAGAGGAAGATAAGGACAAAACTACGTCTTACCATTGAGTCCTTGCCAAACGCAGTGCCAGCATATTCCACTTTCTATTCCACAAATACCGTTACATCAAAATCTAGCTACCAAAATTATATGCTATCTGCATGAGATCACAGCTAAGTGCTTCTTCTTCTTCTGAAATTTCTTGAATGGTAAGAACAGCTAGTATTGCTTTATAAAATACTGGAAAAATCACTTTTCTTCTACATTTAAAATAAATAATAACATTTTCTTACTTTCTTTTTAAATGTCAAACTAGAGAAGTCTATCCTTGGGGAAAAAATAAATGTAAAATGATGTAATTATTATAAAGTTAGAGTTAGATATTCACTTAATCTAACTGATAAATGATACAGCATAAATGGAAACTCCTTTTGTCTAATCCTTCCAAATGCAGAGAGCCTTCCACAGGGTCAGCAAAGTAGAAGGTACTTGTAGGCTTAAACATCCATTAAAACAATCCCTATAATTTATTAGACACAGCAGTAAACTAAGTATAATTACCAAAAGCACATTTAGTCAGCATAAATGCACTTTAATTCATTTTCATCACAGAAAAAAAGTTCAGGATCAACTGAAAAGTCCATGTGAGTTATGTGTAATTGGACAACAACAGGAATAAAATGGATAGTCTTATAGCACTGAACTCCATTAAAGAAACATAAAAGGCAGCAAAAAATATGTTACTATAGCTACGTATGAAACATAGACTAGAATCTTAATACATTGTGATTCAAGATAGGAAATCGAAAATGTATTGAGAGGCTCTTTTGCTTTTTTAACCTATTCTGCTGTCTGTAACTTAATTAGCATGCTCTTAGACTCTTAAAATAATCATGATGAAAAGAAAATATATTCATAATACATCCTAGTAACTATTATCTCAACACGGAGCTCTAAAACCTGTGACAACCATCAACTCCATCAGAAATGATCTTTGAAATGTAAATATTTCTCTCATTAAACGTAGTCTCAGTATGTTACAATCAGAAGACAAAGATCCACAACCGTAAGCAAGAACTTACCAATAGTTAGTGTATGGCACTCCCTTGTTCTCCATAAATCAATAAATAAATCAAGTAGGTTTCTTACTTCTGAAAAATATAGATCTAAATTCCAGTATAAGACATATGTTTTCCTTCGTTAAAAATAAAACTGTCATGTTGGTGCCAATAATTCTTTTTGCATACAATTCTTTTTCTAGACTTTCTAAATCAGGATAGAGTTGCCATAAATTTAATCGGAAGTCATGCAGGGAAAACTATTTCCCTTCTAATGACTGAGGAAACTAACTGTGCACCAGCCTTTGATGAAGTAATAGGTAAAGTAATTTCTTGTTTTAATCTGGTAAAACACATCAGAAGAAGCTAAAAAACAAAAATCAGAAATGGTGTTCTGAAGTTATTTTTACTACATAGCAGTTACTACATTGTAAATGGGAGAGTATAAGCAACAGCAGCAGAGGTTATGTACTTCAGGGTCATTAAGGGATTTAGCTATTGATTTATTTAACATTATGTAAGGAAAATATGATCTTTGTGAAAGTGTTCTTATGTAAGCAAAATGCTTCCTTCAAAAGAATACACCTGAAGACTGTTTTTCTAGGGTTCATATTCAAACTGGAGATCTGTCCTAGGTACATAACTGTTCAAATTCTTGCTACTACCTTGCTGGAGTTAGAAATACTCTTATCAAAACTGCAGACAATAATTACCTGAGAAGAGAAACTAGCAAGTGAAATAGCAGGCTAAGTTCAGAAATACTTGGGAAGTTGCAGAATAAACAGGATACAAATTGGTGAGGACAAATTCTTAAAATTAATAAGACATTATATTTAGGCAGATCTGATTAACTGTACAAACTTGTAGAAAAATAACGGTCTAGACAGTAATTTTTCAGGAAAGGATGTATGTGGTGTGCGTGTCATCAGCTGGGTATCAATCAGCAGTGTCATGCTATTGCCAAAAAAACACACATCATACTTGGTATCTATGCTGAGGAGCACAGCCTCAGACACCTGAAGTGAAATTCCTCTGTGTTCAGCACTAATAATGTCTCAATGGAAGAGCTATGCCCAGATTTTGGTACATGGCTTAGCTGGAGAAAATCCTGAAGAGAATAACATGCATTATAGCCTGGAAAACATGATCCTATACAAAAGGTCTGAAAAAAACGAAGTTGTTGAGGAGAAGGAACACTGAAAAAAACTGTAAAAATCTTCAGTATAGGGCTATTGTAAGGATGTAGGGAATAACTTGTTGTTCACTAGGAGAATCTTTCTAACAGTAGGGAATTTATTCCTTCTGGAAATTAGAGCATAACACAAGATAGTTGAAGGGCTATGTCAGGTCCGGCTAGCCCAGTACCCTACCTCTGACAGACGAAGAGCTGATAAGCAGAAAAGAGTATCAGAACCGGTCATACACAAATGATCCCTCCACCTTAACAATCTCCCAGTCTGCAAGCAGTTCCGGCCCTTGGCTTGCTTACACTCCACTATGAGGATTTTGAGGAAAGGATTAAGAGACATATTCCCTAAAGAATAATCTCAGTATGATGGTCTTCGTGACCTGTTTTCTGTGATTTCACAAAAGAGGAAAAGAAGAGAAAAGCACCAGCATTATGACATGGAGATCACACTCAGGGGCTTTTAAATGGCTAAAGAATACCCAATGTGGAAGAACGTTACATCCACCATTTCAGGACACAGCCCTATCTCTAAGTGCCTCAGGAAGAAACAGGGAAATACCAGTTGTGCTTACAGGTTCCTCCAGCATTGTGAGACTGAAACACAACAAATCTGTCAAACCCCAGGTCTCAAAACCAGCAATTATAACTATGTTTTAAATTGTATTTAAAGAACTTTAAATTGTGCTTAAACAGAGCTACGTTGCATCTAAACTATCTGTTCTAGAGCAAGTAAAAATAAGTATTGTGGTTTTTTTTTCCTAATATTCATTCCCTAACACAAAGACATATTTACTAAATTGATTTTTCTAAGAGGGCTTACATATCTAGAGAAATGTTCCAAAATTACATTTCTGTTTAATTTATACATACTTGCATATGAAAAAGCATGACATACAGTTTGATTATAATATATTTTGATTTAACTCCACATATTATAAACTTAAAAGTATTTTGATACATGAAGATTTTACCAAGACAACATATGGAAGGTGAGGCTTTAATTTTGACTTTTAAATAGGAAATAAATAAATGTAGTAGTAAATATAATGACAGCCATTGCAATAGCATTCAAACCACAAAACATTTTAATGATTTGTTTTCAGCTGTTAAGCTTTACTAGTAGCAAGGATGTTTCGACCAGGGCTGTGCATGAAGGATTTTCTGATTGAGAAAAGTCTAGGTCACACTTAGGGGAGAAGTCAGTGGTTACTGTGGTTAGAGGGAAGTCAGTCATTAATACCATGATGGGCACCCTCATAAAATGAGCAGGTACCCTCTAGGACTGTATGGGCAAGCGGAGGACAGAAGAATGAATACCAAAGAGAATATCTGACTCACTAATAATTTTTCATTCAAAGAGTGAGTTTGTGCATTTGAAGAATAAGAAGTCTACTACAGCAGCACCCCATACAAATGCATGGTGTTGTTATGCCAACAGTTTGTTTCAAACAAATGTAATGAAAAGAATGAACCATTCAAATATCTGTGGATCACTGCACAGCAAGCACCTTTAAAACCTACATATCTGCATCACTGTGATATAATGTTTGTCTTAAACAAGCATTTCTGGCATAGTGTTTCCTTTAAGAAGGGCGCTAATCAAAACGTGATTAGCATACACCTATTCTTTAGGGACATCCACTGTATATTCTATACACAGAAAGTTATGCTTGTAGGCCATGTTTGAGTGTCTATAATTAGCAAGTAAAATTCTACAAAAGAAACAAAACTGTAATATGTTTCTTACCAAAAAGAATAGAAAATAAGATAATAATAATAATAATAAAAATGCTAGTTACTTTCTGTATGTTAAACCTCAGACAAGTGCCTTGCTGTCTTTCACATGCTGCTATAGAGATCAAGATAATGAAGCTGGTGACAGCTGCCTGCCAAAGCCTGCGTACCTGCATCTGTCACTTTTCTACAGCTGCAAATATCAAGATATCTGTAGATTTCATAACAAATGCCTACTTCTAAAATATGGTTGTTATGAGCATAACAGCAATGTAAATAAAGGAAGTTATTTGCAACAAAAGACCTCAGCAAGAGTTTGTTTTCTTAGTAACAGAAGGTCTTCCATCCATAATTTCTTGTATTTCATAGTGCCTGTGTTTTCTTCATTATCACATGAAGCATCCAGATCCACTCACTGTAGATAGCTTTCCACTTTTTACCCTAGTAGTATTTTTTTATTGCTGTAGGTAATGACTTCTGCTGATAATCACAGAGACCTGGTACCTTACTGTTCTTTCTATATATGCAATTTGTACTTATTCATATATATATGAAAATAGTCTGCAACAATGTATAGTTTTAGCATGTGAATGGGGGATACTATCAAAATATTTCTAGGGTTCTGTCTGTTGTATAATATGTAGGAGATATGCTCGGTATTACACCAATTGTATAATACCATGTGCACAGTCCTATAGAGAAACAAGAACTGCAGACAGTACTATGAATCCTATAAATTACACAAAACACTGCAAGCACATAGCAAATATCAACACAGAATAACTACAAACATCAGCAAGTGCATATAATGCAAATATTACAGATATACGACAAATTACAGTTTGTTTTAAAACTAATTGAAGGAAGAGCAGGTAATCAAAACTTCCTTACCACACTGAGCCTAGTTATGTTGGTTGCAGGATGTTGTTTGTTATTTTTGTTTTTGTTTTTTGGTTGTTGTTTGTTTTTTGTGTGTTTTTTTCAGAAATTTCGAATTATGTGGCAAACACATCATTAATGCTCAGGACTCTGTCAATAATTGGTATCTTCAGATTTGAACAGTCACTAGCTGGGGTATTTAGGTATTTGCTAGAGAATGACAGCTAAATACTTACGGTTTTCTGAATATGGGGAGAGGTGGATGAAATTACAGAAATATCAAATCCAAAATCTTTAGTACAAAAAAATATATTTTTGTTCTAAAATGTTTCAGTTTTCTTTTTCCTAAACAGACTGGACCAGGTGAATCAAAAAGGTTGTATACAGTGACAGAAAAGAACTAAATATTTCCTGCAGTCCAGTTCTGGCATAATCTGTGAGCAAACAAGCAAAACAGAAACTTCAATGACAAGCCCAGAGGAAGAAACAGGTCATCAAAATATTAGTTCCTGTTATCTGGACATCCTTCTCTGGGGATCAGATTGACAGAAACCACTTTGGACTATTTAATATTACAAAATTTTCATCCCAATAGACTATAATTCAGAGCTATAAAAACTGAAGGTTTTGTTGGAAGAGAATTTGAATCTAAATCTCTCAGCAGGGCATCTAATTTCCTATACATTGACCCTCCCTCTTTCTCTCCTGGTTAGGCCCTTTCAGCCAGAATGTCTAGTACAGCATAACTAAGAACCTGGAAGGTTTCAGGCACTCTCCCAGGATGATAACACCAAGTTGAGTGGAGCAGTTGACGTATTGGAGGGATGGGAGGCCACCTAGAGGGACCTTGACAGGCTTGAAAAGTGGGCCTGTGTGAACCTCATAAAGGTCTGCAAGGCAAAGTGCAAGGTCCTGCATCTGGGCTGGCGCAATCCCAAGCACAAAAAAAGGCTGGGTGGAAAATGGACTGAGAGCAGCCCTGAAGATATCAACTTAGGTGTGATGGTTGATGAGAAGCTCAACATGAGCCAGCAATGTGTGCTTGCAGCCCAGAAAGCCAGCCATATCCTGGGCTGCATTAAAATCATCAAGGCCAGCAGGTGATTGTCCCCCTCCGCTCTGCTCTCGTGAGACCCCACCTGGAGTACAGCATTCAGCTCTGAGGCCTCCAACACAAGAAGGACATGAACGTATTAGAATGAGTCCAGAGGAGGGGCCACAAGGATGATCAAGGGGCTAAAGCAACTCTCCTATGAAGACAGGCTGAGGGAGTTGGGATTGTTCAGCCTGGAGAAGAGAAGGCTTTGGGGAGACCTTATAGCAGCCTTCCAGTACCTAAAGGGGGCCTACAGGAAAGCTGGGGAGGGACTCTTTATCAGGGAGTGCAGTGATAGGTCAAGGAGCAATGGCTTTCAACTAAGAAAGGGTAGATTTGGATTAGATATTCAGAAGAAATTCTTTACTCAGAGGATAGTGAGGCACTGGAACACATTGCCCGGAGGAGATGTGGATGATCCATCCCTGGAGGTGTTCCACACTGGTCACAGCCCTTGGCAACCTGGTCTAGTGAGTGGCATCCCTGCTCAGAGATTTGAAACTGGAGGGTCCTTTGGAACCCTTCCAACCCAAATCATTCTGGGATTTTATAATTCTATGACTCACATTTCAGCAGCACAAAATTCATTAGAGAAGGGGAATGAAGGATGAGAAACAAAATAGATTAAAAGAGAAAGGTACGTGGTTATTTTTGAAAGCAGTAACAGGCGTTGACATGTGTGGTTATTTAAGGACTATGTCATAGTTCATTAGTTTTCATAGTTCATTAGTCTGCTAATATCATGTGAGCACAAACCTATTTAATAAAATCTGGTATTTTCAAAATTAAACTTACAGAACCTTTGAAGTTTTAGAGTTGAGCAAATACACAATTATAATTCACCATCTTTTCCTTATTGTCTGATAAGGTGCTTTCAGTGGTATAATAATATAAATATTTATCAGTGCTCAAAACAGCTCAGGGTAAGAGAATTAGGAAAATATCCTTCTATACCACTCACAGTGTACTGTCATAAAATAGCATTGCATGTAACATGTTTTTCTTTCTTTTTTTTTCCTGAGACACTTTGTAGGAACACATCCACAAAATATCTGAATCCTTTGAAATGCAACTTAAAGTCTCTTTATGATTCCTCAAAAAGATAAGTAAATAATATCTTTTATTACTTTACCTTTACTTAAGAAAAGGTGACTTGACAAAGGTCAGAGCACCTTTAACTAAACAAAATAAAGACAAAACTTGACATCGCTTTTGTCTCAACTCTTTACTCACATCTATAGTGTGTCCTACTATTAAACGAATTGTTGAGCAACAGCAGCTACCAAAGACCTCGCTTGCAGTTGATATTGCAATTCAAGCCTCATAAGGATCAGACTGCCTTGTAAATATCATTTAGTGATTAACTGGAATTGCTCACTAAATACTTTCTGTATTCTGCAACAAACCATACTGTAGTCTGAAACCATTCTTCAGAAGAGTCCAGTGGTACTTATCACAGTGGTAGAGTCACGGTGGTACGTATTCACAATGGTAAGTTTTATAGCTGTTTTCAATGTGGCAAAGATTCACTCACATAAGAAAGTACCTGTTCTTTTCTTGCCATAAGTTTGAATCTGCAATGTGCTTTAATGTGCTTATTTCCTGAATCTACCAGGATATGAAAGAGCAGAGCATTCCTTCTGAGCAGGATTGTGTCTTACTTCACTTCATCTAGTATTTTTGAGTTTATTCTTTGTTCTTACTAAGATTTTCCTTTGATATCTTTCCTTCTCTCTGATACTTTAAAACCTATTTTTAGAAACCTGTTTATCCTACTTAATATGTGATCATGATTACTCTTCTTTTTTTTTTTTTCCTTCTTCAAAATCTTTTTATTCCATTCAAGGAAGAAAAGAGACAAAAATCAGTTACTTTTTATGACTTGCCTCTGATCCTTTGCCTCTTTAGTTCTAAATTTCTGCTAGACCTAATCAAGAGAGGAATTTCCTTCTCCACATATTGCATAACCTGTTCCTTCTGTTTTTACATTTTACAGATCACTGTAGTCACTCCCATATTATAAAATGTGAGCCTGAGGGATTGAGGTAAGAGAGGATTAATATTTAATGCAAGACCAACATGTAAGCAGAGGAACAGGTGTTCTTTCAAAACTGGTTAAAGAGAAGTTCAGAGAGGAACTGTCAGGAACTGCAGTGGAACTTTAATTACAGGATATGGATCCTGGCTGGCTTGTATATATCTAAATATTTTGTTGCACTTGGCAACCACCTGCTTTCACACTGTCATGCAGCAACAGTTGGACATATAGGAAATGGAACCAGTACTCGACCGTCAAGTACTCAGAATGCATACAGAATCATTGCAGTGACCACAGCTTGTGAGCCATGCCTGAGTTAGCATTGACTCACCATCGACACAAAGCTGCACGAACACAGAGCATAACCTGGGGGGACTATAAACAGCCAGACCTGTTAGATATATACTCGTGCAGATAGCCTGTATGGCATTTCACTCTATTGTGACCCCAGGGCATAGCAAAGCTAGTTAAAAGCCAATACAGATAAGCCCACAAGACATGCTGCAAATTGTGAAGAGTTTCTTGGGGCAACTGTGATAGGGCCACCCAGAGCAGGAGAATCACAACAGCTGCCAAGTTCTTGTGTGCTCAATCACTGCTGGGGATACAAATGTTGGTCCTGCAAAGCTGCCTGCAGGTACCTGACTATAGGACTTCTACTCACACCCAAATCAATTAATTTTTATTATATTATATATATTAAT
>CM021729.1:36127721-36151421 GCA_011074415.1 Stictonetta naevosa
ATTGTCAAGTAAACAATTAACAATGAGGTTGAAACACATGAAAACAGATTCATAGTGCTCAACTTCTGGCAATTTAACTGAAAATGTCTGACATTACCAGGAATATTTCCATACATTTTTGAAAAAGGGAAGATTCAGGAACTACAAGTTTCCTCTAGGAAGTACCAGATATTTTTCCTCTTTGTACACAGACAACTGCTTTGCAAATTTTTAAGATATATATGACACTACCAAACTGGGTGTTTTAGAGCACCGGTTCTTAAAATGAAGAAGGACATGATGTACTGAAAACTAGGTGACTAGTAACATCTTCCCCCACCAGATCTTCATAGAAATTTACAATAATTCAGTACAGGATTTCTACATTCCTGTAGAATCAGACTACTGCTCTGTATGGCTACCAGAAATCTGGACATCTCAAGCTTCTGCAGTTATACTGATGGCGTATACTGTGAGTCAGCACATCTTGGGTACACTGGTCTCTTTGCATATGTGCCATACTCAAACACATTAACACAGTACGTCCAACTGTTGTTGCACTCACTGATCATGTGATGATCACTACAGAGCGTCCAGGCAAACATATCTAGTATTTCTCTACTGAAATACAGGTACCTTACAGTCTCACTCTATTAATTAGCATACCTGAGCAAATAAAATGTACTGGTTAGTGTCTATCACTTAAAATAATAATTTTATGATGTGGTACCTTCTTCATTTAAGGTTCTTTTTATGTTTATTCATTTATATGTATATGTACATAGATATATATTCATATGTATTGTTTACAAGAGAAGTAATTTTACAACTAAGCCTGACAAAATGAAACCACTTATACACTTAAAAATTAATGTATGCTAATGTGATCTTTGAGTACTACTCATCCTTTGAGTAGTCAACAAGCATAGAACAACTGTGTATTTACTGTACCTGCATCCCCCTCACTCTTCCTCCCCTTACCTCCCCAGGAAAAAAAAAAAAAAAAAAAAAAGTAGCAAGAAATAAAGCCCTTTCCACAGCCCTGGAAGACAAACAAAATAAAAATAGTCTTTTCAGAAAGAGAAATATGAAAGACACGGATGACTAAAAAAGACATATGGAGCACAAAATGCGAATCCAGGGAAGACAGCTGTTTGGCTAACATGCAACTTTAAAAATTGATATCTTTGTCCACTTGAGGGTTTTCCCTTCAGCTGGAAGACTCAGTGTAAAGGAGGAGGATTAATACAGTCCTTGAGAAAGAAGAAAAAATCACTTTAGACAGTTCTCAGTTCAAAGGCTGCATTGGCTGCATTCAGCCGACTCAGGAGGTTGACCCTCTCTAGTATTTTCACTTGTTGCCCCAACACCAGCAGAGAACTTCCCTGCCTCCTTAGGTCAAGTCAGTGCACCAAAGATGTTCTAAGCATGTCTAACAAGCTTCTGCCTTAAACTTAGCACTGCTACATTCCAGAGGAAACATACAGAAACATCTATTTAACCCTTAATATCATTCACAAGTAATTTATTCCAGCACCAAGCACCCAAGCAAATATCTGAGGAGAAGAACTGGCCACTGATTATAAACAAATGAAAGATAGGTCTCATTTGGCTAAGCTTCTCCATCTTCTCCATCATACTTGTTAGCAATAACAGGTAGAATGTCAGAAACAAATAAACAAAAAACAGACAAAAACCAACACAGATGTATGTGTTTTCTGATTCCATGTATTAGAAGGAAGATCAATGAGAAGCAAGCAAGACTGCTTTACAGTACCTGTTTGTCTGGGCAGGTGTAAAATGTCATAGCTTATGTTCTTTATTTTTTTATTTATTGTTTAAGTACCACACAGCCAAGATTTCCTTTAATCACAGGGTGGCACATGCTTCCTGATACCTTACTGCCAAAAACCTGGTATTAAAAAAATTATTTCATTATTTAATTAGCAATATATGAGTAACACAGAGTCACAATATACTCCTACCTCTCCCTAGACCTGAATATTATAAAAAGTACATAGACACCAACTTATTATAAAATATTCACTCATTTCTTCTCTTTCTCATGCATCTTGTTCCTTTTCCCCCCAAGTATCATGCTAACATAGCTCTTACAGTTAACAAACTCCTATGTTCCACAGGGTTTGATTTTCTTTCTGGTCAATCATTCAAATCTAATGCCTATTGTACACTCCAAAATACAAAATTTAGTTGAATTCATATTCAGGTTGTTACACAGCATATCAACCAATTGATATTGTATAAAACTAGGCAACAAGCCATTCACACATTCAGTTCTACTCTTCCAGTTTTTATTAGCACTGTTACAGCAAAGAACTCTTTTAGATAAAAATACATGCAGTCTCAAATCTGAACAACTTAATGGCAGCATAACCAAGGAGAATGAATACACTTGGTCAATATGTCCATGTAGTTTAAACATATAACTCATAAACATGGCTGGAACAAAACATATAAGGTCATCTATCAGAAGTGGACATAATCATAGAATCATAGAATCACAGAACCATAGAATGGTTTGGGTTGGAAGGGACCTAAAAGATAATCTAATACCAACTCCCCTGCCATGGGCAGGTATGCCACCCACTAGACCAGGTTGCCCAGGGCCCCATCCAACCTTGCCTTAAACACTTCCAGGGAGAGGGAATCAACAACCATTAATCAACAGCTAACAACAAACTCTAATCAGCAACACCAGGCAACCTGTTCCAGTGCTTCACCACCCACTGAGCAAAGAATTTCTTAGGAATGTCTAATCTAACTCTATCCTCTCTTAGTTGAAAGCCATTACCCCTTGTCCTATCACTACACACCCTGACAAAGGCTCCCTCCCCAGCTTTCCTGTAGGCCATGTTTAAGTACTTAAAGGCCACTATAAGAGCCTTGGAGCCTACTCTTCTCTGGGCTAAAGAAGCCCAACTTTCTCAGCCTGTCTTTATAGGAGAGGTGTTCCAGCCTTTTGATCATCTTCATGGCCCTCCTCTGCACCTGCTTTATCATATCAGGTCTATGTCTTTGTTATACAGGGGACCCCAGTCCTGAATGCAATACTCCAGATGGGGTCTCAGAAGGGTGGCGGGGAGGGGTGGGGGGAAGGAGGGAGGGAGAATCACCTCCCTTGACCTGCTGGCCAAGCTTCTTTTGACGGAGTCCAGGATGTATGGTTGGCTTTCTGGGCTTCAAGTGCACATTGCTGGCTCATGTTGAGCTTCTCACCATGTAACACCCCCAAGTCCTTCTCCTCAGTACTACTTTCAATCTATTCTCCAGTCAGCTTGTATTTGCACTAGAGATTGCCCCAACACAGGTGCAAGATATAGTTGAGAGCCTCTGGGTAAAGACTGTGAGAAAAGCAAATAAAGACAATGTTTTTCTGGGAGTCTACTGCAGGCCACCCAGCCAGGAATACACCACCTCTGAATTATTCTACAAAAAATTAAGGGACATCTCCAGATCAACTGCCCTTGTCCTTGTGGGCAACTTCAACTTCCCAGACATTAGCTAGAAATATCATACAGCCAATACAAACAAATCCAGAGAATTACAAAAATCATGGTAATTACGGAAGGCCTGTCAGGCTCACTTCACTGCCTGACAGGCCTTCCGTAAAAGTAAAAGTATGGAGAAGGTTATTCTGGGAGTTAATGACAAACACTTGAAAGCCATTGCAGACATTGGTCATAGCCAACATGGGTTCACAAGGGGAAAGTTATGATTAACAAACTTAATTTCTTTTTACAAGTTTACCCATCTTCTTGAACAAGAGAAGCCAGTAGAAGTAATTTGGGGGGGGGGAGGGGGCGGATTTCAGCAAAGGTTTTGATATTATCTCTCACGTAAATCTTCTAGAGAAAATGTCCAACATACAGCTAGACAAATAAATAATATGATGGGTGAAAAATTGGCTGGCAGGTCAATCTTACACAGTTATGATCAATGGGGTTGCATTAGGCTAGAGAGCCACTCGCTAGTGGGGTTTCCCATGGTTCCATGTTGGTGCCAGTTCTCTTCAATGCTTTTACAAATGATCTGGACATGGAACTCAAATTCATATTAAGTAAGTTTTCAGATAACACTGAATTAGGAGTAGCTACTGACTCACTCGGAAGTAGGCCTTCCAGAGAGATCTTGGACAGGCCAGAGGGCTAGGCAATCACCAACCATAAAAGTTTAAGAAGAGCAAAATTCTGCTCCTGGGATGGAACAACCCTAGCTATATGAACAGACTGGGTGACAAGGGGTTGGAGAGCAGACCCACTGAAAGTGATCTGGGCCAGCAGTGTGCCCTGGCAGCCAATAGGGCCAGCTGTGCCCTGGAGTTCAGCAAGCACAGCACTGCTAGCTGGTCGAGGGAATAGATTATCCTGCTCTGCTCTGTGCTGGTGCGGCTTCACCTCAAGAACTGCATGCAGTTTTGGGTGACACAATATAACAAAGACATAAAACTATTAGAGAGTGTGCAAAGGAGGGCTACAAAGGCAGTGAAGGGTCTAGAGGGGAAGACGTATGAGAAGCAGCTGAGGCCCCTTGGTGTGTTCAGCCCAGAGCAGAGCAGGCTGAGGGGAGGCCTCATGGTGGCCTGCAGCCCCCTCACAAGGGGAGAGGAGGGGCAGGCGCTGAGCTCTGCTCTCTGGAGACAGCGACAGGACCCAAGGGAATGGCATGGAGCTGGGACAGGGGAGGGTCAGTCTGGGTGTTAGGGAAAGGTTCTGCACCCAGAGGGTGGTCGGGCACTGGGACAGCCTCCCCAGGGAAGCGGTCAGAGCATGAAACCTCTTGGAGCTCAAGAAGAATTTCAACAATACTCTCAGACCTGTGATTTAAATTTTAGGTAGTCCTGTATAGTCCTGTCCACAAGTTAAACTCAATGATCCTTGCCTATTCCTTCCAACTCAGGATATTCTATGATTTTGCAATTATGCTACTTAATAAATTAATTGCAATTAATTCCATATTCCTTTTACTTGCCTTTTCTTTACTTGCCTTTTCTGAGCCCTCAGAATTTCTGTTTTCACAGGTGAGTGGGTAGGTATTATGTGAAATACAGACATCAATATACAGACAGTAAATTGAATTGTGTAATTTCCCCACAGGTATTTTCTTATACCCAGGAGTTATCAAACACTAGCAGTGGGCTAACAGTGCTGAGCAACTACTCTGTTAGTCCACTGCTATTTTATCTATTGTTAGGTCTCATTGTGACAGCCCTCTCCAAACCCTTATACACAACCAGTGAGTACTTACAGTGTATTAAGCCTAGCCAGAGCCTGGGTTTGAGTCCTAATGCACCTCCTGTTTAGTGTTACCTCTGCACGCCCCCCCCGTTCAAACCATTGTGCCATGGTTTGGGACTTGAACTCCACTGTGTCTTCTGAACAGAAAACAGGTTTGCAGCTGATAATCATATTAGGTGGATGCCTTTAATCACTCCTCACAAAACAATCTGAAGTCCTTTGTAAGTCAATTTTTTTTCGCTTGGTTACAGCCCACTGAATGCCAGAGTCTGAGAGCTGCTGCCAGGTATTACGTGGAAACCCCCAGCCTAAGATATCCCCTGTGGTTTTTCTCTACTTGACATTCTGTCCCCTTGGCAACTGATTTGTCTCTACCCAGCTTTGAAGTGTATTCACTCCTGTAGCATGAAAGTAATTGCAAATGCCAAGAACTTTACCATGGTGCCACAAATCATTTCTCTATATGACAGGATATGAACGTCAATTTCCAAAGAGAAGAAAACCTTTATTTTGGCAGGAAACTCTCACTGTGGTAACCAATAAAAGATTTATTGTTATTCTAGTACTGAAGAAAGTGCTGAAACTAATTTCTATTACATTTGGTATAATTCTAAAATCAATTGCCAGTTAGTGGTTCACCTATACAACCTCCAAATAATTGGATATTACAATTGAAATGTTTCTATAGAATTGACTCATTGGACTCCAGTTAAATATTTTAGGCATTGTATTCTTCTTGCTTTCATAATTTCACATGATTGATATAACAACAATATCTGAAATAATATATATATTTTAGCTAACATGCTTCCTCTACCCATCTACCAAGATAATTTTTTTATTTTCTATGACCATATTATCAGAACACTTGATAGATAAGGAACATACCTTCCAAGCAGCTTCTGACAGAAGAACTGCCATCATCAGCCCCAGATAATAAATAAAATCTGAAATGAAAACATGAATATGGGAATTTTTGTCTTCATTTCTCCTTGGAAATTTTCATTCAGACAACACAAGGAGTCTGTGACAGACTCAGGAATTCCCATATCACTGTTTCAGTGCCTTTATTGAAAATTCCTGCCGTATGACATTTCCTGTTATCTACTGTTTAGCTTTAGCTGCAGACCCTCTCCTAATTTGTTAGTTCTTGACACTGAACGTAGAGACTAAAAACATGAACAATAGATTTAGTGTCAATAGTTTGTTCAATACTTTCCTTATTCTTCCATACATATATTCTTCTTTTCCCTTCTGCCCTTTAAGAAAATGAGGTGCAAGTGGATACACAAGTTTGAAGAGCAGTGTTCAAAGAAGAGGTCCAAATAGCCCATGCCTGCTATCAGTTCAAAAAGGAAAACAGCCAGGTTGCAGTTTCTGCTGCACATGCAGGAACAAGTCACTACACAGATGTGAAGACTGATTCTTCGTATTTGCTATAGAACACTGTCATGAGAACAACATATGAACTTTAGATGGACCTAAAAGTCTACAAATGAAGAGGAAAGGAAGAATAATTCTGCCCCAGAAGCCAATAGCATCCTTTATGTTATATCATCCTTTATGTTATCAACAATGGAAGCTGCATTTGGTCTGAAATATAGTTATTTTAAATGTACAGTAAGTAGGGAAGAAAAAAAAAAAAAAAAAAAAAAAGAAAGAAAAAGTATCTAGTCCAAATTTCATATAACATCAATTTTCCAACAGCAGAATTAAGAGTTAATATTACCATTAAATATAAAACTACTAAATGCTAGTAAACTTATCCCATAACTGTTTTAGGAGAACATATTTTTTCTATTCACTGACCTGAAACTTACAGAAAAGTGCATATAATTAAATGATAATTGTACAGAAGATCAACTGCTGCAGAAATTAACTCAATTAGTCCTAGTAATTCTCTATGTCTTAAATGGCTTTACTGTTCAACACAATGTTCTCATTAGGGAACATTCAGCCATAGCTAATGTTCTGAAGAAGACTAGTTAATTCATATAACTGACAATTTATTTTGACAAGATACATGCTTTTACTGGACACTTTATGTTTGCTGCTGTTCACTTTACTCAGCTACTACCTAAAAGAGACTACCTATCTCAGGTATATAACATAAATAAAGTATGTTAAATCATTTATCTATAGCTGTTTATATGCACTTGGATATTCATACATTTTGCATATAAAATATCAGCCCAAAACTCTACTTTTTGTCCAGCTTTGTGATGCATCTTCCACCACAATGATAAGTGTTAGCAGCTCTGAGATTTCAAGAGTCAAGGTGTCAAAAGATATCTGGTTTCTTCACTCTTTGCCTTTTTTGCAGCAGCATGACACTGCTGATAAATGCTCAGGCTTGTTATCTAATCCTGGCTTCCAAAGCTCTAGCACAGACTCTAAGTTTGCTGTCATCTGCAAATGCAAAGAGCGAACTCTGCACTACTATAAAGATCATCACTGAAAAGTCTGAACAGTAGAGGACCAAGAAGAGGCAATGATTGTAATAGCTCAAAATGTTCTCCCAATACTGGAAGCAAATCTCTTGTATCTACTCTTGAAGTAGATTTCAAACATTTGTTCATTCATTTGTATATTTGCATGTAGAGTGTTTCCCTTGATTGCTTGTGAGAACAACACAGAAAAAAACAGAGTCAAAAGCCTATTTGATATCTACTGTTTGTAGTCTTTCTTCAAGACCTGTTAGCATACTCCAGAAAGATATGTGATAGATTGGAAAAGGGTATCAACTATTTTATTTTTTTTCCTTCCAGGTTAATAATAAAATATGACTATTTATCTGAAAAATTCCTAAGGAATGGAAGTTAATCTTTTTATTCTAAAATTTCTGGCTTCCTTCTTCTTGTTCCTTTCAAAGATAAACACTACTGGATTTTTCCAGTCTTCCACTGTCTTGTCTATCACAATGATAAATCACAGCTTCATCAGCTTGCTCTTTAAGATCAGCAGTCCAGGAGGAATCATAGAAGGCCCAGCCAGTTGCAAGCATCTAAATTATGCAAGTATATTCTAATCTGTTCCTTCCCTTAAAGATGCTGAGCATTTACCCATTTGTCTCTCTTATCAATGATTTTATACAGATGAATGTAGTTACCTTATACAAAAATTGATGTAAATATTTCTCCCAAGTTATCTGTCAATAGTCTTATATAACATCGTTTCTCCTTAATCATCCTCTTAAAAGTTCTTATGTAGGATGACTTATTTTTATTGATACTTCTTGTAACTATTGATAAAAATTACATCTCTTCTAGAAATATGTGACTATCTAGTTAATAAGCATTCATAAATTACACAAAACATTTCCTAATAATAAATATTTCAAAGCACCAAATTCTCTGTCATCTTCTAGTTCTGAGATAGTTCACCAGGAAACCATTATAGATCTAAGTCCCCTCCGACCAATTTTATGTTATACACTTATTTCCTTTATTGATTTCTATAAAGCAGTCACTAAAATGTATTTTGTTAGTAAGAAGAAGCCATCACAATGGGTTTCTTTCTTTTCTATTTTTTTTGTCCACCGGGAAGTCTTGGCATCCTGATATAGAGATGAGCACTGTATCAATTTCATCACTTTAAAATGGGTTTCAAGGAGTTTTTTGTAATTTACAGGTGATCAAAGATATGTGCCAGCAATGTCAACCATATGATATGACAGGTTTTTAAGTTCATCAAGGGTAAAATATTCATGACTTTTCACAGCTCAGATTTCTGTGGGTTAGCTGGGTACAATGGCAAGAATTGCCATTATTGAAATCTTGCTCTTAAAATCTTGTTCTGAATGGAAGCCTCAGAAAGAGCAAGCACCTACTAAAATTTCTGAAGAAAGGGAAAGCTTCATTCAATATCCTCTGGTAGGGTAATATTTGCTAGTGAGGAAGACCTTTCTCCTTCTCCTAATAAAATGAGAATACATACACAGAAGTTTACAGAGCCAAATGTATACCTAACTCTCTATTCATGGTATAGCACCTGTTATATTGAAAATACTGTCCTACCTCCAAATACACCTGCACTATGCTGTCTTTGTAATGCAAAGGCATATCCATGGAAGCTTGTTCCTGTGATGGTTTTCCCCTACAGTATGACAGCAGAGAATACAAAACAAGCCCATACTGTGAGTAGGAAGCTCATATTTTCTAGTCTTTATTTTCGTGTCCCCTCTTCATTATGATAGCTCAGGAGTTTTCTAAATACTGTGCTGATATAGAAGTGTAAGATTTATGGCCATTACTAGCAATAGTTAAGAGCTCACTAGGCAAGATTATCTTCCTACTACTTACACTAGTGTACATTAAAAGTAAGGTTAAAACAACTGCATTAGAAGTAAGATAAATGCAAGTAGCCATTCTCCGGAAGTTTTTAATTAATTAATTAATTAATTTAACTTGTGTAATTAACCTCATACCACTCAGTCAGATATATTACTGTTATTCTTTTGTATTTCAAATATACTTTTCTTCTTGACTTCAGTTTATATATTTTCTGTACCCATATGACCACAAAGCAGAATGAATTTGTGTCTGAAAATTCCCTAGGACAAACTTTTACTACCAGTCTGTGCCTCTCCTTCAGCAAGTACTAGTTTTCACACTTCTTGAAGGAGTGACCATATATCTACTGGAAGCTCATGAAGCCCTTATCAATACTCTAAAATCAAACAGAAGTGATACCATTCTCTACGTCAGTCCTTGAAAATTCTTAAAAAAAAATAAAAGAAATCAATAGAAACTAAGGGTTGTGTAGCTTCATGTGTGTTGTCATTAAGAGGCTTATGATGAAACTCTGATCTCATTACAGCTGACAGAAAAACTTCGCCTGGATTCAGTAGAGACCAACTGAGTCAACTGAGTTTCACAACCTTCTTTGGTTCTGTTTATGTTCAAAATAAGAATCCTAGCTGCTTAATTCTCCCCAATTTTAAAGGTATCAGGTATTATTCTGAAACATTCTGCATCAGATAACAGGACTAGGTTAGGCCCTGCAGAACAAGAAGCTGAACACATCTAACTGCTAAACATATATGTGCATATTTAACTCCAAACAAAAGAGGATCATCTGCTGAGTATATTTAAATATATGTGGTGATACGGGCTCCCCCTGGTGGTTATTTGTTATGAAATATTTTACATACACAGAAAATTTTATTTGCTAATACTAATGAAAGATACGTATCCAAGCAAGGAAATGTTTTCAGATAAAATGCATTCTGCGTAAAAACGTGGGTTTGTTTGTTTGTTTGTTTGTTTGTTTTTCATTAATCTTTAAAAGATAAAAATCAAAGAACCCTTGAATCATTAGTTTGTACTGATCAAAACTAACCCAGAATCGAGTAATTCTATTTAAAACATATCAAGCATTTTATATCAATATAATATCTGTACAACTAAATAAAAGTTTAAGACAACTCCTTTGGAAGTGAGTTAGAATATCTGTAATTGTCTTGGCATGTCTAGTAAGATGAGTGTTTGTGGAAATCCAATTTAAGTGCCTTAACTTATAGTTACATTACCACATACTTTTCATCCGAAATATTCATCTTTTTCATCAGAAATTGTTCTGCTTTACATTCATATGTTTACCTCAGGGGCAGATGCAGAACAGCTTGCTTTATCATAACTTTTCAGCACCTGGTTCCATGTGCTTCCCACTGCCCACCACTCAAAACCAGGTCTGGAATTAGACCTTTACTACAGCAACAGAACATCTCACAGATGGAAACCGTCCTTCACATACAAGTATATTTCATGGAGATGGTTGGTATTGTTCCTGTTTTGCATAAGAGAAATGGGTAAGAATTTACCATCTGCAATTACAGCATCACACTGTCAGGTGACTCGCTGAGTGAACATACTTTAGCAACCAATGCACTGGAAAGGTTCCCTGTAGATGCGTGTTTTCCTTGCGTCTATACTGGGAGCTATGCAGTGTGTACTCAAGCATACCACTGATGTGTTTGGAATGGTGCAACCAAGGCTGCACGAGGACAACAACTAAGGCACCTGACTTGCCATGTGGATTCCTGCAAGTCTCCTGCAGTTCACTCACTCATGTGCAGTATTCTGTTATTATCTGCAGCATCCACTGTGCACTAATCTGTCTTGCATCATGTGAGGTACAGATATGCCATGCTTGCCTAGGACTGACAAAGTATATAAATGCTAGTGCTGGTAAATTTGTGATACAGACATGATCCTGGAGACACAACAAATCATGCCAGATCAATGCCTGGTCTTTCTCTTGTTCCACTGCACAGGTTGGAAATGTGGATGTGCCCATACAGAATGCTGTTCAAACCATTTTGGGGAACAAACTGAGCTTTATCATGCTAAATGCTGTTATCTGTTCCTGCCTGCCTGTAACAGCATGCATTAATCTCCCCAGAGTCCACTGCCTGGTCCAAATTTAAGGGTTCCTTCCACAGTGCAATGTCATATGTAGATTGACACACTTTTGCACAGATTTTCTAGAACAGGAGGGACTTCTAATCCTGATCTTCCAAAAAAGAAAACCAAAGTGAAAACTGTGAGAATTATCCCAATAGTTTTGAAAGTTAATGGGAACAAAATATAAATCAGCTAATTTCATTTTTCCAGAATAAAGTCCTTATATAAATAACCAGTGATCAACAAACTGAACTGAAGCGCTCTAAGTTCTAATCCACTGTGAAATGCAATCATTTCAGTGAAACACAACATAAATTAGGACTTTGTTCACTATTTATCTTACCAATTTTGGCTCCAGGATGCAGGGATTTTTATTTTTCTAATTGTATTACAAGCTTGTTACAGTACTGGAACTTTAACAGAGATGTGTATTCTTTGAAACATGGCCAGGCAGACAGGTGCAAAACAACACAGGCAGTATTTCTCAACCAAATTTGCAAAATCAAAAGTACAAATTTGAAAGAAACATTTATCTTGTCTTTCACTTTGTGAGCATAACTGATTGCAAATACACTGAAGCCACAACATTATATTATGCCAATACCCATGCCATTTAAAATAGTTTACAGACATTAATTCAGAAATGTGGAGCTCAGAGGAGTTCATCTTGCTACACTGACACAGTCTTAGGCAAACTTATTTTTAGGATGTAGTTAATTGAGAACACTGACAGATCACATAGCTAGATATCTGCATCTTAAGGCACCCAAAGTTGATTGCACTTATACTGGTAGCATTTGCTGAAGGAGTAATAGGAAAGCACACCTCAAAGATTTATTTAACTTTTTTCGTTGCTTTCCACTTACATTAGAAAGAAAGATTTATCCGCCCCACTCCTTGACTCTGAGCTGTTTGTATTTTCTTCACATGAGGGTTTTATTAGCATTAAAGTCATTGTGATATCATTGCTTGGAACTGAATCTGCTCACATTTATAATGTTATTAATCAGAACCAGTCTCAATAATATTGTCGTATAAAAGGTGCAAGAAAGAGAAAAGGCTGCCCCAGTGAAAGCTTAACTTTACAAACACAAACACAAGGAAATGTCAGTTCAGTAAAACATAGATTTGGTAAAGCAACAGGTCCTTTCAGCCATCTTTCTATTGCTAAGAACAGTTGATCTGAGAAACTTGTCTACCAAAAACTCCTTTTGCTGTCAAGTCTCAATGTTTTTAAAAAAATACATTTAAAAATATATATGTATCATTACATGTTCATATGAAGGTCAACAGCAAATTCTCTCTGACAGAATTACTGACAAAATTAAAATACAATTAGAAAGTGTACTTGTATTAATATGTCATTTTTGACCATGTAAGTTACAGTGCATCATATATTGGCAAGATATTTAGATATAATATATTAGAAATTAATATAAGAAATGTGTCATGTAAGTCCTTAGTTCCATTTACATGTGCCTGACAAAGCTTAGAACTTCTTGGTTACAGTTTTCTCTGTTTCTATAAAACAGACGTAACAGTATAAAACAGGGCTAATAGTAACTCATTGACAATAGGGCAGTGCTTTCAAAAGGTAAGCCTCTATACAATTACTATCACTATACAACACACATAAAATAAGAATATATATATATATAGTATTTGTAACTACTATCAAGTGTTTTAATGCATAGTAATATCTATCACTAAGTCCTAGGATTTAATCAGCACTGTTTCAAATAATGTACAAAATACAAATTAATATAACTAACACTAACAGCTTATATTTAAGTATTCAGATGTGAGGCAATATGAGAATACAACACATGACAAAGCACAAGAAAACAGATCAATATTTTTTGTCATTTTATTTACATAACTGAAAAAAAAAAAAAAAAAAAGATCTTTGCCTCCCAAAAACTTGTATTACCTTAAGAGACTCTGAAATACCCCTTAGAAGCTTTAACCCCTTGTCAGTAAGATTCTGTGTTGCATCATTTCAATGGTAGAGTGAAATAGTGATGAGGATAATGGAGTCCTAAACTGGTCAGCCACTCATCATTCAGGATGGAATCTGGAATGTGAATCTGCTTTCCTGCATAAAGGTCATGCTACTATGTCAAACAAGGAGGTACAAGCCCATTTCTATTACTTTGTTAGGATGACATAATAGGATGAAAATAATTTAAGACTCTATGTAAAGAATTTGGTCCTGAACAGATATGCACAGACTGCCTTTCTACTAATTAATCCATCATTAAAATATAACATGAAAAGAAGACAAACTTTGATTACTTCATAAGGAAAGGCCAGTGTACCTCAAACAAACAAGAAAACTCAATCACGTATGTCCACATGTCCTCTGTTCACAGAAAATTCTTTAAAAGTTTAATTGTCATTTGGTATCACTCAAAAATATATATATATATTACTCCATAACTACACAGTGTCATTTGGAAATAACCTTTAAAAACTATTACCTACAAAACAACAATTTTTATGTCTGAATATTTATTCAATTCCAATATTCAACTTTTTGCTGTGAAAAGTCAATTAATTTAGTTATACTTGACATATCCAAACATCTCAGGTAGCCATAATGCCAAAGTATAAACAACAGTACACCAATCACATTGCTTTACTTTAAAAGCATAATAACTGGTTTACTGTGAGTAGAAACAGAAGAGCAATTTCTGAAGTCACCATCAGTTTCTTTCTACAGTTGAGAATGAAAATCAGAACATGCAAGTCAAAGCAGAATTCCAGTCTCAAGTCAGCTGTATTTGGCATTCAAGAGTTCATCTGTGTGTTAAGTTAGGTCAATAAATACCCAATAATTACTGCATATCAGTAGTTCTTATCTTACTGCTGGCCTATAATTCTAAGACCTATGCCTGATGATTCCTCTAGCAGGACTGTTAATTTTTTCATCTGACTGCATCTGTAAATTGCTTTAATCTAATCTAGGTTCTCAATTTTTTTATTTCACTCCATTTAAAATCAAAGAATTTCTGATATGCTAAAACTAGTGACACAGAATACTAATAACAGCAGGCAGTGCAACTGCTATTCAGATTCAGTACTAAATGTGAAGAATTCTCCACATTCCCATTTATAGAATTCAACAATATGTGTTATGTGGAAAATAACATTGTGTTCTTCCAGATCAAAATAGACAGTTGTATAATAACTCTTTCTTCAAAAAACTTGCCTGTAATGGGTGAAAATTAAAATTTGGAACTTGGGAAGGCTTCAAATTAGGTGGCATATAGGATCCTTCATGCAATGAATACCAAAACATCACATTTATTAATATTATGGATGGTAATCTACTAAGGCAAAGGTGTTGCACAAAACAGTAAGTATGTCTGTTTTTCATCTCACTATAATGAATAAAAATGAATGAATTACAAGCCTGGAAAGTAGTAGTTATTGTGACACATTTGTATTCAATGTGGGAAGACAGAAGACAGTCCCAACAAGTAATTATGCATAATGAGTTATTCAGAAGGACTAAATATCCCAATGCAGAAAATCATAATAAAGATTACTGGGAAGACAAATGATCAGAGAAAACAATAAATTAAAACCAGAAGTTCTAAAGAGTGCTGCATTTGATAGAACTCCTTAATTCCAGTCTTCTTCACTTAAACAATGACAATTTGAACTTAGAAGCAACAACTAGAAATAACAAAAATAAGTTAATTAATTTTTTAATAGATGGTAATAAAATTGAAACTATAAAATTCAGGTAAAGGACAGGGGAAACTAAAGATTCCTGAAATAAATCTATATTGCCAGATGAAGGACCAGCAAGAAAAATGTTTGAATTATATTAGCAACAGAAGAAATAATGTCAATGATCGAAACCCATTTCAGGATAGGTATGGTAAACTATTAACAACATTGCATGTAAGGAAAAACTATTCAATGCATATTTCTGTTCTGTATTTGAAAAGAATCTAGATAGTTTACCTGTACAATGGAAGATTTGCAGGTTGTCAAGAGCAGAGGATTATATTTTAAAAAGTACATTGACTAGAATCCTTTTAAAATCATCAAATCTGACACTTCTAAAAGAGTTGGCCAAATAGATTATATGGCAGAAAATAACCAGTCTTTTATAACCTTGAAATGTTGAGAAAATTTTGTAAGAAAAGGCTTACTGGTAGATCAAGTAATGGTACAACAGGTAGCTGGATGCCAGTCCTAGTCAAAATAAAGGCAAAAAGCAGCATATAATTAAGTATATAAAAGCTGTAAAACTATTTCATTGGAAGTATTCTGGAATCCAGGTTAGGTTTTGCCATGGACTTCCTGATTTACAAACACAGAACTGGGAAACGCCGTTCTCTGATGGAGCTGCACAGGACAGACAGCAAGGAAAGGTAAGGCTATAGCATACATGGAAGTAAGCACATACTTCCATACTTCCATACGTCATGGTGGAGCACATACTTGCTCCACCTCATAGAAAATGGCTGAAAAACAAAAGCAGTTCTCACCTACCTGCCAATATAATAAGGAAATGAGAGGAAATAATGAAATAATCCACAATGATCAAGGGAAAGCAAGCCAACTATTGAATCTCTGCCCTTTGCAACACCTTTTATAGATAAGCTTGTCCCAAGAAAAACAAATGCTCTCAGTTTCCATTTACTTCTACCTCAGCTGTTTTAATTTAAGATGAAAAATTCATTTTTTATAAAGGAGAAACTGCAGGGAAAATCCTTTCAGGTCTTTCTCTTATTATGGAATGACAAATTAATTCCTGAAACATTATCATTAGGATTTCAAGGCCCATGTACTCCCCATTTCTGCCACCCACAGAACAGAATACAGAAGGCAGCTGACAGCAGCATATTCTGTAACCTTCTCTGAGGCTTTAGGGAGGCTCCAGGAAGCACAGCATAAATTTATAGTTAATTTACCCTAGTTTTTTTTTTATATATTATTTTA
This sequence comes from Stictonetta naevosa, assembly GCA_011074415.1. NCBI lineage: Eukaryota > Metazoa > Chordata > Aves > Anseriformes > Anatidae > Stictonetta > Stictonetta naevosa. The sequence continues at coordinate 36,144,319 of CM021729.1, forward strand.
TTTTTTTTAATAAGGTAATTTAGGTATGTAAATGCCAGTGTTAATAGAACCACAACCAAATCATAGTGAAAATATCATCACAGTTAATCAATCACATCAAACTCCTGTGAGGGAAAGTGGAAGGAAAATAAGAGCTAGCAAAATACACCGGCATTATATTAGCACCCATAATTTTAAAATATAAAAAAAAATGAAACAGAATATAAGCTACATTATTTAGTTGTCTACTCTTCAGACAACTGGCAAATGCCTCACTTTCTAATGGTGGCCCTTATTCTAATGGTGGATTTCAACCACCCAGATACCAGATACAGAGTAAACTCTCAGCAAGTTTGCAGGTGATACAAAACTGGGAGGAGTGGCTCATACACAAGTTGGTTGCACTGCCATCCAGAAGGACCTCAGCAGGCTGGAGAAATGGACTGACAGGAACATTGTGGAGTTCAGCAAAGGGAAAGGCAAAGGCCTGCACCTCGGGAGGAATAACCACATGCACCAGAACAAACCATGAGCCAACCAGCTGGGAAGCAGCCAGGCAGAAAAAGACCTGGGTGCCCCACAGGCAGTCAGTTGAACACAAGTCAGCACTTGGCCCAGGCAGAAAAGAAGGCCAAGAGATGCCTAGGCTGGATGAGGAGGAGCTTTGCCATCAGTTCAAAGGAGGAGACCCTTCCTCTTTTCTCCACACTGGTGAGATGCACTTGCAGAGCTGGCTCCAGCTCTGGGCTCCTCAGTGCCAGAGGGACGTGAGTACACTAGACCCATTATAATGAAGAGCCATGAAGGAGTTTGACAGTCCGTGATTAAGAGACTCCAGCACCTGTCATCAAAGAAGAGGCTGAGAAAGCTGGGACTGTTCAGCCTGGGGAAGAAAAGGCTCGGGGGTGTCTGATCAGAGTGCATAAATTCCAGAAGGAAGGGTATAGTGAAGGCAGAGCCAGGCTTCAATCAGTGCTATCCAGTGACAGGACAAGATGCAATAGGCACAAACTGAAATGCAAGAAATTCCTTCTTGACTCTAAGAGTGATTGAACACTGGAATATGTTGCCCACAGAAGCTGTGAAGTCCCCATCCCTGGAGATATTCAAAACCCAACTGGAGATGGCTCTGAGCCTCTCCAAAGCAGGACCTGCTTTGAGCAGGGACTGCAGTCTAGACAGTCTACAGAGGTCCTTCCTGCTTCATCCACTCTGATATATCAAACAAAGAAATCCTAAACCCTTCTTAGCCTGTGACTATTATGGCATAATTTTCTAAACACTCTCTTCTTTTTCTGTAAAGTTTAATCTCAGTGAATATGACTGAATTCTTTTATAGAACTTCCTGCTTAGTACAAGTTTGATCAATACAGGATTGAAAAAATTCTGCAGCAAATTCAACCCTTTTTATCTTAAGGCTCCCAGTGTTTCCAGGCTCATGTTAATGTTTATGGAAATTTTTCAGAAATTGTCACTAGTGCAATGTCATTGTAAGAATACCTACACCAGGGAATGTAATACCATACTAGGGAAACAGATGATCTAGCAATTAATGGACTGGAACACCACATTAGCATGCAACAATATTAGCTTAGATTCTAAAAAGCTGTATAACTGCATCAGCACAATGCTGCATCCAGGCTAATTACCTCTGCCGATCAGCCTGAATTTCACAGAACAGAACCATGCTGATGTGACTATACTCTGATAACAGCACTGCACTGTGTGGTGTACACCAAACAGCAGGTAGCATTCTAGTATATTTGGAGATTAAGACTCCTGTATTTCTGTCTATTCTATGTAAAACCACTCAGGGAAAGAAGAAGAAAAAAAAAATGAAAGAAAAAATCTTGCCTTTCAAAACCCATTTTTTGTACAAGGCATATCTAAGGCTATTACAAAATATATATATTTCAAGGATTTTAACAATGCAGTTATGCTGCATATTGGTTATTTTGCAAGATCTTTAGCTGTTAACAGCAAATCTTGACATCTCTTGTGTTCTTCTCAGGATATATCTCTTAGAAGGAAAATCTATAATAAAGTCACATTCTTTCATTGATAGAATTTTGTTTCTTCACATAAGAGGCACACAAATCTCTGTTTCTTTTAATAACGTTGAAGCTAAACCATCAGACAGTTTTCTTTCTCATACAGTTTCACCCAATCACTTCCTTAATAGTGTTACTCTTCACCTGCAGGAGGAAAAAAAATATTACTTTATGGTGTTTGCTGAAGTTCTTCTGCTTGCTAAAAACTGAAAGTACATTAACAGTTTCCTCTAGGATGTATGTCAGGCTTTGCATAAAGAACAGCTCAACCTCAGTCATGCTCTGCTTACTTCCCAGAAAACGATCGTGTTGCTCAGGTAGCTCATGTCAATTTCATCCACTTCCAAATAAGCAATGTCTTTGATGTCAGCTAATTATTTCTACACTGCTTGAGCCTGTTCAACAAGGCTCTGTGTATCTGGGCTAACACAAGAAGCATAATAAAATTATTCAAGTTAAATCATGATCTTAAGCCACACTTCTCAGGTCACATTCAAGAATAGGTCCCAAATATCTATTCTAATTTGACCCCTCAACATGCTCTTCATCGGTCAAAAGTTTTCATCTAAGCAGGGCCTTTCTTGGCTTGAAAATCTTTGTTTAATCTTTGTATTGAAAGCATCTTATCTGCCAGGGTTTTACTTTATTTCTTTCCAGCTGTGACTCTTTATTTAGAATTGCTCATCTTGTTTAAGCACGCTACACTGACTGACTGCCCAACTAACTGACTTACAATGAATGTGTGGGACTTCACCGAGGCAAAATGTGAGCAGAAAGGAAACGTGAGTTGTTTCTAGTATATGTCTAAATAAAATAACCAAAAGACCTCTAATACCCATTCAAATGTTAATCCTTTATTATAGCAAAGATTAATTTTGATTGTTATTACCCTGGAAAGTTTAGTGGTTTTTGTGTGTTTGCAACACCATTGTATACCAGTGCCCATAGCAACCTCATAATAAAGCACTGCTTCAAGGTAAACTTTCACACAGCCCTAACCCAAAGCAGTGGGTGTGGCAAAGCACTAAAAAAGGCCCATTTTACCTCCCCTTCTCCATTTTAAAAGGTTGTTACTTTGGCTGATGATCCAACAGCAGGAAATACTCTATATAAATATCTTAAATACTCTTTGAATTGGCTGCTTGATATTGAGAGACATATACAATGCATAGCAAGAAAGAAAATAAAACCAAATATCCTGGACAGATAAATGAAGAAATAAATGATTACGCACAGCTAGGCTCTGTGCACAAGAGATTGCAGAAGAAACCAGACCTAGGATGTTAAGAAAAATTTGTATTTTAGTTGTCAAAATGATTTTATGTAGGTTACTTAAATCTTTAACATACTATGGCTTGAGCTAATAGCATTGCTCTGCTGATGTACACCTACCTACCTATATTCTGCATCCAAACCGAATGACTACAGGATAATAACTGTTACTATACTATGCTCTTTGTATCCTTATTTTATAGATCCTCAACATACACTGGCCTCATCCAACAGTTCTAAAGTCTGTTCTGCTAATGGGAAATATTTGACACCATTGTTTAAACACCTGGTTGCAGCCATTTATGATTCCTTCACTTTCCCACTTTTAAACAGCTACAGCTGTGGATTTCACAGTGTCACAAAACTCTACTAAGATCCTGTTAACAGTTATTCACATTTTTTCACTGTCTTTTGTTTCAAATACCACAAAGCAATCACAGAAACTTCCATACATTAACTTAAAATCAGTTCCAAAAAGAAGAATATTCAAAATAGTGCCAAGTTTTGTGTAAAAAAAAAAAAAAAAAATCTGTTAAGTGGCTGACAAACCTTAGTCATTTCTATATACAGATTTAATCTCTTTTATACACCATATACATCATTTCAAACTGTATATATAAATTACTTTGTTGTATGTAGTGTGTTGTCAAGTTAGGGCTTTATTTGGAGATCTCAGTGGGTTTTCCCAGGATACACTCATTTCTAGTAAAACTGCTGATGCTCTAAGATTCAGTTCAGAGCACCTCAAAATGCAAGGAGCAAAAGGAATAAAAAATAAATATTTTATGAATATGATATTCAAGATGAAAGATAGCTTTATAGACATAAAAATGGCTATTGGTCTAAGGTTGTGGCTTGTTGCTGTGGAAGACATGCTAACACTTACTGACAGAGTCATTTAACTATAACTTACTAGCTTAGGAAACACACAACCAATTTTATGTAAATAGTGCATATGTTAAAAAGGACTGTTGTCCAGAGTTCCTAATGCAAAGATTTGCTTCTTTTTAAATCACTGCCTCTATATGTGTATATATACACACGTTCCTCTTTGAGTTTGATTTAAGAGGGCTTCATATAAAGTGTAAGAAAGAATCCATATATTTGGTGAAGATCCTTTTTCATCTTTTTCCTCAAAAGAGGACACAGGGACAAATGTCAGTAAGCTAAACAAACCAGCTCTTTAAAACAGTCCACTATAATTTAAGCACTCAGAATAGTACCATTTTCCCAATAAACTGCTTGATTACATCATATTGACTCATGCTTAGCACCCAGATCCTTCTTGCATGACACTTACTTTGAAAAATGATATTATTACTACAGACTACAAAAAAAAAAAAAAAAAAAAAATCTGAAAAAGTGGTTGAGAATAGAAATTATGAGTACAAACGAAGCATTAGATGCAGAACAGAACTTGATTTGGGGGGACATAGGCTATAAATGCAAAAAGCAGGAATTACACAGAGATATGTCTCCCACTTCACTCTTTCTGCATGACAGAGTATATAGCACAACTAGCTGAGGGACTATCAAGAACCCCAAACAGCTGTCTGCACTTACGGCCACAGTGAAACTAAATGATTTAATTATTTTTTAATTCAGTGTGATTAGATAGTATATTTATCTGTTTACAGACTACAAATGATAATTAATATAGATTTTTATTTTTTTCTTAATGAGAAGAAACTCTTAAATATAAAGTATAAGCTAGTAACCTTGACGGCTAGAATAACCTACAGCGCATATATATATATATATATATATATATATAACAGAAGGATCTTACTGCCTTAGCATATTCAGTATACTAACCTTCCCACCCTGCCATACTTTTGGCAACTGCAGAGGAATTTTGTAAGATCACTGTTAATATGACCATGAATCTTTCTGTCAATAACAGCTTGGCACTAGCAGAAAGACTTAAAAAGCTGTCTTAGCATTAGCTTTGCCCAGTATTTGCCATACTGTTTATGGTACCAGTTGAGAAATTGGAACCACTGAAGTGGTAAGTAACTAAAGTTGTATGATATATTTATACACATACAGGGGTTGATAAAAAATAAAATAAAATGTGTGTAAAGTACACAATTGTATCGGCATCATGGGCTGAATATGTTATTACATTGGTCTGAAAACATGGGGCACAATAATAGTAGACTAACCCTTAAAATGCCTTCAGCTCAGGAATAAATCTACATTCAATTGTTAAAGGCTTCCAGACAGACTAAAAATTATCAACATTACCTTAGTATCTGTAAACTGTGTGTTATTAGTAGCAGAAGACTGATAGCATAGAAATATATGTGCAAAACTACCTTGTGTCAATTATAATAGTATGCCTTATATCGATCTTGGAAAATTAATATATATGTTGCTTTTGGAGGTACTACATACATACCTTCATTATCCTGAGGTTGACAGCTTTTTGTTATTAAACTGACTGTGTACAACTGAAAAAATTCACTAAGCTGTGAAACTTTGTAACATGTTCTTTGTGAAATGCAGAACAACCAGGCCATAATAAAACACAAGTACAAAATGAAAAATCCCTCTCTGACTTGGGTTTTTCCATGCCTGGCTGACTAGCTGGTTTACCTCATTTATCAGAATCAATAAAACAGTGTAAAGATCCTACCCAGAAGCCTGTTTCCTCTGTCACAAGGTCCTCAAACTATACAACTGGGGTGAGCCAGGACGTTTCTGCCTGGCTGCAGGGCTCCTGCCCACAGTGACTACCTCCTCTCTGAAAGAACAACATGCTTATTTACTAGAACATTTGTTCAGCACCACTGAAATGCAACACCTGACGTTTGTTTGGGCAAGGTGTAAGTATTTGCTCAGGAATTCACTGTGAGAACGTGACATAAGCCATGACAGAGCTACCTGTAGCAGGTGACCTGCGGTTTTGTTTGCCTCCTTAGTCACAGCCTTGAGTTTGTGCTTTTTTTAGATGCTTCCTTTCCTTTAAACCATTCAGGTCATTCAAGTGCACATTCACTTCTTTTTGCTTTGTTTGTGAACTGTTCCTTTTCTTCCTTTGGATAAAATCTAGACAGTGCTTATACTTTATTAAAATTTGACTTAAATTCTTGAGAAGAATAAAGAAAAATATGGTTTGACAATGGAAAATCTTCGGTTTTCATTTCCCTTCTCTACAATAAGTCGAACTTTCCCATGGCTAAGAGATTCTGACTAGCTGTATGAAGAAATTGAGGAAACTTTTGTTCAGTGACTTTCCTCAGTCCCAAACAAAAATTTGTGGCAAAGATCTAAATCAAAATGCCATATAATTTCCCTGTATATGCTGGTAAGTCCACAGGGTTTCCTTCTTCTCTGCTGAAGGAGGACTGCAGGAAAACTTTTTCATTACAGAAAACTTGTTCAAGTAACATCGGTCAGATTTAGTCTTTGGATCATACTTAATAAGATGACATGTATTTATGTGTCCTTTTGCAACAATAAAAGTATTTTTTTCGTTCTTGGTTTACATCCAAGCTGGGTACTGAATGCAGGAGTAGTTACAGTACCTGGAAAAAATCCACAGCAACCATGTCAAGGTGAACTTAAAAACGAAAATAAAAGCATTAAATGAAGAGGACAACTTTAGGGGAAATCACTTTCTAAAGAGAAGTACAACAGAATTTTCTGTAATAGAAACACTTCAGAAGAACTGACGTAACAGAAAAAAAAAAAAAAAAAAAAAAGTAAAAATAATGTTTAAGTCACACTTTATCAAGGATTATTACCTAGAATTTTTAACTGTCCCAAGTTAATGAGACTATTAATGACTATATCTTT
>CM021729.1:36159869-36214480 GCA_011074415.1 Stictonetta naevosa
CTACAGCTTTTTACAAATTTCTTTCTACGAATTGCATACACTTTAATTCTTAAAGCTTTCTCCATCTGTGCGCTCATACCTTTTCTCTGAAATCCTGAAATATTTTACATGTTAATTACAAGGCTTTTAGAAACTTTATTCTTTCATTTGGATATAAGCTTTTTAAGAAGGACAGGCTGGGCAGACAGGAAGGTATGCTGGCCTCAGTGAGAGAGCAGCTGCTGTGGCCGGAGCTCTGAATGAGGATGGATGAGGATCCAGATGAGCACTTACGGATTTGGGTTAAAGGGAGGACAGGGACAGGTGACATTACAGTGGATGTCTGTTACACGCCACCTTGACTGGGTAGAACAAGCAGATGAGACCCTCTACAGACAGATAGGAGCAGCCTCACATATGCAGGCCCTGGTCCTCATGGGGAATTTCAACCACTCTGGCGTCTGCTGGAGGGAGAGCACAGAACATAAGCAGTCCAGGAGTTCCTGGAATGTGCTGATGATTGTATTGGGATTATGTGGTAAGGGAGGCTGGAGAGAAAAATAAAAATAAAAATAAAAATAAAAATAAAAATAAAAATAAAAATAAAAATAAAAATAAAATGGAGGGAAGAGAGACCCAAGTAAGCTGGTTAATATCCAAATATCCAGCAGTCAGCTCTCCCAGGCTGAAGAGTGTTCCATCCAAACAATGAGGGAGTCAGGTAAAAATGCCAGGAAGCCTCTGTGGATGAACAAGGAGCTTCTGACCAAACTTAAACAGAAAAAGGAGGCATACAGAGGGTAGAAGCAAGGACAGGTAACCTGGAAGGAATGCAGAGTCACTGTCTGAGCATCCAGGAATGATATTAGGAAAGCTAAAGCTCATGTGTAATTGAATCTGGCCAGGGACTTTAAGGGCAAGAAGAAGGACATATGTAAATACATTAATGACAAAAGAAAGACTAGGCAAAATGTGGGGCCACTGCTGAATGAAATGGGAGACCTTGTTACACAGGTCAGGAAAAAGGTCAACGTACTGAATGCCTTCTTTGCATCCATCTTTACCAGCAAGACCAGCCTCCAGGAATCCTAGGTTCCAGAGACTAGGGAGAAAAGCTGGAGCAACGAAGAGGTAACCTTGGTGGAAGAGGATTGGGTCAGGGGATATTTAAACAAACTGGAAATGCATAAGTCTATGGTCCCTAGTGGAATACGCCCACATGTGCTGAGGGAACTGGCAGATATTATTGAGAGGCCACTCTCAATAATCTTTGATTAATCAGGGCAACTGGAAGAGTGCCCAAATAAAGTGAATATCATGCCTATCTTCAAGATGGACAAGAAGGAGGACCCCAGGCTGGTCAGCCTCACCTTGATCCCTGGAATCATGGGAAACAAACAACAATGGCAACAAAATGGAAACAAATAATCCTGGAATCTATTTCCAGGCACATGAAGGAGAAGAAAATCATCAGGACTAGTCAGCATGGGGAAGCCATTGCTTGACCAACCTGATAAGCTTCTACAGTGAACTGACTAGCCTGATGGATGAGGGAGAGCATTGGGTATAGTCTTCCTGGACTTCAGTAAGGCCTTTGACATTGTATCTCATAAGATCCTCATAAAAAGGCTCTTGATGTCTGCTGGACAGTGAGATGTATTGAAAACTGGCTGAACAACAAGGCCCAGAGCATGGTGATCAGTAGCTCAAAGTTTAGTCAGAGGTCAGTAACTAGTGGTGTACCCAGAGGTCAGTGCTAGGCCCAGTCCTGTTTAACATCTTCATTAATGATCTGAATGATGAGACTGAGTGCACCCTCAGCAAGACTGCAGTTGACACAAAACTGGGTTGAGTGGCTGATACACCAGAAGGTCACACTGCCATCCAGAGGGACCTGGAAGGGCCAGAGAAGTGGGCTGACAGGAACCTCACGCAGTTCAATACAAAATGTAAAGTCCTGCCCATTGGGAGGAACAACCCCAGGCAAAAATACATGCTGGGGGCCCCCCAGATGGAAAGTAGCCTGGTAGGAAAGGCCCTGGGGATCCTGGTGGACAGCAAGTTGAACATGAGTCAACAGTGTGTCCCTGCTGCAAAAAAGGCCAATTGCATCCTGAGCTGCATTAGGTAAAGTGTTGTCAGCACATTGAGGGAGTTGAGCCTTCCCCTCTACAAAGCACTGGTGCTGTCACCACTGGAGTACTGTGTCCATTACCGGGCTCCCCAGTACAGCAGAGACATAGGCATACTCACAGAATCCAACAAAGCATCTGGAGCGTCTCCCATAGGAGGAAAGGCTGAGCAAGCTTGGACTGTTCAACCTGGAAAAGAGCAGGATGAGAGCGTTCTCATCAATGTCTACAGGTATCTGAAGAGAGGATACACAGAAGACAGAGTCAGGCTCTTTTCAAGCTCTTTCCAGTGATGCCCAGTGACAGGACAAGAGACAATGGACAAAAAAAAATGCAACACAGGAAGTTCCTTCTGAACATCAAGAAGCCTTCTTTACTGTGAGGGTGACTGGCACAGGTTGCCTAGAGAGGTTGTGGAGTCTCCCTCCCTGGAGATATTCAAAAGACATCTGGGCATGGTTCTGGGCAACCTGTCCTAGGTATCCCTGCTTGAGCAGGTTTCATGAACCAGGTATCTCCAGAGGTCCCTTCCAACCTCAGCCATTCTCTGATCTGCGATGTCTGTAAAAATTTCTTACCAGTATTTATGTGTTTGTCTTTATTTGTTCAGAGCAACTGGGCCTTTAGGCTTTTTTCTTAATTACTTAGGATTTCAGTTTCTAGAAGCATAAAATTATGTTCATAAAAATAGGATTAGTATAAAAAGTGTTGAAATAACACATTGTCATTGCTTTATCATTATTTTAGAGACATTGGATGCAAGATTTCTGTTGAGAGCCAAGCAAGTAATTGTAATATGTGAATTAGATATTTAAAACACCTATGTTTTTGTAGCTCAGTCATCAGTTTGGAACAGAAAGGACACAAAAGCATAAAATATGTTGCTTCCTTGCAGTAGTGTCTCATGGAGCAAGTGTTTACAACAGAGGTAGAATCTTCCTCCATTTAGTTTATTAGTTAAATCATTAATTTTTTATTTGCACATACAGCTTAGCAATAAATCAATTAACTAGGAAAAATACAGTTGAAGATAGCTGGTGATACTGGATTTATTTGAGACAAATATGTTTCATACATAACTTAAAGATGTCACAGACTTGAATGGCATTGTTACTAAGTTGAGTAGGATCTTCATGCATTTGTTACAATGGTTGTTTTTGGAGAGGGAAGGAAAAGAACCTCAAATTGTTATTGAAAGCCTCAAAATTGCACTTCTAACGTAGCAGTATTTTGTCATTCCCTCTGGATGCAAGAGAGTATGATTATCTTTGTTTTGACCAATATCAGAATATCTTGTGACATTTTGCTCTTTCTTACACCATTCACGTTTGCTGATTTTTTTTTCCATCTGATGCAGTAATAGCAAAACAGCTTTTTCTACATCACCAGCTCCTGTCTGATGTGCTACAGCATTTCCAGCAGGCTAAATTTACCATCCTGTAACCATTCAATTGATTTAATATGTCAAGAATATCCAGCAAAGGACTGTATAAGAAGAATGCAAAGAAATTTGTATCAAAACAACCAGAAGTGCATTTCTGAAGCATTCTCAGCTTATAGCTGATAATAATAGGAACTACATTAGGTTTTTCTCTTTTTTGTTATCTTGTAACATGCATGGGAGGTGAACACTTAGATAAACATACGTGTGAGCAGAATTACAGTCCTCATTTTGTATATCTTTGGAAAAAGTCAAGAGCTCAAACTAAGCAAGGCTTGCTGAAGTTCAGTCACAGTTGTAGAAAGATTTAGCTAGATGTGAGGCTGACTTTATTTATAAAACGTAATTTCAAATTTGCTGCATTTGTTTTTCAAAGTTGTTATTTTGTGATTTATAGCAACAGACTTTGCAGGAGGTTACTTTGCAATTCCAGAGTTATGCTGGTTGCTTTCTGCTAAATGCTCTACTCAGCATTCTGCCAGGGAACGCCTGACCACTCCAGAAGTCAATATGCAAATACAACCATAAATTCATATTGGCAAGGGATGCAAAGAGTAACAAGAAGGGATTCTGTAGGTATATTGGCCAGAAAAGAGAGGCCAAGGATAGTGTTCCCCACCCAATAAACAAGAAAGAAGAACTGGTAACAACAGACATGGAGAAGGCTGAGGTACTCAAAAACCTCTTTGCCTCGGTCTTCACTGACAGTTAGGCTTCTCATGTCTCTTGATTCCCTGAAACTCTAGGCAGAGGTAGAGGCTGGGGGAGAAAAGTCCCTTCCACTTTTAAATGAAGAGCAGGTTCAAGACCACCTGATGAAACTAAACAGGTACACGTCTATGGGGCCTGATGACCTGCATCCAAGGGTATTGAGGGAACTGGCTGATGTAGTGTGATGTAGCATGCCATGCTTCTCTCCATAATATTTGAAAAGTCACGGCAGTCAGGTGAAGTCCTTGGTGACTGGAAAAATGGAAATATCACTGCCATTTTTAAAAAGGGTAGAAAGGATAGAAAGGAGGACCCAGAGAACTACAGACTGGTGAGCCTCACCTCTGTGCCTGGGAAATCATGGAACAGATGCCCCTGGAAGCAATGTCAAGGCAGGACAGGGAGTTGATCTGAGACAGCCAGCATGGTCTCACCAAGTGCAAATCATGCCTGACAAATCTGGTGGCCTTCTATGAAGGAATGACTGCATCAGTCAACACATGAAGACCATCTGATGTCATCTACCTGGACTTCTGTAAGGCCTTTGACACAGTTCCACATGACATCTTGATCTCCAAATTGGATAGATATAAACTTGATGGGGGGGACCATTCAATGGGTAAGGAATTGGCTTGAAGGCTGCACCCAGAGAGTGGTGGTCAATGGCTCTATGTCCAGGTGGAGACCAGTGACGAGCAGTGTCCCTCAGAGGGTCTGTCTTAGGACGGGTGCTGTTTAATATCTTTATTAGCAACATAGATAGCAGACAACACCAAGCTGAGTGGTGCAGCTGATACAAAAGAAGGAAGGGGTGCTGTCCAAAGGGACATGGACAAGCTTGAGAAGTGGGCTGATGTCAACCTAATGAGGTTCAAAAAATCCAAGTGCAAGCTGGTGCACCTGTGTTGGGGCAATCCCAGATATGAGGACAGACTGGGAGAACTCACTGGCAACAGCCCAGCAGAGAAGGACTTGTGGGTTATGGTGGTATGGTGGATGAAAAGCTCAACATGAGCCAGCAGTGTGTGCTTGCAGCCCAGAAGGCCAACTGCATCCTGGGCTGCATCAACAGAGGAGTGGCCAGGAAGTAGAGAGAGGTGATTGTCCCCATCTACTCTGCGCTTGTGAGACCCTACTTGGAGTGCCGCAAGTCTGGGGCCCCCAGCACAAGAAGGGTGTTGGGCTGTTAGAGTGGGTCCAGAGGAGGGCCACAAAGATGATGAGAGGGCTGGAGCACCTGTCATGTGAAGAAAGGCTACAAGCTGAGGTTGTTCAGCCTGAAGAAGAGAAGGCTCTGGAGACACCCCATTGCAGCCCTTCAGTATTTAAAGGGGGGCTTTAAAAAAGATGGAGACTGATTTCTTACTCCTGCGAATCATGATAGGACAAGAGGGAATGGTTTTAACTACGGGGAGATTTAGATTAGATGTTAGGAGGAAATTCTTCACTCAGAAATGGGTGAGGCGGTGGCACAGGTTGCCCAGAGAAGCTGTGGATGCCCCATCCTTGGAAGTGTTCAAGGCCAGGTTAGATGGGGCTTTGGGCTAACTGGTCTGATGGGAGGTGTCCCTGCCTATGGCAGGGATCTTATTCACACATAACAATTACCTTGCTACCACTCTTATAAGGCTACAGTTTGGAGATGGATTTTGAAAAGTTTACTGTTTTTTAATAGTAGTTAATATTTATATTATATTCAGATTTAAAGGAATCTGACTTGAGTATTAAATTATATTTGAGATCACTTCTTTCTTTTCTTCATTTTTTTTTTACTTTTACGTGCAATTTACGGTCCATTGCTCAAAGATTTAATACCTATTACAGGTATTACTAGTTTATTAGGTAATTCATCAAAAGAAGCATCAAAAGAAGAGTAGCCAGCTGGCCAAGGGAAGGAATTCTCCCCTATCTGTTCTGTTCTCATGAAACCCCACTGGGAGCACTGCATTCAGCTCTGGGGCCCCCAACATAAGAAGGACATGCATATATTAGAATGAGTGCAAAGGATGGCCATGAGGATGATCCGAAGGCTGGAGCACCTCTCCTATGAAGACAGGTGGATAGGGCTGGGGTTGTTGAGCCTGAAGAAGGCTCCAGGGAGACATATTAAAGGTCTTCCAATATTTAAAGAGGGCCAGAGGAAAATCTGGGGAGGGACTCTTTTGTCAGGGAGTGCAGTGATAGGACAAGGGGTAATGGTTTTAAACTAAAACAGGGCAGGTGTAGATTAGGTATAAGGAGGAAATTCTTTACTCAGAGGGTGGTGAGGCAGTGGAACAGGTTGCCTAGAGAAGCTGTGGATGCCCCATCCCTGGAGGTGTTCAAGGCAAGGCTGGATGGGGCTTTGAGCAACCTGATCTAGTGGGAGGTTTCCCAGCTCGTTGCAGGAGGTTTGGAACTGGATGGTCATTAAGGTCTCTTAGAACCCTAAACATTCTATCATTGTATAATGATTCTATGATTCTATTGCTGTCCATAACACTGAAAATCAAAAACACAATTTAGAGCATTATTTTTAAAGGCTTTTCAATAGATATGACATGTAATATGTCTTATCATTACAGATTCTAAATAGGACGTATAGGATTGTAATTGAGAGGCTTTCCATATTCTTCTGTCTATGGCTCTTTCTAGTATTACATGTCCTATTCAATCAATATAGGTAATTTTCCTACAATCAAGGAAATATAATCCATTTCACATCAATTTCTAGCCCATTTAAACCAATTATGTTCTTTCCTTCTTGTGCAACTGAGCAGGAACTATTTGATATTTCTTTCTTGGGACACTGTTGAAGATTCTAGGGGCTGCTTCATTTTTCTGAGCCATGGTATCTTCCATTTCAGGAGCTCAGCAAAAACACCTGCATTGAAATCAAAGCAAAGCAAAAGCTAACATGAGAGATCAGAAAACAAACAAACAAAAAAAAAAAAAAAAAAAAAAGAGAGAGAGATCAGGTCATGTTTCATGTTCATGTTTCACTTCTATTTTTAGAACTATCTTTTTCACTCTTCCACTGCATGATTATGAAGTAGTAGAAATGAACACCTTATCACCTTATTCTTCTACATTGTAATGCAGAAGCACTGAGCAGTGGTTGGCTGTAAGAGGAAAACTTTCATGATAAAATTACTCCACAGTTTTTAATTCTCATCATTAAGCACCTCTTAATTGGGATAGAATGTGCCCATTGTTTCCAGGAAGGAGTTACAAGACACATAGTAAACTGTGCTGGGCTTATGTGGCAAGGTTTTAGTGGTAAGCAAGCTGCAGGTGTGGCCTCTGTGAGCAGAGCCCAGCAGCTGCCACATGTCAGGGCAGAGGCAGCCCCAAAAGGGACCTGCTGCTGGCCAGAGCTGAACCTGTGCACAACCCTGGTTAGGCCTCTGGGAGAGCAGACTGAAGAAAGGGAAAAAAATGCTGTGTAACAACTGCAGCTGGGAGAGGAGTGAGAAAATGTGAGAGAAGCAGCCCTGCAGCCCCCAAGGTCAGTGCAGCAGGAGGGCAGGAGGTGCTCCAGGCACACAGCAGCAGTTCCCCTGCAGCCTGTGGAGAGGCCCCTGGTGGAGCAGGCTGTCCCCCTGCAGCCCATGGGTCCCACATGGAGCAGATCTCCACGCTGCAGCCCGTGGAGGAGCCCCCGGTGGAGCAGGTGGATGTGGCCTGGAGGAGGCTGCGGCCCATGGAGAGCCCCCGCAGGAGCAGGGTCCGGGCCGGAGCTGCAGCCCGTGGAGAGGAGCCCACGCAGGAGCAGGGGTCTGGGGGGAGCTGCCGCCCACCCGTGGGGGACCTGTGCTGGAGCAGTTTGCTCCTGGGGGATGGACCCCGTGTTATGGAGCCATGTGGGGGCAGGTCTTGAAGAGCTGCTGCCTGTGGGCAGCCCCTGCAGGCTCAGTTTGAGAAGGACCACATCCCGTGGGAGGGACCCCATGTTGGAGCAGGGGATGAGAGTGACCATGACGGAGCTGTGGAGATGAAGTGCTGTAAGACTGACCACAGCCCCCGTTCCCTTTTCTCCTGCATCCCTCGGGGATGGGGGGAAGGGGAATGTAAAGAGGGTGGATGGGGGTAAGGTTCTTTTAGTTTCTCACTGTTCTAGTCTGCTAGCATTAGGCAATAAACTACATTAATCTCCCTATTCTGAGTCTGTTTTGCTGGTGATGGTAACTGGTGAGCTCCAATAAACTTCCTAACCTTATCTAAACCCACGAGCTATTTTTTTTTTCCATCATATTTTCTCCCCCTGTTCCGTTGAAGGGGAGCAAGGTAATGTCATCGTGGAACTTAGCAGCCCATCAGTATTAAGCCAACACAGTGATCCTTTGTAATATCCTTTGTAATAGTGTAAAGTGGAGCTGTTGCAGTGGGTTCACCTGACTAAGATGAACAGCAATAATCTGCCTTATAAGAAAGCAACTAGAAGCAAATCAGCTTCAAAATTAGCAGCTCCTACAAATTTCTGATGATGAGGCTGATGAAGGACTCACCTTCTTAGAGGGGCATAATTAAAGATATAAGATCAGACAATCACAGCATTTAACTGCTATGATGGTAGAGATGTTCACGAGGTTTCTCAGAGACCCTTTATGACATGAAACAGCTGTAAGAAAACATACAGCTAATCAATATATAACATACATACTATCAAATGCTAAGGGTTATCTATGGTAACCATTAGCTCCAATAAATGTAGCTAGATTTCTACCAACATACATTTGGCATGACATTTCAGTGGCTTGTAATTTAATGGAAAGTCTAAAATTGTTTCTCATCATTTGGAAAGAATTTATGACAACTTCTGAATTTCTACCCAAACTACACATACTATTTTTGTAAATTATGCTGAATACTTAGAATTCAAATAATGTCGAGGCAGATATGCTCTATATTTCATATGTTAAAACTGGAAACCAGCCTCTCTTGAAGGTAGCTTGATAACATACATCTTCCTAACTGAATAAATGGATCTGTCTGTAGTCCTTGAAAATTACATTTCAAATTGCCTGAGATTCCACTTAAATTTTTGTCTTTTAGATAGAGCACAGACATGCCTGCATCTAAACGTTTTATGTGCTCAAGTTGCCTCAGGTTCTGATTTAGCTCCTCCAAATACTGTTCCTGTTACTGAAATCTCTTAGGAATTGCCTCTTTGCAGACCATGTGTTTTTTTACCAGATGCTTTTGCACTGAGTTCCAAACCAGCTTAATGTAAGCATGCTCCATCCAAAAGCTGCACAGCTTTGTTTGCTTGACACTCTAGTTAGATCTGCCCACCAAAAGTTGCAGCCATATGTCTATAGCCAGGGCCTGTCTTTAGAACAAGACTGCTCAATTCGTACTCTGAGCATATCAATTTTATTTAGGGGCAAACTCAAAATGGCAACTACTTCTTACATGGTAACTGGGCAAGCCATTAGGCCCTTGGCACTACACATCTGCAGTCATGTTATTAACATATTTCAGGCCACCACTTTCTTAGTGTCTCTCTAGCTAGTGAACAGGAAAAAATGTATGTAGGAATGGAATTTGTAAGAGAGGTAAGAAATCTACCATTCCTTGCACCTAGTTCACAACAAAAAGTGTTCTGGTGAAAAAAAATCTTTCATCATAAGAACTGTCATAACCACAGAAAGCTTTTCTCCAGTGTATTTTTATTAGGGATTCCTGCCATCATATCAACATACAAAACAATCAGGATGTTGACATAGAAATGTGAAATTCACTGTACAAAGATAAGGCTCGAGTTACAGATATATTATCCCCCCAGTCTCCATTGAAATAAAACCATATTTAATTCTTCCCAGAGTTGTGTTTATAAATGTTAGACAAACCACAAAATAGATTTCAAGTACCTAACATTTTACAATATAATCCAAGCACAGACAGAAATACACAATACTGTACCTATAGATGCTCCATAATCTAACTCTGTAATTCTCACCAACAAGATGCTAGACTGTTAGTCTGTCTGAATATGCCCAACCATATGCTTCTCTGTGCATTAGGTGGTCCTGGCCTTTATGTTAGAGGACTATCATGACTTTCAGTTAAATTACTTTCATAGGCAAGAGAATACTAGGAAGATTAGGAAGAAAGGGAAGAATTTTAAAAGGCCAGGCCTGAGTATATGCATATAGGTAGTAAAGGCAAGCATATGTGCACACATACTCTTGCATTTAACCCTACATAAGACCTCACTACACTGCACATTCTCTGAGATTATTTTCTCATGCAACTCAACCATTTTCCGATAGAGTTAAATCAAGCAAAACAATATTCCTACTTCTGGTGTGCTATAATTTACAGGGACAAGATTATATTTTAGAGCACAGGATCTTTATTTTTATTATTATTATTTTTAATATAATTGCCCGACTTAATAGGAGCCTGCATGGAGTCTTGTCTCTGTAGTCCAGCAGGATACCAGCTCTCACAGCCCTCACCACTCGCATCTTTTCTGACACCTTTGCTTAAAAACAGTATCAGTGAATAATTTCCTGTAAAGGCCCAATGTCTAGTTTACTCTCCATTTCTATTAAGCTGAATGATATTTGGAAAGAATAACAGCAAGTAGCACAAGATAAAATCTTCATCAAGTATCTAATCAATAACAGTTCTTCTGTGGAAAGAAAAAGCAAAGTGAAGAGAAAAAGGCAATTGTTCAATTTAGTCTTTGTTGCTAGGGAAATGAATAGCAATTGAAGAGTTTTCAACTGAGAAAAGCAACTTTTAAGCCCTGTAACTGTTTCATCCTTTAAAAACTGGAGAAGATTGGAAAGATTGTCAAACTAGATATTTGCAAAGGCTTACATGAGAAAAACAAGCAAAACCAATTCTCTGATATCAGAAGGAAAGGAGTTTACTCAGTAGAAATTAAGAGATGTGGTTACAATACGTTAAGTGTACTTCTAATAAAACAGCCTCATGTATGCCTCCAGTTCATAATTCTCTAAGCAGGAGAACAACTCTGAGGCTGAAATCAGAGTTCCCTAGTTTAAATACAAGATACATCTGCACTAAGATCAGGGGACCAAAAAAAAAGTAAAATAAATAAAAACTCTCTTTTTAGATAGAAGCTCTGTGGTGCATCTGAGGGCCTTCTAATGCTCTCAGCTATTGACAAGTCTTTATTTTTAAGTATATTCTATATGCAATACTGGAATAACTAGATATACGAAACCATGTTACATGAAACAGCATTAGGTCCTGTAACTGGGCTTATAGTAATAGGGCAAGAGGGTAAGTATGCTGCTATATGTAAAAGGAAGCATATCAGCACGCACAGAAAGTATGTTGTCTTGGAGATTAATAATATAGGGCATCAAGGATGAAGATGCATCAGCTAAAGTGTTTAATCCTTTAACTGTGAGTCAGAACGTTTTCATGTCAACTGTACAGTCTAAAGTTTTGCTTTAAAAAGGAATACATTTTTATTCTCTAACATTTTTAAAAGTAGGTCACTCACTCACGTACTGATTTAGGTAGGGTTTTAGCTTTTTTTATTATTATTTTTTTATTTTTTCCCCTACTATTATCTTCTTCCATGTTATGTACAATAATCTACATTTAGACTGAAGACTCACTCTCTTCCAAAACATACTTGGACTATCTTATAAAGACTTTCTATAGCACTGATAAAGTGTAAGACAAACTAACATAAGAGGAAGGATCATTACTTTCAGTTCTGCTCACTTCCCCAAGCTTTACAACTATGCCTTTCAGAAATTCTTTTGAGTACTCGGTGTCATTTCACCTCCCCCAGATAGACCCTACTGAACTTGAGTGAACTTTCTATGTACTTCCCAAACCACTGTCTCTCTTATAGATCTATATTGAATTCATTCATTCTCCAGCCAGTAGGTTAAAAACAAATAATTGCTAAAACACTAAAAATATCCTACATGCCCTTCTGCACTATTCTTACCAATCTATACAATTAAATAACATCAGAAGTTATCTTTTGCTAAAAATTTACCAAAATATTTTAAACACATAAAAATGTAAAAAACAAACAAACAGAAAAAACAAACCAAAAGCAAAAACCCAGCATAAACATTGCTTGTATAGGCATTGGTTAGAAGAGATTGCTGCACTAAGGAGTATATTCAAAAAAGGTTTTCTTTCAGTTTCATTAGTGTCATGGATTCTAAGGTGAAAGACAATGAACCTTATTGTTACCCCATCTTGTATGATGCAACAGATGAGCAGAAAATCTGAAATGCAATTAAAATACAGCTTTTTTTTGGTTACTGAAAGGTGACAGTATAAGCCTGAAACTAAAGGAGCAATTTAACTGTGTAAAGGAAACATAAAAGCCTGAGGAGTCTGTAATGAACTGAATATGAAGACAGCTACCTACTGATGGCCCCAGGGGCATAATGAAAAGCTGCACTAACTGAAATTTTGAATATAGCCCTTAGTTGTGTCATATTTCTTTAAAATTTAAAAGCTGCCCAGCATGTCACGAATGAAGTTTATTTTGCAAGCTACCCACTGCCTAAGCGGGCAGTAATACTCAATGTGAAACTGCTGAAACTCTGGCGTCTGACGGATTTCATGGAGAAAAGAGATCTGAAGGTCCGACTCCAGGAGAACAAGGAGAAGAGGGAACGCAAACAGTAACAGTCCAAGGCCTACAAGGAGAAGTCTAGAGAAACTCTTCACAAAGGCATTCACCTCTATGTTGCCCATTAGAAAATCATAGCTCCACCTAAGCGCTCTTCGAGCTTCTTTCAGTTCTTCTTCTTCTGCAATCATAAAGGCATTTTCATCTGCATCCAGTTCCTCAAATGAATCTGTATCATCTTTCTCATTCTCTGCTCTTGGACAGGTATCAAAAAGCATGTCAATCTCATCATCAACCGGTGTGGGCAGCAAGCTGGCACTGGGATTGTATACCAGTTCTGAGATGGTTAAAGGTTCCTCTTTCATTTTCTCTTCCTGATCAATAGCAAGATCAACATTCTCTCCAGTGTCTTTAACAGGGGAGCTGGAAATCACAGGGACCGAAACATCATCTTCCTTTGGCAGCTGGATACCTGAAAAAGAGATGAAAACAGTGATCCTAAATTTCTGTTTCCCTGGTGGCAAAACTTAGCCTTCCAATCGCTTTTAATGTAGATTGGAAAGAAGATTCTGCAATCATTTTGCATATTGAAACCTGACCATGTACAATTAGCAAACACTCGAAACACCTTTTCAAAATTTCATCTCTGCCAGAGGAGGACAACATCTTTTACCAAGCTGCAGTACACCAGACATGACTAGAGTTATCTGATGCAGCTACCACCAATAAAAGTGTAATACAAACAGAAAATAGAACAGTTCATCTTCCATAGACAATCAGGTTTCTAATATAAATGAATACCTACTGCAGATGTGCATTGGTGCTATTTGTTTTCACAATAATAATAAAGCACAACTTTCTCTTCACTCATCTCAAAGAAATAAACTGATAACATAATGGCTGAGGTTGGGACTTTTCAACAGAGAATGACATTACAAAGAGACAATAGATCGTCATGATAAATTCGTATTAAAAGTAGACAAGATAAAAGGAGAGGGGGGTTGGCACACCATATGAGAATTTGATATGATTGAAACCGAGTGAAAACGCCTCACCTCTAAAATGAGCTCCCCCTCATATCTCATTTTTCTTCCAGTCATCTTTCCAATCCTCATACTCAGTCTCTGTTCTCTCTCTCTGTCCTTCACATTTCTCTCTCACCCTCACAAAGAAGTCTTTCTTAACCCTACTTGTATGATTATTTCTTATGAGCCTACTCTCTGCTCAAACTCTGTCCTCTCAGGACTTAATACCTTTTTTCCAGACTAGCACTAGCAGCAGTAAATCTGCAAAGGTGTGTAGCTGTTCTGCAGCTACATAAATACTACAGTGATTCTTCTTACTTGTCAACTGGAGGGGAGTCAGTTGGAGGGGGAGAAAACTAGGCCCAGGGATGGGACAAAGTGATGGGAGAACAGTTTAAAATTTATACCATGTCTCATTAACAGCACCAGAAGCCATCTGTGTGCAAAAGGAACAGACCATACACAGTGCTATGTGTATGACCATCAACATATAATCGCACTTAGTACATCTCATCTTGTGATCTCCATCTCTCCATTCTTTATAAATGACTAATCCAGATACAACATGGAGATAAGGATATATCAGGTAAAACCAATGCAACAACATTATGTGACTTATCCAACAACTAACCCAGGAAAATCACAGCAACTTAGTATTTATAATTCAAATTAGCCCCATTCTTTGATTTTAGCAACAGAGGTCTGTAGAAGATGGAGTACTGACTTCATTAAGGATTCATTCCAGTTTTAATGCAGTAAAAAGTAAGGTTCAGAGACTTTAAAATAATGTGGTATAAAACAATATGTATTACTACAGAAAAACAAGTACTAAGAAAAGTAATACATCTCCACTGTTAATTATAATAGATGCATCATGGTTTTCAGTGTGAAGTAAAAAAGTCTCTGTGAGCTCTATTATAGTTTTCTAATTAAAGAGTAACAAACATTGGAAAAAAGTAAACAAACAAAAAAACATGATGATAACTTTGAGATGAAGGAAAAGAAGCAAGACCTGAACCATGCTATAATAAAGGAATGCAACTACTCTATAAAAATGAAACAACAAAAATCAAAGCAAAAATCCTGGTCATGAAGACATCTACAGTATAAGATATACAGCTTACATGCATTTTGGATCACAATTCTAATCTAGAATTTTATACAGTATCTCAACTGTAATTGACCAAAATGCTGCTGAGAATCCCACTTTGAAAGCAGAAGCCTTTTCAGATTTTTCTTGAAAATGTCAGAGATTTAAAAACAAAACAAAACAACAAAAAGAAAACATTATTAGTCCTAAGAATTTTGGATGCACTGTATTGAAATGATGAGCTTTGTTTCTGAAACCTACTTGCCCTCTATTTGACTAGATAGCACAAGAATATTTATATGTCACTGGTTTCTTGATCATTAAACTGAGAACAAGCCATAACTTTATTTCCGTAGAGTAGGTGATATTGACTACAGCCTAGACTTTCTCACTGTTAACACATTTTGCATTTCTTGAATGACAAGGTCTTAAATTTATTTATTTTTTTAACAGCTACCATATTCTCAAGACAGGACATATCCATGACAATCTCAGTTTCATAACAACTGATGCTAGATACGTGCACTACCAGGTCACCCAAACATAGATCTGCTCTGGGTCAGACACAGGCACACGATCACACTTCCACTAGAGCCCTAAATACTCAGGGTTTGCAGCTTTATGTTTTTATTCATGCTCTATCCTTCTCATTGGAAAAAATAATTGCAGAAAACCTGTCAATACAAACCTAACACATCAAACTTTGTAGATTAAATTAAATGAACAGATCAATACTTTGCGAGATGGAGTTGCAGCACTGGGAATTTTAAAGCTTGTTAAAATGTATCCTCATGAAAATATCTGCCATAGTATGATGCTGTATGTCAGAGTTTTCAGAGTTTCACAGAGAGTTTTCACAAAATCTTCCATGTAACCTGTGCAGCTCCATTAACATGTTCTCCAGCCTACCAAATAGATAAGTAAGGTTACCCCAGCTTATAGACTTGCCAAAAACTGGGTGAGTGATGTCGTGTTAATATCTTTTAACTTTAAAATTATACTGAACCTGATATTAGCTGGGGCGAAATGCCAATAAATGCAACATAAAAATATATAGCATATGATAAATATGTTGAAAAAGACATAAGCAGTGACAGTAAAACTACACTTGAAACCGACTTATATTAAAGCACTCCTTGAACAAGCCAGTTTACTCCTTACCTGAAAGGACAGCTTTCTGGATCCCCTTCTTAACACACAGCTTTGTGTCTCATGCTATATTCATCAGAGAAAACCTCTTCAATATACAGCACAATCCTTAGGAAGCAACACCCCTTCAGCAGAGCATGATAGATGTTACATTCATTTTCCCGTTTAACTCTTCAAAATGGCCCAGGCAGATCTCTGTCCTTGTAATTTATTATCTTTTCCTACTCTCTAGGAGATAAGCTGGCCATGCCTCCAGGTGAGGTTTCACACCCTGGGTAAAGGTTAGCTGCAACCAAAAAGACCATTCCTGCTCCCTTTTGTTTGTTCCCCGAGTGAGCCCATATGTAAAGCTAACCTAAGAAAATAGCTATTTTTGTTTTTTCCTAGGTTAATTCTCTGATGGTTTTTCTTCCTAAATTGGCTTGTTGGGTGTTCTCAGGAACACAGCATGTTAACAGTGATGGAGAGAGAGAAGGAGTGCTCCTTTCACCAGCTGCAAGATTGCAGAACATGCACAGCTGAAATGAAGCCTTGCCCTCAATAAAGAAAATGCAGATGTCTCCTCATTAGCCTAATTTGACTGTCTAGATATTCATTTATTGACTCAACTTCTCTGTCCTCTCCTATGATAGCCACTTCAGAAATTCATCACTTTTCAAAACGAAGCAAGCATTATGCTGGAGTCTTTGCATTAACAAATATACTTGCTACAGTCATTGAGAGCATACAAACTGACTGACACTAGACCCAACAGTATATGACCATCAAGAGGTAAGAAAAGATTTGGGATGATCTTTCTTCTAAGCATATTGTAACAGCACATACCTGGATCACCAGCCATACTCTGGATCTATTTCAGAGTGCATGCATGATACCTTGAATATGAAAGCCAAATTTTTTAAACACTCTAGCCTAACACTAAGCATCTACACATATATTTAGATACAGAAGTACAACAATTTTCAAAGGTGCTTTTCACTTTCTCTTAATAGGAGTAAAAGGTAAGTTGAGACACCTCAGTATGGATTAAAGGACCTAATTTTAACCTCCCAGATTCAAGAATCCTGACTGTAAGGCTCTCTATACCTGCTTAGATGCAAGGTCAATTATTATATCTGTTTATCATGTTTCTCATCATACAGAGGACAGCTGCAACTACTCCAAAGAAAGGTCACCCCAATTTAAGGTTCTGAGCCTTCTCTCCTTCCCAAGAGTAAGTTCCAGTGTGCATAACATGCATAGTGAACATAAACAAGAAAGATCATTTAACTTCTATGAACATTGCTTTTTTCTCCTATAGCTGGCAAACATCCTTTCACTTTGTGATCAACCTGTAGATAGAAGGCAGCAGAGCTACCTTTTCAGATCAATATTTTCTGAGGGGACTGTATTAAATTGCAATGTGGCACAATTCCAAAGTGTATATCAACTTTATAGTCCATTATTTAGCTTGAGCTGATAACATATAAGTGACACAATCAGAGGAAGGCACACATGAAACTAAAACAGTTACTACTGCCCATCATTCCTACCCATATTTCCCTCTTTCCCTAACACAGTACTAAAAAAAAAAATAATAATAATAAATTGCATCCTAATCCAAAGACTCAAACCAAGAGGAAAAAAAATGTATTTTCAACTATTTTACCTGTTGTTAAAACACATTAAATCAAAACAACATTTTATATCAGCTTGATAAAAGTGCAAATAAATGTTTTAATATAAATATATGAAAATTTAGAGTGAGCATTAGCTGATGCTGTTGTAAACTCATTTGATATTTTAAAATAAAGTTGTTATTTTTATTCTTTCATGTTTGTTATAACACTGCAACATTTCTCAAGTCAAGGCCTAAGGAAACAATTAGCTATTAATCAGGGTTAAAATAAGCCCACAACAAAGTTCCAGTCACGTTACAGTACACATATATGTTGGGCCACTCAGACTTTGATGATTTCAAATGACACAAGTGCAATGGCATATTATCACTTTCAATGCTGAGACGTCTTATGCAGGCATGAGAATATCACAATAAAGCACCAAAATTCAGAATTGTTCTTGACAACAACAAATATTCCACTGACACAAGTTTAAGAAAGGAAAAGGGTTTTCAGATAATTTGATTTTAGAATATCAGTTACCCAAAGTAACAAATCCAGGTTTAAAACAAAAATTCCTCAATCTCCCAATGGAAAGAGAAAACATAAAGTAAGCAAATATCCTTTAACTAAATCTGATCTGATCTGATCAGATTTAACTAAATCTAAGTCTGCTGCAAATGCTTTGGTCTTATTGACACATAATGATTACCTTGATACCACTCTTCTAAGGCTACAATTTGGAGATGGATTTTGAAGAGTTTACTGTTTTTTAATAATAGTTATATGATATATGATATTTGGATTTATAGGAATCTGACTTGAGTATTAAATTACATTTAAGATCACTTCTTTCCTTTCTTTATTTTTTAATGTTACCTGCAATTTACAATCCATAGCTCAAAGATTTAATATCTATGACTGGTATTACTGGTATATTAGGTAAATCATCAAAAGAAGCATAGGGAAGTAGTTCTCTCCCCTCTGCTCTGCTCTCATGAGACCCCACTTGGACCACTGCATTCAGCTCTGGACCCCCAACATAAGAAGGTCATGGACGTGTTAGAATGAGTCAAGAGGAGGGCCACAAGGATGATCCAAAGTCTGAAGCACCTCTCCTAAAAAGACGGGTGGATAGGGTTGTTCAGCCTGGAGAACGTTCCAGTGAAACATTATAAAGGTCTTCCAGTATTTAAAGAGGGCCACAGAAAAGAGTCCCTCTCCTTTAGTGATAGGACAAGGTTAGGAGTTAAGTGATAGGACAAGGACAAATGTCTTTAAACTAAAAGAGGGCAGGTGTAGATTAGATATAAGGAGGAAATTCCTTACTCAGAGGGTGGTGAGGCAGTGGAACAGGTTGGCCAGAGAAGCTGTGGATGCCCCATCCCTGGAGGTGTTCAAGGCCAGGCTGGATGGGGGTTTCGGCAACCTGGTCTGGTGAGAGGTGTTCCTGCCCATGGCAGGGGATTGGAATTAGATTTATGGTCCCTTCCCACCCAAACCATTCTATGATTCGATATGATAAATAAGCCCAATGTTACTTTTTACATATCTACAGGAAAGATTTGCTACACTTTTCTGGCAACTGGACAAATTTTACAGAGCCAAAGAGATCTCATTATATGAGCCAAAACTCAGTACTTCCCTTTCACCAAATACTGGGATTCCTCCAAACCTCTATCTTGCTACTGCAGATAGGAACATGAACAGCTGAATAAAACACAAATTCACAGTGGTCATATGCTGTGAACACGAATATGTAAGAGGTCTGACATAAATGTTGCCAGCAGCTAGTGTCTCTAAAGGAGCCAAAAACAGCAGCTGAGGATTCACAGGCTGAAGGGCAGCCCCAGCTTCCCCGTTCTTAAGAAGCTGCAGTTGCTGGGAATACAGCATTCCAGAACAATGTATACTGTTATTAAAAAAATTCAATTTGTCCCTTGTCTAGTGGCTAGATATACTGCACATAGCTTTACTTACCAGACATGCAAACACAATTACGTATCTGTAAAATGATTACAGATCATACAGGGAGAAGGGGAGAATGAACAAGTGTAAAGATTTCCTTCTTTTAAACAGAGAAGTGAAAATACAGATAAAGTCTAGAAAGAGAAATGGACTCTCTGCTGGAAATACTTTATATGAGTGTGCAAAGAACTACATCTGTCAAGCTGCAATTGGAACAGCTCCTTCCTATGTCTTTCACCACTTCCTCTAGAAATATTGTGTATGCCTTACTTAATTTCATTGCAGACATAATTCATATGTACTATTCATCAAATGACATGAAGGAGGAGGGTGACTTTTTCACGTGAACAAAATGCATGGAGATGACAAAAAACATGTAGGAAAGGGAAACAGAATCTAGAATTGCACTCAAATATTTCCCTGCATCTACATCAAAGCAAGATCTGCATCACAGCCAGATGCCCAGCCCTCAGAAGTAGGAGGCCATACCCTACCCACATCCTGTGCTCATATAAAACACCTAATCTGGCTTTGCAAGGAGAGTAAACCAATGACAAATTTTACTAACTCCTTTTCAGGCAGTGACCTGGAAATCTTGCTGGCAGTTCCAGTTAGTTTTATTCTTGCTGCAACTTCTAGAAGGCGGTAAAGTTCTGTCACGACTGCTCACATCAGGTGCAGACACTGACTCTACGGCATCACAACTGGCCCCACAACTGCACTGAGTCACAGTGTTCAGCTAATGCCACAGTTTGTGTGGCGCCCAGAGGCTTCTGCTCTGCTCTCTACATCCTGCAATGCACACCCAAAGCAAAGCAAAGCATACAGTACAGCAGGTTTTCTGAGGTATACTGTCTCTAGCAGTCCTCTGTCCTGGAAGGAGCTCACTGCTGGCCCCGTCCAGAAATAGGATTTAGCAGTGAAAAGGTTAAGGTGAGTAGCAGGGAAGGAGAAATGTCCATCATGGACACTGGAATGAAAGAGGAAGATTTGTCTGTCAGCAAATTATAGAAAGGGGAGGAGCTGGTAAAGAGACTGCAACCACTTGCTCTCTAGCAAAAGGCCAACGAGAGCAAGGCTGCAAAGAACTGGCACCAATGTGAAAGCTTAGCGCCTGAGAAGAGGACAAGTGGGACATTTCAGCAACTCCACTGAGGTAGAAGAGCAATTCTGGTACAAGTTAGCGTTGTTCTGA
Organism: Stictonetta naevosa; assembly: GCA_011074415.1. Taxonomy (NCBI): domain Eukaryota; kingdom Metazoa; phylum Chordata; class Aves; order Anseriformes; family Anatidae; genus Stictonetta; species Stictonetta naevosa. The sequence goes on from CM021729.1 coordinate 36,180,724, forward strand.
AATGGTTGCATGCACAACGGTGCTCTCCCAAGGAGTTATGCCTTCCCCTTTTGTGTACAAACTAACCACAGTCCTTGGCTTTATATGCTGATATACAGATTTTATACCCATATACACCAACAAGGCTAACACCCTGTAAACAGTATCACAAGATCAAGGTTTAGAAGAATCATCAAAGCCCCAGTGCCCAGGTCCATTATCAGACTGGTGTCTAATACAAGACAGCTTGCAGGTATGTATTAGGAGACAGCATTTAACTGAGGAGTATGAGTACAAAATACACGTAAACAGCAATCCTTTTTCCATTTTGCTACTAATTTTTGAAACGAGGGAGTTCAGTGCATTCTCACGGTTACTAGAGCTTTGAGTGGTAACCTTGTGAAGCAGAGCCAGCCAGGAGCTGTTGCCACTCAGAGACAAGTCACTGCAAGAAGCAGGTTCTCCCGTACCTGAGATGCTTGTTGCCTTCTGATTTTCAAATGTTACAAACAAGACAATACCCTGGTCTTTGCCAGAATATCATCAGTTAATTATTTTGTAAATACCCATTTCATAAATGAAGGTTCAATATCAACAAGGCATGATTTTATATAAGTGCATGAGTAACTGATATCTGTCTGTCCATATATGCAAAAATACGAAAAGTAAAAGGTATCACAGAAAGCATGGAGAAACAAATTTTGAAATGCCACACTTCATTAAGGAGGCAGAGATATATAGATCGATGGGTGGACCAACCCATCTTTGGAAAACAAATCATTATGGTATAAAAGCAAGTAAAAATCTTAGTTGTGGTTGCTATCCAGAGCAACACTGAATATTTGTTCCTTGGGTCCCATTCCTTTTACGTATAATGAATAAAAAAAAAAAAAAAATCAAGCTCCTTTTTTCTTTTCAGTATTATTATTCAGTATATCATATTACTCAGTATGGAAAAATAACAGCAACAAAGTTACAACAGCAACAAAGTTATGGTCTGGTAACACAAGCCACTCAATCGCAGTAAACCTAACTGTATCAACTATTGTATTCAGTCAATATTCAAAATATGCTATCAACCTATCTGCTAATTTAAGAACTGTTTGGTTTGTTAGAAATTACTATTTTTTAAAGTTTTTCTCCCCCTAAGCTGAAGAAAACTGCAAGGGTAAAATTCCAGTCATTCATTCACTAGCAATTAATGAATTAGTCCACTATTTCAGCAACATATTACAATAAATCTGATTTATTTTTGTCATTCATTCTCCAGTTCTCCTGTCAGTAATTCATCCTTATTCTCTGCTGTACCCAATGTAGTATTTCATCATTTTCAACACAATTTCTTTCCAAGTGACCAGTACTAGCACAACAAACTATGGAAAAAAAAAATATATATATATATAAATAATATATATATATGAGTAAAATAAATTTAAATTTACCAGCCCTTCTGGCTGTGATCTTGGAGCCATGCCGCAGTAATCGAATACACACTTCCTTGCTACAGTGGTTAACCATCCGTAAATGAATGCTTCTCTTGGTTTGGATTTTTACAAGGCATTTCACCATTTTGGCTATGAATCCGTGTTCTCAAAATCTTGTAAAGTCTCTACCCATACTGTCTCTGACCTTTTATTGCATTTCCACTGAGTTTTAAAAGACTAAGTCCCTCTCAATGAATCAAATGACAAGCTTCTAACATGGACAACAAAAATATCCCAGCAGGGAACAGAATGAGAGGTTATTTTTAAACATTTCCACATGCCTCATAACGTACAATACGAACTTCCACAGCATCCATCTCAGTTAGCAGTTGCTAGCATAACAGCTGAATCACACACACACAAGCATAAAAATATCCAAGGCATCAAAACACATTGCATTGAAACAAAAGGCCAGCATTTAGGGACTGTTTTTCACAGAACAAAATGACATTGCAGCCATTACTTTTCTAAAGAGCTTTAATTTGATAACTGATGTCAATTTCCCCAGTGCTACCTGGAAAATACTTGTGGAAAATGTAGTAACAAAAGGAAAAACCCCATGCTATGCTTAAAAGCCTTAGTCAGAGGGGAAACCAGTAAGATGAAAATGCTTTCATGTCAAGCCTAGCATCAAAGCTAACCTACTTGTGAGTAAACAAGAAGAGAAAAATCCTAAGTTTAGGAAAAATGGCTCTGCACAGGGGCTCCAGTTCTCAGTTCTGGATAACTGTTGAATACCTTCACATTCACCAGAGAGATGTGTTGCTTTAGAAGGCTGGCCATTTCTCTGCTCCTCTGCAGCACGGATATGCAGGATCCTAAAAAAAGGCATGACACATAGATGCTGACTGCTGATAACTTGCTCCAGCTGGAAGCTGGAATGCAGCCACGTGCACAGTGTCACGCTGTTCCAGTGGGAAAGGAGTTCTTACCAGGTTCACTGAAGCCACAGAGAGAAGGGGTGTATGGGGGGACATAGGTTCTCACTTCTCCAAATACTTACCTTTAATGTTTGTACTGCTTGAGTCTGTTATCTGGCATCCCTGTTCTCTCTGCACCACAAAATCAACGACATGCATGCAAATACATGGGAAATAAGGGAGGAAGGGAACTGTCCTGCAAATGTGTGTTCTCTCATGAAAGATGTCTACTTCAGTGGAACTTTTGGGAAAGTATTTGTGGTGTCTTTGTGGTGGCTCCTTTCCTCTGCCTCCCAGGCCCATATGAATATGCAGCAGTGCTCATTTTCAGTCCTTCCTCCTGCAGGGCAAATGCTCAAACTTAAGGAAAAGCCTAACTGAGGACACAAGGATCACCTGGAAAAGGCTGTAAATGACTTCCAACAGAAACACATTCATATATGTAAGTACACGTATATCATTTATGTTTTACATAACCATGTTCTTGTAAAAAAGAAATGCCTGAGATTCAAGACATTGCCCACAAGACCATGTATACAAAACTAAGTGTGATTTCTGCTGAAATACTGTAGCTGAGTCAGCAACTCTTTGTCTTTACTCTGGCACTGGCAGTGAATCCTGCATAATGGTTGGAAGACACTTTTCACCAATGATTTTTCAGAAGAGGAGCCTGAGGAACCTGTTTTTTCTCCTGCAGGGCTGCCTGGGACTCTTTTTTGTTTGTTTTTCTCTAGCAGACAGACAGGAAGGCAATATTACCAGTCTTAGTAACTTTTTGGTTTTGCAGCTCTGTCCACTGTCCTCCTTCCTAAGTTGCTATTCTAGACTGATACAGCTAAAATGGTAACCACTGGCAGAAACTGTGTTAGAGAGACCCTTACCATTCAAGTAGAGTTTCAGGGTATGCTGAAAACAGTAGATGGTTCTGTAACTTCTCTTAAAATCAAAAAAAAAGTGTTTTAAAAGGAAGAAAAAAAAAATCCCCTCCCAAAAGCAGAAAACTATGACCAATAAAACACTCTTCAAAGCTGATACACTTCCCAGGCTAATTAAAACAGTGAACAGGTGTGATGGTTTCACCCTAATGGCTAGCTAAACTCCAGCACCCTGCCTCGCTCAATCCCCTTCCTCATCAGGACAGGGGAGAAAAAAAATGGAGGAGGGCTCAGGTCTTAAGAACAGGCAGATCACTCATGAACTACTGTTAAGGACAAAGCAGACTTGGCAAAGGGAGATTAATATAATTCATTGCCTATCACTAGCAGACTAGAGTAGTGAGAAACTAAAAGCAAACTACAAACACCTTCCCTTCATCCATCTACTTCCATCTCCTCCCCCTGAGCAGTGCAGGGTAATGGGAGCTGTGGTCAGTCCCTAACACTTCGTCTCCACAGCTCTCTCATGGTCCCTCTGCCCCTGCTCCCCATGGGGTCCTTCATACGGGATGCCGTCTTTCCCGAACTGAGCCTGTGGGGGCTGCCCACAGGCAGCAGCTCTTCAAAAACTGCTCCCATATGGGTCTGGACCATGGACCATCCATCAGGAGCAAACTGCTCCGGCTTGGTGTACTGGGTTTAAGTGGCTATGTTCTGGTAGCAGGGGGGCTACAGGTGTGGCCTCTGTGAGCAGAGCCCAGCAGCTGCCACATGTCAGGGCAGAGGCAGCCCCAGCCAGCTCCAAAAGGGACCCGCTGCTGGCCAGAGCTGAACCTGTGCACAACCCTGGTTAGGCCTCTGGGAGAGCAGACTGAAGAAAGGGAAAAAAATGCTGTGTAACAACTGCAGCTGGGAGAGGAGTGAGAAAATGTGAGAGAAGCAGCCCTGCAGCCCCCAAGGTCAGTGCAGCAGGAGGGCAGGAGGTGCTCCAGGCACGCAGCAGCAGTTCCCCTGCGGCCTGTGGAGAGGCCCCTGGTGGAGCAGGCTGTCCCCCTGCAGCCCATGGGTCCCACATGGAGCAGATCTCCACGCTGCAGCCCGTGGAGGAGCCCCCGCTGGAGCAGGTGGACGTGGCCTGGAGGAGGCTGCGGCCCATGGAGAGCCCCCGCAGGAGCAGGCCCCGGGCCGGAGCTGCAGCCCGTGGAGAGGAGCCCACGCAGGAGCAGGGGTCTGGGGGGAGCTGCCGCCCACCCGTGGGGGACCTGTGCTGGAGCAGTTTGCTCCTGGGGGATGGACCCCGTGTTATGGAGCCATGTGGGGGCAGGTCTTGAAGAGCTGCTGCCTGTGGGCAGCCCCTGCAGGCTCAGTTTGAGAAGGACCACATCCCGTGGGAGGGACCCCATGTTGGAGCAGGGGATGAGAGTGACCATGACGGAGCTGTGGAGATGAAGTGCTGTAAGACTGACCACAGCCCCCGTTCCCTTTTCTCCTGCATCCCTCGGGGATGGGGGGAAGGGGAATGTAAAGAGGGTGGATGGGGGTAAGGTTCTTTTAGTTTCTCACTGTTCTAGTCTGCTAGCATTAGGCAATAAACTACATTAATCTCCCTATTCTGAGTCTGTTTTGCTGGTGATGGTAACTGGTGAGCTCCAATAAACTTCCTGACCTTATCTAAACCCACGAGCTATTTTTTTTTTCCATCATATTTTCTCCCCCTGTTCCGTTGAAGGGGAGCAAGGTAATGTCATCGTGGAACTTAGCAGCCCATCAGTATTAAGCCAGCACAGTGATCCTTTGTAATATCCTTTGTAATAGTGTAAAGTGGAGCTGTTGCAGTGGGTTCATCTGGCTAAGATGAACAGCAATAATCTGCCTTATAAGAAAGCAACTAGAAGCAAATCAGCTTCAAAATTAGCAGCTCCTACAAATTTCTGATGATGGGCTGAGAGGAGCCCCCAGAGGAATACAGTAAACATCTGGAAATCTGAGAATTTTGAAATACGATAAACGAAAGATGGCAGAGCTTATTGCCATTTGCACTAGGTACTGTTTTTTGTTTTTTGTTTGTTTGTTTGTTTGTTTTTTAAAAAAAAAAGCTGTTTTCAGAACTCATAGGGCTAAACTACGTGGTCAGAGACTGTAAATCTGAGTTAGTTTGTTGAACATAGATATAATGATGCATACAAAGATCTCAAGATCTCCTGATTGCATGACACACTTTAGAAAACCCCCAGAAATTTGTAAGGCAAAGTGCACAGTAGAGGAACTTACAAGGAGCAGACTTTATTCCATAAATGAGAGAATTATCTCATCATTAAAATTTACCAAACAATTAGTACAAAATTATAATAGATGTGGCCTGAGCTAAGGATGCTCATTTTGGCCTCAACTAAGTTTAATGGAAAATTAGGAAAATTGAATTATCTTGCAGACCACAGAAATCTAAAAATAGAACTTATTTTATTTAGAAACACAGCTAAGAAATCTGATGGCCTCCAACATACTGCAATTTACAATTTTTTATTAGATATGCATGCACACGGATACCAACAGCTGACAGGCAGTGATTCTGCCAACTTCAAGGGGGAAAACTGTTTCATACTATATGACACAAGACATTTCATGATTCTCTCTATCTGACATACTAAGATAAATTGTGTCTTTTTTATCCAACAGGTATGATTTTAAAAATATTATTTTATTATTTTAATATTTAATATTATTTTATTCTTATTTTAAAAATAAGAATGTCAAAAGACTGTGTACAGTTCCACTGTACATAAAGACTTATCACTAAAACCTTTTTCTAATAAAAATACAGTGCAACAACACTAATTTGTGCACAGGAAAAAGTGGACTATGCTATCTGCTACAGTGTTCTTGCTGTATAATGTGTGAAGATATATTTAACATTATTTTGTATTTTACTAGCGTATTTTTAATATTTATGGCACGATAATAAATAAGGGACCAATATTTCACATTAATGCCTAATCTGTAACCACAGAAGTTCCAGATGCCTCTGCTGTGGAACTGAAGCTTACAGAATTCACACACACAGACAGAAAACCAGACATACACAATAGCTGGTGTGTGCTCATTCCCATATATTTGTTGGATGCAACAAAGACTCCATATTGTAAAGGGAAGATATTGTTAATGCCAGGTAATTGCCATTAACGTTGTACTTTATACTTCTGTGATACACAAAAGTAGGTTTATTTTAATACAGAGTCGCTGCAAATTTTTATATGTAGCAATGAGTATCTGTTAAGCACACATCCTTTTTTGACAGACAGCTACTAGTACTGAATAAAGGGTATGAGTTCCTCATACACAACTCAGATGCACAGACATACATCTTCATAAGAAAAGAAAATGAAAAAAAAAAACAAAAAAACAAACAAACAAACAAAAAAAAACACAAAACACTTTAAAATATCATCCAGCTCAATGAGGACATCTAAAAAGTGTGGAACTCTCTGGGAAAGAAAAAAATATGGTGCATGAATTTTAACCAGAAGGAATTTAGAATATGTCTGTACAATCGACTATCTCTTTTCTAAACTACAATTTGAGGTAGACCAACCAATCACTGAAGCATGCTACTTCCACTTTGAATGCTCCAAAATCAAAAGTTAATGTCACCAAGAAAATAATTCCTGTTTGAAACCTGAACACACACATATCAGATGACTTAGAAGAAGTTTTCATCACATAGCAAAACCACACTTCTGAATCTTAGAGGTATTATTAATATAATATATATTAATGTGTAGTAGAGATACAGTTTTTAATTTTGGGAAGTGAACTACGCAGATAGGTGAAGCCTTGCTTGCAGCTGGTGCTGAGAAATCCAAAGACAATAATCACCAAATTCAAAATAATTGCCAGGTGATCAAGCCAGGAACTAATCTACATTACCAAATCAGTGAAAGAAGGCATCCACACAATTGCTACAACAACACCAAAAGAAATCCAAGGTGTTCAATTGCACTGGCAAAAAAACTGGCAAAAAAATAAGGAACATGGAAAGAACCTAATGGGAACATTCAAAACGACCTAATTCGGCCATGTGTGACAAAGATAAATTTTGCAAACACACTCCTTGATACAGGTGAAATTTGTGTAGCAGAGTGCCTTTAAAAGAATGTCTTTACATTTCAAAAGGAAGACAGACATATCAAAGTGGAGAAGGGAAGCACATAATGCAAGAACATGGTAGAGATTTGAGAAGCTCAGGTATTAGAAACATACAACATACAACATACAAGCAACATTACAGGGAGAGACTCAGATGTCAGAAGCTGTGATGCTAATGCACAAAACAGCTATTTTTAAAAAATATATATATATATCTGGAGTTTCATTCAATTTCTGTAAATGAAATACAGACATCAGACATGAAGCCACAGATCAGACCACAAAGAGGAACAAAAAATCAGTGAACAAAAGAACAAAAGTAAAATGTTCAGGATGTCCAAGGACAAAAAAGGGAAATACTAGCATTATTTCTGGAGATAGTTCATTTCCTTGGAATACCTCAACAAATATCTAAATATCTATTAGAACCAGGTGGAAGTTAAAGAAGACAGGATGTGATTAAAATGATATAAAATGTGTAGTCATTACCAGAAAGAAATCTATAAAAACATTAATCCAGAGGCATACTGTTTTCTGTTCTTTTTTTTTCCCCTGTAAAACCTGAGAAATCCCAAGAAAATCACATCTTAATATGTATTATATGTAATATATATTAATATATTAATAATTTTAAAAATGCATTAGCTATAATTTACTTCAGCAGCAAGTATACAGCAAAATACTGAAAACAATTTTTGAACAAATCTCTGTTCTTCTTCAGGGCTTTCATAAAAAGCAAACAATTTAACTGATCAACAAATTAAGAATTTCTGGGTAGTTCTTGATGCTGTCACAAAGCATTTAAAAACTTAACAAGGAATATTAGGGTGATGGTTGGGACAGATGAACTTGAAGGTCTTTTTCAACCTTGATAATTCTATGATTCTATGACATACATCATCATCAGTCTTGTAGTTCTTCTTAACCCCATTTGCTAAGACTAATTTGGATACTACACATTGGGCTTGGCATCTGAAAGTGACTGCACCATCAGTGGGGCATCAGCTCCTTGATCCTGAATCCCAGTTCTGAAATCCGCTGACATTTGAGTGCCAGTGTCTTACACAGAAGCCAAATACTATATACAGCTGACATCAAAAATGCAGATATTCTGAGCTTTCAGCAATTTTCCATTGGCATACTTAACTGTCTAATTTGGTAAAAGGGATACCTGTCTGGTGTCTAGCCTCTTAGCTAATTCAGCTACGTAATTATAATTTAAAAAGGAAACAATTATGCTTAAGTAAGAATACCAATTCAAATCTGTTTAAGTTCATAATTGGACACCTGTGTACAGCCTCTAAGGGCAGAATGAAGAATTGCATCTTGAGCAATGAGACATCAACAGACAAACTCAAGATATTTTTGCTGCCAGTTTAACAAATGCGTGTTTTCAAAACCTCTTACATAAGTGCTAACTGCTAAAAAAACTACTATAATGGTGTTGCAGACATCTATTATCCTTCTTCCCACAGAGAGCAGTTGTTTATGACCATTCTTTAGTGAGCATACACTTTCTTGTATGTCAGCAAATCCACTGGACAATTTGGGATTTTTGGAGGACAGTTTCCCTTCAGCATGACAGATGGAGTAGATTTGTAAAGTTGACATTTCATAAGGAAGGATGGCTGGGCTATTGTTGCTTTTTAATATTTGTTGCATCATGGGTTGGATTTTTTTTATTTTTTTTTTTATTTTTTTCCCCATCTGAAAGGATTATCGTAAGGATAACAAGGCAGGTTGCTCAAAATCCCCTACAGATTCTGTTAGCATCATTTCTGATTGACTTGTTCCCTAGCAACATGAGAGTAATTGACACAAAATCTTCTCTCTTACACAGCAGTTACTGTTCATTCAGTTTCATACTTTCAGACAGAGCCAACTCAGAATTAATCTCTCCAGCAGCCGAAGGAGCAGAGGTGCTTATTCAAGACAGCAATTGAAAAGGGTAACACTGCAGTCATTGTATTTTTGGCCTTGTGATTTGCTCATAATATGTGAAGCTGATATAAAATTAAGAAAAAATAAGTTTTGCTCAGATAAAAGAGAAAACTGTGCACTGCCCTCAGTCTGCCCAAGGCATGTTCAGGCAACAGTGCTGTTGTCAGCCTTGCTTGCCGATGAGCTGCCTGGCCCTTCCTATGCAGCACACTGCAGCACTGTGTCAAGGTCTCTGCCATCAGCAGCTGGAACATCACACGCATAAGGCCACACCTTGTAGAAGTATGTGCATGGTTGCTGGAAGATGCATAAGCCAACCCACACAGCCCAGAGAGAGCTGACCTGCCCTGCAGCCACCTCTGGCGCGGCTGCACTGTGCTCAGCAGCATTTACAGGCACTTCGGAAAGCCCCCCAGACTGTGTGCCCCAACCTCAGGCCCCAATATCTAGAGAGATGCCAAGGCTGTTTTACATGTGTAACACATTAATAAAGTCTGCCAGTGTGGTTTAGTCAGTCCCAGGACCAGCTGCCTTCCCTCTCCCTGCTGACAAACTTTTGTTCCTGCCCTTGCTGGCCCTCTCTGATGAGCCTCTTAAAGGCTGAGCCAGCAAGAACTGGGACACTGTACAGTTAAGGGTTGGCTTTTTATTATTACTAATATTTTAAGTCCTTGTGTCAGCTCACTCTGAGGTGATGAGTGCTGGTGCAAGGGAGAAGATGGGAAACTACAGCAGAAGGATGTATGAGTGCATGTGGGGAGGTTGGAGAAGGACCAGCATCAGTGTCCGAGCTGCAGGATCAGCTTAAACTGCAATTTGAGCAATATAGTCAAGCTTACTGCAGGGTAATCCCATACAAGAGCTAAGCACTGTTACATTGCAGCTGATGGTATTTAACTGTACATTCATAACATCTTCTACAGAAAATCCAACAACAAATGTTTGTACTGAATTGTAGAAGTAAGAACAATCTGCTCACCTAAAAGGAAAGATGACTTTCCAACTTATGTAATCTATGTATTTGAAGCATAGCCGCACTCCGTGGTGAGCATACAGCAATGATTAGTCAGCAGTTTCCAGAAATGGATTTCATTGTTTACGGTTGTAAGTATAGCACAAGCAGCAAGCTGTTATTACTCTTCAGTGGTGGGAAATGCCTAGCAGGAACACAGTAGCTTGATACTTGGCTGACAGAAAGTGAATTCTCACAAGATACAGGTATGTCACAGCAGAGGTAAATAAGTAACAGTTAAAATTAACTACCTGTCATCAGCTCTTACTAATAATAATTATAATCCACGTACACAGACAATTCATCCTATTCTTACAAGACTTTGTGGACTTTGTGATGAAACTCCAAAAAATGAACAAAACAGGATTTCACATATGACTACTATGAAATGAAACTCAGAACATACGCCCATGGAAAGAAATTCACCTGCAAAACACTCAGCTGTTCTGTTTCCCAAGAATTGACCATAATAAAGCAGCAGTAAAGGTTGTATTTCCCAAGGTCTGAAATGATTCAATTATTATATCTCAAGTACGAACCACGGGTAGATTTTGTTTAGTTAGTTGTTTTCCTTTTTCATTATGAACAATGCAATTATCCTCACTTAAACTGGCTAAGATGTTCGTACCATTATTCGTAATGAGTGCATTTCAGAAAGATAGGCATTCAACGTGATTTTTAAAATATCATGGAATTAACACTTGGAAATCCCTGTTATACAAAATGCATTTGAACTGATCATCAGATAACATCCCTTTTTAGCCATAGAATTAACTTAGTAGAATCTTTTTTCCAAGCATTAGAACAGAAATTAATATAAAAGGGAACCAAAATGAACACACTATCTAGCAATAAACTGGAGTTATTGGTTAGTAAAATGGTCCTATATTGAGATTTTTTTATTTTCTGTTAAGTTCCTTTCACTTCACAATCACAAAAAGGATTTTAGAAACAGAAACTGAATAGCAATAATTTTCCTCACAGTATACTTTGCATGAAGCTTGTGCACAGTTCTTTGAGCTGGCGATCATTTCTCAGTGTGACGTACAGAGCCTTAATTGTGTACTCCTAGTGGAAATGATTATTTTTTTTCCATATCCCTGAGTCAGTAATACACCTTTACATTTTTCCCATTTATTTTCTAATACGTACTGTTAGCATTTGCCAGGAATCAGGTAAGTGACTCACCTTCATCTAAGGGAACCTCTTCCTCCTCACATGGAGAAGGAAGGAGAGGCTGCAGAGGTTCCATATTAATTATGAGTTGCTTGTTCAGAGAGGGAGAGCTGCGACTCTGAGTAATGCTGGTTCTAAAAGAACAGGGAAAACAGGATCAATTTATTCACATGGAAACAACTACAGTCAAATAAACACATCTCACCTCGGAATCATTTTACATAAATTATGATAGGCCTTGAGCTCTGCACCCTGTTTTCAGTAATGTTATGTTGCACCCTTGGCGGATAAAAGACTTTTCAACAGCCGAAGGCTTTGTGCTGATGGACCTCCTTTTCTGCAGCCTGGCTCCTTCTCATCTCATGCAGTACTGCAGTGTGTTGCTCCTCTCCACATCACACAGAAGACATGAGCACTTGGCCTCAAGGAGAGGGAGGGGAGGGAGGATACAAATCATTTTGCTGATGTTGTTCCATTGCCTCTGGGACTGGGTGAAGGATTTGTTATGGCTTGAGCACCACAGACTAAAGAATAAAGCTGGAACAACTATATCCCTGTAGTTAACAGATGAACAGAGCTTTCATTCTCACGTGCCCCAGACTCTGTCTCTACACCATGCCTCCAGGTGCTCAGGCTCGTTTTCTTTCTCGTCTTAGTTGCCTCTAACAGGCTTTCCTGGTAGCAGGTGCTGAACTTTCTCAGGGAAGTGTAAGGAATGTTGTTGAATTGTTTCAGTCACATGGCTAACTAGCCTAAAATCATATTACTGAGAAAGTAAAATGGCTGTTCTTTTAATCTACCTAGGGCCTACATGACACAGGCCTGGAGCAAGAATCCTGCAATAAATCTGAACCATTACATTTAAAAATACTTATTTTTGACAAAAGCAGAAGGAAAGAGGATTCTTCTTGACTTCAAGGGTATATAGCTTTGCATTCACTATAGCATAGGAATACTGTTTATGTTGTGTTCTCTTCATCCATCTTCAGTTTTCCCAAATTAGGCTCTGTCTTAAAATCACCAGATAAAGAAAAGGCAGCAGACCCAGGAACAGCACTGAAGTTTCACAGAATACACAAAGACAACTCACAATCACACACACCGATACACACACTGAGTAAAATACCTTTTGCAAGTCAAAAGAAGGGACTGAGTGTTGCGGAGGGTTTAGGTAAACTCAGGACACAGCTGTCCAGCTCTAAGTCACTTTATATGTCAGTAAGTACTCTGAAGATTAACAAGCTTTCTTGCTCAATTGCCATGATTGTTCATTAACATATACCAAAGCAATATATGTCCTCATTTGCATTATGTGAGCAGTCACTAACGATTATTTAGTTTAAATTTTCACTATCCAGAGAAGTTTTCCACTGACATGACTGTAATTACTGCAGGCTTATTGTGTGGCCCCTGATCTTTGTGCTTGTTGAAACAAGCTATCAAGCAGTTCCCAAAATGGGAGTTGTGCCTGCTCACAGCATAAGGCTCCTACTCATTTACAGGGATCCCTCCTTCAGGCGTGCTTTGGAAGCAAAATAAATTAAATCACTGAGTATATATTTTTCAGAAGAATTTCCTGCTGCGTTAATGTTGTATGAGTACACACTCAAGTAGGTTTTCAGTCTATAGTTATTTAAGTGTAATATCTGAACACAACAACTTTGTGCAGGAACCACCTCAGAGTTATTTCTCTCTCAACACAGCCATGGCTTTTGGGGGAGGGATTGTGAGCAGACTAAATATAATTTTTTAACTTACACTTTCAACCATGCTATTTCCTCTAAATGTTTTGCACCTGAAAATGGTACGGTTTCCAGGCTCCAGATCCTCTTTCAGAGTCTGACTTGTTTCTAAAGCCTGATTATACAATACATATATTTGAGCTGCAGCTCTGCTGTATCTTTTGCTTACTTCTATACCTTTTGTATATCTATTAGGTCAGGCTATCTGCCACTGTCTCCCATTTCAAAATCTGCATTATAAAAGCACTTGACTTCAGGAGACTTTTTCTTAGTCAGTTTAAAAAATATAAATTTGGAGTTACCATAATGCAAGCATTATTAAGAAGGTTAAACATAAAAAAAAAAATAAGATTTCCTATTTATGAGTATTAGATCTGTGTATCATTGTTCTATAAAATTATTCCACCTCTGACATGTTTCTTTATATACAGTGAGAGTTAAAACAATGTGATCTTTAAATATTGAAAGCAAATTAAAATATATGTTAAAAATATTTTTCCTTAAAAATCTTTTATCCTATGTATAAAAAAAAAGAACCCTTATGGAAGGTGAACAATAAGAGACTTCTTTTTCTGAGTAACTAACTTCATTTAAAATGTATTTGTACATCCAAGCATTCTACCCTGTCTCAGTGATGTACCTATATTCTGCCTTCTATGTTCCCAGTTAACACTTCCTAAGACCATTACTTTCACCATTTTTAAATGTAATTTCCAAAAACATGTACAAATGTATCCCTGCATGTATTTATTATTAATTCCATGGTAGGGCTGTACAACGTATTTATATTTTCTGCAAATATATTCCTATGCTTTAGTAAAGACAACCCACATTTCTCTCAACTATAGGTGAAGAAACTATACTCAATTAAAAATAAACCCAAAAGCCTCCCTACTCCCTGACCAAAAACAAACAAACAAACAAACAAACACAATAAAACTAGGAATATACCTGCAGAATATTCAGAAAATTAAGTAACTATGGTCGGTCTCATGTTGCACCAGGGGAGATTTACATTGGACATTAGGAAGAATTTCTTCACAGACAGTGTGGTCAAGAATTGAAAGGGGCTGCCTAGGGAAGTGGTAGAGTTCCCTTCCCTAGAGGTATTTAAGAAATATGTGGATGTGGCACTAGGGGACATGTGATGGGACCCAGTAGGTCAGGCTGATGGTTGGATTTGGTGACCTTGAAGGTCTTTTCCAAGCTAGATGATTCTATGATTCTTATTTTCTTGCTGGCCTTTTTCTCCTCTTTTGAATGACTCTGTTAGCTTTAATTAGGTTTTGATCAAGTTTCACTTTCAGTATGAGTGATAAAATCTAGAATGTATTAGTTTTCTTAGAAAGTCCAGTTGCTTATTTTCAAGACCAGGTTGGACAGGGCTTTAAGTAACCTGGTCTAGTGGCAGGTGTCCATGTCCATGGCAGGGGGGTTGGAATTTCATGATCTTTAAAATCCTTTCCAACCCAAACTATTCTGTGATTGTGTGTGATTATTTCTGACAAGTCTTTTTTTTTCTTAAATACTGAATGAACTTCTTGCATTTTCATCCAACTGGCTTATGGAAAAGCTATCAAATATACCTCTAAATATACCCATCTTCATAAACAAAAGAGAGTCTTACAAAGCTAGGCAGGAACTAGGCAAGAACATAATGAAATGAAAATTTACTCCTCTGCCACAATCATGTGACAACATTCTCTGTTAATAAGCTAATTATCTGACTGATTGATTAAAACTAGGTTTGAAGTATCAGGGATTAACTTCACTTCCCTATGAGACAATACACTATTGTCAAAATTTTGTAACACTGGCAAAATACATTTCCCTAGGCTCACGTGCCTCATTGTGGAGGTTCAGGATGACAGTCATCACATCTCAAAGAGGAAAGAGAATTTCTCTGTGGAGAACAATAATCCTCTTTTGTCCTTAAATTTTAATACTGAATGTAATGACATACCTGTGAACTTCAGGAGGTTCCCTCTGGATTTTAGAGCTTGCCTCCACAACCTCTTTGGCTACTTTTCCACTGCATTAAAACATAAATCACGTATTCAAGCAAATAAGTAGTAAACGAGCTCATTATATGCCATGCACTATATATACACCAGCAACTAAGTTATTTTTTTTAAAAGGGGGTGGAGGGAGGCGAAAAAAAAATCCTGTATAGTTGATATATAATGTCACAGAGTAAAAATTTTGCTGACCACTTATCTGCAAAGCTACTGAAGAAAAAGCAGTGGAATGGAAGGTGTTACTTAGACCATCCCACTACTACACCCCTTTTCCAGAGTTGCCTATTGACAGGGAAGTCAGTCTCCACATTAACCATGCACCCTTATTTTATGTTAACCACACCAAAAGAGGTGTTTCACCCTGTTATGGTGGAACTGTTCTTTGACAGGAGTCTACATTGAGTTTATCTTAGACACTAAAGAGACAAGAAAAATTATTTTGATAATTTTTCAAACCTGGACCAGGATTGAACAGGTGCTCAGGAAGAAAAGGCTTTGATTTGCCACAAGTATTAACTGAAATTTTCTCTTATTTTTTTGAAATGGTTTACCATGAATAAGAAAGTACTCACCTATAACGAAATCTACTGCCCTTAAAAAATATTTTGCTGCTGGACATGGTCTTGATCTGACTGGATTTTGCATACCTTGATGAAAAAGAAAAAAGGCTGTCACATTTTCAGCACAGAAGGACCAGGATATTCAAAAATGAACAAGGCCACTCATAAGCTGCATTAATTTTATATCACAAAGTAATACTCAATAATGTGACTTTCCAATTTTTTTTAGGCCCACCTACAAATTTGAATATAAACTGACACCTAAGCCAATTGAGACAGTGCAGAATGTCTGAACATAAAACAAGTGATCACCTTGATAGGAAAGCATGACTATGAAATGCGGATACTTGCTACATCTCCAGGGACTTTCATTCTTAGGATGAAGGAAGACTCATAAGCCAACAACCGTGAGGAAATGTTTAGCCTAGAGGAGGACAAAATGGCTCTTTCCACTTTCCCACTAGTAAAACATATGAAGAATACAGAAGCAGTAATATTTGTCTTCAACAGCACTTGCATTCCTGGTAACTCTATGCAGTCAACTTCTCAGTAGCCCGCATCATGCCATACCACTCCTCCCTAACCACAGAGCATCATTTTACCATAACAATCAGAGTTTGACCTACACAGATCATGGAAGAGACTTGTCGTTTCCTTGACATACTGTGGCTTCAAAATGGCAAACTGATTTTATATGTAGTCTCTCAATCTCAGACCCTAGTAGACAATATTCTGTGATTTATAACTAGTTGAAAATAATCAAAACAGTTAACCTGGAGCCTAGATTGAATCAGGATTAAAGCTCCATTTTCAAAATGAATAAAGACCCATTTTTCACAAAGAGATTATGATCTTATCTTAAATTTCAAGTCTCAAGCTGTTCTAAGTAGAGGAGAGGCCCAAATCTAATTAAGGCAGTGTTATTATCATGAATTCCTTGCAGGACTTGACCATATTTGTTCTAATCAGAATATGTTTTTGGTATACAGAACATAAAGAGACAATGGGGCTCTAATATAGACCCTAAAATATCTAATGTTGTTAAGTAACTAACAATTGCAATACACAGTTCAGTTTCTCTGTATAAACTGTATAAACACTTCTTCTGTTGGAAAACTACTGTCTTAAGTACATCTTCAAATTTTCTTTGGTTTCTGTTCCATGCTTGGAGGATTGGCATTATTTTTCTGCACTTTGCATTAACTATTAATCGTTAATCAGCCTGTCCACTGAATATCAACACCAGTCTTTACTGAATTAGTCCTCTTCTAAGACCCACCAAAAATCAAATAGGCAAGCATAATTTTAAGTAACCATACTGAAGAAATAATTCCATAATAGCACCCTGGAGACATTTGAGAAGAAGAGTGAGACATTCTGCTGGGTTTATGTGTCAAGGTTTTTGTATCCCAAGATGCTGCAGGGGATGGCCACTGTGAGAACAGACCAGGGGCTGCCACCATGCTGGACAGAGTCAGTCCCAGCTGGCTCCAAAGCAGACCCACTGCTGCTTCTGTGCTACTGTAAGGGTTAAAAAACCACTGTGCACCAGTCGTGAAAGAGAGAAGTGAGGAAAAAAAATGCAAGAGAAACAACCCTCAAGTCACCAAGGTCAGTGAAGAAGGATGGGGAGGAGATGCTCCAGGTGCTGGAGCAGATTCTGCCGCAGCTCATAGAGAGAACAGTGGTGGAGCAGACATCCAGACTGCCACACAGGTAGGACCCCTCCTGCTGGGGCAGATGATCCTTCATGGTGAAGGAGGCTGCAGGCCACAAAGAGCCCATGCATGAGCATACTCCTGGCAGGAGCTTGGTGCTCTCCTGTGGAGAACAGTCTGGGGAGAAGAGCCCAAAATGGAACAGGTTTTCTGGAAGGAGCCACAAACCATAGCAGGCTCATACTGGAGAAGTCTGTTCCTGAAGGATTTCACCCCACACAGAGGATCCATGCTGACAGGTTATTGACAAACCTGTGGGGAGTCACCCATGTTGGAGCAGTAGCTAGAGGACGGTACCCCATTGGAGGGACCCCACACTGCAGCAGGGGAAAAACGGGACAAGAAGCAGCAGCAGCGAGGAACTGTCTACCTGATCATATTCCCCATTCCCTATCCCCACTGCATGGATCTGCACAGAAAGGAGGTAGAAGAGTCAGGAATGAAGGAGTGAAGTTAAGCCTGGGAGGGGGGCAAAGGTGATTTTAGCTTTCTCTATGTGTGTTACCACTCTACTCTATTTTTAATGGCAATAAATTAATTTAATCTTCCCAAAGTTGTCTGTTTTGCTCATGACAGTAATCGGTAGGCAATTTCTCTGTCTTTATCCCAATACATGAGCTTTTTCATCTTATTTTTTTCCTGCCATCCTGTGTATAGAGAGTGAGAGACAGGCTGGGTGGGCATCTGGAAGCCAGTAAAGGTCAAACCCAATACAATCATATATTTGTGACCAAAACACAAACAGTTAATATTACAGCCATTTAACAGTAAGAGCAGAGAGATGATATTCCTATGAATACCCCTCAAACATTTACTTTGAGCACAAATTCCTTTCTTCTAAGTGGGAATTGTTTTTTATTCCCCACACTTAGTTGTAGTAATATAAAATAAAATTTACCAAACACCATACCTTACTTTCCTACTTAAATGTACCTTCAAGGCAAAACATTCTCTGATAATTTTTTGTTATTAATTCAGTTTCAAACAGAGTAGATGCTAACATAGAGAAGAATTAGCAGCTGTATTGTAGCACCTCATATTTCCTATTTTTTCAGTGAACACATTAATTGAATAGCTTATAATGATACAGTAATGTATCCCTTAAAATGAAAGAAGGAATATTCTTTAAAATAAAGTGTGTCACTAACATCCGTGTTACAAGACACATTCATCCTGCTCAGTTACAATTTACCTTTACGTCAGCCCCCTTGTGTTGCTATGCACCTACAGAGAAACATATTTATTTATTTATATTTTTTATGAAATATTCAAAATTGCCGTAAAGACAGTCTGAGTAGCAAGAAAAGTTACATGCCCAATGGGAAGTGTTAATAAACAAGGAGAAATATCTAACAAGGTCAGCTGAGGGCAGAAAGAATGCATAAAGGCTTTTTAATGAGGAATTATAGTCAGGATCCTTTTGACAGAATAGAATCTCATTAATTTACAAGCAATTTTTTATATATTAAAAAAAAAATAGATCACGGCTGACATCTTTAAAACCCTACGAATATTTTTAAAACTCACTGCAGTTATTTTTTATTTTATCAACTCTTAATAAGGTTTGGATTTCAGTGGCAGAATCCCACCACCTGGCAGAAGAGCTCAGGGAATCAAATATATCAGATTACTTCCTCTTTTCTCAAAGCATTCAGCAGCAGGGCTAACAGTAACAAGTACATTCCCAAATACAAGTGCAGTACCATGTCCATCCAACATCACACTACAGAGTCACAGAAACAGTGGGAAAAAATGCTTATTCACTCACATAACCCCTCTGCATCTTTCTATTATTAAACATTTTATTCTTGAAATGAAATAATATTGCCTATTAACTTGCATATTTTCTGTTCACTTTTTGAATTCTGCAAATGAAATGAAACATTTCACATTGAACAATCTTCTACCGATATGCACATTCCTTTACTTCTAGTATACATAATGACTTCGGGGTTACATACTTGTAAAAAGCCTGGTTCTCCACCCCACACTTCCAAAGATGCTTGCAGGCTGCTGGTGTTGAGGTATGGAATGTCAGCACAGCCTTTTTCTAAGTGTGGGGAAAAGAAGGAAAATAAAAGTAACAGAAGTTCTGAATTCTGAAAGACCAAATTAGCCATAGCTGCTGGCAATCATTAATAACCAGATACACTGAAGGTCAAGTTTTGCTGTGTACCCTCCATCTATATTTCACCCACAGAAATAAAAACCCTATATAGCTGATAATCAAACTGCTTGGGCAACAGTTTCATAAATAAAACGGGATGCTTTTAGGGGGGTAGAGAAAAGCATATCTACAAGTGTCTTCTAGGATAAATCTGTACCAAGTGCCTTCAAGCCAAAATCAAAGGAGCAAAGGTCTCTATTTTCAATATTGCATGTTGCTGCATTGCTTACCATCCATTTCCCCCATTCACTATGTCCTACCATCAAATCTTCCTTGCACTCACACAAACAGACCCTGCTACCTTGGACACTACTTCCTTCCTCCATTATCTGTTCCTCACCTAGATTGCAATCCAAAACGATAATCTTGCGTAATTTCACGCTGCCCTATGGGGATGTACTGCTAGCATCATGGAGGCAAAACCTCTAGAATTTTAATGACAACAGTCCAACGGCAATAATCCTAACTGCCTAGGACTGACTGCAGGCTATTTAGGTGAGCAAGATTTGAGGAAGTGATCATAATTAAACAAAAATATCTCACTCTTATCAAGGAATCAATGCTCACCAGAGTTTTAATTCATACAGAGATGCTGATCATACCTGGTGTAGAGTGGGTAGGTACAGCTTTTTTTAAAATCCAGTAAAACCTGATGATGCAGATATCAAAACCATGAGCAATCAACACTGCACTGCATGCAGGTTAAGTGAGAAACATCTCAACACCTTGAAAATTCAACATTCTTTTGACAAAGACAATATTCCCTTTCACTTGTACTCCGTATTTTAATTACAATATGAAATGTAGTTATCACCTGTTTAGAATTTTATATTTGGTTTTAAAATGGTGTTATGTTTAAGCTGACTCAAAATCAAGTACAGAATTTCTGTAAAAATATTAAACCTGACCTCTTTCTGAGCTCCAAACACATAAAAAGTCTTCCCTTCAAACTTCAGTTTATAGACATCACACCTAAAAAGAGAAAAATAACTTAAGTATGGGAACAAGAGACAGAACTACAGGTAAGTAACTTGCATGCAGGTTTCACTGATTCACAAACATCAAGCAGGCTCTCAAATGACAGAGCATCAGCAGAAGTCTTACAACCTTTAACATAAAAACATGTAATATTCTTATTTCCTTTACAGCAGAGAAAATAAGCCCAGAGCATTTGTTTTACATCCCTTTTCAAAAAATAAATAATAAATAATAAATAATTTTAGCTTCTGGAAAAAGAAGCGGAAGTTAAAAGTAGACAGAAGGCTATGTTTATACTTTATTTAATATACTTTCTGTAATTCCTCTTACTTCTTAAAATTTTGGAAAATGTTAAGTGATTAAAACTGAGATAAAGGTAATATTCCTAGCATGCATATGCTGCATAAAATGCATACAACTTTTCGGATGCACAACATTTTATCACCAATGTCATCTATACCCTTATTTCTGTGTGGTTTCATATCGCACATCTTGGAAACTGACTCTTACAGCCAGAACACAACGGGAAGAAAAGGAAAAGGTTTGACAGCACTTATTACTAGGTCTTGTGAGTTTCACACCTATGTCAGAATTTAACCCAGCTTCGTAGTCAAATCTAAATATGAAATAATGCTACACCATATTAAGACAATACAGTATCCCATCTTAAACTGTAATGGAAATTTTGTCATTACCACAGCTGAAATGGAGACACCATAGTTTCTCATAAATTTATCTGAAGACTCTGGATGACAGATAGTTGAAATGGGAAAGATTCTTGAGGTAAGAAGAATGATATTCCATAAACTTTCTAACATTTAACATTAGCAACAAAAATGTCTCATTCCAGTAGAAGGACAGAAAGATGAAAAAAAAAAGACAAGCTTTTTAGAGCAAGGGAGAAAAATCTGATTGGCTGATTGCTTTTCTTGACAAACCAATTTGAGGTAAGTTTATGTTCTGGTATGTAATGAAGCATGAAGAAAGTTGCTCGGAGGGAAGTCATATTATTCAAAAATGGGTTTGGGAGACAGGTTACAAAGATGCAAGAACCTTCTACAGAAATCACTCGAATTCTGAATCAAAATATTATTCAGAAAATAAAAGAATTTTTGGAAACAACAATATGAGAATAAATCTTTAAAGGAAACCAAGAATCCAAAACCACTTTGTTTGGTTGAGCCAATGCACAAAAACAATGCATTATCAATACATTATACTGATAATAATTTACAGAACCATTTTTTTTTTATTATTTTTTTTAATACAACCCAAACTAAAATGTATAGAAAATTTTGCTGCTTTTTTTTTTATTGTGCTGGTTAAAGAAGATGTCTTTTGGCATGTCCATCATAATTAATGCCTTTCTTAATGAATATCTAACTCATTGGTCCTCAAAAATCTGTTGAGATTCTGTGGGGCAGGATCAGTAAAACCTGAAGACAAGAAAATCTCAAATATGAATTTGGATTTTTATTGGGTTGTGCAAATTTCATCTAATACCAGTGAAAGCTACTCAGATCTAGGTCTTAGAAATGGAAGGAGCACTACACTGCATCCAGATAAATCTTGGATTGACCTTTCAGTGGCTAGCATTAACACTGAGACAACTTAATGACTTTTCATGTATCACTATTTCATTTTGTGTCTTGTTCATGTGCCAACGGTCTACGTGAATACATAGAGACCTCCAAAAGGTCACATTATCCTTGAGTGGAAACATGAAAAAAACAAAGCGCTATGAAACTCGGCTCCTATGGTGGACACATGCTTGGCAAGAGATATTCTGTCCTTCCTCCACCGTACAATGACAGTAGAGTTGCGTGGATGTTACACCAAAAGCACAAACCACCTAAGCACAGGGCAACCTGATATTACCCCTTGGGAAACTGCAATATGAATACAGGATCACAAATGCATGGTACTTGACAAACATCCCCGGAGCTCCATAGGGAAGCAAAGATTATAGGTAGGACTACACGGACTTCATACCTTTGTACCTGATTTCAGGTTAGTCAGCTCTTAGAAAGGTTTCTATAGGCAGAAAAGAGTCCATGGCTACATAAATAACTGCCTCACCATTTCTTCACTTCCTGCTCATCTCCTTCTCACAAGAAGGGCAAGGAGTACTTCTATGTAGCTGCTGTTAAGACCTGTTAAGCAGCAGGGCTAAAATGAGATTTATTAATGTCTGCACATGCCTGTGCGCAAACTGCACCACATTGTTGATGGCATGGACTTCTCCTGTCGTATCACCTGTGGGAGATCAGTTTTACCTCTTCCTTGTACATGGCTGAGGCTGGCCAACTGTTAAATGTTTTGAAGGAAAAGGGAGAAAGGGGGAAACAGAAGAAAGAGAATGTAAGAGAAAGAAAGAGAGAATAAGAGAAAAAGGAAAATAAGTGAAAGAAAAAAGAAAAGGCAGACAAAGAGGAATTACCTAAGTGTCCACTCCTTTAAAAAATAGGCTGAAAAATAAAAATTCAAAGGTGTTATCACCACATCCTCTGATTATCAAATATGTTCTTACATTGTTTTTGAATTGGAAGGAATTAATTGAATGAGGAAATGGTAATATTTCCAAGAGTCAAATAAAAATGCAGGTGGACTCTTGTAAACTTTTCCAGACATCTCTGTCAATAAGCTTCACTGATGATTTAAAGCAGAGTTGAAAAATTATCTTATTCATTTTAGCATTTGTACATTATGTTGACTAATGCACCCTGTGGAATAATTTTCATTGGAGGAAGAACAAAATCAAATTATTATTATTATACTTGTTATCTAAGGTGCTTTAAAACAGAAACATGATAGGGCAAAAGAAGGAATATTCACATGTTTCACCTTAAAGAAAACAAATACTGGTGAAGATAGTATGAAGAAGGAAAGACACAGGAAAAAAGACTCTTGCATATTAATCTAGTTTTACTTTACATGCTTACCATTTTAACAAATGAATTCGTTTATTCCCCTGAAAAACTACAAATCCTGCAGCTGTAAATCCTAAAAACGTAGTTGTCCCCATTGAGTCCTTGAAAGAGAAAAAAGAAACATAATTTTCCCCTTATCCAGTGAGGTATTGGTATTCCTTACTGACAGCATAAGTTGCAATTGTATTATAGGCTACCTGTATTTTATTTTTCCTTTTCAAAATGAATTTTCTTCCAGACTGTATACTTCTAAAGAACAAAGATTTCTAAAAAACTAAAGTACTACAAGCCTCATTTACTTCTAGGCATTTCACTGATCAACAGAATCTTGCGCTTTGTCTTTATCTACTTGTAGCTCATGGCAACAAAGAATCCCTAGGTATACTTACTAATTTTGTTGAAACCATATTTCTTTGTATGCCCTGTTCTTACTGTGCTGACTAACTACAAATCAGGGATTCACATCAGCTTCGACACTGATATTTTTAAGATGGTTCCTTTGGGAGATTTCTAATGTGAAAGTACTTTTAACAGACAGCATTTACTACAATAAGCAAGTAACTCTTGAATATGAACCAGAACATTTGGTGATATTTCCCTTTAAATTAGGAATTAAAAATAATAATAATAAAAAAAACTTTTAGTTCCACAATAAAAAGTTTGGCTCAAATTCTTTGAGCAAAGAATCAGGTGACTTTGTTATTAACTGGATGTCTTGTCTGTCCCAAGTTCCACACCCTCACCTTGTTAATCTGCTTTATTGTGCCTTACGTTCCATCAAGAAAACAAGAATGGAAAAAAAAAAAAAAAAAAGTGTTTTTTCTTGAGAAACAGCAGAAGGACTGGAAGAAGCACCTTGTGAGGAGCCAGGGAAACATTGTGCTTTGTAGTCCACTTCTGGAAGTCTGAAAAAATTTCCTCTGTCATGGGCTAGGAACCCCTGCATAACCCCTCACAGGTAAAGAGGAGATGCTGAACCAATTTTGATTTGTCTTAAGAGGTGACTGTTTAAAGGCTCTCATCACCAGAGCAGCTAACTGGATAGCACTACACACTTCTGCTGTTCCACCAAATTAGATGACATACCAGCTGGAGTAAAATTAAAAATTAACATTAAAAACTAACAGACTGCAGAGTATGCAAATGAAACCAAGCAACTAAAAATACAAAAGTAAGGGATAAACTGAACTGGTAAATAAAATCACTTTCTTTTAGAGAACCATAAAATAGTCAAGTAGGCGGATATGGAAACATACATCTGGTTCTCCTCTTTGTACACTTAGTTTGCTATTATTCCTAAAATTTGCATATTTAGATGGTGTTTGAAATATTAATCTGCCAAGGTGTAATAATTTCTTACATCTTCTTCTAAGAATAACACTGAATCCTGAAAATCTTGGCAAATACAAAGTATTTAATACCTAGTGCATTTAATGAAATCCTTGCAGTAAATGGAAAGAAACTATCAAGTAAATCTAGTATATCTATCAAAGCTTCTAGCATGACAGTCTACTATATTGTCCTGTGACAGTCTGGCTCCTCTGAAGAGACCTTTTCTTTGGTGCACAGATCTCAATGTTCTTCTATGGCTTAAATGTAATGAGTAGTACTAGGGCAAGTTCTTTTGTAACTGACTGGATAAAAAAAAAAAAAATGCTAAATCAATTCATTTTTATTATTATTATTAAATGCTAATAAAAAGAACTGTTACCTTGCAAGGATGAGGATCAACACCATAAGTTTCCAAAGAATGTGCTTTCAAGAGCAAGTTAAATTCAGCAACAGCTGGGCTTTGACCTCTAAAATTGAAAAAGAAACTGTAGTTTGACAACAAAAAGACCACGTTCTGTTTATAAGATAAAGACAGAAGACTTTTAACATATTTTTTGCAACTAACTGTCCAATGCCTTATCTTTTCAGGTAAATTCTGACTTTTTTCTTCCTTACTTCTGGGATACTGGCATACTATACAGTTAACCAGAATTATCTAATACCCCGCAAGTATTTGTTGTCTTTTGACACATAAGCACAACACCTTGAATATGAAATAAACCTCAGCATCTTTTTTTCCACAAGCTCTTACTCCCAAACTCATTTAAAAGGATTGTCCATATTAACAAACATTCCTTCCAGCACAGGGCATAAACACAGCAATCGTATTACAGCCTACTCAGATGCATGCCTAAATATAGCAGTGCCTGTTACCATCATGATAGTTTAGAATCTGTCAGCATTTCCATTATATGCCCCTATTTTTAGGGTGTCTATAATCAACCATGAATATACACTAAAGCCTGAAACATGACATGCAAGCCTTGGAGTTTTTTTTATTATTTCATTTTAGCTCCTCTAACTCATGTTACCGTAAGTCCTAACATAGACTTGCAATGCCTGCTTGTCAGTGAACTGAGTATTACTTTGTTTAGATATTTGCATGACTAGAGAACATGATTTTGATAGATACACAGTTTTGTGACAAGCACTGCTTAGGACTTTCAGAAAGCCAGACCTCATAAATGCTTCACATGCACATTATCCAAAAAAACGAGGCATAGATAAGTCTTCAAGGAACATAGTAATGGTCATACTTTTATTATACACCTCCATTTTGGCATCCTGTCTCACTCTGTGACCAGCGTCAGCCAAGAGTAGGCATTAAAATAATGTTCTGTGCTATTATGCAGAATACTTTCCCTGTATTTCTGCCAATAGCTAGAAACCAAAAATACTAGCATACAAGTTTCAGTACCCTGCCCAAAGTTCAGATGATCTGAAGATGATGTCCAGCATGTCTGTGAATGTCAAATCCTGTTTTGAACCTACCATGTTGATGCCCTGTGGCAGTATCAGTGTCAATAACCTTTTCTCTTACAAAGTTTTAACTCATGGTCATTTGTACTCCACTGCCCTTCATCTCCCAGTCAATTCCATGATAATTCTTTGGCTTTTTCCTCATAGCTTTTGGGCCTTCTTGCTACTATACTACTTGCATTTCAATTAAGATCATGTGTTGTTGATAGTGCTTAGCTTTTAACTGGGGAAAAATAAAGAATAATAACAAAAAAACAACAACAACAAAACAATTAGAGAAGATATGCCTTTCTTTCTCCTTCATTTTTGGGTCTTTTTCTCAGAACTTTCCAAAGGAAAAGTATGTGTATCCAAGTGGAACAAAAATTATAAATGTGCATTTACACAGCTAAATATTTAAGGAGAAGAGAGCATGAAAGCAACAAACAAAATCAAACATGTTTGTTTTGTCCATCCAACATTTTGATGTATCTTCTAGACTGTTTCTGTCACTTTTCAATACTAATAAAGGACAGCATCCCATAGGAGGGACCCCATGTGGAGCAGGGGCAGGGAGTGACCATGAAGGAGCAGCAGAGATGACGTGTTGACCGCAGCCCGTATTCCCTGTTCCCCTGCACTGCTTGGGGGGAGGAGGTAGGAGAGGATGAATGGGTGGAAGGTGTTTTTAGTTTGCATTTAGTTTCTCACTGTTCTAGTCTGCTAGTCATAGACCATGAATTACGTCAATCTCCCTACAGTGACTCTGTTTTGCCCATGACAGTTAATCATGGGCAAACAAGTGTTCTTATCTCAACCCCTGAGCCCTCTTCTATTGTATTTTCTCCCCATCTTGCTGAGCAGGAGGAGTGAGACAGCAGTGTGGTGGAGTTCAGCAAGCCAAGAGAGTGAAAACACTACATTTTGTAGTTAGTTCTCCCAGGGAAGTCAAGTGCAAAAGTCTCAGAGTGCAGTCACTCCTTTTGACCTTATGTGATTGGCTCAACTTACTCGATGTGTATCCAGCATTAAACTGGAGATGTATCCCCTTTGCATATGTTGCAACCATTCTAGTACCCAGTTCTAGAGTGACAAATATTTTGAGCAGGACCAGTAACACATTACAAATAAATGTTTCTCTATACCAAAGCAATAATAAAATAGGAATTTCTGAAATTAGATCTCCACAGCTATTAGCTATGAATTACTGATTCATGCTAGGAATCAGTAAATCTAAGTTCCTAATAAAAGTTTAATCAAAAACTTTAATAAGAATGAGAAGTCTGCACAGGCTTTACTTTTTCTTTGAGACACACGAGGAGTCCACACTAGAGGATGTACAAGCTTTATTACTCAGAGGGCCTCCAACCCTGAAGCATTTAAGGCCAGGAAGCCCAACAGGGAATACTTTCAGGGTGTGCCAGGGCAATGATCTGCTTGCTTTGCTGGCTGCCCACACTGATTCTAGGATTTTCTCTCCCTCATACCTTTCCTTTGAGGTATCTGTTACCCGATACCACAGGAGTGTGCATTAATTCATTTCAATAAACAGCAGCCTATATAGCAGTAACAGCAAAGCAAAAAGCATTTTCAATGCCATTCTCTGTAACTTTTGAATGTAACTTTTGAACGGCATTAGTCAAGTCATTCCATTTATGTTATGTGATTTCTCTCACTGATTTATGAAGTGCTTTGAGACACTACTATTAGTATATTACTACTGATATTAATAAAAAGCATAATTATTGTCCACCCTTTTGCTTCATCTCTGTGGTGATCAAAGTTACCAGCTGCAGAATACAATAGCAGCACAAGACTTCAGCATGTCGCATGCAGGAATCATTTCTGGATATTTGTGATCTATAGGGTATTTAAAAGTAATTAATTCAAAGAACATAAGAAATTGCATAACAATCTGGCCTCTAGAAATATTCACCTCCATTCAAACCAGGGAAAAGCACAAGTCATAAAGCTTTATATAACATAGGCTCAATCTCCATCAGATACACTTTTCTGGCCCTACAATATTCACTGCAGCCTCAGAGAGACAACAATGACTATTTAAAGGGGGATGTATCTATGAAGCACTGTCCTTTATATCCCAGATCTTGTACAAGGTATCCTTCAGCAGAATAGGTTTAACTGGATTTCTTTTAAAGCTTTAAAGAACTTTACATAAAAGCATTACCAAGCGGACTTATATCATATACTGATCTCAGAACTACCAACCACATGGCTAAGGTTTTGTTGTTGTTTCTTTAAATCTTTTTAAAGGTAGTTGAGACTCCAATAGATATACAATTATAGGTTTAAACATCTTGAGTAGTTTTCCTTTAAGGTCAGGAGATTTTAGCAGACTTTTGAGATGTTTTAAATAGTCATAATAGTGGTGCTAAGGAGGACTAAGTAATACTTCATTAGTCCTTAGTCAAATACCATAACCAGAGTTTCTGCTGTGCTGGACATAATAGCACAATTGTGATAATAATTTCAGAGAAAAGCACTAAATGAAGACTGACAAATGAAATTGCTTTTTAGGCTCAGGTTCAACTTGTCAGAACAGCAAGACAAGGCTTTGCACATTCCCAACGTGATGGCATTGCACTTAGAACTGCCCTGCCCACAGGCATCTGGAGAGAGAAAAATATTTAATGCAGGTCTGCATATGAAAAGAGAGATTATCAATTAGCTGAATTGCTCAAACGGTGCTAAAACTTATAAAACCTAACACCAGTGACTTAGGACCCGTGGCAACGGGGTTAAGCTGAGGCAGGGGAAGTTTAGGCTGGACATCAGGAGGAGGTTCTTCACAGAGAGGGTGGTTGCACACTGGAACAGGCTCCCCAGTGAAGTAGTCACTGCACCAAGCCTGTCTGAATTTAAGAAGAGATTGGACTGTGCACTTAGTCACATGGTCTGAACTTTTGGGTAGACCTGTGCAGTGTGAGGAGTTGGACTTGATGATCCTTATGGGTCCCTTCCAACTCAGGATATTCTATGATTCTATGATTCTAACTAGAAAATTAAATACCCAAATACCAATTTGAACTTGTATTACAAAAATATACTTCCATATAGAGTTTTAGATGGAGAAGAAGAGAAAAAAACTAAATTATTTGCATTAA
This sequence comes from Stictonetta naevosa, assembly GCA_011074415.1. NCBI lineage: Eukaryota > Metazoa > Chordata > Aves > Anseriformes > Anatidae > Stictonetta > Stictonetta naevosa. The sequence continues at coordinate 36,210,282 of CM021729.1, forward strand.
AGCAATAATCAACTTCTTTTACTGAGACTATTAAATACTTATTGTTTAATTGTACACCTTGAACACTGTAATAACATGTGCCCCTTACTTAACGCTTTCTGCCACAACATTTCTAATTACTTGTGTGGCTTCAAACTTCAGGCTGAGACAGTATCTCCAAAGTTTGTGTGTAGGTGTTTGTATTTTAACTTCAACAACAGATGCAGTGACACAAAGACCTTTAAACCCATTCAACATCACAAATGTATAGAGCAGATACTATCTTTATTTATTTATAGTTAAATTAAAATATATTCCCATGATACAGGGACATCTACTGAGATATGCTGCTAATAGCACTGTAGATGCATCCTGCTAGTTTCAGATACACCTAACTCCTAGAGCTTTCTACCAGATAAATAAGTGGTGGGGAGGGAGAAGAAAAGCAGATGCTGATGAAGAAATCTCTACATTAAGGGGGATTTCAGCTGATGAAGAAATCCCTACATTATGAAAATTCATATAGGCGTGAATTCAGCAGTATCCTAAATACACAGGACCTGAAACAAAACCTCACCATGAAACTGACAAGAACTAGCTTGGTAAAGAAAACAACTACATTCATTGATCGCAATTATGACAGCTACTTCCAGGGGAAAAAAAAAAAAAAATACACACTCAAATACATACACACACACACACAAAAAAAACATCAATGTTACAATAATAATAATTTAAAAATCAATTAAAGTAAATTATCCCTTCTACTGAATTCTTCTTGGAACTCTCATTAAAAGAAAAATCACATGTATTGATCTATCTTTTTAGATTTTCACTGTAGCAAACAGGAGAGAAGGGAAGGAAAAGCCATCTGTTTAGTCTGTGAAGTTAACTTCCCATGTATTACTTCTGTAACTGCATCTTCCATAAAAATCTTGCTCAGGTAAAGTTACTGCATGACATAAAGCTGCCGGAAATGCTCTCTAGGCCACTCAAAAGACCAACCCCAAAAAACATCATCTCACCCCTATCATTTTCCACTAAGTGCATCCAGAATTACAGGTACTGCCTGGTTAATTTTAATTGTTTTTAAGCACATTGTGGTGAGAAAAAAAAAAAATGTTTCTGAAGAACAATGCTTTGAGGAATGCAGCACACACAACATTCTTCAGGGAAAGGACCAGGTGGTGAGGGAAACCTGTTATTCACAACTTCTAATTGATACACATTGTAGCGATCTCTCTACTTCAGTCAAATTACTATTGCTAAGAAGAATTATGGAATGGAAGAATAAAACAGGAAAATATAGCAGAACACAAACAACTTTTTCCACCCATTAAAGCAAACACAACAGCATGTTAATACCAGATTGTTAAATTAGAAAGAATTAGACAATTTTGAAGTTGCAGTGGTATGTGTCAACATTCAGTCTGATGGATGAATACAAATGCCTATACTAGGAAACAAAAATCAGTCAGCACAGACTATCAGTTCTGAAATGAAGAGGACATTCAGCATAGCCCAGGGTTGTAATGTAGGTGTGAACTCCACCAACACATCCTCCCCCTCCTCACCTCTGCAAAGTCCTCAGTATACTTTGCATAGATGTGAACTACAAACAACTACAAAGACTTTGGCTCCTTAAGCCTGGAAGTCATCTACTGGGGCTGTAGCCCAAATGCTGCTCTTTTGCAAACTCCTCCCTCTGAATGGCAACAGATGCTAGGTCCCCAGCCAACTGGCTTCTGCCTCCTATGGCATGACTTGCAAGTTTTGGAGCATAATGTATGTCATTCTGATTGGATTCCCTTCCAGTGTATGAGGCCATTGCATACCAGTGTGATATGGGTAGTACAAGAAACTAAAAGTAAAGTGTAGATGAGTGTGGTGCTCACTCTAAATGCATAAAAGCAGATAGAACAGCCAATCAGCAGAATTCAATTCCCTCGAGCCTGTATCCACACCAACCACCCAGAGCAATGACAAATAACTTTAATTTACCTATGAAATCAGCCTGAGAAACACCCATTTGAATTGGTCATGTAATTCCATAATTTAATGAGCAAAGTTAGTGTTTACTTAGGGCTTTCAGATAAATTAATGACTGTTTACATAATACACTCATATAAATTACATGGCTTTATATTTCATATCAGAAGTAGGAAAAAAATGAATCATTAGTTTTCAGGTAGAACACACAAAAAAATCTTTAGTTTCAACCACTGAGTGCTTTGCATGTCTTCCAAATAAAAAGAAAAATAACCTGAGTGATACAAAAAAAAAAAAAAAAAAAAAAAAAAAAAAAAAAAGGTAATCCTAGTTGTCCCTGTTCTTACACTTGAAGAAATAACCTTTCACTTATCTTCCCCCTCCTCTATCAAGATTTCATGATTCTACCCTAACCTCACTTGATGGGCTTTTTTGTGGCTTTGTTCCCTCCTCCACTCCCCCAAATCTATACCGTATTTTTCAGTATACTTTTGTTAAACTGGTCACCAGAAATAAAAATAAGCTACATCTATATACAAGGAGCACAGTAGCATGCATTAAATATCTTTGATACTGCCAAAATATTTGAGAACGGCACATGTAATTCCATGTAATTTTCCTCAGATACCAAGCAAAAACTAAAAGTAATTTTTAACAGGGATTGTTTTCACTGGTGTTATTTACAATGCAGCCTTATGAATACTTGCACTTGTCTAAATGAAAGGGATAAGGGACATGAAAATTAACAATCCAGGGAGATACGTTATTATTCATTTCACTTGAAGAAGAAAGTACACCAGAACATACTAACAGAATATCTAGATTTTTATGGCTCAAATCTCTTCTAATCTGTTAAGAGTGATGGGTAAACAGAAATGTAAGTAGCTATGAGTTCAGTAGCTATGCTCTGTTATATTCATACCCAAACACATAACATTCAAATCAACTTTGAATTCATTTAAGAACAAGCCTCAAGTCATGTCAATTCCTAATGCATCCTCACACAATCTAAGGTGTTAAGTTGTAAGACCATTATCTCTTCTTCTCTCAGCAGTATGCCATGTTTCAAAAGAGGTTTTTCTTGGAATGACAGGAAAAGGAGAATATGAAATCACAGCAGGTGTGTTGCCCAACCACTGGTAAGGTTCAATTAAGTTATTCCTGTACCTCTTCCTTTCACAACGAGGGAAGAATAACTAATCAAAATCCACAAGACAATTAATCACAGCACAATGAAGCTGTCATACGTTTGTCTGTCTGTCACATTTATAATTTTTGCAACCAGGTGCAGAGGAAGGTCATAGGAAAGGCAGCACTTTGCTAAAATCCAGTAATGTTTTCACACGCAAACAGAATGAGAAATAGGAGCACCATGTCATACATCTGTTTTAACTAGTAAGAACAAGACTTCTGAATGACACAAAGTGAGTCACTAAGTCACTGGCAACTGTCAGAATACCCTATCGGTGCTTCCCAGACATTCCCCTCACTGTTCTTATGTGTCCTTCAGAAGGCAAATTCTTCCATTATGCTGTAGAACTGAAGATGTCCCCAGTTAATAGTCTCTGAGGATGACAATGCTGAGATAAGATTCAGTCAAGAACTGTCCTCTTCCAAGCCATATGGCTTTGATTACACAGGAACCTGCTGCAAGGAACAGATGTTGTGATCTTTGCCTATTTACATATGTGAAGAAAATGAAGAAACAGATTCACCTCCAGTGGTGATACTCAGAAGTAACTCTTTTGAAGTTAGCCAAATGACAGGCTAAAATGGCTCTCAGTCTTTTCTGTTCTCATATTAGCTAACATGTGACTCAAATGTCTTTTTTTAAAAAAGCCTGGGAACCTTCTTCAGCATTTTAACAATGCTCATTGAGCAGCAAAAATATTAATACTTATCAGAAAAAATTTACTTGCTGAATGCAGTGAAACATGCTGATCAATAAGAAACAGAAGCTTGCAAGCTCAGTGGTTTTTCTAATCATCTTTTCCATTTAGATACCAGAATCTGATCATTTAGCACTGGACTTTTCTGTATATGGTTCATTATATGACAGGTATGTTTTATTCATTTGTACTCCTAGAATAGAGATCCAAGGAATTAAACATCCAGAAAAAGGTAAAACTTTTATGCAACAACTGAAAGTTTGATGTTAAAAAAAAAAAAAAAAAAAAAAGTAATAGGGTGATCAATTATGGGAAGACAGGGCTAAAGCAGCAAACTTCCAG
>CM021729.1:36214580-36228402 GCA_011074415.1 Stictonetta naevosa
TCAATTATGGGAAGACAGGGCTAAAGCAGCAAACTTCCAGGACCAGAAAGTCGCTATGCAGACAGCTCTCAAACTGTCTTTGTACAGAGGCAAATATGTAACGAACACTGTGTGCTGATATAAGGGGAAAAAAAAAAAAATGAAGAAGAGGGGAAGAAGGGAGAGGGAAGAAAACACTTCAAGGGGACTCAAAAGAGATATGAGCCACAGAGTCTAAAAATAATAGTGCACAAATTGGTTGGAAACCTAGAACAGAGAATTAGCAACAAAGACATGGAAATGTGACACAAGAGGAAAGTTCTGCTGTAAATTAGAGTTCTGCCTCAGACACTTCTTGGGACTCTGAAAGAATCAGCAGATTTGCAGGCAAAGAAAAGGGGCCTGATACAATCTGCTTGAAAATTCCACCACCAAGAATACTAAAAAAATTCAGAGGACATCCTCACCCGCTGATCAGGCAATGGTGAGAGGAATGGAGGGCCAGGAATGGACGCCAGCAGGGGGCTGTGCAAAGGCTTGTAAAATGCACTGTCACAGGATTAGGGATGCTACACTAATCAGGAAAGTTGATTAAAAAAATAGCTTAAAAATACACCCGGTTATTCAAAATAGAGAAGCTAGCAGATTAAATTCACAATGGATGGGCAAAATTATGCACAAGGGAAAAATACAACTGGAAAAATACCTCTCCTCCCAGGGCTATTAAAAACAAAACAAAACAAACAAACAAAAAAACTAGCTTCCTCTAACAAGCCTTCCTTACCCTCTCCTAACTTTAAAGAAAGGACTAGTTTGTTCTTGCAGAATAGAATTGATCAAAATCTTTTCAAATTCACCGTAGCTTAATTGATGAAAGATCTTGTTTTCTAAAGGTTGAATTTAGCCTTTGGAAATCTGCAGCCACTGTACGGAACAGTACTTAAAGAGCTGGCTTTTGTTTTTGTTTTTTTTAAACAGCGGTCTCTGGATCCGTAAAAAGTTCAGCCTGGACCACACTAAAAATATTAGCCATAGTTTTACTACCTAAAACATTGTTTTACTGAAAGAAATATAAGCAAAACACAGAAATTTAGGGAGGAAAAAAGGGGGGACATTAACAGTAACACAACTGCTGTCTATATATAGTTGTATTTATGCTAGAACAACATATATAATAGACTTCTAAAAAGACATGCTTTGTATTTTAACTCCTCTGAAAAGGAATTTCGCATTTGTTTTTTTCAGAGAATTTGGTGACTCACAATCCTATTTTTGTATAAGTAGCATTCACATAAGTAAGCAAAGCATTTGCATATTTAGCAATATGAAAACAATAACAATACATAGGTGTTTTAAGGAAGTGCAAAGAGCTTCAATCTCTGAATTAAAAAAAAAAAAAAAACAAAACAACAACAAAAAAACAACTCCTATATGTAATAACTTGCTTGCTTTTATTTGATTTTTCTCACAACCTATTCCCTTCCCGGTTCTCCGAGGACCATCCTCTGCTAAGCAAAATGACTGGGTTATCAAAATTCTGATTCTACTACTACTATTGTGCATGTTATTCATTGACAATCCTGAAGGTGGTACAGTTGCACAAAGCACTGCTACTTCTCTTCTGAAACACCATACTTAGGGACACATTCAACTTTGAAAGCTGAAGAACGATTAGTCTACCTCTATTCATTCCTCGTAACTTGATTGAAAGCATAGGTTCAGAAAAAGAACGTGTATAGTTTTGAATTTCATCTCCCTTGTCTTCCAAAGGATTTATCTAAACACATTTCTGTACAATTCACCACTCTTAACAAACTGTGATATGATGTAATTACAGTTTCAGTATCTATTGAGAATTCTGTAATTGCATTACATACAGAAATTTCACAGCAAAACACAGTTTTCTACATAACTGTGATCCCTAACTGAAAGATGTCACTCCATTAATCAACTTCAGCAGCACTCATGATGTGAGGTATTCACACTAACCAGACCTACATTTCAAACAAATACAGTCTCATTTACCAGCACACATGTAGGAATCATCTGTGATTGATGAAGGTTAACAGGAAAAGAAAAACCACTAAGCTGAAACTGAATTTTCAAATAAAGCCTCTTGCACAGCACACTGCTAGAGCACCAGTTATAATCAATGGAACAAACCCTCCTAAGTTAATACACACTGTGTAGAAACAGATAAAAGTAATCCTTAGCTGACTTTACTAAGCTGCATTCTTATTTACCTGCATTCATTTTTATGTATTTCAGCTATTTTCTTCTCAAGCTTTTGTGACTGCTTGGGAAAAATCTTGAAGTCGCTGATGTAATTCTCTGGATGTTCATCAGGATCATAATCACCAAGCTCAGCTAAATAGATCCAAAATACAAAACAGTATGGAAAAAAATAAACTGCAATGTTAGTTAATAAGGAAAAAAAAAAAAAAAAAAAGGTAGTAGCTGTAATTCGGGGTCAGTAAGAATGCAGCAGCTCTGAAGAAATGCTACTTTGAAGAATTGGTAGTTAACTGAAACTTTAATCTCTGAGTTCCAAGCAAATTTCATGTTTTATTAATTGCAGAAGTAATTAGCAATCTTAAAATATCTGCTTTGGCAAAAACACAGTCTATAAAGCAAACATAGGAAACCTTCCCCCTTTCACTACTCATCATTCTGGTACCAGGCAGAACTAAAATTATGTACTCCAGACTATCCTCTTTTCTACAGCAATTTATCCCCGCTGACACAGACTGGTTTAATTCAGTTCCAGCAGAGAAACACAGTCAGTACCATTATTTAAAGATGTCCCAGAGTATCTTGTTCCTCTTCTAAGAGATGATCCTTTAGATACTCAAATGAGGCATTTGGTGTCCTTTTTTTTTTTTTTTTTTTTTTTTTTTTTTTAGATAAGCCTCTTTTAATAAGGTCTAGACTTGATCTTGTTTTGGATAAGCAAACCTTATAATGCATTAAGAGCTTCATTCATCTGAAGGCAGAATAAAGGGGACTTGCACACATATGAAGTGCCTAATAGGACATCTAGCTAACTATTTTCCTGAATGCAATCCAAGATACTTATCTCAATTTTGCCTTCAGGAAATGATGGGGAAAGAAGAAGAGAAAAAAGGTCTATATCCTCAAATTGTGTCTACCACTTTTGTGACGGATTTCACCATCACACAGGTTATCTTTACCACAAGAACTGTCACTGAACAGAACTTTTAACTGCTTAGTTCAATTGGAACATAGATTTACATTCAGGACAATGAAAAAAAAAAAATCTTTTTAACTGGAATTTAACACTAATGCCACATTTTTTCACTTAAATGCTAAAACAACCAGTTGTCAGGGGTTTATTTGTTTGGTTTTTTTGTTTGTTTAAGTTCCAATTTGTTTTAAGTTGGCTAAATAGCTAAATTATTTAAAAACCTTAGAGTGCCTATCAATGTAGGGAAACAGTACTACTAAAAACAAACAAAAATAATATTGTTAGTTATATCCCCACACCAGCTTTGCATTTCTCTTTATTCTGATCACTTCTAAGAGTTATAAATTATTTCTCACAAACCTGCTCATTTTACTTACCTTGGACAATACAGGCACCCAGGTAGGCAGCATCAGAAAAAGAACACAGCAAACGGCCATGGAATATGTCCCTTTTTATTTGCAGGTATAAGAGGTATCTGAAATATTATCAAAATAAAAATAAGAAAGGAAATTGTGGCATCTTTCCTTAACACACATAACTGAAACTGTTTGTACAACTATTTTGAATCTGTCTTTTGCTACCTTAAATGGCAGGAAAAAGGTAATGTGCAATCATAGGGAGAAAAAAAAAAAATCTTAGACAAGGTTTTTCTCATGAAAAATGAAGCAATGGAAGCAGAAGTAACAAAAACCCACTAAGAGATAGCATGTAGAGTATTTGATTAGAAACATACAGCTATTACAATGCTCATTAATAAATGTGAAATAAATTATAATAATTCTATTTTTATTGAGCATGCCCTCTCTCGTTAAATACAGTTTTACACAAGAAAAAAACTTTCTCTATCACTACAGACAAAATAGCATAGTGACCACTGTGGGAATAATTTATTTCTCTGTCTTTCTTTAATCCTAGACAAAATTTTGAGGCAGCAGAGACTCAGTTTGCCCAGCAGCACTGTGGGGCACTGCAGACCTGCCTGGGGGAGCTTTCAGCTCCCTTTCTCTCTGGGCTTTTCCTCACAGAGCAGAGCTGATGAGAAAACAAGAAATGGCTCATTCCTGCCCTCCACCTCCTGCCACAATAGCAAGGGACAGCCAGGAGGCCATCACTTTCTCCTCTGCTTTCCACCCTGTAGAGCAGTGCTGCAGGCGTGGTCAGCAGACAGTGCCCAGCGCGAGGCCCAGGCAGGGACCCACAGATCCTTTCTCAGCCACCTCATTGCCTACAGCTGGGCCACACAGCAGCCTTGCCCATCTGGGAAGAGACATCATTTGAGCACTACTTTAGCCTGATAAAGTCAGCTAAAGTGAGGGTTTTAGCAGATTCAGCAGCTTCAGTAAATCTTGCAACATGTTCCCTGATGCAGGGAGTCCTGTCCAACCTTGAGCTACAGTGTAGCCAATAAAAATGTACTTTACCAATAACACTGATGTCAGACGTATTTTGCCCAAGTTGCTTCGTTCCTTATGTACCATAAATTCCTGTACCAAGTAGCTTATCTGAAGCATAAAGCGAGTTGCAGATTTGAGGAAGACTGGAAGTATTATCTGAAGGGCAAGTGAATTTTTCCTCCTTTCTTTAGACTGTTACTAAATGACACAGAAAAACTAGTTTGTACCACAAAGAAAAGCAACTTGTTCTCAGTGTGAAAGCATCCCTTCACTGTAATACAGTATTACAAACTCCTACAAGAATCTTGCTCTTCAAGGCCTTTTTTTTTTTTTTTTTTTTTTGGCAATACCTGTTTTGTTTTGTTTTCCTGCAATCAGCACCCAGTAACAGATCTTTATTTCACTTCCATAATTTAGTACTGCTACTGTGTGTGTAGTTCCCAGAACAGAAGTTACTTGCAGCGGGATGAACTAAAGTCCGCAGTGAGAGGCAGTAAAAATTCCTTATCTGCAATGACACCATACCAAAGACGGGCAACAAAACTGGTGAAGGATCTAGAGAACAAGTCTTATGAGGAGTGGCTGAGGGAGCTGGGTTTGTGTAGCTTGAGGTAAAGAAAGCTCAGGGGAGACCTTACTGTACTTTACAATTACCTTAAAAGAGGTTGTATCAAAGTGCTCTTCTCCCGATCACGAAGTGATAAGACAAGGGAAAATGGCCTCAAGTTGCTCTAGAGGAGGTTTAGGTTGGATAATAGGAGAAATTTATTTCCTTAAAGAGTTGTGCAGCATTGGAATAGGCTGCCCAGGGAAATGGTTGAGTCACCATCCCTGGAGGTCTTCAAGAAAAGTGTAGATTTAGAACTTTGTAGCATGGTTTAGTGGTGGACATTAGTACTAGGTTAAAGGCTGTACTAAACAATCTTGACGTCTTCTCCAACCTGAATGATTCTACTCTAACTGAAAAAGTATATTCATGCAGATACCACATGAAATTCAGACAAATGAGCACTCCCCAGTCCTAAAACCTCTGCTAAGTTTTGCCAGGGTGAAAGATCAGGCTGCAGTTCTCTGAAGAATGACCATTAGGTTGAGGACAAACTGCATTTCTCCTTTTAAAAAATGATGAAAAAGCCACCTATTGAAAGGGGCCTCCCAAGGTTTCACAGCACGTCTTGCTAGCCAAGTTGTAAGGTCAATAGTTCTCCAGAGATGCTGCACATCGATTGTTTCTGAGTTTGAAAACTACTGTAAGGATATTTGAAAGTAAACAGGACTGTGGAGAAACATAGTAGCCTACTGCTCCCAACCTGATGTACAGATATCTGGCTGAGATGAGAGCTATGAATCTGATGTCTCAGAGCTGCACCAGGTACAGCCCTCTGGCTGTATGGATGGGAGCAAGCACTATGAACTGTTACCATTCTATGCATATATGGCTATTTATAAGAAGAAAAATTAAGCTTTAAAATAAATTCATTCCCATGCAATAGGACTATGCACCAATACTGCCAAATCTGAGCCATCTATTACAGGCCATTATCTTCACAGCCCACGGAGAATGGAAAGCCTTTGGGAACTACCTCAAAGCACCTATTCAAGAATCAATCTCTCTCTCTCTCTCCCTCCCCATCCCTCCCTTCAATGTAAAGCAATAAATCATAAGTTAGATTCCTGAATTGAGATGGCAGGGATTCCCTCTCCCTCAAATAGAGGATTATTTTATGACAAGCCCCAAAACACACATACATGAATTTTATAGAATTCAAAACCTGCTTCTTTACTACAGAGGGACAGTACTAAATACAAGAGTTTGTGTTGGATCACTGTGATATTACTGGAACTTAGAATCAAAAACAATAGCAGCACCAGAAGAAACTCCACACAATGACTCCAAAAATGACATTTCTGTGCATTCCACTAAAATTCTATACAGATGAACATGGGTGTTTGGGTGGGAGTGAGCATACTTGTGACATTTCTAAGAAAATAGTTTGTTGGTGGCCAGGATCAAAGATCCTCAATATCCTTGTAACAGTTCTACATCCAGAATAATCTCACTGATCTGAGCTAATCTTAAAAAGAAATGCATTTTTTTTTTCTCTCCCCATATAAATCAAATAGGAATAAATACAGTTTTTGTACTATTTTATTGCTTAGGCCTGTCCACAATACTGAAGAACTGAAGTCTACCCCCCATAAGTTAGCTTTATTACTATAAAAAGTAATCCTTACTATTTCAATCTGAATTCTCAATATATGCATTGTTGCCAGTTACATGGAACTAACAAAAAGGTATTATTATCCATTACTCCCAAATAAATCACCGGTTTTGTAAGCTGTTTAGAACAACTACAAAAAAAAAAAACAGAATTAAAAAGTTGCTGAAACTTTCCATTATGATTTTTTTTTTCTCCTGTAAGTTCAATATAATACCTTTCTCCTTGTTTTGTCTCACTGACAAACTAGGGAATATTTCCTATCTGTAAAAACTGTCAAAACAGAATTAAATATTCTTTTGCTGAGAGGTATGTCAACAGCAAATACATAAGAGTAAGCAGAGAACATACAACCAAACCAGCACATAAGACCTAACTTTACAGAAAATCACATCTGCCTCAGAGCTGATTCCTTCCCAATGATAGCCCTGAAATAACTCAGGTGAACTCAAGCCATCAGGTAGGCCAGCTTCTGTCACAGAAGTGGGACATAGATGTGATTCATTTTTCTTTAAAATATATAATTCCTAGTGCTTGCTAGTCTGAGAAGCTCTGTTTATTTTCTTCCCATAAATAAAAGGGGGTTGATTTTGCAAAGGTTCACAATTGTTTTGGGGGTGGGTTCTGTTGAATTGTTCACATACCTTCCTATTACATTCATAATTCTTGAAATAAGAGTACTAAAATTTATGTTTTTTTCAGCCACTAAGTTTCTTTGCTACTGAGTTGCTGCCTGTATTTGACCATTGAAATCCAGGTAGGGAAAAGTAGGTTTGGCCTTTCTGATGTCTTTAAAATCCTTGTTCAAACAGTTCTAAATTGTACTTCCAAAGAATTACTTCAATTCTGGAAAAAAAAAAAAAAAAAAAAAAAAAGCATTTCTAAGACAGAAGGCAGCAGTTAAGAGGGGAAAAGAGACACAGAGCATGTTTCCCAGTGGAGCCTGGATGAATTGTTGGCTGGGACACAAGGGAAACACTTGAACTTACAAGGAGGGCAGAAGAATATCCATGCAAACCAGAATTTGAGTTTAAATGCCTTTTTTTCAGAGATCACCCACACAGCAAGCTGCATGGGATACTGTTCATCTTCTTCAGGCAAAGCAACAAGGGCAGCTTCGAAAAAACCTAGACATTATGGAGTTCTCTCAAATAAAAGAGATGTATGCACTTGGGACTGAACACTGAAGTTGTAAGCTTTGCAATAGGTTGTCTCTGCCTCAGACACTTCCTATAATCCTCCTAAAGTAATTTATGTCCTAGATCATTAAAAAGACCTATGAATGTACACCTGACTACTGACTTCAATAAGGTTTATGTATGTACTTAAAATTGCCTACACTTAACAGAAATAACCAACAGATTCAGATCTGTTTCACTGTTTTTCGTGCCCCTCCACCACTGCTGTGTTTCTTCTAAGCCCTAGCAGAACTTTATAGCCTGATTTACAGCCTTGTCTAAATACTCAGGCTTACCAACAAGCCAGCAAACATATGCTTCTAGCATTTATGTTCACAGTTGTCTAACACAAAGTAACCCCATTTCCATCTATTATCTGTTTGTAATACAGATGACTCAACTTTAAGTTAGCCAAGCCCTTTCTACAGGTGGAGGGTCAGCAGTTATTGTTTTCAGGCAGTATTTGTGACCCACAGAAACCATGTTTCTAATTGTTTAATGGCCTATTTTCACCTTTTTTAAGTTGTTCAATGAGGAAAGAAAGCTTTCCCACAGTCAAAATCTGTGGTTTGTCCACCCAGTGTTGTTTTTTTTCTTATGCTCAAGTCACTACACTCACTCCAGTAGCAGGCATTTCTCTTCCCAGTGTTCCCACAATCTTTCCAGCCAACAGACAGTTGTCTTAAGAGATCCAGCAATGTTTCAAAAAATTATCTCAGCATGGTGTCTGGCTTTGACTGTACTGCGCTTTCCCATGCTACAGGGCATACTCAGGTGCAGAGTAGCAGCGTGCAAATGCCTGTGTTTACATTATTCTTGGATTGGGTGCCCTCATCTCCCAGAAGAATTTATGAGCTCTTTATGAACATTCTTCTGGACACTAATTTTACAGTTACAGATTCTACAGTTGACAGAATCAGTTACACTGCAGGAGCTCCTGTTTCCTGCCAAGGTCTATGAATCTAACCTAAGCACTAATTACTGCATGCCAGTATCTAATACTACAACTAAGAGAACAGCTGGTTGTGGCTTTATACTGCCACCTAGACCTCTAAAAAAATATATATAAAAAAAAAAAAAAGCATTTCGTGTCTATTCAGAAATATTTGTGAACTATTTTGCTATCTTAAAGAAAGTTATCACTCTACATGCTATTGATAAAATACAGAGTTGACTGATAGATCTTGGAGTCACCACTAACAGGTCTCTGAAATCACCAACTCAGTGTGCAGCTGCAGCCAAAAAAAATAAAACAATAATAATAATAATAAAATGTTGAGCATCATTAAGAAAAACGCTCAGAACAAGACACAAGGGCATTTTGTTGCCACTCAAAGCCTTGATGTAATCACATCTTAAATGCTATACCTAGCTCTAGCCTCTGCATCCTACAGAGGACACAGCTGAGTTTGATAAAGAGAACAACTGAAATAAGCAAGAGGATGGAGCTTTCCTTGCAAGGTGAGATGGTGACCAAGGGGAAGTAAGACCGGGTCTTACAAAATCACAAAGGCAGTGGGAAAGGTGAATTAAGAACTGCTGCTTGCCAAGTCCTGCAATACCAGAGCTGGGGAAAGTCAGTGCAATCAAGGGATTGCTTAAGGCAGTGAAAGTCCACTACTTGCTGTGTAAGGTACTTTCTAAGTGCCACAGGAGGTGCCACTGTCAAATCAAAACAGTACTACTAAGTCCAAAAAAAGGAAGGATTAGATGAATTCATGAGTAACGGATCCCCAAAAAAATATACTAAAATGAACAGGTAGGAATTAATTGTTAAAATTCCTAATAGGACAATTTTAGAAACTTGACTTAGTGAATGCAGATATGGAGATGGTCATCTATATGCTTTCTTGTTTTTTCTGGAAAAATATGAAAGTTTTATTCACACTGCAGTGGCTTAAACCGCTCAAAACTTTTGCACAACCCACACATTAATAAGTATGCCATAGTGATGTTAGTACAGCAGTCAGCCCTACAATTCACCTGATCAGTCATAAGCCAAATAAGAAGAATTAGAAGCTAGGGACATAGCCATTGTGACTTCAAAACATGACCTTTGTTCAAACACGAGAAGAAACAGTCTATTTCTCTGAAAAGGCCAAATGTATGATCTAGTAAGATATACTTTGTTAACGTATTTGGGTAACTGCATGTCTTTTGTATTAACAAGCTTCTGTAGAAAGGACAAATGCCTTTTTGTATGCTTTGTGGAAAGTTGTTCTAATGCTAAGAACCAAAAAAAAAAAAAAAAAGAGAAGTGTAGCAGCAAGTGTAGTAGTGTAGTAGGAAATACAAACCTCTCAGCTCTCCTTCATGCACAGGCACAAGCTTCACCAAAAAATCCTCCTATATTTTTTTTTTAATTTATTTTTGCCCCCTTGAATGCTAGCTGCAAGCCTGTGAGTACAAAGTACTCTTATTAACAACTCTCACTGATTTTTAAGTCCTATGGTATTTTATCTGATTGTGAATCCAATACTATTAAAACTATAAACTCACTTGACAACTGCTAATTACCTCTGTAAAGCCAAAACAGAGAAGTGGGCTTGCAGCAGCATCAGAATAGCTAGCATGACATGCCTTCAGAAGAGCTGACAAGGGCACCCGACGTGGTAGAGGTATTCCTAAATTAAATCTGGAATTGGGTTCAGCAGCACAGCTCTACCCAGTATTAGCTCATCTTTGGAAGGATGAACTTACAGCAAGTCTAAATGGCTCAACACTGAAGCATTACTAATCTAAAGGAAGACTAATGGCCCCAACTAGCTCGTCAATCTGAAGGGAAAAGCACAAGCTCTTCCAGTGTGAAGCAGCATTGAATACAGCTGTTTGTGACAGGGTAGTCAAGCCCTGCATGCATGCAGCTGTACAGTTTGTTCTTGCTTGACCAGGCTAGCTCACTCAGGGCTCTTTAATTTGCCGTATTTATATCCACTGTCTTTGTCATTTTATATGACTTCCAGTTAAGCACTTTTCATCTGCTTTTCTTGTACCAAAGTACCTATTACACTGTTTTATGACAGTCTAGCGATTGAAGAATTGCTTCTTGGATTAGGAAACATGGATTAGGAAAAAAATGCATGGTGACAGCTAGATGAAATAATCCATCTTTGGTTAATTCCACCAGCTACTCACCCATTTCCCCTTCTAGTTCTCATTTTTTTCTACAATAATCATGGATTACTGTTGATACAGTATTATCTGTAGCATCATTCTTTTGGGACCTCAAATGACTTCATATTTTCTCATTTTAATTATGCATACACAGTATAATGTAGGGATTTAGAGACAAGAAGGCATGAGGCCTTGGGCTGCTTTATTACATAAAAAAGAACAAACACTGATTTATTACCTAAACAAGAACACTGAAAAGAAGTAAGCAGTAAAAATCTGTGCCCAAGTGTGATGGGTCATTGGATCCATCTGCTCATACTCCCTCAGCTGTTCCTATTCTGTTCACGTGCAGCATCTCATGCTTTCACAGCTGTGGACCCTCCCAGGGCTCTGACCTCTGATCAAAGAATAGTGAAGAGAGGCACAGAGAAAAAACATCTGTGCCTTGCACAGAGGGTGTTGGGATGCTCTGCATACAGTGGATTTGAATAGCCTCTATAGTTCCTTTCATGCAACTTTACGTCTTTGCCTGTTGAGCCAGAATAATCTTAACCATTACAGTGAACCCTGGAATATTGTGTTAGTTTTTTCTGTATGTGATTCTGTACAAAAGGCTAAAGAAAAAACGCTCTCCTGACCCAGACTTATCATCCTTTGTGCAAAAAAAACCAACTGCGATGTACCGACTGCAGTAAAAGATGAAGTAAAAGAAAGTAAGGAGAGGAGCAAAATTAGCAGCAATAAAGAAAGTATATGCATATGTGTTCATGGTCTCTACCCCAGGCCCGTGGAGTGTCAGCTAGAAAACAGACTGTGACCAGATGCTGATTTAATGAGAAAAGAGACTGATCTTTTACAGGTATTGTGTCAGGGAACAAGAGAGATGTGCCGACCTGCTTGTTATGGTGCTGTTGCCTACTTAACACTAGTAGTTATTCCTTTCATTAAGGATGTTCAGTGAAAACAGTTAAATGCTGTTTTCCCAAGCTGAAGAACTTTGCTCTGACTTCATATCACCAATAAGACTATCAGATAATCTGAGGCAGAAAGCTACAGATGCATCACTCAGAAAACACCAACGTTCTCAAGATACTACACAAGGCAGAAGTCAAACCCTCAGAGATGTCCAAAGTACAGAAGACCTCCACTCTTCTCACTAAGGCTGAGTGCTTCTCTCTGTTTAAAATATTACACAAACCATTCAACAATCTATATTCACTGTTTGTGTTGTAACCTGCTGACCCTCCAGTGCTCCTGAATTAAATTCAGAGGCCCGCTCATTTGAGCAAAATATGTTAAATCCTTGCCACTTTCTCACCACATTTTTTAAAAGACTTTGGGAAAACTGCCCGAATAGTTTGATTCTTATGGAAAAAGTGTGGTTTTAGCCTTCCTCAAAGTGGTTTCAAACAGGTGTGGCCTCACTGCCCCTTTGAGGAAGCAATATTTCCAAAATCAAGGACAGACCATTTAAATACATGTTAACACAAATTAAAGGGTAAGAAAGCTAAATGTTCAAGTGCAGTAAGACAGGTTGACAGGTTTGACGACAGGTCAGGTTTCACATAGTTTGTTATTACAGAAACAAGACAGCTCAAGGCATCAATCCTCGTTGCTAATTAAGTTAACTTTTGGATTGAAATCCTAACATTAGCCAACTCTAGAGAACACAGTGATCAAGGACCACACAGAACCTACGTCTCCAGCAAAATGCTGAAAATTTGTCCTGAATTAGTTATCCTTAGTGTCTGAGCTCACAGAACTTCTGATTCAGCAACGTTGTAACTCCAAGTGCTATAATATCCAGGGGCAAGCATTGATTTTATTTCAAAAGCATAGCTATAGAAGTGATCATTAATTAAAACAAGAGAAGATGAAAGTAAGCAGCTGGAATGGTATAATGTGACCAACAATATTCTCACACATCCTGAACAGTGGAACTAAACGCAGTGACAGGCAAGTGCATGGCTTGATGCTTTGCCCAAGGCATTCCTGGCCGCTATGTACACACTTTTTCAGATTCTCATGGTTTCTTTTCTATAATATTGCAGACAGAGGAATGACTTCAGTCAGGTCTTTCTCCACCTTAATTTCCTGAAAACACTCCTACTGTAAAACAATACACTACCTCAAGGATTACAGTCTAACCTACCCAAGGTAGAATAGAAATGAAGCAGCAGTAGTAGTCTGAGAAGATGAATACTCAGTTTTCTTCCTGCTAGGGATGTCTGAATCCATAGTACTATTTTTCTATTTCATAATATTTTCACAGAAATTATACAACCCCACATACACAGCTTCACATACTGAATATATGTTGTTCTTATATTAAATATTGCCAATGAATAGCAAGAAAATCAGCTTTTTAAAATATCTACACATCTCCCTGATATCTCTAAGATGCTTTATTAAAGATTTATTCTTATAAAACTTTTACAAAGACTGCACCAACAATAATCCACATGTGGAATTTAGACAGGGTTAATATTCTGAACAAAACAGTATGACAATGTGGCACGAAGAGTCTTACTGTCTCTTAATTTCACCATCTAAATGGGGACTACAGACACCCAACAGATTCTACACAGCTGAAGAAGGAAGAGATCAGCTCTGTGATACATTTAGGCATGCACAGTATGAGAAATGTAAAGCACTTTTACTGTGAGTCACCTGACCATAGATACAGCTATAAAGTACAGATGGCTTTCAAGTCAATGGGTGACAATATTATTA
>CM021729.1:36233402-36278714 GCA_011074415.1 Stictonetta naevosa
TCTGCTGGTATGTGGTAGCTGCAGAAAAGCAACAGCTGTCCCCATGCAAGAAGCATCATAGGGAGAAAAGGACAGCATAAACTGCACTAAATAAGAGCCCACAATCAGTCACCAGCTACGTTTATAATAGAAATGTTGTACTTGTAGCAGGAGGACAGTACATGACAGAATTCTACTTAAACACATAGAATATGCAGGAGATTGGGCAGGACAATTTGAATGGTTTGCAAGCCTATTCCTAGACTCAGGCTTCTGTAACAGTATTCTTCCTCAGGAGAGCAGCAATGAAAGTAAAACAAGGCTGCTGCAGCCTGCTAAATAGATTTCCTTTCTCAGCAACACCCACACGAACAGCACAATCCTGACCTGCAATGTGAAATATTGAAAAGAACGTGACCCCATCCATCTAATTCATCTCCAGATGTGTTACAATGTGGTAACCTTCAATTACAGAAAGAAACAACGGATTCTCTTTGTCTGGTCCGCTTTCCCCAGATAGACAACAAGCCACAAACAACGAATGTTTGAAACATGAAAGGGAGAATGCATGCAACTATCCACTTTCCTCCCCATCTTAATTTAAAAAGGGATCATAAAACTAATGTTCCTCCAAAACCACAGATGACTATATGTAAGCATTTATTAAGGCCTTTGTCTTATGGATTTTACAGCACTTGAGAAACACGAGAAACTAACATTCTTTCTTTCTCTATATTCTTGTAGTGGAAAGCAAGACAGGCAACAGATTGCATCAGCTCAAGAAATAAGATTGTCAAACCAGACAGTTCCTCAATTCCTCAAAATTAAAATCACTTGCTATCTCTTACTCACACATTAAAGCAGATACACTAACAAAAACAAACCTTTCCAAAACAGAACTCAATATTTAGAAGAATGTTTCTTCAACACCGAACCAGTCTGAATACAATCAGGGTTATAATACCTGTAAGCCTTTTCTCTCAGAGTGGTCCTTTATCTGTCAGATAAGGAGCAGCTGTTGCAGTGAAATGCCCAAGGCTTTGTAAGGATATCCTACCATCACAAGCTTTGCTTTCTCACTGAAGAAGATTCACAATTAGAGTCATTTCAAAGGATTTTAGTGCAGAGAATAGTACTGACTGCAAACTCTGTCACAATAGGGCTGTTATTTTGCCAGTTTGTGTGTTAACAGCACACAGGAGATGAAGGCAAAGAATGAATAAAACTACTTAAGTTATGTCAAATGCTGAAACTTTTGACAGCATGACCTAGCTTCTCATGAAGGAACTGTACACACACTGTGGAAGATTTTTTTGTGGCAACTGACTATGTTTTTAATATTTCAGTTGCTTTTGACTAAAACAAACTATCCAATGTATGGGTCAGTAACAAGCTCTTAGCTGAAAAACAAAACAAAGAAGGATGTGGGAGCGATACCCCTTGGCACAGACACCAGTGTGCAAGGAACTTAGTTTCAGGTGCATCTATTTTTAAGCAATTGCTCCTGAATCATTTAAGTCTTGTGTGTATGTGAAACACTTACAGGGAATTATAAGCCTAAGAAAAACTACACATTCATACTATCATTTCCTTCATTGACAATCTGAAGCAACAAAGAAAAAATATTTAAGGGAAAATATGTATTTTTAAAAGACGGTGAACACCTTGATTGAAGTTCTGGAAGTGTGAAACAGAGGAAAAATGGTGGGAAATTCTCAGCTGCCACTTCTGGGAAGGATTTGTTTTTAACAATCTGCTTTTCACCTAGCATAAACGCTAGCTTCTGCAAAGATCTGTACTGGCAGTGCTGTTAGTTTTATGGCAGAAAACTTCCTGTATCGCTCTTTGATGTTACAGAGTCTCTGAACTATGTTATCCTACCAAAAGCTACTGCTCAAATAAAAAAATAAAAAAAAAAAAATCTTTTACACTCAAACTGTCTTCATGAATGTTCACTGATGCTGCAGAAGGACCTCTGGGGAATCCTACGACGTGTGCTGATAATTCTGTATACCTCCTCCCTTAACATGTGAATCAGATGTTTATCCAGACCACTGGCTGAGCATGTCTAAGACAAAACACTACCCCATGTTTTTATTTTATATTTAAGAGATACCTGATCAGTCACAAACCTCTAACTGTGGTGTCTTCCTCATTGCACTTAATTAGTTACAGAACAACACAGGACAAGGTGGATTTTCATCAACCAGTTATGAAAATGCTTCAAATTGTGTTATTAAATATGCATGGGGTCAAAGATAAAGAATATAGGGCACTCCGCGTTAGTGCCCAAATAATCACATGAAACTTCCTGTCTTCACTATGCATGAATTTACAAACAACATATTTGGTTAAATTCTTTTTTAGATTTGTACTGAGGCATGAAAAATTAATTTTGAGTTTGTTTAAGAATCAGTTTGAAAGTTTTGCACAGTCCATCTCTACGTTTTCATTCTCGTTTTCCTTGGTTCATTCCAGCTATTCACCGATTTGACAACAGCATTAGAGATGAAGGAAATTTATATTTCTTAGCAAATTCCAGTGGCCTGACACAGGCAAATAGCCTTCTTGCACTCCTTTCTCAGATCATCTGAGATGTAAGACAGTAAGAAAAATGTACATTTTGAATTCAGAGAAACAAAATTGATCCTGTTCACTGTCATCAAAAACAAAACCCATATACTTGGATATTTCCCACAACCCACGTTACAGGAGAGTTGCATTCTTATTATACAAATTAATCTTTAAAATGATTTGGGCGATGGAGGGGGGAGAGGATGGAAAAACTATCCTTTTTAAACATTACTGCTGAAGTGACCAGTAGGACTTACACCAAGATGTTTCCAGACATTAAAAAAAAAAATACAAGAGTATTAGAAGATAGCCAAATAGAGAGGTGCTTTATTGCCCACATCAGGGGGAGAATAACAGTACAAAAAAAATAAATAAATAAATAAAAAAAGCATGCAAAGAATGCAAACACTGGCTTAAAAAGACCTTTATCTACAAAGATGCAAGTACCTTAGGTAGCCTTATAGGGAACTTTTAAATGCATTTCTGGAAACACGGTGCTCACTGTTCCTAATAGCCAGCCATCAACTGACTTCAGACAGTACAAACAAGACAGGGAGTCATTCGGGACACTTCTCAGAGACTAAAATTCCCCCTCTCATGCAAAATTAGTAGCAAAAATGGCTGAGGCACTGAGCTAGGATTTACACATCCCATTAGGACAAAATCATTTCAGTGAAGACGGAAAACACAAGGCTGTATGAGTAATTACACAGCAAAACTTGTTAGTGAGTAGGGGAAAATAAGTCCCCCACAAATGGTAGCTGAGATCAGGCATGCAGCATTTCTCTGTTTTTGCTGCAGGTATCCAAGTGCCTTGTAATCATATGTAAACCAATGCATATAATTGAATTTAGAATATTTTAAATCATTAGTATTAAATACAATCTACTCTTGCATCAGAGGAAATGGATATCTGTTCTTACAAAATAGATCAGTTCATTGCATCTGAATTCCTTAATGGCGAAGAAAGAAAAGGAAGCCTCCATCTAACAGGCTCACTGTGAACAGCTTTCTGCCACTACTTCTCCCAGAAGTCAGATATACATAATGTATGTTCTGTTAACCAGTCACTTCACTGCTTCAGTTTTTGCTTTCCACCTGCTGCTAATTTCAGTCCTCACTTAGGTCACCAGAGACAGTGATTAATTTTAAATTAATATCGGTAATTTATGAACTAGCTTCTGAATCTAAATATTTTCATAGTGAATTGAATATTTTTGCACAAAATATGAATTAACCTTGTGTGCCTTTAGAAACTGTTTAGTATTCTACTATATAGTATATTTTTAGAAAAATAAATTGAGAGGGCCGCTTACAAAAGTGTCCTTGAAATCTGTGGTAGAAAAAGATACATTAGCCATAATCTACACGGATGCTACACATTTATGTCAAATATATGTCCTTGTTTTGTTTCCTTAAAACACCTGTTACGGTAGCAACTGGAGTCTTTCATCTGTGACAAAAAAAAAAAAAAAATATGCAGCATTAAACTGAAGTTGTTTGTGAAAAGCCAACAACACATTTAATTCTATTTGTGTGCTAAATCTAACGATGATAACAAAACACCTTTTTTGGCCTCTAATTCTAATTTTCTGTTGTTGCTCATATTAGCTGCATTTTATTTTGCTTCTTTCTGCACAAGTTCAGAGTTTTGATTAGGAGCCTTCAACAAAAGCCACACAAGCCCTCTGATAAGCCCATCACATCACAGCATCTATGGAATTTATTGACTACCATCGATCATATCTAGGCAACATCTATATGCAGATACAGTTGTTTTCAATAAATGAAAACACACTCAGTGCATCTATTGGCAGAGTTCCTGAATTTGTTGCTATGCAAACTGCATAACACTCCAGCTACCTAAACACTAGATGCTAACAGTTCACACTGGATATGCTAGGCACATGTGTGCACACTTATATGTACACATATACACATCTTGTAGTATATGTTATTATAGTATTAGTGGAAGAATTTTTTGAAGTATTCCATGTAATTCAGCCAACACCTAGGGGGTTTTCTGTTTGCTTGTTTTTACATATCTGACAATCTCTTTGACGTCATCTCATTTTAAAATAAACACTCTCCCATACAAAAGATGCCTTGTATTCATGCTTAAAACACAAAGAAATTGCACACAAAGGGGCACGTATGTGAGTAAAATTCTCCTTCATTTCATAAAGTAAGTAGACAGACAACTCCTGTTAAACAACTCACAGTGACCTAGGTCAAGTCTTCAGGAACAGCAAAATAAACACTCTCTTCTGCTGTTGGATGTAAACTTCTGAGTATCAAAGTATGTATGTTTAATGAAGAAGTTCTCACAGTTGGACCATTTAATGAAAAAGATGAGCCAGATAGAGCATGTCAAAAAGACAATTCAAATGATACATTTCTATTTTAAGGAGTTGTTTTGAAATAGCAGTTATAATTTTCCACTTGTCTACGGCAGGAATTCACCACCTAAACTGCCAGTACCTAGCACATGAATTTACTTGGCTGCAGCAATGATCTTAAGCTAATGTTCTGCATTGGCAGGAAGCAAGGGGTTGTGGAAAGCAAGCAAGCAAGCAACCAAAAACAATAGCAGCAACAAACAAGCAAACACAAACAACACTGTAGATTGTCACACTCCATCTTCCAGTGGCTGACTTTAGCTGACTGAAATAGAGAGATGGAACATACAGGTCTCTTCACCAGATCTGCCACTCCACAAACTCAGCTGTCTCCTGCCTTGCACAGTAAAGTAAAGCTCTTGATGTGCAGAGTTGTGGGAAAAAAAAAAAAAAAAAAAAAAAAAAAAAAAGGAAATGAGGGTAGCACAGATTTTCTAGTAGATAGGACATGAAAGGCCTCTTTCCATGAGGAAATAAAGTACATTCTAAATTACTGCATGGGAGCATAGAAAAACCTTTGGGCATTTCAAAAGCAGATTAAAACACAAGCTCTCAACACTTACATTTCATTTGCTTGAAGATGGACTTGTTGGGCTCAAGCCAGTGCTGGAAAGGCAAAGCAAAGATCAGAGGTTAATACAAATCACAGAGGTTATCAACATCCTTGAAGATGTATGTGGTACCAAAAATAGGAAGTAGGATTTTTGCTTCACCAGACACACAAACAGGAAAAACCACCTCCACGCAGTTATAATACTATAATTGTAGCGTGCAAATATACGTGATCTTACCACATTTGTAAAGTGTAGTTGACACAAGTATAAGACAAATATTTCACATACAAATTTAAAGCAGTCATGGTCTAATGATTAATTTGCAGTGGACATTTCAGTCTTACACTTTCAACCATTTTTTGCAGAAGAATGATCATAATGAACAAGTAAGACTGACTACTCAGAAAAGTAAAAATCTGTTTGTTACTGCTGTCTTTTACAGTCCCTATAACTAAAGTATGTATCAATACTGTACTTTCGGTCAGTACCCTCAGAAAAGAACAATGTTGTGTTTCCCAGGAAAAAATAAAAATCTGAAAGGGAAAAGAACGTGCTTTTCCATGAAATGTTTACTTTATGGATAGTCAATGCACCATGGGAGATATGGATGCCCACCAGTTGTTTTTTAAGTTTGCAGAGGACTGCAATGGGAAAAAAAAATAAAATAAAATAAAATAAACAAACTTTTACCTTTTATTCTCCTAGAAAATAAACTCAGATGCTTCCATGACAAAAAGCTACATTCACATTTCAGTTAAGAGCCTTAGCACATCTCCTGCTAACACTAGCATTCAGGAGGATGTTTTGATTGACAAAAGAACATGCTGATATTGAAGCACCACTTCTGACCACAGCCAAAAGCATTTGTACAAGCATTTTTCCCGTAAGCAAAAAATCTCCACACTAAAATGAGATTTGTGCTGCAGAAGCAGCTGGTCAAAAAGCATACTATTCAGTTTTAATAAGCATAATCAACACTGGAGGTCCTTGGACCAAGGGGGTTGCATTTTTAACCCTTTTCATTCTATCTGAAAAACCCTACAACCTACTGCAAAAAGAAAACTTAGCATTTGTAAAAACGTGTAATATTAAAATACCTTGTAAAGAAGATTTCCAAATATCTGTGGCTTTTCAGAAACTCTCACATATAGTTAACAGCAATATTGGAGATAAGCTCTGTTATGTATTTATGTTTGAAACTTGTTTGACACTTTGAGACTGATACAGAACACTGGTACTCAAAAAAAAAAAATAAAAAAAAATCCACAAAACAAAAGAGAAAAAGAACCCCAAGCCCTAACCAACTAACGACAAAAAAAAAATCTTCCTCTTCCCTCTAGCCAGTATATCTCTTTTGGGGGGGTAGGGAAGAAGACAGAAACAGCAAGAAAACAATGCTCACCAGCTTACCAGAAATGTCTAGCTTGTTTTAATCTTTTCTAGACCACAGAGATGCATTATTTCTTCTTCTTGTTCTGAAGGAATGGTGAACAGATTGGCGATGAGGTTTGTTCAGAAAATGGTAAAGTAATTCAAGAAATCTGCTGCAGTCTGCGGTACTTTATAGATATATAATCCAGAATTAATTGACAGGATACCAGTCAAGTCACACGGATATGCAAATTTACTTTCCTTAACCTATTCACATGCCCACCTCACCTCCACCTACAGACAGTTCTAGCTGAAGTCTCAGACAGAAAAGAGAAACTTGGACAAGGTGCAGTCCTGTGCTGTTCCCAGGGAGCCGAGAGTTAAGAGGTATTTCATTATTTTCATCTAGCACAAGCAGGACACAATTTGCTTGATATTTCCCTTTGAAAGGCCAAGCTGAAATACCAGCACAGACCAGGTCAGCTTTTATAGATAGAAAAAGTCAATTACCTACTCTAACAAAAAGCAAAGGAAAAAAAAATGCAAATATGAAACCCTCACAATTCATCATATGAATAGTGAAAAAGGGCAAACTGGACAGAACAATTAATCCAATTATCTTCTTTATTTAATTAAGGAAGGCAAGAAGTGAATGGAGCAGGGACTGAAAAATATTCCTGAGCACCACATAAAATGGGCTGTGCTAACATGGATCAAATGCCTCATGCACCAAACTTCCAGGAACGCAGATTTAGCTCATGTGTCCAGAAGCAAACAGATGTTTCACCAAGACCTGATTTTCATGGGTTAAAACAGATAGAAAAGAAACAGCAATTAAGCAGTCTAGACTTTCACTTGGAGGTCAGAGAACTGTAAGGCAGTTTTTAGAAGCTCAGATTTCCATGGTGACCTTCTGTTGGAGCAAACATGTAGGCGATTCAACTGAATCTCCCAGAAAACTAAGCAGTTACTTTATAATTTGTGAAGATTTTCAAAGACACAGAAATTAGGTGCCAAGTGCTGTCTGAGTGTCGAGGGAAGACAAACACCTAGTCACTGCTAGTACTTCTGAAAATAGCCACCCCTATATTGTTTGCATATTTCAATTTGATTTTTAGGAAAGATTTTCCCTTGAGTACTTATCTTCCAGCCTTACAGTGTTAACTATTAATAATTAATAACTGTGCCTCCTCTCTACTATATTCATGCTATATTTATTCCAAGATTAATTAGCTGTTATAGCTAGGACCAGATTAAGTTTCCTATGAATTCATACAAGGTTTTCTGCAGCAATTTTCAATTGAAAAGCATTTGTCATTGCAAAATGTCTTTATGTTTCAAATGTGTGGGGTTTGTTTTTCAGGTTTTTACTGAAAAAGAAAAAAAAAAACACTTGAAAGGAAAATATAATGTTTCATTTTGAATTAGCTTGTTAGGTAAAATTTTAAAAGTATTTTAGATCTTCAATTATAAAAAAGTTTCATTACTACAGTATGCCACATTGTCTTGTGGGAACAGACCACAAGTGTTTCAAACTCTCTTGTAAGGCTAACACCTAACAGGACAAATAAAACAGATACACAACATAAACCAGACTTAAGCCTGGAACCCTAGACAAGAATTTAATTTCTCTCCATCTAATGAAATGCACAAACTAGGAACAAAGAAAAAAATCTTACAGAGCTTCATTTTTGCCTGATGAATTTCACCACGGTCCATACAGGCTGCTTTAATTGGACAATGGCATATGCCCTCATGCTAGTTTGGCTTTATACAGAATAGTCCTTAATAATGATCACAAATCATTCCTTCAGGGGCTGAGCCTCCTGTTTCTGATAGGGAACACTACACTTGGATCCTAATCTAACTAACACCTATTACCAAGGCCCTTGAGTGGAGATTCATGCTGAACACTGACAACTTCTAGTCTCTTGTGCTGAAAGAAGTTTGGGTGGGAGCTGGGTATCTGGATGGTCAGCCAGGTGTCCTTGCATAAGCAGAAGGCAGAGAGCAAGTCACTTAGAGGTCTTGAAGATCAGTCACAAGGATAGCTACTGACTCTTCATGCTTCAAGTGCCAGTGGTGAGTAAGCAAAATACTACAGATAATCACCTTTGGTCTTGAGATCCTAAAATATGCTTAAAATTGTCTTCTGGATCTGTCCTTCAGTAACTACAGGCTCTCTGGCTAAGGGTTCATTGCGACTGCAAGCTGTGCTTCAGGCTAGAGAAATTTTTACTTTGTAAATACAGCCCTCACTTCTGATCAGCATTTAAGTGGCACTGAGTAATCAGCATGGCCAGGTGTGTGCCTGCTTACCCAGGAATGCTGAGTAGCTGATGTGCTACCACCTTCCAATGCAAAAGCTTAGGATAAGCAAGGACACCACACAAGGGTAAATGCTCCATTCTAGCAAGTCAATTTAACTCTGCAAACACTGATGTGCTTCTGGAAAAGATACTGCAGCCAGCAACCTGCTTCAAATGCAGTCTTTCACTACAAAGCTCGGGCAAGACTGAGTTTGGTCTCAGTACAGCACAGGGACAAGGCTTTTAGAATAAAAAGGGGGAAGAAAAGGGCACGCAATATTCTGTACCTATTCTCACAGTCCTTGTAAGGGGTCAGGTGTCATTATAATCCCCATATTGCTCTTCCTCCACTTTGTGACGCAAAGATGTGTGCTCCATCTCCTCTTCCTACAGATTCCTGGGCAAGCCTGGCCTAAAACAAAGCTAAGCTCCTAAACAATTCCCAAGCCAGGCGCTTGGGACCTGACCAACTGTAAGGGCAATGAACTCAGTGACTCAACACAAAGTTTTTGATCTAGTCTCTGTGCTTGCAAGAGGAATGGTAATGAAGGGACAACCAGAAGCAGTGAAACGCCATTAAATCGTCTTCAGCAAGCAATACCCAGTCAGGTACTCACATGTGCATACAGTGTAAGAATGAGAAGAACCAGCAGATACCACAATAATATTCTGGCTAAGGAAGGATTTGACTGAAGATTTTAAGGAACAGAAGAGAGCAGGAAAATGGAGAGATGCATGAAAACACTGCTAAAAAATAACAAAATTAATTCTATTTAAACCTCATGCCTGTATTAATCTTTAAAATGAATACCTACCTTTCCCCTTTAATAAAAAGCAAAAGCAAAATCAATTTGCTTTAGCCTCAAGGCAGTGACTTGCACCAGGTCACTGCCTGCCAAAATTTAGACTCAAAAAAATAGTAACAGTATCCAAAGCTAATGGCAGCTCAGACAAGGGAAATTAATTGGGTTCCTGCTCTATAGCAGACAAATGACCCATGGCACCTGCATGTCTCTTTCTTCATGCCCTGGGGCTGACACCATTTATTCACGCCTTCAAGAATATCTAAAACAAGAATATCGATACTGTTCAGTTGCAGTAAAGGAGCTGCTCTTCTCTACTGTTCTCATATTAGGGCAATGACCCTCGTTGGCAGTGTGCTAAGCAAAAAGAAAAAACAGACGTCACCAACACAAAAATGAATCTGGTCCAGAAACAGTACCACACACTGGAACAGAAGAAACATTTGTACAACTCCAGGCTGGAATTTATTAAACAAATTTCCAAATTCTTACTCTGTTATTGCAAACACACTGGCATTTTCAGAGAAATGCTCTAGGTTAGAGTAGCTCAACTGATTCATAACCTCTATATCAGCTGAACATCTGGTCCTAAAATCTGCACATATTGATGTATGCATGGAGTTGCCACGCTCTCACAGCCAACAGCTTCACAACTGATGGAAAAATGATCTTTATTTTTACCAGACCAGCTCGCACATTTTTTCGGTTTACAAGGTTACTAATCAAAGACATTTCAGTTAGCAGCATTAGTGCTGGATTAAGTGTATGTATAGTCACACTGTTTTTTCTATTTGTGCAAAAAAATGTGTTTACTGTTCACAAATACACCTCTACTGCTAAAATCAAATGCCCATTTAACTCAGCACTCTATCCCTGAACACGGCCTGAAGCAAACACTTAGAAAAAGAACAAGAGTAGTTGCTGTATTATTCACTGGGCTTGTTGTCCAGCAGCATCCTTTACATTAGCCTCTGTTTATTTGTTAGTCTTTGTAGACTTTCACTAATTTATCTGAACATTTATTTTTCAATATATTTTTTTGGTATTTTTGGCATTTACAACAATAAATTTTATGGCTAGATAGAGTAATTTTTAAAGTGTTTTAGTACATCAATTATTCATGACTTTAAGTGCCTTTAGTTCTAAGAATTACCTAGCAATGTTTCCCTCGTCATCCTTTCCAAGCCATTTTATATTGTATCTTCTACTCAATCTGTTACCTCTTTTCCTGGCCAAATTATCCTAGTCTAATCCACCTCTCTTTGCATGAAAGCCTTTATGTCATTCTCATGGCCTTCTCTGATCCTTTTCTGCTTCTACTATATGTTTTTGAAACAGCATGACCTTACTGTACACACTGAGCAATCCCATATCAAGACTTTATGCAAAAGCACATAATTTTTTGTGATAACTCTGTACAGTTATTCATATACATAGAGAAGCATTAAAATTTTAATTAACCTATGGCTGTGGAAGTCTAGCATTCAGCCTGTAATACTTCTCCTCTATCCCTTCAAAGAAACTGGAAAACTCTCAGTTCTCTTTCTATAGGTGTATGGAGTCTAACAATTCATTATTAACAATTTATTTAACAATAAAATTAACATTATTAACAATTCCACAAGATAGAACACAGGAAGTTCCACACCGACATGCAAAAGAACTTCTTCACGGTGAGGTGACGGAGCACTGGAACAGGCTGCTTAGAGAGGCTGTGGAGTGTCCTTCTCTAGTGATATTCAAGGCCTGTTTGGATGCCTACCTGGGCACCCTGCTCTGAGGAACCTGCTTTGCAGGGGGTTGGACCCAATGATCTTTTGAGGTCCCTTCCAACCGCTACAGTTCTGTGATTCTGTGATTTTATGTAAAGATGTAGCTTTGTTAAACTGAGGTTGAAAATTGACTGTTTTCTCCATCTGTCAACTTTCACCACCCTCACATGGAACTAAGTGCACACCTTGAAAAACATGTATTAAATAGCTGCTGCTGCTGTTAAAGCAGAGATCAGCTGTGCCCATGACTTGCTGACTCTTTCAAAAAGTTTCTCTGATGAGGCATTGCTGTACACTTCATGTACATGCTCCATTAAAAACAGAACTGCTACTTCATCACAAAAAATCTATTATTCGAGGACAGAAGTCTCCAATTTCCTCCATTAGTAAATGTTGAGACAATGCTGAACAACTTGGGCTGTAAGATTAAACAAATGCTCTGTCCAGGTCCATTACATGTGATGTACCCTAGAATACAAATGGGATTCTCCAGTAGCCTTGCTAGTGAAATAAGCATGTAATCTGTCAGAAAACTGCCTGTGTAAAGATGTACCTATCAGTTTTCAGTGCTTCTAAGCTTGGAAGCAAAAAGAAGATTGGATTTGTGCAGTTTTCTAAGGGACGACACACAGGAGTACCAGCAAGACAGTAGTGCACAATGTTGTCTTTTTAACAATACACAGAGACAGGCTCCAGGCTCTGGGGAAGTCAGAAAATCCCACTGTAGTCACAGCCACTACTCCAGATCTGCTCTGTTAGTGGGAGTTTATTGACACAACAATTTTGCTGAGTTAAAGGCTCTGTTTTCATACTGTCAGGCATACACTTGCAGAGCTAGAACTACTACACACTACACTGTTCCCACTCAACCCAGCAGCCTGTTCAAATGAGAAAGTACCTTAATGCTTCAGGGTGACTACAGTCTCAAACACTCCTACAGCAAACGGTGAGATTTCACAGATGCTATAGGGTCCTACAAAGTCTTTTCATAACACCTAACTCTTCCAATCTACCCCTTAGGTAGCTCCACAGTGTTTTTACCTAACTACCACTATCAAAAAATATTAAAACAAAACAAACAAAAAAACACCAGTTTAATTTTGCACATTTCTAACTTTAAATCTGCTCAGATGCTCTCCTAAAGAGATTTAAAGAACAGATTTCATCACACCACCATATTATTTTGGTCCAGTCCTCCTTCTTCTAAAAACCAGTGGCCTCCCTTAACAACAATCCTCCCTCTAGCCAGAGCTGCTGAAGAGTAGATGCATTATTTCACCTTAGCCCCATCTCCTACCAGCCCAAATGATGCAAAACAGGTGCTGTGCCAACCCGGGGCCTCTGGCACAGAATTAGCCATGCTACAGGGTGAGAGTGTGATAACTGACCTCAATGTAATACAAGGAAAAAGTATCAATACACAGTTCCTTGAGCAGCAGAGTTAGTAACAACGCTTCCAGGTTTGTTTCCACATAGTTGTGGAAACATTCCCAAATGTTGACATTTTCTTTCAGTTTAAGATAATTAGCTCAATAGCCAAAAGTTCTAACTGTTCTAATCAGAAATATTGAAACATTTTATTTTTTAAATTCTCAAACTCAGTCAAGAGCTTCAGCACTCCTAAGTCAAAATTTGCATTTTGGTCCAATATTCTGAAAGAAGACATCTAGGATGAATAGAAGCTGGTATTTTTCCCTGCTTGAGCTCCTTCAATGGGACTGCAAATGAGCTTTTGGAGAAACTCAACAACCTTCTCACAAAATATTACAAACAAATAAAAGGGAGGGAGAAATGAGTGGTAGACTAAATTTTTACAGTAAAAATTTTGCATAATATTTATAGAATCAGAGAATCATTTATGTTGGAAATGATCTTCAAAATCATCAAGTCCAACTGTCAACTTAGCCTACCAAGTCCCATCACTAAACCGTGTTTCTCAATGCCACATCCACACATCTCTTAAACATCTCTAAGGATGGCTACTGCACCACTTCCTTGTGCAGCCCACTCCAATGCCTGATCAATCTCTCCGTGAAGAAATATTTCCTAACATCCAAGCTAAACCTTCCCTGAGATAATTATCTTGCGCCTTACCACCTGGGACCTCAGAATAGAGACTGCAACCTTGCTGCAACCTCCCTTCAGGTAGTTGTAGAGAACAATGAGTTAACCCCTCAGCCTCCTCTTGTCCAGACTAAACAACCCCAGTTTCCCCAGTCACTCATAAGTTGTTCTTTTGGTTTTGTTTGTTTGTTTGTTTTGTAGTCCCTTCACCAGCTTTTCTGCACACACTCAAGCAACTTAATATCCTTTTTACAGTGAGGGGCCCAAAATTAAGCACAATATTCAAGGTGTGGTCTCACCAGTACTGCATACAAATAGACAATCTATTCCCTAGTGCTTTTGGCCACACTATTTCTGATACTAGCCAGGAAGCCATTGGCCTTTTGGGCCACCTGAACACACTGCTGGCTCCCATTCAGACAGCAGCATAAGCATGTATATATATTATTATTTCATGTAGCTTAGTTATGCAAAGAGCCAATCCAGAACAAATCATTAAAATCAAATGCACAATTTTGTCATTTTCTTCTGGAACCACAGATACAGTCCTTTGTGTGCAAACACAGAGACTGTGCAGTGCTATACACTACAACAAAGGCAATTACACCTCCAGGAGAAATGAACAAAGCAACAGCTATTTTATGCTACATTCATCAGAATCATTAATAGTAGGGAAGAAGAACAATACAGTTGGAAGGGACCTTCAAAAATTAAGTCCAACTGCCTGAACACTTCAGGGCTAACCAAACATTACAGCATGTTATTGAGGGCATTGCCCAAACGCCTCCTGAACACTGGCAGGAAAGGGGCATCAACCACCCCACTAGGCAGCCTGTTCCAGTGTCTGGCCATCACCACAGAAAAGAAATTTCTCCTAGTGTGCAGTCTGAACCTCCCTTGGCACAGTTTTGTGCCATTCCTATGCACTCTGTCATTGGTAACCAGGGAGAAGAGACCAGCAGCTCCCTCTCAGCTTCCCCTCCCCAGGAAGATGCAGAGAGCAACGAATTACCTCTCAGCTTCCTTTTCTTCAAACTAAACCACCCAAGCATCCTGAGCCTGTCTTCATCAGCCATACCTTCCAGAGCCTTTACCAGTTTTGTAGCCCTCCTCTGCATGTTTTCAAGTATCTTAATATCCTTTTTATACTGCTGAGCCCAGAACTGCACACGGTACTCAAGGTGAGGCCACAACAACATTAAACGTAGTGGGAAAATCACCTCTCTTGACCAGCTGGCTGTGCTGTGTTTAATGCACCCCAAAAGGCAGTTTGCCCTCTTGGCTGCCTGGGCACACTGCTGACTCGTGTTGTGCCTGCTACCAAACAGCATCCCCAGATCTCTTTCTGCTGAGCTGCTCTCCAGCCAATCATTTCCTAGTTTGTACCAGCATTACTCTGTCCCAGGTGCAACACCTAGCATTTACTTTTGTTGATCTTCATACTGTTGATAATTGCTCAATGCTTGAATCTATCCAGATATCTCTGCAAGGCTTCTTGTCCCTCCAGGGAGTCAACAGCACCTCCTAGTTTACTATCATCAGCAGACTTGCTAAGGAGACATTCCACTCAAGCATCTAGATCACTGATAAAAAATGTTGAACAGAACATGCCCTAGAATTGAGCTCTGCGGGAACACCACTAGTGACTAGCCATCAGCCAGGTTTTAGCCCTAATCACTACAACACTTTGAGTGCTACCATTCAGTCCATTCATCCACCTGCATTGCATGTACCTGTTCATCTCAAAGTTGGACAATTTGTCCAGAACGATGTTGTAAGGACTACTGTCAAAGGCCTTATTAAAGTCCAGAAAGATTATGTCTATTGCCTTCCCTTCATCCACTAAGTGGATGACCTTATCACACAAGGAGGTTGAATCACTAAGGTAGGACTTTCCCTTCATGCACACACATTGACTATGCCTGATAATAGCTTTGTTCTTCAAATGCCTTTCAGCATCATCCAGGATAATCTTCTCCACAACTTTTCCAAGGATTGAGGTTAAACTATCAGGTCTGCAGTTTCCTGGGTCTTTTCTCACACCCTTTTTGTAGGTTGGAATGTCACTGGCCTGCTTCCAGACTTCCCTAGATTTCTGCTAAATTGTTAAGAGGGTCCAGACATCATATAGCAGATAACATCTGCTAATTCTGTCAGTACTCTGGAACGAATCCTGTCAGGTTCCCTGGACTTATGAACATTCAACTGATTAAACGGGTCCCTTACAATTTCAGAGGCCACAAATGTGAAGTCATTGCTCCCCCAGTCATGGTCCTCCAACTCAGAAGACCAGGCAGCCCAAGATCTATCATTAATATTAAAAACTGAGGCAAACTATTCCTTATCCCTATTTGTTCAGTGACCATCTTTATCAAGTATCAGTCCAATGATTTCCTTAGACCTCCTCTTGCCATTGACATACTTAAAAAGCCTTTTTTATTGTCTGACACCACATTGGCCAATGTTAACTCAAGCTAAACTTCAGCTTTTCTTGTTTTCTCCCTGCAAATGCTAACTGCAGTTCTGTAATTGTATTGGGTTTACATAGCAAGGTTTTTGTAGTGAGGGGATGCACTGGTGGTGTCTGTGAGCAGAGCCCGGCAGCTGCCCCATGTCAGAGCAGAGCCAGCTCCAGCCAGCTCCAAAAGGGACCCGCTGCTCGCCAGAGATGAGCCAGCAAGCACCGCTGGTTGGGCCTCTGGGACAGCAGGGTGAAGAAAAAGGAAAAAATGCTTCACAACAGCAGCTGGGAGAGCAAGGAGTGAGAAACAGCCCTGCAGACTCCAAGGTCAGTGCAGCAGGAGGGCAGGAGGTGCTCCAGGCAGGCAGCAGCAGTTCCCCTGC
The DNA here is from genome assembly GCA_011074415.1 of Stictonetta naevosa. Classification (NCBI taxonomy): domain Eukaryota; kingdom Metazoa; phylum Chordata; class Aves; order Anseriformes; family Anatidae; genus Stictonetta; species Stictonetta naevosa. The sequence continues at coordinate 36,250,072 of CM021729.1, forward strand.
AGCCTGTGGAGAGGCCCCTGGTGGAGCAGGCTGTCCCCCTGCAGCCCATGAGTCCCACATGGAGCAGATCTCTACGCTGGAGCAGGTGGATGTGGCCTGGAGGAGGCTGCGGCCCATAGAGAGCCCCCGCAGGAGCAGGCCCCGGGCCGGAGCTGCAGCCCGTGGAGAGGAGCCCATGCAGGAGCAGGGGTCTGGGGGGAGCTGCCGCCCGTGGGGGACCCGTGCTGGAGCAGTTTGCTCCTGGGGGAGGGACCCCGTGTTATGGAGCCATGTGGGAACAGTTCTTGAAGAGCTGCTGCCTGTGGGCAACCCCCACAGGATCAGCTGGGGAAGGACGGCATCCCGTGGAAGGGACCCCACCTGGAGCAGGGGCAGAGAGGGACCGTGAAGGAGCAGGTGAGACGAAGTGTCAGGGACTGACTGCAAGCCTCATTCCCCATTCCCCTGCACTGCTCAGGGGGAGGCAGTACAAGAGGATGAGTGGGAGGAAGGTGTTTTTTAGTTTGTTTTTATTTTTTCTACTGCTGTAGTCTGTTAGTAATAGGCAATAACTTATTGTAATCTCCCTATGCTGAGCCTGTTATGCCCATGACGATAATCAGTGAGTGATCTCCCTATGCTTTTCTCAACCTGTGAGCCTTTCTCATTGTATTTTCTAACCCTTTTCCTTTGAGGAGGTGGAGTGAGGGAGTGGTTGTGGTGGAGTTCTGCTTCCGAGCAGGATAGAACCACCACAATAATCTCACTGTGAAGCCTGATCTTGTTTCCAGAGGTCATTTGGTGGCTTTTTGTTTGTTTGTTTGTTTGTTTTGTTTTCTTTTTGTTTTTTTCTGGCCAAGCTCTACAAGGAGTTCTCTGTACAGCCAAGCCAGTCTTCTTCACTTCCCACACAACGGGATTGCCTGCTCCCATGCTTTTAAAAGGTGGTTCTTAAAAAATGACGAACTCCTATGGACCCCTAAGCTATCTAAAGCAGATTCCCAAAGGATACTACTAACTAGTTCTGGGAGTAGCTTAAAGTTTGCTATCTTAAAATCCAGGATGTCAACCCTTTCTGATGATTTTTCTTATTACACCAAAAAAACTGAACTATTTTATGATCACTGTTGCCATGACAGCCACCTACCACCATATCTCTCTGAAGGCCTTCCCTGTTCTCAAACAACAGGTTCAGGAGGGCATCTTTCCTACTTTGCTCACTAAGTACTTGTGACTCTTCAACATTCTTTAGAAATGTTCTAGTCTTGCTTATCACAGCATTACAATATTCCCTGTCTATGTCTAGGAAGTTGAAATTCCCCATAAGCACAAGGGCTACTGATCCAGAAATTTCTCATAATAGCCTATAGAATAATTCACCTGAGCAGGCAATCAATAGTAGACACCTACCATGACATCAGCTTTGCTACCCATCCCCTTAATCCTCACCCAGCAGCTCGCTACTGCATGACACCTATCTTCAAAGGCTGTACAATCTAACCTCTGCCATACACACAGTGTAAAACTTCCACCTTGCCTGCCCTGCCTATCCTTCCTAAAGGCTCCTGATGGGCTCCATCCCAGCCTTCCAGTCATGGGATGCATTCCACTAAGTCTCCTTAATACCAGTGATATCATAGCTCTGGGAAAGGACCAACGCTTCCAGTTCATACCAGTCATTCCTCACACTGCGTTATGTTGGTATACAAGCATTTCTAGTGTGCTCCTAAATCAGCAGTACTCCCTGGAACAGCGTAAATGTTCTCCTCAGCCTTGGCAGATAGCACTGTATCATTCCTTGCCTTATCTTCAGTGGTCTTAGTAACTCTCCTAAAAATATTGTTTTCTTGTTTTAGTTTTTAGTAAAAAATATTTTAAATACACTTCAGAATCTAGTGCCTAGCTTCTGTTTCTGTTGATTTTTAGTATAAATACCTTCAATAAAGTGATAGAGATCTTAAAATACTTCTAAAAATAGTTAAATTTTTTGCCCCGTTGCTCCCATTAGGTTTTTCCAGATGTGCTGACAGCTGGTTTAAATAAGAAACAAACTCTCCTCCTGAAACTTTCTTTTTCCTCTGCTTTATATTCTGATGCACATAGAACCATATCCTCTTATCCTTTGTTTTGGTGAACTAAATAGGTTATGCCCTTCCTAATATTGTCTAAAAAAAGCTTTCCATTCCCTTGATCATTCAAATACTCCTCCTGCTTTATTTAAATTAATCATTCTTGAAAGCAGACAAGCTAGATCAGAATAGCTGAGGCCTCATTAGGATGTAATTACATTAACACATTCCTGAAAATACAGTCCTAAGGAACAGACTGTATTTGCTTTTATCATTGCTACATCATGCTGGTGGCATATTGCCAAAAACAGACCAGGCAATGCTCATTTTATTCATTGTCCTATACTTTTTTCCTTTGGGGCACTGACATATATTGTCACACACATTGTTAAACTCTCCGAATAATAGAATATCCCAAGTTGGAAGGGACCCACAGGGATGACTGAGTCCGACTCATGCTCCACTCCTCCTCATGAGGAAGCTGTAGGCCTCCATGAGGTCTCCCCTCAGTCCACTCTTCTCTAAGATGAACAAACCAAGTGACACTCTCTTAATAGTTTTGTCCACCTTCTATTATGGTGCGCCAAACTGCACACAGCACTCAAGTTGAGGCCACACCAGCACACAGCAGAGCTGGACAATCCCTTCCCTTGCCCGACTGGCAATGCCATGCCTGATGCACCCCAGGGTACAGCTGGCCCTCCTGGCTGTCAGGGCACACTGCTGGCTCATGTTCAGCTTTCCAGAAACCAAAACCCCCCAATACCTTTCCACAGAGCTGCTCTCCAGCTTCTCAACCCCCAGTCTGTACATATAGCCATGGTTGCCCTGTCCCAGGTGCAGAATCCAGCACTTGTTAAGTTTCACACAGTTAGTGACCACTCAGTCCTCTGGGTCTGTCAAGATCTCTCTGCAAGGCCTCTTTATCCCCAAGGGAGTCAACAGCTCCTCCCGATTTAGCATCATCTGCAAACTTAGTGTGCATTCACCTCTTGCATCCAGATCATTCATTAAAAAAAATGGTGAGAACTAGTCCCAACATGGAGCCCTGGGAACCCCACTAGTGATTGGCAGCCAGCTTGATGTGACCCCAGTTATTCTAGCCCTTTGAGCCCAACCCATTAGCCAACTGTTCACCCATCATATTATTTATTTGTCTAGCTGTATGCTGGACATTTTGCCTAGAAAGATACCGTGAGAGACAGCATTGAAAGCTTTGCTAAAAATACAAAAAGATTACATCACATGGCTTCCTTTGGTCAACTAGATGGGTAACCTTGTTGTAAAAGGAAATTAAGTTAAGCAGGACTTTCTCCTCATGAACCCATGCTGGCTATGACCAATGACTGCTAAAATTATGAAGAAGATTATTCTGGAAGTTAGTGACAAAAACTTGAAATACATTAAAATCACTGAAGTGAAACTGACAGGCCTGTGATTACCAGGTCTTCTTGCTTAATCTTCTTGAATATCTGGACAACAGTTGCCAGCTTCCAGTTGACTGGGACCTCTCCAGATTCCCAAGACCACTGACAAATGAGCAACATCTCATGATGATATCTGCCAGCTTTTTCAGTACCCTGGGATAAATCCTATCGGGCCTGATAGACTTATGTGCATCCAGACACATCAGCAAATTCCGCACAAGTTCAAAGTTCGGTTTAGGATGAATTATCATCTCCCTTCAAAGCAACTGTTCTCAGACAAATCACCAAATCTAACTTCAGAAAGAAGCTCTTTTTAAACGAAATACAAATTGATCTTTTGTTTTCAAGCAAGACACACAGTGAATTGCACTTACAGATCTTTACTGAACTATATCTTTTACTTGCTGCAGCTTAGCTCTTTAACCACATACTTAAACAACCAAACCTTGCGATTACAGAAGAGTATTTTTATGTTTTGATTTGTTTTTGATTTCAGCAAGCTAAACTCAAAACTACCAAAATATAAAACCATGGGTAGAATCATTACTTAACCTAATCATTTCAAAACTGTGATTTCTTCTAGTTTTCTACTGATCCCTTTACTGATCAACTTCATCTAGCTACAATGCTTGGGCCCCAGCATACTTATTCATAATGTACCATGCCTGTAATAGTACTAGGGGACTGTTGATTAGCATGTGTTATTAAGATCAGAAAAAGATCAGAATAGTCTTCTGTTGATGGGAGAAAAAATGCAATATTAGTTTCACGGTTTTCCTGCATCCAGCTGGGAGGTACTTGTGTATCTGATACAGAGATAAAACTCAGGTAAGCAAACCACAGCAAGATCACAGATTCAAAAGGATCTAGATGACATAAAACCAGTATTTCTTTACTATAACACTTGTTTCATTTTAGTTCTTAGGGTTTGCTGCAAGTAAACATCTGTTCTGAGGGGAAGCATTATGTGTATACATGTCTAGAAATGCAACAGAACAGCACAAAGAAGGGACAACAGAAGATACTGCATTTGAAAACAGCTTATTTTCATGAGTTGTAATAAACCTAAAAGACAAGTGTATGCTGCTTTCAACTCATCATCCAGGGAATTTAAGTCTGTTTTAAGAAATGTCCCACATAATTCAATACCATTCATGTCCTAATTCATAAGAGAATTTAAAATCAAGAACTAATACTTAATTAGAGAAGTTATAAATATGCTTTAAAACTTTGAAGTAATTATAAATCAGCATTTAAAAACACATATATAGAAAATGTAGGATTGAGAATTTTGCTTAACAAAATTCAGCTGAAAAGAGGGCCAGTTGATATAAAACATACTATGACACAAGACGGCCACAGTATTCTTAGGCACTGAATAGAAAGTGAAATGAGGACATAAGACTTCTGGGGAGTAAGAGCATTCAGAGTTTTCTCGGATGGTATTTCACTAGTAGCCAAGAGCAAATTTAAGCTTCAGTATAAAATATAATCTTTCATTAACATTACACAGAATTAACTATACTGTAAGATGTAAATGGGCAATTGTACAGCCAACAAGGATAAGGTACTCCAGCATCTCCTTGATAAAAATGGGAACTGTATAATATATAATAGGCACATCAATGAGAGTAAATTTTGGTTTTCTCCAGTGCACGATTTTTCTGTAGTACTCTGCCAAAAAAAAAGGTTAATGTTTTTACTAAAATAACCCCCCTTGACTGTTAAGTAAAATAAACTTTACCACATCAATTTTTGAATGACTGTCAGAGAAAGGCCTAACAGAAATAACTACTCATTAAGTCTTACCTAATTATAGTTTAATCCAGCACTCCACCTACATCAATTCCAACCAGGTTAAAACCTCTATAATTTTACTGATCATGAATGATCAAGTACACTGGTCAAAACAATTGCTAATTATTCTGCATTTTTTTTAACTTTAAAAGGAGAATGTAGTGGAAATTACCTGTTGCAGCTTTGCAAAGCAATTCCAGTTCTGTGAGTCTGAGAAGAGACTGCTGATGCCAGTGATTTTTGAGACAACTAATTTGGCAAGAGATACCCAAAAAAATGTGTTTCTCTTCCTCAATCATAGCAGTGACCATTTCCACGGATTAAATGCCAGCATATGCTTTCCGTATTTAAAGTCCTAGCTAAATCTTAAACCTGAGACCAGCAGAATCACAGAGTGAAGAAACATTTCTGAGTTTCACTGTTAGCTCCCTGTGTAGGCAATCCCTTCCCACTGTCCCACAGCAAAATTCATCTGAAAACAAAGAGGGAGTGGCTGTAGCAAAGTGCTTACAGAACACAACCTGAAGGAGCACCTCCCACTTGAAAGAAGACTATTCACTGTTCATGTAACTACCATGAGCAGAGGCCTGTAAAATTTACTTTGCAAATCTAAGGATGCTCACAGGCATAACTAACCTGAAGAACTCCCCGCAACCTAGAATGACTGTTTCTATCTACTAAGCTCAACAGGATTCCTGCCTACATCTCCCAAGAAACATACTCTTTTTTTTAAGAAAAAACAAAAAGAGAGAGAATCCCCAAATTCTAGTGCACTGCCATAGCCTAGAGCTACCCTGAGTCATGTCTATAAATCTTTTCTACCTTCAGTACCCAGGAGAATTACACAGATCAGAATACATCAATTTACCTGAAACTAAATACATGAACTGAGGGAAAAATTAATCTAATAATGCTACTTCAGCAATCTCTATGGATTATGGTCAGAGTATAATCTCTCGGAGATACATAACTTTGCATTAGAACTATCCTGTTTGTTGAAAAAAAAAATCAAGGTACCATTACTTAAAAGCAAATGTAGTCATATACATACCCTCTGCTTCTCAGGGTCAACATATCGAATGCCAAAATAGTCTTTTTCCAGCAAGCTGTAATAGTTGCAGATGTGATCTATGAGAAACTGACCTTTAGTTTCCCTCTGTAAAAAGAGAAAGAATTTATATATTATTCTGAATATTCTAAACTCACTGTCTATAATAAACTTTAATAACATATAATCAAAGTGTCAAGGAAAACATCACATGGCATTTGGTGTTATTCACATGAGGACAAGGGTCTGAAAATTCATCTCCTCTAAAAGATGCAACAGATTAGTGATCTATACCCCCTGCACATTAACAAATTGATTCCTTAAGAAAATGCAATTGCTACTTCTGACTCGGGAAAACTCATGGTACTCTAATAGCAGCACATTTATAACATTTTAACATGTAGCCATATGTCCACTTGATGCTTTAACAGCATAACAGTTATTTACATACAGAATTTCAAAATTGTGTGTTGCTTTTTGAGTCCTCAAGTCCATACACAACGCCCACAGCAAGAAAGACTTGATCCTTAACTCCCAGCTAGCGCTACAGTACAAGGAAGAAATGCACAGATGAATGACTGGATGTTTACATCTTTGTGTTGTCACTGAATAACAACAGCCAAGAGGATACTTGCCATACACATTATGTTTAGTTAATGACCTCATTTTTTGTTTCTGCTTTTCTTCAATCTTAATAATATGTTGCGTCTCTCCTTAATCTACTGCCCAGAACAGAGAACTGACATAAATCTTCACATTTCTTCATATTCAAACAATGCGTGGGGTGTTTTTTTATACCAAAAAAAATTTATGCCTATGAGTATCAACACTGGGGCAAAGCTGTTCATAATCCATACTAAGCAGGAGGAGGTGCTTCCCTCTGTCACAGAGTCTCTGTATTTCTGTCCCTCTTTCTACCAGAGTCTTTGTACTTAACTCTTTAATGTCTACAAAAGCAAAACCATATGGGAAATGTAATCACAATAGATTCAAAAATGTTTAATTGTTCCTCCAAATGATTCCTTGAAAACTGGATACTCTGCCTTATTCAACCTTTAAGAAGCTAAGGGGCAACTTAAATTGTGAACAGCATGGTTGGACAAAAATTAACAGGTAGATCATGCATTTCACAAAGTCCCTTACAAAACTGGACATCATTATCACCTGCATTTTACACAGAAGCAGCTGAGGCAAGAACAGTGCTGTTAGCTGTCCAAGGTCATGATCTAAAGAAAATAATCACCTAAAATGATCTATAAATGATCTACATGTCCTTGTGACCACCACCATCCAGTAAGACCTACTACTTCCCACAAAAAACAAAAAACAAACAAAAAAACAAACAAACAAAAAAAAAAATAACCAAGATGTGCTTCAAGACTGGAATGTTACACAGACAAGAAAATCACTGCACTATTTTGGTAACTGTTTTGTTACTTTTGCAATTAATAAGATACTCTCTGTCATGGATATAGTTGCTTGTCCCTCCACTTCCATCAATGAATAAATAAACTAAATAGAAAGCACCCTCAGTTAAGCCACCACCAGAGTGCCGCACAGCCTTTCCCATGCACCAGTGGCTGCTGCACTGTCCTTCTCCTTGCCCCATGGACCTTCTGTCCTCTTGAGATCACCTCCAGCCACAAGGAAACCACTCATTTCTCACCAGATGTCTTTTCCTCGGTGTGGGACCTCTGCTTTTCTCCCCATTGTATAAGCCACTCTCTTCCACCACTCCATTCTTCTGCTCCCTTCTACCTCCTATGTATTTACCCTTCACTGCACATCCTTTACTCTTCTACATGCTACACTTTGCCCAGAGGATATCACTGCCTTGTCTGCACCATGGTATTTCTGCACTTTGTTTTCCTATTTTTAAACAGCCAGTGGCAAGCGATGTTAGCCCAGTTTGTCTATTTCTGTACATGCTCACTCAACCTCGTGCTTTGCACCCTGGTGGCTGCCTTCCTCCTTCGCAATATAGCAGCAACCCATTTCCTTTTGTAATTGTTTCTCTCAAGCCTCCGGACATTTTAAAAAAATTATTTCTTTGGTGTTAAGAATGGTTAACAGGAACATTGGCTTTTCATACTGTATGCAGTTACAGGTAAGGGCATGCTAGTGACAGCATAGAGAAAACTCCTTAAAAGGCGAAGCCTTTATCAAAGACGGGAAAGTACTTAAAGAAGATTGCTGCTCTCCCTCTGACTGAGAGAAATAAAAAATCTCCTTCAGGTCTGTATCTCAATGAAGTATTTTCTAGCTTAAAATTTTAGAAGTCTCTGCAAACTTGTATGACTGTGCTACAAGCAAGAGCATCAAAATATTAAGGCAAGAATTGCACAGTGACATTTCAATACATAGGCAGTAAGAAGAAAACGTGAACACAGATATGAAACTTCAGTTCCACATGCTTTTAAGATAAACATACAATGAACTAAATAATACTGGAGAATAAAAGCTCTTAGGTGACTCAGGTACAGTTGAACATGAACATAAATTTTATTGAGAACAGCATATAAAATAACTTCAATTTTTTGAACACTGTAAATGAGGAAAATGGACTAATCAGATTTTCATCTGACAGGAGTAAAGGGCATTACTGGAGGAACAGTCAATAAATCTACTCAACTCTATTGGTTCACATTCCAATCCATTCACTTAACAAGTCCTTGGCTTCATCCACATAAATAATCTTAAAAAACATTTAAGTTCTTGAGGAATCTGATAAAAGGCTAGGACACATACTGTGTTTTTCAGTCCAATAACAAAGCTCCCTTTCTTAAATGAATTGCTGCCCTAATTTTCTTGCTTGAAAGGTAGATGATAGAAATCAACCAAACAAAAAAGAGCAAACAAAAGCCTCCAAGCTAAATTCATGCTCTAGGAATCCTTAAACCTTCCACAGATAAATAAAAGGGACTAGTTAATATGTCCACCCTGTGTTAATAACCTTCAGTTAATAGCACTATTCAGTCAGGCTTCCAGATCCACCTTTCATTACCAGATACAAGGAAAGATTCTAAATTGACAAAAGTGGTTAAATACATAATGTACTCTCATTAGAAATACTGTTTTAACTACTCCACTATTATGTTTTCAAAATATCTGGTATTTGAAAAAATTCTGATCATGTTTCACACACAAAAAACAAATACTCAATGTGGCACAGAGCACCTCAAGTCTGTATTCAAAACTGTGTGTCAAGAGGGGTGGGCAATGGTTGTTCATTTTGTTTACTGCAAACAGCATCCATAAACATTTTCTAGATTTCTCTAAGAATGCTCTAAATTCTCCTAAGCTTTAGCATCTGATAATCTTTGCTGTCTCCTGTGCTCTTTGATATACTTATTACATAGTATAGTACAAAAGAATACATTAAATCCAAAGCTTATCCTAATTTGTGAAAGAATATGGGTAAATTAAATTAGGAACTGCCAGTCATCCACAACAGAGCACAAGAATGGATTTGGGTCACAGAATAATGAATATAAAATATTGCCTGAAACTTCACACAGTTGCTATATAGCTTTCCAATTACATGATCCTTTTTTTTTTAAGTGCTATACCAATAAAGCAGTTTGCTTCCAAAAATATTTTTATGCTACATCTCAGAACTTTGTCAGAACAAGACAAAAGGGACATCATAAAAAAGCCATTATTTGAAATACCACTGAAAAATGTTAGCAACAGACCATAGGAATCTGAGAACAAAAATCAAGTCAGATTTCTAAAAGCTTCAAGGCTGATAATTATACCATATCTCACCCAGAAAATATCAAATATTCTCAAGTAGAGAAAAACAAGCCAGGCAGTAGCAACCACCACCACCATGTAGAAGCAAGAGAGCCAAAATATTATGGATTGCAATCAGTGCATTGTTTTCCATGACAGAATAAGAAGTTAATTAAGCCACTTTTCTCTAGGTCTGTTAACTGAAATACAGTATCTGGTCATCTCAACTGAGATATACTTTCTTTCCAATTTTTCTGACCCATACTCTAGGAAAAGTGTTTTTTTAAAAAAGCCTTAAGGTTTTATAAGGTATCCTTTCCACACATCCACAGAAAAATAGGGTTTAGGAGATTCCTATAAATAATTTGAAGAATAACTATCTTTTTTTGTTTAGATAAGTAGGCACAAACAAGACAGATACTTTCTTCCTAAGGCTGCATTTGAGTATTTGACCTTAATACCACTAAAATGCCACAACACCTATACGCACACAAGTGATATAATACAATATAAATGACAGAATCCCTGAACAGGGATTGCAGATACTTGCAGATAACTGCTAAAATCTGTTTTTTAAGCTGGATCAAAAGTTTTATTTTCTATGGGAACAAGTACGTATTAAATTAAACTAGCATCTCTGGCAGAAATTTAAACAAGGGACATTCTCCACTCCAACAAAACATGGTCAAATACAGTCCTCCATAGATGAATGGACTCACAAGACAATTCTGCCTGCTTTTTACTCCTCAGCTCTAGGAACTGAGGAAGACATTGCAGAGATGTTTCATATTCACTGCCAGATACTATTATTACTGTTTCCATTTCTGCAACTCTGCAAATACATGACTGAGTAACCCAGTGCCTTGGTAACTCCTTTATTATGCAGAAAATAGTCCAACGGTCTCAGTGGCTTTTGGGTACTTTTAATCTAATACAAGAGTATTATTCCAAACTTGGGCTTGCTTTTGAGTTTTGTTGTTGTTGCTTTGTTTTGTTGTTTGTGCTTAATTCCTAGTTTCTTTGTGCACGTTAAAAAATCAGGGGAGGGTGTATCTTGTTCTGCCAATTCAAACCTTCTCTGATGTGTAAAATGAGACCACAAAACATTTGTTTCACGATTCTGAAAGTAAGAGGAAAACCATTTATAGAAGTTTGAAATCTTACATTCAGTGGAGTGACTTCTCTGTTTGCATTTGTTTCACTGTGAAGTTCTGGGTCAATTTATCCGCATGTTGTCACAAGGAAGCATCATGAGCAGATTAAACAACACTTCTACTTTGTTACCTAACCAGTGAAGCCCTGCCAGCTGCGCTTATATCAGTTGGGAAGCCACTGACATCACTAAGCTGCAGCACATCGTTCTAAGCATAGCATTTATTTGTGCAGGGGGTTCAATCCCCATCCTACATGCCTTTACTTGTGTGAATAGCAACTAACTCTGTGTAAAGCTGATCATATACCAAAGTGTTTGCAAGACTAATGTAAATCTACCCTAAGAATAAAATAAAGCCACAATTCAACCAATGTTTCTATTTAAATGTTGGAAAATTCAGGCTCTCAGGCAAGACAGGAATAATGTCTGATTTTCTGATGCTCGTTTTCTTTAGCGTGTGACGTATTTCAAAGTTCTCTAAATTCTGACCTAAAAATCCTAAATACTTAAATTCAAGAACAATAACATCACCTCTGAATAAAACCTAACCAGATCAGAAAAACAGAGTGAAAAAAAAGAAGTTCCCTGAAGGTAAAAACATAACTCAAAAAGCAACTAGTTGAACCCACTGAAAACTGAACTAGTATACCATCACACTTGACAAAAAGCAGCAGAGATTTACACAGCTAAGCCGCTTCCGCACCTGCCACCTCTCTCATTTCTGCCTCATGTTTGGACACAGCAAAATCCTGCTCTGCTTTTTGCAAGAGAAACACCTCGACTGCCAACAGGCACACACCTGCCATCTCACTTATTTGTGACTTGGTACTGGGGCCTGCTATCCTACACAGAAACGAAATGCAGCTGTAAAATGACACCTGGGTGCCTGGTTTAAAATCAACCCCTGGGAGCTGAACTGGGAGTGCAAGGGCACGAAGAAGGCAGGTACCTTGGTGTGTTTGAATTCTGCGAAGCATTTGAACTGAATTTTTAAGTCCTGCCCAAAGTGCAGCATCAAGAGAAGAATCCCAGCCCTGCAACAGCTGAAGGTAGCAGGGTGGAACAGGCTCAGCTCCAAGCTGACCAACCCTAATGCTGACAACCCCCAGTACCTGAGCAAACTTCTCACAGCTCTTTTGATTTATGGAGTCACTGGGACTACACGTAACTGCAGCTACTCACGAGATGGAAGAAGCACTAATAACTTCTGCCCTTACTGCCCCAACTTTTGAGACAGTGATAGGAACACACCACTGCAGATGTTTAGCAAGAACTGGACATCTCATAATCCCTTTGAAATATAAAGATTAAAACCACTCCCGATTCATTCCTGAAGTAAAATGTTATAACCCTTCAAAAGGATTTCCTGCCTTCTCGTAATTCGTATCCTCCAATATTTTAAAGTACTTGCAAATACAATGGAAATCTATTATACATGTTTAACTAGAAAGTTTTGTCAACTGTAATAAAAGCCAGTTGTATTTATTTTTTAATTAAAGCTGGGGAGGAGAAAGGAACTTTTGTTATCAAAACCTGACTTGGAACTGGCAGATTTCATTTTAGAAGCAAAGGATACATAATAGAATTTTCTTTTCTTTACAGTGAGGAAATAATTGTATTTCTACAAACCTTAAAAAGAAGGGGGGGAAATGCTAGTACTAGTAAAAAGATAAAAAAAAGAACACTGCAATAAAGCAGTTGGCATTTATTTAATTACAAGAGTGCTCTTCCATACACTACCCTGTATGTGTTACCTCTTGCAAATGATATATTTCATTCTGTATATTCAATTACCCAACCAGAATATGTATCAACATTTCCTAACACTAAAATGTAGGTGAGGATGATATTTTTTTAAGTCTGTGTCTGTAAATACATTTTCTTATGCATAAGTTTACAAATTTAACTACAAAACTTTATGGAATTAGCTTTTGTAAAAAGGTTTTGCTTCCGTACGTCCCAGGTGTTTCCAATGAACTGCATCACTCATCTAATTCAGGAGAAATGATCAAAAAACATGCCCGCAACAGCAAAGCTTTCATTATTTTTCTTTAACTGAAGAGAAAAAGTGGCACTCTATTACATTGTTGGAAATCCAGCCCTAATACCACCCCATTACAAATGTCAGCCACATGAAGCTGCATGACAAGACATGCTCAGGACATGTGAGGATCTGAGGAATGTACTGGAAAATCCTCCTCTAAGGAGGAGAGTGACAGCTAAACATTACCATGTTTAGTGCACAAAACAGAAACGTACCATACAGTATCAAGACATACTACAGGAAGATTGTACTTGCATCTTCATGAAGTGAGTAGATAAGTGCATCTCATTCCTACAAAGCCCCCCACTACAACCCATAACCTTAGTTGCCATGCTTTCGCAGCGTGGCTTCAGCAGAGGCCTTCGCAGGAGCACATGCTGTAGAAATGCACACTGATGCAACAGCACCAACTCACTCAAAACTACCGGAAGTAGAGTTATGGAGTTGAATTTTCATCTAATTTTACCACACTTTGAAGCAGGAAAGGCTTTTGGAGAGAAAAGGGAGGGATGTGAATAAAAAAGCAAAAGCATCAGAGTTATATTTCATAGAGAATTCAGCAGTCACCAGCGATAACCTTTGCCCACAAGAACACCTCAAGTCAGAGACAAACACTATAAAAGAGCACCCATCCCATGTGAGAAGCTGAGCATTATTTACAAATTGCATAAACACAGAGGAGGAAGCACTTAGCCTAAGGCTCTGACTTTAGCTGCTCTCTTCTACCTCTGGTTCCGTGATATACGCTGTTCACCCAAGAAATAGGTCTCAAACAAGCCTGCAAACTAGAATTTGTTTTTCTAAAGAAACTTTTATGTTTTTTTTTGCTGTTAAGAAAAAAAAAAAAAAAGTGAAAAAAAGTTAAACTGCAAAAGCATTTGAACTGCATGCTTTGCCTTGTCCAGATTTCTGTAGTAACGTTGTATTTCTCCCATGTGATAACAGAAGATATGAACTTAAGAGAAACCATAGTGAGTTTACTCCAAAGTGCAATATTTCAAGAGATAAATTTCAGGAGCTATTTGGAGGGGGGTGGGGTGGAAGGAAGGGGGGGAAGGAGAAAGCACATACACAAAACAACAAAATCCCACAACTACACCACAGCTTCCCCTCACCCCCCCCCCCACCCCCCCCCCCCCCCCCGCAACATGGCGAGTGGTTTTATGTTAACAGAAATGCCAGAAATCAACAGAGGTAACATGACAATTTTTCACTCATAAGGGGTATTTCTCCACTTTTCAAACTCATTTACTAAGCTGAAATGAGTTTTGAAGAACATCATTTTTACAAAGATAGCAGTCTTTAAAGTCAAATTTCTGAGCTCTTAATTAATTATCAGTTTAGCCCCAAGTGCTATAAATTAATTAATAGAACTAAATTAAATCTGTCTATCTATCTTCCCACTCTTCAATTTAGGCAACAAATAGACAAACACAACTCAAGGATAAGGGAGAAAGCAAGGAAAAAAGGAGAAAAGTGTCTATGCAGAGAAGGAAAAAGTGGAGAGTAATGACAAGGCTATATGTGTGAGTGCAGCTGTGGAAGCTCTATTAATCTTAAATGAAACTGCATAGCTAAATGCACACAGCACCGAAAATTTACCCACAGGTATCTCCCGTAGCCAGGTCACAAACAAATTTGTCAAAGACAGCTCCTCTTGCATGCTATCTCAGTTGGGAAATGAAGAACATTATTTGAGGTTATGTATTTTTCATCCACACAACAGCGTATTTTTGCCCTCTGTTGAATTAGAGGTTATTGTAGGATGATACTGGTCAAATAATAAAGGATGAAGGAGAAAAAGAAACAATAACACCATAGAAAAAATCCACTATGCCAGTCCATGCAAGGGAAACTATCATAAGTACAAAATCATATGTAAAATGGAAATTGTATTCTACTATGCAGTAAAATCTGGATGGCAGGAGTGAAAACCGATAACAAGAATGTGCTTTCACACAACCAGCTCTCGACTTTACTGCTATTCCGTAAGTAAATTACTCTGACCCACGACTATATTATAAATGATAAAAAGAAATATTTGTAGTTCACATACTGCAGTTCTCTAAAGTTGCCACCAGTCAGGCAGGCAGGCACTAAAGAAACCACAAATGCAGTACTCATTTAGAGCACTCATCATCGTTTTCTGTCCCTCTGCACATGGGCAATACTTGGCCATTTAGGTTTTATGTCCCTGAAGTGATGGCCTCACAGAAGGCTTGCAGCATTAACTGCTCACTTCTGGTAACAACTTCCATTAGTGCAGGATTCGTGATGGCAACTGAGGCACTATTGATTTCTTAAAAGGAACTGAGTGCCTCTGTCAACCAAACTTCCGATCATTTTACACAATTCCCAGTATTGCTTGACAAAGCTTACGCTGCCTTCTTTCTTGTATCCTGAAAATCAAAAACAACTTGGTAGATGCAGCTAGAAGGCACCATCACACCCCATCCAGCAAACCAAATGACAGATCCCAAGCAGGAGCCCCTACCTACAAAGCAACCTAAAAGCCAAATCAGGTTTTAGACAAAAGATTCCTGATGTCACCAGGTACGGATTGATGGTCAGAAACACTTATCTGGACCTCAGGCAGTTCTGAATCTTTTCACTGGGTGAAAATATTCAAACTGGTGAGGGACAAGAGCACCCTGCTGCTTTTCAGAGCTCAGCTGAACATGCTGAACTCAAGCCATGGTGAGGGTCACGCAGGAGCAGCCACACTGCTGTTTCCACACTAAACAGAAAAGCAGGACTGCAATAGAGAAGGGCAAGCTGGATAAACAGATGAACAGAGCTATGCAGCTGCTGTTGCCACAGGGCAGCTGAAGCCCCTGGTAATGGCACCTCCATGCATCTCTCCAGAGCTGGGTTTACCCCCCACGTCCCTCTCCTCTCCTCGGGGAATCACAACACTGCTTGTGTATGCACAGGGTGGAAAGGAAGGAGAAAGAAATGGAAGATCATGGAAGATAATCTCTGGAGGCAGAGACAGGAAAAGTGCTGGATTAATGCCCATTTGAAAGGCTATCAGAGTGATGTGTGAGGCTAAGAGCTTACACAAAAAGCAGAATATATGACTAGATATTATGGGAGTCCAACCCACCATTATGTGGATTACTCCAGAATCACAAGCTCAGCTGTGTAGGCAGTGATCTGGGAATATCAACTGAAAAGCACGCTGAATCTCTGCAAGTGCTGCAAATCAGAGGTAACGTCTCCTGACAGACAAGACCCTCAGCCATAGTGATGAACTCAACAGCTCCCAGTGAACCAGCTGTAAGTACAGTTCATACACTAATTTAATGTGATAAAGGCCTAGGTGAAAACTTTTGGGTAGCTGAGGAAGCCTCACCATGCCATGCACTCGAACTGTCTGATAGTCATACCATATAATCGTATCATAACGCTTCAGAGGATACCCATCACAATACCTTCACAGGATATCCAAAAAGATTATTATAGATTGGAAGAGGGTGGGGACACGCAAAAATCCCTCCTACCTCTTATTAATTTAGTATTCATCAACACACTTCACCTTTCAAATACTCATCTGGCTCACCTGACCATGGCAAATAACTCCTTTTACAAGAAAACTATTTGGTCTTTATCAGTGTTACATTATACTCTCTCACTTCTCCCGTGTGTTTTGACTGCAGAAATTTCATAACTTTAAGGAGCACACTGAGTCATTTCCCACTCGCTAAAGTGTTTTATCCAGTTATACTCTTTAGGCATGGAGTGAACTGAAAGAATTTTTTTTACCACAAAAAAAAATATATATATATATGTATATATATATATATGTATCTCCAAACTGATTAACTTTTATAGACACACATATATGAACTTATTTTCCTAACAGAAATAATAATACAAAATAAACTTTTTCATTAATACTTCCCCCTCCTGTCCCTTGCATCCTTTAAATGCTAGATGTTAAAGTCCTGTTGAGAGGGAAAACAAACATGAAATTTGCAAGATTAGGCATCCAGTTTTCAGAAAAGCAAATTTATGTGAGGTTAAAAACTATGGAGAATGAAGTATTCCAGAAGCATTCCTCGGACAAAGTGCCTGTACCAATGCACCCCAATGTGTTTAACAAAAGTCAGCTACTGGCATCAGAGGAGGAACTCATTCTCTGTGCCATATAAGCTTCTGTCTCTGTGCCAAAAAAAATGTTCTCAGCTCGCAATTTTTTTGTAGTAGGGGGAGTTGGATTGATTTTTCTTTTTCTTTCTCTTTTTATGGAGGTCATTCAGTCCTTGAAAGCCACACAAACTGCCTCATTAGCACTACCTAAAATAATACCTCTATTTGATAGCACAGTCAGAACAAATCCCCCTTCCATTTCTAATCATCACCCCATGATATTACAGTTATGGTAAATATTTTGTGATTCTTTGAAGAACAATTAGATATAAACCAGATTTAAAACAGAACTTACTTCTTAATTTATTTTAAATATCACTGCAAAAGACACAAGACAAACATTTTAAATAATAGGTGGCAGGAATCCAAGCAAAGGATTCTACAGGCTTGTTCCATTAACTGCAGCTGCAGAAAGAAGATAATAAAGCAATACATTTTACAGGTCCCATAGCAAATGAATTGTTTCTCTTACTAGATTTCACTCTTCTCCGTTACTCAGTCAGATTCATCTTCATTTTTTGTCCTTTGCCCAGACACCCTGTTTCCACTAACTCAGCAGAGTAATGGAAAGATGAAACACAAACTGACCTTTCTTTTTGCTGTTTCAGTAATTGCTCCATTTTCTACATCTTTGATACCTACTAGATATACACTTTTAAAATGCATATTTTTTGACTGAATCAGGAACTCTTGACACTTGATTGGTTCTCAGTAGTAGTTACTCTTGATTTATATCTGAAATAAATCCTATGATACTGCAAACATTTCTTACACATAGAAAAAGGAAAGCAAAGCCCTGTCATTACATACCAAATGACATCTCATAGCACGGCTACGCTTTTCCCAATACAAGCCATGATCTCACAAAAACACTGAGGATGGCAATTCACAATACATTTTGCTGTCTTACAACATTTTAGCTCTACACCAAACCTCAGAATATATGTCTAAACAAAACTAACACAGAGTTGTTTGACATGCTCCACAGCGGATGACATTTAACAAAAGCATTTTAAAGACATTCAGTTATGGCATATATGCAAAGGATCTTTATAAACACTAAACAGTTTCCCTTAATTGTTCCTCTTCCCTATTACAACTGAACACACGTAGAAGATAACTCATTAAAATAAGAAAAGACCAGAAGAAGTTACTGAGTAGGAACACCTACATTCATTTAATTGTTGGATAAGAAAGACACATAGTGAAAACTATGTTCTGTAGGCAATGAAGCAGTGCATAGCTCTCCCAAACAAGTCTCTTCAAGTAAGTCAAAGCTCCTAAATGGGAACTTGTTTAGAGGTACTTAAGCACCAAAGCAGACTTTTGGGGAAAAAAAAAGTGGCATCGGGGAGAAGGCCAGTCAAAAATTCTAACAAAAAACAGTAACATCCGTAAATATATTGTACAGCTGTTCCTAGGACACCTGTTGCACTAGAGAGGCCTCTCTTTACATTCCAAACACATTCAGAGTTAAAGCAGAGCCACAGCAGAAGTCAGGAAGAAAACTGAGTAACTTGCAGAAGGAGTGAACAGTTTTGAATATCATCCACAGATACAATGTTACAAAAGGCTTCTTTTTTTCCCTTAAAAGTTTTAAAAGATTGGCACTGAACATCCTGTAATTTGGGAGGAAATTAAGGCTACATTCTCCCTTCTCTTCTCCCAGATCAGCTGTGGCTTATGAAAAAAAAAAATAAATAAATAAAAAACTCTTAAAAAAAAGCCAGCACAGTGCTGATACACGGATTATAACAAGCAGAGCTCTGACAGCTTCATACCTGCTGTGCCAAAACTGACTGTAAAACCTCAGCATGCAATTATTTTATAATGATTTTCTCTTTTGAGATTGAAGATACATAAATGAGCAGATGACACCAAAGACAGAAAAGTAGTTTTGTCTTACAGCACAAGGCAACATTTTGGATTTCTCTTTTTGCCTGACACAGCAAAGAAAAAAAGACTTTCAGGAAATAAAACAACCAACAGCCCAGTACAGGAATTGGCAAGATAGCAAGTGAGTCTTTCAGTAACCTTGCATGCTTCCTCTGGGATGCAGCAACAACACTTGGTCGTGGGCCCTACATACACACATGAGCAGAAGGTGGACAGAGAGGCAGGGGAAGACCCCAGCACCACAGGCATTTCTGTCAATAACCCAAACCCATCCACAGTCACATGTTCAGCCCAAGAGAAAGGACTGGATTCCCAAATCAGCTGGGAAAGCACTACAGTTAAGCACAACAGTATTCCAGACACTGGACTCCCAGACCACACCAAATATTCTGCACAAGGCAGAGGGTCCCCTTTCACCAGGAGATCAAGCCTGAGCAGAGCACCGACGCCCCCTCTCACAGAGCATCCCAGACTGAAAGGCAGCCACAAGGATCATCAAGTCCAACTCCTGGCTCCATGTAGGAGTTCCTAAAAATTAAACCATATGTCTATCAGCATTGCCCAGATGCTTCTCTCAGGCTGCCCTGTCTCCATCACCCGGTCTTCTCCAACCTTTCCACTCCTGCCCATTGTCCTCTTTGGCACACAGCAGACGGTGTCCAGCCCCTGCCCACATGGGTGAGAAGAGCACATCAGGACTCCCAGTAGCCAGGGTGTTCTGCAGCTTTGTCTTCGCTCAACTTCCTCTCAATAGGAAGTGGAAAACCAAAACTGAATGAACTTCACCTACCAAGCTCCAAGCATCTGCAATGAGCTACAGGCATGGCATGAAAGCAGGCATAAGAGGTTAGCAGTGCACAGCCATCAGAAATAAATGAAGGGAAGGGCACAGCTTCACCATGTGGCTGAGAGATGTTCCAGTAATTATCTGACGATATTTATTTCTACATATGACTGACTAACTGTTTATACAGTGACCCCACTGAGTCACTGCCACACAGACTCATCTGTAGTTGTCTTGGACTACAACAGATGATAGTCTTGAAATATTGATTTCAAGATCCTAGAATAGCAATACCTCACAGATGCTAAACGTCATCAGGTACTCAGGTAATAAAATGCACTTCCTTGCCTGGCTTATAATTCATCTTTGACACCTCTCACACAGATATACACCATACTTTTCATGCATCTGTGTCTATGCATGCATGCACAGACACACCTTTTTATATAAATATATAAGAAAGATGTCAGTGAAAAAGATTACAGGATTCTAAAATTAGAGAAGGCAATTAGATCGTTGGGCTGTCTGTAAGATTTGGTAAGCACAATTTTATCCATTTTATGTCCTATACTAGCCAGCTTTATCTTTTGTCAGGCTCAATGGTTACATTTTTCTACAGCATGTCTTCAACTGAGGCAGTCAGTTGTAATTTACAGCTTAAAAAAAAAAAAAAAAAAAAAAAAGAGAGAGAGAGAGATGGAAATTCTGTTGCTGGTTTATTCTACTGTATTATAAGTTTGTTTTTTTTAAAAAAAAAAAACTTGGAAAAATTGTGCTTCAATTAAACTGCACGGCATCAAGGAGTACCATAATTGCCTACAAATATTTTCATTAAAATAAAAATACTAAAATAAAAGAGCTACCTAGAACAATCTCCTTTCATCAAATGTTTTTTAATGACAGACAGGATCTACTTGACAGCATTCAAAAACAGTTATTTTAAAAAATAGATGCTGTCATATTTAATAATGTCCAGTTTCTCATGAACCTGAACCCTTTCCAGAGTTTTAAGCACAACTTTTGCTAAGAGATTTTGAACAGAGTGTCATCCTTACCTTACTGGTTCCCTTAAATGAGCAGCCAACTTGAAACACCATAATGGATGAAACTTTTTCCAGACCAACCAAGCAACATCTATCCTGTTTTTCAGCATCATCCTTTAAAATGATGCAAAACTTCACCATCCCAACAGTTTCTAATGTTTTAAACAGCTATAAAGTTTAGATATCCTTTCTCAAAAAATTATGAACAGAACAACAAAGCATCCAAGGAGAATCCCACAAGATAATTAGTTTGGCTGCCTAATTTATGCTGAAATCAGTTAACTTGTTGTATACTTAATTTTATGTGAGGGCTACAGGATTGAAGTTTCTTATAAATGCAGGGCAAAGCTGTTATTTGACAAGAGAACAGCTCTTCTGAATCCAGTTAGTTTTCAGCTCCTTACTCAGTGCAGTTTTTCTCCGTGTACATTTTGAGGAATTTCCCATACCCCAAAAGCTCCTCTGCATTGGCTTCTGTCGACTGCACATATGCCATGGACCTCAAGCAGCAACACTTGCCATTGCACTCAAGCTCCCATTTCCAAAAAGTTAATGACAGATTAGTGAAACAGAAGGCAGGCAGGCAGCCTGGGAGGAAGTTACGGTGTGTGCCCCCACACCAAAATCACAGGGGAGCAGATGTCAGCCCTGGCTGTGCAATGTCTGTGGTCCCCTTCTCACTGTGCCACATAACCTTTCTAGTCCTTCCCCACATCAAGGAGGAAAACGTGTGTCTCCCCTCTCTGCTAGCAGAAATAAGGGAAATCCTAAAAGCCATGCATGGAACATGAGCTGAACTTCGTATTCACCAAGTTCTCCCCCTTCAAAAAAATAAAAAATAAAAATTAAAATTAAAATTAAAAACATCTCTGCTAAGGGAACAAACTTAGAAAACAGATTCTGACTACAGTGTGTGGAAATTCCACCCACTGTGCTCCATGTGGCCATTTTAGACTTCTGCTGTTTAAAATTAGAACATTTCCCAGTTTTCTTCACCCACCCTCACCTGCTGCTCCGACCTATGGTCTCTGTTGGAAAGCTTCAAAATTAACAGAAGGCTACAACACAGAGCTTCTGCTGCTTATGAAATTATCAGATAACTACACAGTGCACATCAAAAAGACACATTAGCTTAACAACTCACATACCATTTTCAGTTTCTTTCTCTGATCACCAATAGAAAAATCACTGATATTCCAAAACAAGGTTTACAACAGGAGCAAACCTCAACCTCTCAACTGCACGAGGTAGCAACCATCCTACCTTACTCCACAGCAACAACTGTCTCCTGTTGCACATCACCTAGTGTAAAGGTTGATGCTAGCAGACTGATGTTGACAGCTTCCATTATTGCATTAAAATTGTTGTGATACTCGATCAACTCCTGAAAGCTTCAGTTGCCATACAATTAGACAAGAATCTCTGGTTAGACTGTAAAAAAGTAACAAGCAAAACATGAGCCTCAAGCTAAGGAAAACCCACCCTCCTCAACACACCAGAAAGTAAATAAGGAAGCAAACTGCACTGTGTAAATACAATTTGTTTTTATATATAAGCCAGACTTGCAATTCTGGGGTTGATTTCTGTTTACTTGCTATTGGAAGTACTGGAAAAGAATAGCAAATATGTTGCATGCCTTGCAGTAAATGTACTAGTTCAACCAAAACAGTATCAGTGAACAATCAGCCTTCAACAGAATCCTGTCAGGACTACATAAATTAGACTCCGTTCAGGGTGGTTTTTTTTCTGCACACAGAAATATTAATCCATGTCAAGAACAAAGATTCTTCTTTCCTTATGCAATACTTTCGTGTCTAGACTGTGAAAAAGCAAACATTTAAAGGGTGTTTGCATCAGAGATTTAAAATTTTAAATTAAAAAAAAAAAATGAAAAATACATTTCAGCATTATACCTGAATTGGGAATGAGAGTGCCAAATTTTATTGAGATGGCTTAATGGGTTCAAACAATAAAATACAAACTCCTGAAAAACTAATTTGCTAAGAATATCAACATTGCTTTTCAACTGCAGAACCAAGACAATACAGAAAAATATCTCCTGTCTAAATGCTACACCAAGTGCATAAATTGTCTCTACTCTTATAATCTATGATAAACATCAGGTGGTTTTTCCTTTTCATAAATTTTAGTGCTCAGTAATAAAAAAATTTAGTGACAAATTGCATAGATTTAATGAGTTACATTTTGACAGTTTTTTGCTTTGCCACTTTCTTTCCTATCACTGTTCATGTGTAAAAAAAAAAAAAAAAAAAAAGCTGTTTTCCACTGCCTCATATTTCAGTATAGCAAGGAACAACAAACTTCCTTGTCCTTCTCTGTTATTTTCTACTAGCACTGAACACCCTAAAATACAGCAACAAAAATAATGGGTGCTTAGTGACATTATGACGCTTGATAATTTAATCATCAATCCATTTCATCTTCTGGTGTGCTAACACGAACATTTCTGTTAAGAAGACAGTCTTGCTCCGAATTATCCTGAACAATGAATCAGTCCCTGTGCAAAGAATCTAGGAACAAATTCTTATTAACTTTTCACTGTAATATGGGAATGATTGTCTCCTGGCCATGTAAAGAACAATATATAACCTCACTCTTCCAGCCAGGAGATATATTAGGGATGTGCGAGGAAGTTTATCTACTGACAAGAACATTGCAAGGTTGCCTAGTACACTGATGGAAAACATCTAAGTTGCATACTTTTATTACTCTGATTAAAAAAAAAAAAATGTCAGGAGCAGCAGCACTGAATGTTAAGAGCATATCTCCTCTCAGAAATGTAACTATGGAAGTACACTAGCTCCTTGCTGTATGGGTCCTAAGCTAAGAAAAAGTCTCAGATCTTCTCCCCACACCATCCCAAAGCACCAAAAAGGAAATAAAAAGGAAAACTGCAAACTTCCCTACATATATGCTAGCTTCTCAGAGAAGATCAAAGCAAATTCAAGGTCTTATTCTGACCATTAGTCATGGTCCAATATATCCTGAAGACCACACAAAGGAAATATGGACAACACTTTAATCCCCCAGCCAGTCATTTGGGTATCAGCCCAGTGCAGGGAGATGACTCTACTGCCAGGATGCTGTTGTACAGGGTACATCAAAGCAGAGCCATCTGATATCAGAGGAGGGAAAGATTACAAGGGCACCTAAGGATGCATGCATCAGTGGACGTAACTTGGTCTTAACAGACATTGCTGAGGCTGGCTCTACACCAGCTTTACCATCCGAGATAGGGGAAAGCAAGGATAACCTTCAAATATTCAATATTAACTTACTTTAGGCTGTCCCACACCTAAAGCACTTCACAGTGAGAGTGGTACCATAACCAACTTATAATAAACATAGAATAAATTTCAGTGGTTCTAGGCCAGCAACCCAGACTTTCAGGCTACCATGACAAATTCTTACTTGCTTTCAAGATCGCATGCATAAGAATTTTTAGGAGGTTTGTTAAGATATTCTAATTGAGTAAATAATTCAGTTCAATATGTTTTTGAATTGCATTTTTTAAATTAGTTCAAAGGCTGTTTTTAGGGGATCCGTCCTGGAAAAGACAGTGTTTTTAAGTTATTTATTATGCATCACAGACCCAACTCTGCAAATCTGACTAGTTTTATTTTTGAAAGTTCAGAGCTTAAATCTGCAAAGGGTCAAAGACCCCCCTAACTTCACATTTTATGAAGGCTGAACAAGTTCACATCTAAGATGGAGAAAAAAAAGAAAAAGAAGCAAACACACCATGCAGCATTTTGCAGTTTCAGGTCAGTGTCACAGCCTACAATGCAAGTTGTTATATGCACATCACAAGAGGACCTATTCATGCTAATTTATGGAGCTGAAGCTTGCACTCAACTCCTAAAGTGGAATAAAGATTTCAGTGCTTAGGCTCCCTTGTCTTTGTCTCAATAAAATTCAAGGTATATATAACATGAGCAAGAGTCACCCTTTCTTGTCTTTGCCTTTGCATTGACATACCTACCTACATTCTTTACTCTCAAATTAAATCTTTTCTGTTTTCAGTGCACTAACGGAGCAAAATGCAGCACTGCACATCATGCAGATTTCTGATGGTCTGAAATACATACATGTACCATGGTAATATCACATGTATATACAGAATCACTGAATCCTGGAATATCAGTTGGAAGGGAACCACAAGAAACATCAAGTCCAACTACTGTCTCCACACAGAACCACCCCAAAATCAATCCATATGTCTGACAGCATTATCCAAATGCTTCTAAAACAAGCCATCAGGCTTGGTGCCGTGACCACTTCCCTGGGGAGCCTGTTCCAATGCATATCATGTTCTCAGGAAAAAACATAAGGAGAACCAGCCACGGGTTTGCAGTGGAAAACATGCAGTCCCAGTGTGTGCATTCTTCTTCCAACTTACCCTGTCTACTTGCATGTCCTCAGTGCAAAGCAGGGAAAACCAGAAACACTGGCAACATTTATAAGACTCAGGAATAGCCCAGAGGCATCGACTTGAAAGAGTGCAAATAAACACAGCTTTTTACTAGTGGCTACAGGGACTGTTGCACTGTAGGACTCAAGGTGCAGCATTCATAAGATCCTGAAAGACACCGGAGAACTACTAAGAAGGAAACACTGGGATGGCTGGATTCCTTCAACCTACTTGCAACAGGAGCCTTTGAAAAGCTCGCTATATTCCCAAAGGAAAGACATGAAGACTAGGTTTGTCCCCAATTGTCAATTGGTACAGTCATGGGAAATCACATCAACAGTGTTGTTCAGTGGAAAGTATGAACTTGCACTAGCAGAAAAGAGGAATGGCATCTTCAAGGCAAACGGATTTCTATATAAGAATTAATTATGCAATGAAACAGAAAGTTGTGGCCTAAGTTCTTTGCTCTCCCTTCACATAAAGCAAAGACATCTGTGTATTAATTTATTTAATTATGATTAAGTTTAAAGTTTTCTTTCTGGGGATGAAAAAGTTAATTAGCTCTGCTTTTATGCTCATTAGTTCAAAAGTAAGCTGACCAATAAGTTGCATAAATCTTAAATATTTTAAAAGTAGCTGGGCTTGACATTTTCACTGAAATCTCCTCAGAAACTGAGTAACACAACTGATCTCTGTTTTGTATGATCTTTATGGTCTTTAATTGTTCTTCCCAGGAAATGCCAGGCTTTCCCCATTGTTTTAGCATACCTAATGCTTCCAAAGATGCTTCAAATGAAAAAGTACATCCTAAATCAACTCAGCCTACAGGAACTTGGTATTGATTTTATTAAAAAAAAAAAAAAATTGAAAAAGCTCTTTGCAGTTAGCACTTTAATAGATTTACTATATCACTAAAGGTTTATTGAACAATTGTTGCCTACAGCTGAAAAATAAGTCATTTAGATAAAAAAACTGAATCAGAAAAAGCAGACTTAGGGTCATCTTTTCATCTTATACATAAAGATGAAGCAATTGGGTTTTGCACGTATGATTAATGCAGTAAGTGAGGGAATTAAGCATTCTGGCCATTATAGCAGCCATGGCTTCTATGCATTACCTCTAATGGCAGAGTAATGGGAATTGTCCTGTGTCTTCACACATTTCAGTGACCCACCTATCGCTGTTTCTTCTTCAGTTCTCCTCTGGGTGTCATTGCACAAATAGCTGATGTGGAATAACATATGTTTTACGGCTTATAGCACTTAGACCTTGCTCTGACCTCAAGAGCGGATCCCCAATTCTTTCGCTGAGGATTTGGCACCTGTAAATAACTTTTAAAGGAAAAAAAAATGGTTCTTGATATGAAAAACGTGCCAGGAAAATTAAAAATACAACACAACGTCAAACAAACAAAAAACTGCACCAGCATACAATGGAGAATAGCATTTGGCTTGGACCATCATCCACTTTAAAAGACCACTTTATAGCAGAAGTGACCACTATTTAGAGGCAGGAGTAAGCCTGCTACTAATGTCAAGCACATTCTTCTCACATTCACTGAACCAAAACAGTAAGGTTTTCCTGCTACTGTTTTAGGTAAAACTTGTAATGGTCAGCGCTGCTGCAAGCATGGCCCCTTGCCACATTTTCACGCTCCTTTGTTACGCAGGCACTAAACAGTGATTATTTGACAGCACTTACACTTGCAAAAACACTGGGAAATATAATTACAATATATAAACCCTGGCTATACGTACAGACTGGGCGATGAGATGCTGGAGAGCAGCCCCACAGAGAGGGATCTGGGGGTCCTGGTTGACAGCAAGGTGAATATGAGCCAGCAGTGCCCTGGCAGCCAGGAGGGCCAACCGTGTCCTGGGGTGCATCAAGCACGGCATTGCTAGTCGGTCAAGGGAAGTGATCATCCCACTCTACTCTGCACTGGTGTGGCCTCACCTCGAGTACTGTGTGCAGTTCTGGGCACCACAGTACAAAAAGGACATGAAACTGCTGGAGAGTGTCCAGAGGAGGGCAACGAAGATGGTGAAGGGCCTGGAGGGGAAGATGTATTAGGAGCGGCTGAGGTCACTGGGCCTGTTCAGCCTGGAGAAGAGGAGGCTGAGGGGAGACCTCATCATGGTCTACAACTTCCTCGCGAGGGGGAGTGGAGAGGCAGGAGACCTTTTCTCCATAAGCACCAGTGATAGGACCCACGGGAACGGGGTTAAGCTGAGGCAGGGGAAGTTCAGGCTCAACGTCAGGAGGAGGTTCTTCACCGAGAGGGTGGTTGCGCACTGGAACAGGCTCCCCAGTGAAGTAGTCACTTCACTGAGCCTGACTGAATTTAAGAAGAGATTGGACTGTGCACTTAGTCACATGGTCTGAACTTTTGGGCAGACCTGTGTGGTACCAGGAGTTGGACTTGATGATCCTTATGGGTCCCTTCCAACTTGGGATATTCTATGATTCTATGATATTTTCAAAAACTGATGGGAAATTCTTGCTTCTTTCATGCATACTGACAGTTTTGACCATTTTAATAGATCACATCAGTACTGAGGGGAAGCTATCAGTGAAAGAAATGTAAAAAGGTCTAAAAATATGATGCTACACTATATATACAAAATCTTTAAATTCAAAACAGTCATGATTAACTAATGTTGAACTGTCATTGAGGGTGAACATAAAAAACAAATGCACTATCAGGGTCACTATAAAGGAATTTCACCATGGCCGTTCACCTAAGTCACCCAGTTGTCAAAGTGGTCAGCCTTTTCATTGCACTGCTATTACTTACCTTCTCAAAGAAAGGTCAGTTTTATTTCTCAGAAAAAGATGTAATTTTCTTTATAACAACAAAACATACTTCCTTCCTTATTAAACTTCTATCCCTTTTTCCACATACATCCATTGAAGGGTTTAATTAAGCCTAGTATTCAGTTCAGTGCATGCCACTTGGCCCTGGAGTTCTGAAATTGCCTTGGGGAGGTGGCCGAAATCAACTGAGATGCTACTGGCTTCAGAAGGGCTCTACAAAGAATAAATATCCATCCCTGCAGTATCTGCCTGGGAATCATGCAAATG
>CM021729.1:36278814-36298689 GCA_011074415.1 Stictonetta naevosa
CAGTATTCAGAATGATTCCTCAAAGTAATCACTTTGAAATTATTTCAGTAAGAAATGGATTGGATCAAAAAAAAAAAAAAAAAAAAAAGAGATTATAGGCACTGAAAAATACTTTCAACAACTGTGATCACTCTTCATACCACATGCTATTCTATATTTTGGTTTTAAATTTAACCTAAACAAATCCCTTCTTAGTTTTTACACCTGGCTACTTTTCTGTCTCACATGGTGAGGCTTAAATGCTGATGCTTCCTCTTCATCAGAGCATAGAATCTTAGAATGGTTTGGATTGGAAGGGACCTAAAAGATCACCAGTTTCACCTCCCTGCCATGGGCAGGGACACCTCCCACCAGACCAGGTCGCCCAAAACCCCATCCAGCCTGGCCTTGAACACTTCCAGGGATGGGGAAACCACAGCTTCTCTGGGCAGCCTGTGCCAGTGCCTCACCACCCTCTGAGTAAAGATTTTTTTAATGAATATCTAATCCAAATCAACCTTCTCTTAGTTTAAAGCCATTATTCCTCGTCTTATCACTCCCCACCCCCCGACAAAGAGTCCCTCCCCAGCTTTCCTGTAAGTCCCCCTTAGGTACTGGAAGGCCACTATAAGGTCTCCCGGGAGCCTTCTCTTTTCCAAGCTGAACAACACCAACTCTCTCAGCCTGTCTGCACAGAAGAGGTGCCCCAGCCCTCTGGTTATCCTTGTGCCCCTCCTCTGGATCTGCTCTAACAAGTCCATGTCCTTCTTGTGCTGGGGGCCCCAGAGCTGAATGCAGTGCTCCAGGTGGGATCTCATGAGAGTATAGTAGAGGGGGACAATCCCTTCCCTCGCCCTGCTGGCCACACTGCTTTTGATGCAGCCCAGGATGTGGTTGGCTTTCTGGGCTGCAAGAGCACATTGCTGGCTCACGCTGAGCTTCTCACCAACCACCACCCTCAGGTCCCTCTTCTCAGGGCTGCTCTCAGTCCATTCTCTGACCAGATTGTATGTGTGTTTAGGATTGCCCTGGTCTGGATGCAGGACCTTGCACTTGGCCTTGTTGAACCTCATAAGGTTCACGTAGTCCCACCTCTCAAGCCTGTCCAGGTCCCTCTGGATGGCATCCCTTCCCTCCAGTGTGTCAACTGCACCGTACAACTGATGTCATCAGCAAACTTGGTGAGGATGCACTCAATCCCACTGTCCATGTCCACAACAACATTTTTAAACAGCATCAGTCCCAACACCAACTCCTGTAGAATACCACTCTTTACTGATCTCCAGCATGCTCAAAGCTGAATAAAAAAATGGGTTCTGATGAGAAAAGCAACTAGATGAAGAAATCAGAGAGAGAGTAGGAGACAGAAAAAAAAGTTCTCCCTCCTACTCAATATTTCTGCCTTAACGAGCACAAGAGTGGTAAAGGGCAACCTAAAGGAGACCTACAACAGCAAGGTGCTGCATTTCAGGATCTCATCCCAGGTACCAGCAAAGCTTAGCCCAGGCACAGGATGAAAAGTCATCTCACTACAGCAAGGCTGGAGCTAAACCACCGCCTCCGTCCCTACACCATGGTAGATAAGTAAGCAGTACAAAAGTGCAGTGCTGAGACCTGGGCAGGGGGAACTGACTAGAACGACCATCAAAAATGTGTTTCTGCAGTACAAAATAAATGGATAAAATAAACAAGTAAATCACCTTCTGCCTAGGATTTCAAGCAGTGACCTACTGTGCACTCCATGGCCATTAAGCATTGTGCCAGAATAGTATGGATCATTGCCACCTGGGGTCTCCTGTTACAAAAATGCAGGCTTCTGCCTCAAGAGATAGCAAAGTCACCTTTATCTGAAAGCAAAACACATCCATCACTGTGCATCAACTGTTACATGCACAGATGCACATACACATACTCATACACTGGTTAGTTCTGATTTATTCATAGAGTTACAGCAATATCCACTACCAAGCTTCCAACCACTCTCTTCCTTTTTGTTCTAGTTAAGGCACAAGGGCTACAACAAGACTATCTGTTTGCCAACCTCCTCAACTTCTTTTCAACCTTTTTGATAAGTAGAACATTGTCTTCTGAAAATACCTACAAAATTCTGGTTCACAAAAAGCAAGCATTTTAAAATATTCAAACTACTGAAACATCTAGAAACCCCATAAAACATCAGTTGAAACTTAAATTTTCATTACTTCCTGTGAAGTAAGTTTCTTTTACAGTCTTAAAAAAGGGCTACGGACTTCTAGAAACTCAAACTTGCACAACGTTATGGGCATGTAAGCAAATACTTCACAAAACGAGGAGGGAAGAAGACCTACATGTTACCACACTGACTTGTTTGTCTAACCTAGCCATAAAAGAACCGTCTCTTGGGTACACATGTAATTCTTTTCTAGTCAGTCTGTCTCTACATCAAGCTTTTTAGCCTTGTGATAAGCAGTGTATCAATGGCAATACTGTAGCACAGAATATGATGAAAATGCCATCACGGATTAGTGTGCTCTGGGCCAATTTTCAAAAAACTCAGTCACCATGGGAATGGACTGAAAGCCTAAAGCAACAGAAAATGAAAGGGAAAAAGTCCTCAGTGCCTGCTCCCTTAAGGAAATAAGACAAACAAAAGGGAAAAAAAATAATAAAAAAAAATAAACACCCTTCAGGTTCATCAGAGAAACTCAAAGGTTCACTGGACTGGAGTATTCCTCCCTCCCCACATTCCCTCCTCATCTTTATTTGCAGATTCACTACAATTTTTGCTTTTTTGTCCAGAGAGATTGTTTAATATTTTCTGCAACAAAAACAAAATCTAAAAAAGGTTTTGAAATCTCTGTACTTACAAATTGTGCACTAAATTGCCATTGATCTGTCCTGAAGCTCACAAATTTACAAATAGGGAGGTGAGGCCAATACTGATGATGGAACATGTCTCCAGTAAAAAAACATGGCTAGAGTCAAAAAAATACAGGAAAACAGATTTGCCTTAAAAAAAAAAAATTACTTAATACATAGATAAAATGAATGGACAAGTACTAGAAGATTGAACATGAGAAAAGTTAAGGGCTGAAATAGTTCTTACACACACCATTGAAAATTCACTTCCTAAACATTAAAGTAGTTTCCTCAGAAGTGGTTTGTGCTTTCAGATTCAGCAGACTGAGATCTGTGAACTTCCTAGGTAAAAGCAACCAGTATGACAGCATCCCTTTGAAGGACCTGTATGGGTAAAAGCTGCAGAAGCCCAGTTAACCAAGGTCTCCATTCCATTAACAAACTGGCCATTTATCATAACACTGAAAAAACATAGGCAGAAAGTTTTGTAGTCCTTCACTTTAAAGCATAATAGAAGCTCCTATCATTATCATGTGACATTTCTCAAATTAATGGATTCATCCTTCTCATGGCACCTTTGTGATGAAAATTAGCACCATGCTTCTTATTTTCAGACAGGAAACCAAGAAACTAAGTTAATTAGCAGAGATCCAATCTTAACACATAAATGTGTCCCTCCTACTCTTTTTCTGTCTACTACAAACCTGGTCCCAATGACCTGCACAAACTCTTCCAGCAGGCTGCCAACACAGACAGTTACTTACTGCTTGGCAATGTAAATTCATATTTACTGCCCACTCCCCCTCAATCTCATCCTTCTGCATAACAATTTTGGACCTTATCAGCTCAGTGCCCCAAGACTGTTCAGCATATTTACAACAGGCCCCCACAGAGTATTGTTTTGCAGAAGTGCCAGTTTGTGTCCCCGGCTGACAATCCTGCTTGTTTCCCAACCAGCCTGGCTAGTAGCTGTGTTAGCTGTGTGATGTAACACCAGCCTACCACTTTATTCATCTGCACGTCATTTTTCTTCAGAAACATGTATGAACAAGGGATCTACTCCCTGTTAAAAATACCACAGAGGTTGCGTTTAACAAGAATACAGAAGACCACTGTTCTTTAACAGGACAACAGAGGAATATGTCTTGTTGTTCTCATACAAGCTCTGCCAAACTCTTGTGGGGAGAAGGGATAAAAGCCTCCCACCACTTATTCAACTTCCCACTTGCATACCAATTTTCATGTGTAAGCACAAGAAGTTAACCCCTGCAGTCCTGCACTATACTGATGCCATTCATTTCATGGGAATAAACAACTTTTTTTTCCCTATCAATGTAAATCCCATAACTTGTTCAAGTTTTGCAGGATTTTTTTTTTCTTTTTTTTTTTGTTATCTGTATATATAAAATAAAGGTAACTATGTACTAATGTTACAGTTTGTATCTAGTTATAAGTTAGTATGAAACCTTAGCAGAAAACTTCTTCATAAATGTTGACATAAAAGGGCAACCTAGTTGCATTCCTTAATAATTCACCTTAAAATAAACCTGTAATAAACAAATACAGGTGCCTAATGCGGCTGAGTTTAGTGAAATAATTATGATATTAATATACCAGATCTCAGAGAATGGTCTACAGATGGTAAAAATACTTTCTCCCCACAGAAACAGTCCTTCTTTTATACAACATTAGTCTGGAATTTAAATATTACTTTCAAAAGCAGGATGCCTGTACATCTTGCAAGAGTGCACACTCCTTTTAAAGTGACTCCCAGTGCTCCAAGGGGAGTCAATGTGAAGCATGGGGTAGAACCAGGGTGTGCAGCCCTACAGTGAGGAAGCACATGTGGAAGCAAGCAAGGAAACCACCTTCATTTCACCTTTCACCTGGCAGAAGCTAGAATCTTCATTTGAGAAGAAGAAATTCCTCAGTATGGGTGGAGGTGGTGTATTTTGCACATTATAATTTTATTTTATAGATTGAAAATTCAATAGAGCAATCACACTGAAAACTAAATTTAACTATTCCAGAAGCTTCAGAGACCCCAAAAAAGACTCACCAATACTCAACCAAATTATTTTTAGGCAAACACAACATCAGGACATGACTTACAAATTTGTGTCACCATGGACAGAATCAACATAGTCACACTACCTATTAAAGAAAAAGTAGTACATACAGAGACAGTGCTGCTGAAATCATTTATCTGTTTTTCGCTTCACTTTCAAGTAAACCTGTGTACCTTAGCAAAACCTGCCCCAGTGCTGTTAATGGCTTTTTGAGTCTTCCCTCTCGCCACACGGGTATACAGTGGTCTGAACTTTGGCTCCTGCTGCTTCTGTATTTTCCTCTTGGTCAACTAACAGGATAATGCACACCATTTATGCTTATGTATAAAACTGAAGGGGCAAAGATATTTCACCTACAGATATCTAAATTCTAAGCTGAGCTCTAGTACTCTTTATGAGGCAACTGCCTAAAGTGTTATTAAAAGTGTCTCTCGGATAGTTTCATTAACTGCAGATTCACTGCTGTCAGCCTCTTCATACGTAGTTTTCTGCTTCCAACACCAAACTTTGTATACAAATTAAAGTACACCTATTTGCAGCAAACACAAAAAAGAAAAGAAAGAAATTCACATGGCAGTAAAATATGGAGGGTTAACACTCATCTCCCTCAGCCTGCCCTCCTGTGATGCATTTTATCAGAAAATTTCTATGAAAAAGATACAAAACATCTTGTTCCTCCTAGGGTCTATACCCTCTAGAGAAAGTACATGCAGATTTTCATAGGACTTTAAGTACAAGTTGAAAAATACCTAGTAAACAGCTGGTATAGAAACAGAAGCTCACTACAGTAAAACATTTGAATAAAGGAATTGCTTCCTTGTTGGATTCCTCTTCTCTTCCTTGAAAACACTACATGATATTTTTGCCATGTAAACTGCTCACAAGGGAGAAAGTAGCAGTGAAGTACCAGCTTTACATTTTTATGATTCCTTGCTAAGAATTCAGCTGCAAAGGCAGATAAAACCTGAGCTCGTCCAGGTCTCTGCTGTAGCTGTAACATCCCCTATGCTACATTACAGCTTCTAATTTCTAAGGCCTTAAAGTAAATAAATAAATAAAACTGTATGTAAAATTTTACCACAAACTCTTGCTTTAAGTCTGTAAGAAGGGCTGTGTAATCCATTGGTCCAGGTCACAACTGCACAGCAAAGCTGGACAGCCTTTAACTGCAAAGCCCTGGATGTGGCAATGCATTATCTCAATACAATCTTATGGAATGTACTTATGGAATGAGTGAAGAAGACTGAAGGGACTGTCCTCCATTTAATTTCCAACTTATACGGTATTGTTCAAGCAAGTTTTTGGCTTAAAAACTGCTACAGACCCCACAGCAATAAGTTTATAGCTCATTTGCAAACTACTTAAACTACTGTATTTGGTATTCAAGAATTCTTAGACAAGCTAATAAATCCCAAGTAGCATTTTTAAGGCGGAACTGTGTTTTATAGAACAGTACTTTGTGTTAGTTATTTACTTTGCCTTAACTGATCAGTACATATCATTCCAACTCAGATGTTTAACATGTGTGAACTGATCCTGTGTGCCAACAGCAACTCACTGTGAACAGCTGTTCAACTTCCGACTTAACCTGTGAAATATCTTTGAAGAAATACACCACATCAAGAACAACCAATCTACACCAACCAATAACACTATTAAAAATACATCAAAACAGAAACTCAAAATATAATTAGATTGAAGAGGCATATCTTCTCCCTCCACCCTCCCACTTATATTCTCAGGAGCTGTCACAAATCACTATATGCAAAAAAAAAAAAAAATCTTTTTGTACATATGGATGTAGGAAATATTTATTCCGTGCAAATATGTGATGAAGCCCACGTATACAAACCCTAAAGCATAAACAAATCCTCTGAGAAGCATGGTAACATCCAAGTTCCCATGACTTGCACATTTAACAACTGACAGAGGCAAGAGAATGAATGAGGTAGCACACTTTTGCTACAAAAGCTAAAAATAGTTTTCAAAAGACGGTATGAGGTGTAGCCATGAAAAGAGAAGAATGAATAGTTATTTAAAGACAGAAAGAGTTATGCTTCTGTCAGTGGTGATTTCCAGAAAAATTTAGCATGATGTAGAATAGCATCTTAAATTTTGGGACACAGTCATTGATAAACATGAGATGCATCCAAAAACATGCTACTTTTGAACACAGGATGAGTGATATCTAACATACTAAAACAACTCCATATACAGCATCTCCAGCAACTATTATTAAATACCACTAATAAGGTAACAGAAAAACAGAATATGCAGTATCCTAAATATTCCCCGTGTACTGCACCTTCTGGGATAAGCAGTATGATGATGATATCACTGTGCATTCTACAATCAGCCTCAGTTATGTTAGTTTTACCACCTTCTTCTGCCTCCATATCCCAGTTCTTTCTACATACATATGACTAAAAGTTAAATATTTCATTTACTTTCCTAAAAACAACAGTTACAGGACAACACAAAAAAGCTGACAAAAATCTCACTAGCTCCACACAAATCACCATTGTATCTGTATGAACAAATGTGACTGTTGCCTCAAATCATTATGGAGAGGTATTGCATCTTTGGAAGCTGAGATTCTTATGGTAAAATATATGGAGTCTGAATCATCCAAGGTCAAGCAGCTGAGCACATGCTTAAAACACAGGGGAAATATCATCACTTGTGCAGTTCAGCTTCAATTTCTTTGTTGCACTTGTATTTGTGCATTTAAAGCCTTTGGAAGATGTTTCTACTTGACCCTCAGAAGCATTTACCTAAGAAAAATAAATATCACTAGTTCAAGTACAGATTCTTGCTTTGATAAAATAATGCCATAGACAGAGAAAGATCAGCTCTTAGTACTCCTTAAGCTTCCTCAAATCTTTTAGTAGTTGGGTCTTCACTGCAAAAATTTCTTCAGTGAACATTTTATTTGTTATTCATACCGCATGACCAGAAAAACACAAAAGAGGATTTATTTTCTGTTTACCAATAGTGAAGAGACTCACTACATTGTCTCTATGGAAACTATTACGCAGGATATTGTCCTCAAACTGCCTCAAAGAGTTACAGACAGCCAGGTAGCAAGTGGAGGAGGCTACTGTTAATTATGTGATAGCAAGGACATTTCCTTTTCACCCATGAATTTACACTAACCCATAAATATCCCTATCTTCTCTGAAGAGACCCCATTCAGCAAACCAGAACTCTTGTATACCCCAACCCCTTTACCATTTGCCAAGACAGTTAACACAGGAGCACAACAACCTCCTCAGAAGTCATTTCTGAGGGATACAGTATGTGCTACAGACAGGAAATGTACTAAGGCAAGCCTAGCCGCTTCATTAAATCATCATTATTAGCTGATTCTATTCTCCACTGCAGAGTTCAAATTTGAAAAAGAAAAAAAAAAAAAAAAAAAAAAAACTTACCAAACTGCCTTGTTAAGGATTTATTTGCTGAACCTGCAACCAGATGGAAGCTGAGAAGTTGGATGGGTCTGTACATTGCCCTTGTTTGACCTTTCAGCAATGCACAGACCACAAATTCACAAGTCAGGTCTTCACTAAAGGTGCAGGCAGGTATGTATCTGTGTATCAAGTGACTCCAGGAGATGCTTCTTCACAGTTAGCAAGTATGGAGGCTGATAGAAACTCAACACTAATCCCACTTGTGTTCATGCAAGACAAGTGCAACAAATGAAAACACAATTTCATACTACAGTGTGAACCTCTAAATTTTACTAATCTGATCCTAATTGCTTACGGTTATTATTTGAAATTGATTATCCTGGTTAGACTTGCAATAGAAATCTACTTTCAGTGTCACTTTATATCCAAAATTAGGTGTAGGAGCATGTTGATAAAAGAGTAAAATGGTATGATTTTGTCTGGACTTGGCCATTACTCCTTTCCTTTTCACCCCACCCTAGTATTGTCCCTACAAAAAATATGGGGAGGAGGAAAGGGTCGAGGAGACGGAGACTAATTCTACCTAGAACACTTTTCTTGGTGGGCAAAGAACAGACAGAAGTCTTCTCAGTTAAACCCCGTGGTAGATAATTTCCATGGGACTCCTCAAGCTTGGATGGCTGGCTGCAGTTATAAGAACATGATAATGTGAAATTTCCTACTTGTGCACTTTCTGCACATCAGCTTGTCACCTGGCTGTGCAGAGATCACAACTGGTCCCAGAAACAGAGTCTGTGCCTGCTTGCAGGAGCTGATCCTCAGGAGGCGTGCCTTGACTGCACCCCCAATACTGCCAGCACACATCATGAATGCTCTTGAACAGGAGTCCCTGAATGGCTTCAGGTGAGGTTGGTCTGGCATCCTCTTCCCTTAGGACAACTTATCCTCCTCTTGGAGCCAAACTACCAGGATCTCAAAGTACTCAGACACGTCAGTAATTTGATCCAGCTGGTACTGCAAAAATTTGACTTTTGTACAAGATAAGCCTTTGACCGAGGTTCAATTTTTAGTATTAGTTCTTCAAGTAGCTCTGACCTTTCCTTGGTGTCAATAGAGATCCTCTGTCTGGAAGTTGTTTCCAGCTTTAAAATTGCATCTGCATCTCCCCCACCACACATTCTCTCTTGTTCATCTTGAGCCCTGTTTGGGGAGTTACTAAAGATAGCTGAGCAATCAAAGAAAAAGGAAAGGAGTTTGAAACACAAGACTAACAGTATTATACAAAAGTTGAGTGTAATACATTAGAGTCACAAAGAGGAAAAAATTCAAAGCAGCAACAACATTTTAGAATGCATTATTTGGGGGTTCAGTAATTTTTTATAATAAATTACCACTTTATAATAGACACTGGGGACAATAACCCTACCTATTCGACACCCAAATTCATATTTACTTGTGTTTCTTCCACTGAAAAGCAGAAAATTGACCTGTCTCAAGATGACCCACAAGATTAAGAAGCCATGATACAGGGCATTCAGAAATCTTGGCCATCTTCCTACAATTCTCCCTCTCAGGAATCCACCACAATCTGCTGGAAAAGCAGATCTATCTCTCTTTGGGTCTTACCTGGGCATAAAGACTTAATGTGTCACGATAATTTGCAACCCCATTTTTCTCAATACATCTCTCTCATGATCCTTAAAAAAAAAAAAAAAATTTTTTTAAATGCACAATGCACAATTGATTGAACCACTGGTAAGCAGTATTGTGCAGTAATCACTTCTAAGGATATAACAAGAAGTAAAGGTCTAACTGATGTTATTGGGAGTTTTGCATGTAAAATGACTAAACAAACCTCAAATTAAGAACGTAGGTCTTCCTACCCAGCATGGTTCTTAAAAGTGCTAGACTCTTCTGTGTCAGCATTTTTATCTTCAGCATGAATTTGAGGATTGTAAGTACAGAAATTGACCTGGAGTAGCTATAGTTCCTAAAAAAATTTGGTAGCTTGTAATCACAGTTTTCAAATGAAACCAGTGTTAATCTCTACTCTAGAAGGAGATGATAACATCAGCTAGAAGCATGTTGAAATTACAATGTCAAAAAAAAAAAAAAAAAAAAAAAAAAACTAAAAAAAAAAAAATTTTGAAATACTGAACAATTCTGAGAAAAAAGCATTTTCAAGTGTAATTGTAATTGCTTTTCTGATGTTTTAGTTACTGAATCTTCCTCTCAGATCTTCCCAGATGCTTTTAGGAACACTGTAGGTCCCTCATGCAATGCCATTTCTCAGAAAACATGCAATGGCGACTTAAGACCATGATACTTCCATTTCCAGAAACATTTCCTGTTTCTCCATTCAAGATGAGGTATAAAGGGGCATTACTGTAGCTAGGAAGGAAGATAATTAAATTTGTTTCTTTTTTGCTAACATCTCCTGTTAGCAGCTGCAGCTTTGCCTTTTCTCAGATGCAGAGAAGGGAAAGCACATGCTGCATTAGCAACAGTAGCAACAGACTCAACATTTGGCATGCATCAAACTACCAGAATGCTCTGCCAGGTAAAAATACCCCATAAGCTCTGAACAGGACTCTTCTGGCAGAAATCAAAGGAGTGCTTGGACCATATCCAAGTTCTATGCCTGGATTAAAATTAGCTATACCACTTATCTGCCTAAGAAGATCCCAGTACAAGCAAATATTGAACTAATCGTGTTGCCATTTTTGCAGTATGCAAATTTTAATTGCAAGGTGGAGCTTGTAACTGGAAAAGTTGAACACACTTCATCTTGTCATTTTTGTTTATCATATTTATGCATCTTTATAACACAAGCTTACCTCACAATCAATATTCAAATTATTTTCTTCCCATTACTAGTTTTTTACAATAAATCACTCAATCGATTCAATTTTCTTTGGAGTTTCATTTAAAATGCCTTGAACACTGAGTTTATGCATGATTGTGTTACAAGTCTATACTTAACCTTCCCGATAGATTTAATTAAACACCACACCAAAGCCTTCAGTCAACTTAGGCAATATGTATCTTGCCTAGTAAACAGTATTAGCCACTCCTGTTGAGCCAAGCAAGAGGACAAAATGATGTCATGAAAAAATAAAGACTCAATGAGATAAGTGTTTTCCCTTAACAAGTATTACACAACTGATGCTGTCTTTTACTAAAATGAAATTTAGCCACAGGTCATCTGATTGTGTCTCTAGCTCCCCATATGCAATATTTCATGTTTTTGTTAAAAAGAGAAGCTAACACAGAGGCTTGACCTGCATGACAGTTGATCTAACCCCTCCCATGGCTCTTACCATCAACCCCTGCTCCCCACTATTACAAAGAGAAGGCTTATTCATGTAAGAGAAAGGAGTCAAGTTGACTTCAGCAAAACAGGCTTCTGAAAATTGCCCAAGCAGCTCAATCCTAGCCAGGAGTTTTTGCAACCTGCCCCACTTGCAATTGTAACTTTTACTCATGTACTACTGTAGTAGATCAGATCACACCAAGGAGAACAGGTATGAATTAAACTAATTGGAACTGCTTCTTCAAAAAAAATGAGGACTGAAATTATTGCAGAACCATCAACCTCCCCCAGTGCACATGCCATACATTTCAACTCAAGAGACCATACAAGAAAATGATGCAAACAACTGCAGCAACTGTATTCCACTCTTCTGTGAAACCTCTTACAGAAAATAGGCCTTAATACACTACTTTGTATGAACTCATCAAAAAGGCAATGGAAGTTGCATCCACTAAGCAATTCAGCATGAGCTGGTAGTCTCAGTCTTGAGTCCCTCCTTAATCAGGCAGTCCGTGAGGCTACGGCCAGTTCAAAAAAATAACAACAATTATCAGACTTTCTAGGTCTGACCCCACAGCACCAAGACAATTGCATTTTGCCAGCTGCGTATCATCCTACGCAGGTATACATTCTCTTAGAACAACCCTGCACAGACACCAAAGCCTTTGAAGCATGTCAGCAACATACTTCAGAGCTAACTGGCCATGCTGCCTGCACATTTTGACACGTACACAAACAGCTAATTGTAACTGAACAAGTGAAGCAAGAAAAATATATCCCAAGGAGAATGCAGTTCTTGCAAAGTATTAAATGAGCATCAGTCTGTCCCTTCCAAATCCCACACTTGGATGGCTTGAGGTGGCACTGGGAAAAACAGTGCAAACAGATACTTAATTAAAAGGAGCAGTAAGAGATGATGACAGAAAAGTAGATTATTGTCTTCCTGAGAACAAGAAGCAAACTGACACATTTTCCTTACACATCATCTAACACTCAAGCATTAAATGCAGAAAATGCCACTCATGCTGTCCTCTCATAACTGCTCATACAATAAAATTCATAGCATGCAATGCACCCAATATCCAACAGGGAAAAGGGAAGCCTTAACAGTCCAGACTGAAGAAAATTTTTAAAAATAATAAAAAATAAAAAAATACATTATGTAAATTTTGGATAGGTTAAATGTAAACTTTTCTAGTTCAAAGAGTTGATTCCTTCCTTAATCACATACACACACACACACACAAAAAAAAAAAAAAAAAAAAAAAGTAGCAATGGCAGTTAACCAAATATGAAGCTTTGAGGAAAGTGCTACAGACACCAACTCTCTGACAAAAACAGAGAGAAAATCCAAAGATATTTCATGACACCAGGATATTCACTGAGAATACACGAAACTTAGAGGCAAGACCACACTTACCCAAATCAGACTGTTTCCCAAGAAAAGATGATCCCAACTCTCACCTTTTTTGCTTATCTAGGATATATCTCATTTCGCCTCCCCTCTGTATCTAATTTTATAAATAAATACATACGTGTGCATGCATGTGTGCAAATTACAGAAATTAAGGATTACAAAAGCAACAGTAGTAATATATAAGTCAACATGTCCAAATTTAGGGCAAACATTTAGGAAATGTGAAACAACCTCCTTTGAATGTAGGACAGTGAAAAATTTAACCTAGCCTCAAACCCAGCGTGAGGTCAGACCATCAGGAAGGCATTTTGATGCTATTTAGCCCAAGACTGAAAAACACTCTTCTCCACATTTCTGAAAATTAATAATAATAATAATAATTCACTCCAGTTTAATAGACAGTTTTCATATTTTCTAAACCATTTTTAGACAGCAGGCTTAATTATGACACTTTGAAAATATATTAAATAATTTGACAGAGATTAAAGAGAACAAGAAAAAGTTGCAAATTAACTTCTATTATTCTTTTATAAAGCTGTAAGAGTAGTTAATTGTTTTAAATTCAGTCTCTGGCCACAGTATTATATTTTCCATTCTCATTTATTTCTTAGTTTTCATGTTTTATTTCATTTTCCCCTTTTCTTTCTCTAGTCTTCTCCAAATAAGATTTATGGGTAAGCATCATTACAAATTACTAAAAAAATAGCACTTCAAAAAAAGCAGAAGAGATACAGCAGGAAAGAAAAAGAAGCAAAGGTCAACAGCAGTACTAGTAGACTGCAGCTTATTTTTACTTCTTTTTACTATAATGCCATAAATATGTTATAAAATGACAGCAGTGTTTGCCAGCCAGTGCAAAAACACTCTAGACCTGCTACATGCACATATATATTTTTTTTTTTCAAACCAGTTCTTCAGTGTTTGGAAAGCAGTGGCTGATGAACAATTCTGTTTTCTTACTAGCTGCTACTGTTTATGGGTTTCTAACATGCTAAACCAGGCATAAAATGATTTTAAATGGCAGATTACAGTCCACAGCCAGCTCTGTGCTTTTTCAAGGCTTCACCAATGGCCCAGATATGCAATGCCTCTTATGCTCTGGCAGGAAATCCTTCTCCTGTTCTCCCAGGGCATTGGAAAGTAACTGCAATGTGCTGCTCCAGTTCCCAATTGCTTAGAAAACATGTAGTGCCTTTTGGCATTGCAGAGCTAGAGTCAGCGCACAGCAACTACTCCCTGATGCCTGACCTCGTGGACAGTGAATTAATCAAGGTCTACATTCACTAGACTCAAATTAATTATGTATTCTTTGTTAGCTATTAATTATGTATTCTTTGTTAGCTATGATATTCACAGAGTAAACATCTCAATGACCAAGTCAGTACAATTCATAACGTGATTACAGATCATCAAAAGGACACAAAATTTTCACCAAAAGCCCGTGAGTGGAGCTTGTTTGGAAAGCTGGTGCTTGCAAGCAATTCAGGTGCTGCATCTAACCCTTGTGAAAGAAACATATGTAATCTCTCTACAAATCAACCATTGGGAGAACTTACATCAAGATAAATAAACACATTTTAGGGAAGCACATAACTTTACAAATGGGTTTGTATGCAGGGAAGAGGAGAGATGGGTTGGAGGAAGAGAGACAGCTGGACTATGGTCAGGTTAAAAAAGCTTAACTAGTGACAGACCATACAACGCATTGTTCCACTTAAAGAGCCACTAATAACACATTGAATGAGGCAATAGCAACTAGAAGAAAACATATTTGGAA
Source organism: Stictonetta naevosa (assembly GCA_011074415.1). Lineage (NCBI taxonomy): Eukaryota > Metazoa > Chordata > Aves > Anseriformes > Anatidae > Stictonetta > Stictonetta naevosa. The sequence goes on from CM021729.1 coordinate 36,293,618, forward strand.
CTGCAAAAAGTAGAGTCTCCACGTAGGATCAGACCAGGCTCTGAAACTGAGCCAGATGTATCATTAGCTTTCGTAGCTGAATCAGGTATTTTGTCACCCCATGCAACTCCTTCAAAAAGCCCATACTGTTGAGAGGGGTGCACTGAAGGGCAATGCAAAATACAAGAAGTATAGAGTACAAGAGTAAGTGAAAATTCTCACTGCAGGCACCATTTAACAGAAGAGATAAAGGATGAATTAAGTAGCTCAGGTTACAGAACTGTTCATAGGGGATCCTTAGTATACTAGGTAATAACGTATTTACTTTTCATACTTAACCAGAATTACATAAACCTGAATCACATTATCTTTATTACACGAACAATTAAAAATAGTAATAATAATAAAGAAATAAAACTACCATTAGACAGTCTAACCTAAGCGCCACAGGCTGTGCAAAATGCATGGCAGTCGTTAAATTTAGTATCCAGTTGTTTTGTGTTTCTACTTAACCTGGTCCATGTATCTGGAACCAGTCCTGGAATACATGAAATAATAATAATCATCATCATGACCATCATCATCCAGCAGTGTATATATATGCAATAATAATCTAATAGTATAGTAACCAACATATATAAAGGTCATCATTATCACACAGCAGTTGCAGCTTAACATTTTGACATAGCTGTATCACAGAAGAATTTCTCAGTCCTTTTTATCATATTGTGCTATACTACTTACTTATTCACCTGCTTATTTGAAGGGAAAGTAGGGAATGTAGAAGCTAGACTATCAGTCTCCATCATGTTAAGACTACATGATGTGAAGTCTACTTGGCATTACGAAACTAAATCACAGGCAAGGGGAGGTGGGGGGAATACTGAACAGCCACAAACTGAAGCATCCCAGGAAGCATTTTGGAAGGTTTGATACTTTATTCACAGATGGAACATAATGGAAAATACAGTTCTTACAATATCCTATATGAATGGGAATATTTTGCCTTCTGTGAAGATACATTCAGTATTTTAAAAAGACCAACTAAGAGTATCAAAAATGGATGCAAACTCCTCAGGATTACTAAATAATGCAAGTTATAACTAAATTGGAGAACTGAGTTTAAATATCATAGAATTATTCAGGTTCACAGGTTATTCAAGACTGAGTTCACATGCGTTCATAAGATGTGGCATAAGAATAGGCCATAAAGCAAGAAGGTAAAGAACAAAATCAGACTTGCTGTATTTCATCTGCATCGTGTTACTGTATTTTCAACCATTCAGTATGGCTTAAACCAATGGGCCTGTCCCATTCCTAAAGAACCATTTACACTCAGACACAGTACTGACACTAGAGCAGAAAATCTTCCCAGGATACACCATGTAATTGAAATGGCCCTATACCCAGCACAATACAGGAGCCCCAAACACATGCCAACCTCTCTACATTGTCTGCTTTTCAGTGCAGTTGCACAGCCACTTACCTGTACCCCATGTAACCCTTCAGCTTCACTTCTAATCAGCCCCATCCTTCCCCAGCCTACAGATATAGCACCCTCCCTCACCTCAGGGCAAGGAAGCAGACACAGCAGATACCACCAAGGGCTGGCCTGTACTCCTGGTGGCACAGTCACAGACCCCTCCAACAGAAGATGGTACTACTCATCTCCTTTTCACTGGCATCAGCAGAGGGCTATGCAAGTTGCCTCCAGGTGCCTACTTCCTACCTGCGTGAACAACAGTACCTCCCAGAACAGGAGCTTTGAGATATCCTGCTCTGCTGGGGCACAAAGTAACTTGGGCAAGGAAGACAACATGTGAAGCGCTTGCAATGCTTCTATTCTTAATGCCACGCTGCTAAAAAGTTCGGCCAGGGCAGAAGCTGGGTCACTCAGTGATGCTACCTCTCCTCTCAGTAGGCGAAACAGAATCACAAAATCATTTAGTTTGGAAAAGACCATAAGATCACCAAGTCCGGCCATCACCTCATTGCCAAGCCCATCACTAAACCATATCCCTAGGTGCCACATCCACACATCTCTCAAATACCTACAGGGATGGCGACTCTACCACTTCCCTGGGCAGCCCATTCCAATGTTTGACCACCCTAGTTCTTCCTAATGTCCAGTCTAAACCTCCTTGCTGTAACTTGAGGCCATTTCCTTGCATCCTATCACTTGTCACCTGAGAAACAAAGCCAACACCCTCCTCACCGCCATTTTCTTTCAGGTAGCTGTAGAGAGCAATGAGGTCTCCCCTCAGTCTTGTACAGATGAGCTGGGATGCACGTATGTGAGAAATGCATTCAGGTCAAGGTCCACATGATACTGTTATGTGGATACCCGAAAGAACCAGCGCACCACAGTTTCAAAGTGCAGACTAGGAACCATAGGACAGCTGTTGTTACAGACATTCCTTCACTGGATTAACACAGTAACCAAAAGCTCACCAACTCTCATGAACTTTTTGCCAAAAATCACTCTCAATAAAGTAAGTATTTCACAGACCGAACAGAGAAAGAAACAGTGTAGGACTGCTGGAAGGTCAGTTAAAAAAAAAAAAAAAAAAAAAAGAAACAAACAAAAAAAAAGGTGAAATTAAATCTGTGAGAGAATGAGAATGTAGACTTGTTATCTTGGTAGCATGGCTAGGAGAAGCAAATGTTCCTTTGAAATGCTAAAATGCTAAATAGGACAAATATGGGTTAAAAAGCCTAAGCCCAACAGCTACAGCTATTACTGCTGTCACTGCCACTTGGAAACCTGAGAAACAGCCAAGCCTTCCCATCACCTATAAGACATCCACATAAAGAGTACAGGTAAAAGGAGGGTTGCATGAGGAGATGAGCATACTCTCTGAAACACTGTGCAGCAATAACACAGAGAGAGAGAACTGATTTGAGACCAGAGATGTCAGATGATTGAGCCTTTAGTCATACATCAAAAGAAAATGAGCAGGGAAGGTTTCCTCTTTAAACTACCTGCTGGTCCTGGGGTCAAATAATAGGACCAAAAATTTCTGGTGATGATAGTAGCAGCTTCTTGACTTCAGGGATCTTCAGGTGACTCTGTATGTGAATATACTAGCCCTAAATTTAAAACAATACAAAAAACTAAAAGCATGGTCTTAAAAATTAAATTAAATTAAATTAAAATGAGAGAGAGAAAGAGGGAAAAAAAAAAAAAAAAAAAAAAAAATTAATAAATAAAAAAAAAAATATGGGTCTTTCCCACATATGGCCACAGCAGACCTCAGTGCAGAACTGCCATACACTTAGGTTGTGGGCAATGTTGCGTAACACTGCCTGATGAATGACCTCCGAAGTAAGGTGAGTTCCATTTAAAAAAAAATTCTCCACAAGCAATGCAGATACTGCATCTGCTTTTCTCCCCTCAGGCACATAGACCTTCTTTAGATAAATAAAGAAATGTTTTTATGACCAAATAATAAAATGCACTCATTCTCATTTACTTAAAAACCTCTGCTGACACAAGGACATCTTCTATGACCAGTAATTCAATCTATAGTATTATTATATAGCATTCAGTGACACAGCAGGAACTGCAAAAACCTTCATAATAATCCCTCCTATGAATTACATTTCAGAACAGATTGCATGCCCCCCACATTCCCTCTTCAGCTGGGTGTTTACAGTCTCCCACTTAAATAATACGCTTTACCTAGTTGTTTTATACAGGATAAATCAGGCTTATGTGACTGAAAATGGCAAAAGCTAGGTCTTGGCTCTTAAAATAATTACAAAAATCCATATGTTTAATGGATTTGATTCTTCTCCACTAGTTTGTAAGCAGAGTTAAGACTTGCATTTCCAAAAACACTGACTTCCTGTTCTCAGAACATAATTTATTGTTGAAAGGAATTTCCAACCTAATTCTGGCTCTTTCCTTTAAAATGCTTTGAAAGATCACTTTGTTGTGATAAAAGGAAAATATTAAAAGTTAGGACTGTCACACTTTTTGTGACATTAAATATATTATATATATATTATATATATATGTACACATTAAGAATATGTGTATGTAAGTAAATGTGAATACTTGAGACCTTTACATTAGACCCCTCCTAATGATTTTAAGAAAACAACACATGGCCTTACACATTCTCATTAAATGTATAATTCACTCTGTTTTATAGAACAGCAGAGGCTGCCCCAGGAGCAGAAAGGCATACAGCAGCACAGCCAGTGCATGAGCCCAGCAGTTTGCAGCTCTGACATCCTCTGCACTGTGAAATCGACCACAAGCAGAGGTTCTAATTTAAAGGCAGGATTTAGCCTGCAATAAAAACTGCAAAGGTGGAAACATTTACAAAAACCCCTTGCAGGCACACTTTACAGTAACAGGGAGGGACCGTAAGCTCTAAACAAGTTGGGATTTTCCTTGCTTATTTTTGCCAGTAAAACCTGAATCCAAACTGGCACTGCAGACATTATGCATATTGAAATGTACTGCTTAAGTAATGGTGGTTTAAATGTGATTTACAATAGCAACCAGAAGACTACTGACACACAAACTATTTCATTTTAATATTTGTGCTTTTTTTCTTTAATTCAAGCATCTTTAGTTGATAAGCCTTAAAACATTAACTGACATAACCACGCCATTGTATTGAGTATACATACAGAATTATTTAAGCATTTATATTGCTATGCAAGAATTTGCTTGGATGTAAGAAGATAATCAATACTCCATTTCTATTTGCATTCTAACTGGATGAGCATCAGAAAATTCAACTGAAAAGGAAACAAAATAAATGTCTAATAATTAAATTATAGATTGGAATGGAATCCAGCAGGTCATTTAAATACATTAGGTGCAAAAAACTTACCAAAGTACCATCGTACAAAGTACATCGTACCAAAGTACAGTGGGAGATTCAGACTATTTATGTTACTATTTCCATGTATGTTTCTAAACTTCTGTCATCTTATTATCATTTCATTCATAGTGCTTAAGAGGAAAAAAAAATCTTCCTCATCACTTTCTGAAGTTTGTACAATTCACTGAGATGAACAATTTCTATGATTGTTCAAGAAAAAGCTACTGTTGTAAATAAAGAAAGACCATTACT
>CM021729.1:36298789-36318487 GCA_011074415.1 Stictonetta naevosa
CATATTGTGCAGAGAAAATGAACCAAAACATGTTTTAGCAACTTCTTATAACAGTGGGATAGTTTATAACTCTCCCTTTTTCCCTTGCCTGCAACTCAAAAACGGGGAGAGACTTAACATCACCACCACAGGAAACTCCAGTTCATTATCTGTTTGCATCAGGCTTTATTATAGTATATAAAGCAAACAACCTCAGCGTGCCAAGTGCTTGCTAAAGACTATCTTCATGAGAACTATGCAGCCTCATACAAATTATTTGGTCTGACAAGATCTCAGAGCTGTTACATGAAATTAACTTTCAAAGCTGATTGTGATGCTCATGTGATTTGGGGAGTGCATCCTCAATCTCCTGGAAAACCAGTACTGAAAGTACTAGCTGTAACATTTTAAACAGCAATTGCTGTTCTTGCCCAAATTCCAAGCCTATGGGTACCTCTACACCAGATGACCAGGTTACAATATTCCAAATCTTGTTTCTGTTAACTCCAAAACAGCAAGCTAGAAAACTACTTTCAGTATATTCAAAACAACTTTCTTCAAGAGAATGGCTCTGGTCAGTGTAAATATATCAAAATTATAAGAAAGCACATACACTTCAGAGCTACTGCTTTTATGTTTTGTGCACGTGCAAATTCCAGATTCCAAGAGAGGGAGACATATAACAATGTACATTCCATGTATCTTAAATCATATTGATTTCCACTGCATTGGGACCACTCAGTTGGTTCCACTCACCTCAATGTATTTTGGAGGATTTCTTGCAAAGGAGATAATCATTTTCCCCCATTAAAATCCCTATCCATGAACTTCTGTCTTCATTTCCCAGACTGAGCTTTTGAAGTGTTTTACACTTGAAAACCATTCTGTTTCCAGCTGAATGTTTTGCATGAAAGATTTGTTTTTAACTGATGTCATTAACTGGTCAAACAAATAGTACTTGTACACACCTTGATCTAAACATGATTTTTGTGTACATTTTGCATATTATTCACGGTTTGCCTATCAGCTTTGCCTAAAGCTGATATAAATTAAAACCCTATTCACCCAGCAATATACATTAGCTGTAAAGCAATATACGTACATTCTACTTCTCTCCAAATCCACTCTGCTTGGAGTTCAATGAGCACGGATCCATGTACTTAGTTACACACCAATGTAGCTGGTGTCAAGGCATTTTAAAATAGCTGAGCTTCTGTCCCATTGTACTCAAAGGCATTGTTTCAGTGCATGTTTTGCAGTTAACAAACATAATCTGTCACATAGCCCAGTTACAGATGATGAAGAAAAACATCTTAAATACTTTAAAATTCACTCTGTGTAATGAAAGGGACATATATTTGCATATCCCATTCATACTTTCCTGGTGTCAGTGGTAAGAAGAGCAGTATATATACTTGCATTCACCTCTGATTATCCAATAATGTTGAGAGGAAACCTGGTGCAAGTACGAACAACAATTTCATAATTCAGGTACACCATATTAAAACTTATGTATAATACCTCTACATAATTCATGAATACTAGAGTAAACGTGGAATTATTTCCTTCACATTTTGGTCAAGAATTGAGAACACTCACAGTCTGTTAACATTCTTCACCACACAATCCCTAATCACATTAAACAATCCTTTAAAAGCCAACTGTGAAATGTTCATTAAAAAGTATTCAAGTGTTTTAGCTTATTAATTTTCTAACAGACATTGCTTATATTGCAGTCTTTCAGCACTAATATTTAAACTGGTTGCCTCATTCCTAAAGTCTTTCATCTAGCGTAATTTTAAACTAAAGCAATCTAGTCTAATTCAACCTTAGGTAGTCAAATTCCAAATACAAATCAACAGAAACATTTACATTATTATTGTAAATTCATTTTCATTTTCCCTTGTGCCTCAATTTTTTATCCAAAGCAGAAAATCACACTGGAAGACAGTGAGCAGCTCATCAGCACTTTAACCCTATTCCAGCGTTCCTTAACTCTTTCTTAAAACTCCTGGGTTTTGCACACCAGAACTTGCCTGTTAGAGGTGCCAGTCTTTTTCTATTGTTAAAGAATTTAACATAATTTGAAGCATTAAAAGCTACTGATTGTATTGAAAAATGAACCATTCATGGTCAGAGTACACATAATTTGTTGCAAAAAAATATATGAAAATAGTAGCTGAAGATATCATAGTTGAGACTCACCTTTAAAGTCTGTAGATATCATTACGAAAAATCCCAAAACAGGACATGTCTAAATGTAGATGACATCATCCAGAAGACAGTGACCCTCCTGATAGAAGACAGTGACTAATTCCAAGCATGTCATTCAGGATCCTCCATGCCAGATTCAAAACAGGAAAGTATTGAAATATAATTTCTTAATTGAAAATGGGATTCTATTGCTAAGCATCCAGAGATTTATTACCTTCTTGGAAACACAATTATAATATAGTACAACAAGCTTCACAGCCCATGCATCCTTGGCCTGTCAAAGAAAGCTTTTAAAAAGCTCTTACTTGCTCAATTAATTTTTAAAGTATGACAAAGCTGATGTTCTACTAACACACACCTACTTTGTTTCTCAAACCATATTATTACAAATCATCACTATTCCTCCTAACCCCTAAGTAGAAAAGGGTATAATGAAACAAGACATTATTTTGTTACCATCGTTTTATGACTAGATGATCTCAGTATCACATCCTTTGACCTTGCTAAATGACATTTCACTCCACTCATATTCCTTCCAGATGCAGATGCAAAGATCTTGTCCCTAGTCTACTGCTTCAGGGTGTCCCTCATGCACACCACCAACAGTTTTCATCCTTTCTACCAGTCACTCTTCATCCATTTGTTCTCATCTGTAATTCACCCCTACCTATCAGGACCCTCTTGTTCCTTTTCTTCTTACTGCCAAGTGAGAGAGGATAGCAATCACCAACCTTTCTTAGAAAACACAGGCCCCTTCCTGAGTTTCCAAAACAAGTAACTTTTTGTTTCCTTCCAGGTAAGCCCTTCAGTCAGGAAGGAGAACACAAAAACACACTCCATTATAATTTTCTAAGCCCCTGTTTTTGCAAAAATAACAACATGCTGAGACCATTACATCACGCTCTCCAATCCTTCTTCTTTGTGTGCCCATGCCCACCTGGGCAGCAATCTTACATTAAGGATGTGGGCACAGAAAACAACTCAGTCTCATTTGAAGATTGAACAGATTACTGCCTGCCTCAGTGAACACTGTCCAATTGTAATATATTCAAATGCACCGGCAAAAAGGATTTATACCATTAAGTTTTCAATTCTGCTTGCCACAAACTGGGAACGCATACAGATTCAAGTAAGACTTCTCATCTAAATGGCAATAAGCTGTTACGTATTTAACTCACTATTCCACCAGGTGTCTATGACCTCAGGCTTGCCTAGGAAGAGCATTTTACTTTGTGTTCACATAGCAAAATGGGGTCCTTATCCACACCCTAGGCTCCCAGCTACTACTGTGATAACACAGTGAACACTGATATCACCACCCTTGGAAAGACACTCTGCATGTTTAGTTCCTTGTGTCAAGCTGCCCTTTGCATGTTAGTTCTAAGTTCCTTGCATTTATTAGATATAATGAGACAATTGAAGCATCTGAGTTTCTTTTTTTTCAATTACAGAAATGAAGTAAGAGTGACTTTCTTAATGAAAGTCACCCAAACTTGTCAGACTTATTTAATGATGAAAAATTCTGCAAAAACAAAATGGTAATATGCTAAAGAGAAATAAATTCCTGTCAGGGAGGAAAATATGTATCAGTTCCTTTAGCAAGAAAACAGAAAGGGGTCCACTGAAAATCTGTAACAATGCTAGCACTGTGGAACAATGGGTTCTGAAAGAAACATGATTCTGCCTTCAACAAATCCTCTGAAATGCATTTGGTGTGACTTTGTCTTTGCTAAATCTTGAGTGTTTCCTGTGCTGGGCTCTCTATTTGTACTCCTGAACAGCTACCTCATCTACAGCAAACATAATGATTCAAACACCTGAGGTACCTGAGGCCTGGAAGTAAGCAGTGCCATGGATGAGTCTATACGTCTGCTCAGGACAATCACAAGACACAGCAAAGCTACAGGCTGCGGCACCCTCTGGGACACAATGAAATCTACCCCACCCAGCAGAGAAAGACATTTATCAGTTAATGCCCTCCAGGTCGGGAGCAGTGCCAATGTGGAGACAGCCTGGGTGGCTACTCCTCCCCTGGGCACTGCGAAGGGACACAGCGATCCTGCAGACGAGGAAGGAGAGCTACAGCTTCACCACGATCAATGCAGGCTCAGTCGCTCCTCTCTGTAAAGCAGGAGAGGCTCACAAGGCAGACAACGAAATCGAAGGGTAATTTGTGTCTCCACACCACTGCTACACACTGCAAGGCCTACTCTCATTCACCATGAAGCAGATGACTCCTGATGGGAGGAGGACGCTGCACCCGCAGAATCACCTGAGGAACTAAATGCTTCTTGCAAACTTTAGGGAAGATGTTCCCATGTGAATATATCTAGTAGGGACAGGGGATCATGAATGTTTCTATCCCAGATTTGGAAAGTTTGTAGTCATTGCTGCAAAGCTTTTAAGAAGCTCCAAATTAAACGGCTTCTACTACACCCACTTCACGGGTGGCTGTACCCTTAACAGCTTCCATCGTAGCCCGAACTGCAACTTTTATCCTTAAAATCTAGATCTACACTTTACAGTTTGCCCTATAGGAACACTAGAATTAAACATTTGAGAATGAATTGTCTCACCAAGACCATAAAATGTCATGGAAAGAAGCTCTTCTCTTCACTTCACCCCTTGTTTTTCAGAAGGACTAGGCTTCGTGAGCCACCCACTTCCCAGGAGCAACCCTGACTACAGCCACAGCTCCTCACAGTCCCAGCTCAGTTAAATTTCAGTCCGTATCATAAACCAGCAAACCCGAACACTATGGCTGCCCAGTCCTGTCTGGCTAGACATTCATACTGTTACGTTCGAGCTGCCAGACTCTTTGCCAAAACTCCAAACCACACAGATCAGGATGGATGGAAAGCAAAAGACAGCTTTCACCTCCATGAATTCTCATACTCTGTTGGCAATAAAGACAGTCAGTCACTCAACATACTTCTTCAGCAATATAGCTTGCAACATTTAATTAATTGCCTCCTTGTCAGGGAACTGTTCCAGAATACATTTAATAAAATTTCTTATGCCAGCTAAGCCATGGAATGGCCCGACGTACAAAAATTAGAGATTAAAATACTTTTCATTCACTTAACAGAAGGCACGTCAAATCTGTAGTCATAGCTTACATCTTTATATGCAATCTTTACCATTTGTGTTCTCCCTGCATCGAGAACTGAAGTACACTTCCAGCATACACTCCACTATGTTCAGGACATTAATTAGGTGAGGAATGTTATCAATATTACAGCAGATTTAGCACCAGTTAAAGCAAATCTGCATAGATGAAGAAGCAATCATTAAACCTTCACAGACTCACTTTCCTCCAGAGTGTCAAACACCCTCCCCACATGCCCTCAAGTGCTGGAGTTCAGTTTTGATCTCTGATTAAGCAGAAAGACGCATAAAAGCAGGCACAGCATTATCCATTGACTAAGTGTCTGAGACAGCCCTGTGTGTTGTTTATTCCAGTGAGCGCATAAAATATCTTGCGGTCATGAAATGTGTCAGGATGATGTTTACTTAGAACAGAAATATACAATTATCTTGTTCATAAGGCAAAAATCTCTGTCTCTTGGCTAGAAACTCATCTCATGATATTTCTGCAAAGAAATACTGCTGTAGGAATCCCAGTACACCTCTGGGATGACAGAGTCCCTTCCCTTTTTCTTTTTTTTTCTCCTTTTTTTGAGCATACATTTAGCTGTTCTATTTCAGGAATGCATAGGAAAGGATACATAGTTCAAAATGAGAAAAACAGCATTCTGCAGAAGCAGATCCAATTTTAATTACAAAGCAATATCAAATCTGTATGGACACAATAGGAAAACATAATTCATTAAACTCACTTCCCTGTGGATTCATAACCTTTCCTCATTATTCAGCCTGCAGGATAAAACACTCATCATCTTCCTCAAGCAAACATTTTGGTTTCTACATAAGCCATGAATCCTCTGGAGACAGAAAAATCAACAATAGGTTAGGAAATGCAATTCCTTCTTTACCTCTCAGAGAGGTGCCAAACATTATGTAGGGCACAAACCAGCTCTGCAGGTTCACAGTGAGCAAAGCTCTTCTCGTCTTCTCTAAGTAATGTCAAGTCAGCAAATTAGGAATTTCAAAAAAAAAGATTTATATATTTATATGCCAACCTGCTTATTCTTAAAAAACAAGCAAAATGAAAAAAAAAAAAAAAAAGAAAAGAAAAGAAAAAAAGAAACAGAGAAACTGGAAAAGGGGAAAAAGATCACTTTGATCCAGTGAACAGAAAAAAATAAGTTCTTCTGAAAGGAAAGTGAAGGTTTCCTTCACTGAGAAAAAGGGTGGACTATTTCTGCTGTCAAAGACCAAAAAAGAATGAAGTTGTACAACACCACACTCTGCACCAGCCATCCACCTCCATAAAGCAAGACCCATCAGAGGGGCCAGCTGCAATGTGCCAGGAGAAACCAAGGCTGTGTCTCTCTCTTCCTGACCCTGCCACCAGCCTGCCACACATATGCCCTTTGGTGTGTGCCAGTGCTCCGCCCCCAGGTCAGACAAGGGATGCACCCACTGCTGAGACAAGGCAAGCAAGGGAACCACAAAGGTCAGTGTGGGCCAGGAGAGGGGGAAGGATTAGCAAGCAATCTGCCTGGACATCAAGGAAAGATTGCTTTTTCCAAACCTGCAAGTGCCTGATGCAGTTTTCATCGTCCACTTTTCTAAGCAGGAAGAGGGTGCCAGAATCACCATTAGAAATCAGCACCCTCACACCGACCACGGGCTCCACCTGTATGGGTGGTAGGAGGAAAGAGGAAAGCACCAAAATCCATATCTGCATCTTCCTTTTTATTTCCTAATCAATAAAATATACTGCTACCCAGAAATACCAAAAACAACTTGACAGGAATCCATCAAATGATTACAGATTGGTCTTGACAATTAGAACTTTGGTGCCCAAAGCAACAAGACAAATTATTGTCACCTCTGTTCACACATCTCTCTCTACTTTCACATCCACATCCATAAACCCATAAAGCTGGGTTCGGGTGCTTAAACACAGGGGTCTTGTGCTATTGAGGTATAGGTTAGAAATTAGAAGACATTTCTTCTCAGAAAGAGTGGTCAGGCATTGGAATGGGTTGCCCAGGGAGATGGTGGAGTCACCGTCTGGGGGAAGTTTAAGGAAAGGCTGGACGTGGTGCTTAGGGACATGGTTTAGGGGGTGACATTGGTAGTAGGGTGATGGTTGGACCAGATGATCTTGGAGGTCTTTTCCAACGATAAGGATTCTGTGATTCTATAATTGTATGAAATAAAGCAAAAATTCTTCTTTGCTCAGAATATCAGCTATGTATGGAAAAACTGAGAAGGAAATACAACTCCCTTGCAGTTTTTGGATTACAATATCTCCGAGCACAAAGCAACTATAGCATAAATATTCACAGAGCGAAAAAGCACTTAAAATGACAGATGTTAGAACTATGAATACAAAAACATTCAGTTTGTATCTAATTTTTCAGGACACATGATATCCACTGAACTATTTATCAGCCTGTGACAGAAAACTATACATAATTTCCTGTAAACAAGACAAGATGTCTAAATAAATTTTAGCACACACACACAAAAAAAAAAAAAAAAAGATTTGAATATTCATACAGAAAAACATGTCAGCAGTGCTAGGAGTTTTAACAGGAAATTCATTCTAGAGAGGAGGGGAGCTTTAGTTTTCAAAAATTATCTGTATTTCCCGGTGCTATAAAAAAAAAAAAAAAAAAAAAACCTTCAGGATATAGAAACATTTCCAGAATTTCTGAAGTACTCCAGTATTGTTCAGTATTTCACATAACAGTTGAAATGTAAAGAATGGGGAAAAATCTGTACTATAAAGACCTAAAGTGCTGACTCCAATTTTAAAAATACATAAAATCTATTAAGGCTTCAGGTAAGATTGAAAAAAACACAGTGTGAGATGAGAGGGGTCAGGCTAGCAGACCATGAAAATAAAAGATTTTTTACATCGATAGAAAGAAATTAAACTGGAAAGAATAAATTAGTTAATGACTCAAAATTAAAGAAACTGTAGTTTCTAATGTAAGACCTCGTTATTAGAAAACCTGATTGTTTAAAGTCACAGTTGGCAAAACAAAGACAAACAATGAAATACCATAAAATGATGACTGTAAAAGTGTTAAAACTGCACAAACCATTACAGGTAAATTATAGGAGGTATACAACACACATTGCACATTACCAAGTGTAGATGATATGTGGCCAAGAGCAGCAACATTGTAAGAAAAGAGTCAAGACAGTTCACTAAGCCAATAAACTATGCCACATTATTTAAAAACAAACAAACAAACAAAAAAAAAAACCTTAAAAGCATTGAACATCAAAAAGTAACACTTCTGGTAATTACTACCCAGTGACTAACTCCAGATCACCATCAAAATGATGAACCAAAAAGGCATCCTGGGGAAAAAAAGTCAATGAGACAAATGTAAGCCATGATTAGCATAAATCTATAAAAACTCTTTGAACTTTCTCTATGAAATAATCACAGGAATCAGCAAACCAGGAAATGACATTTATTAACATATTTCTGTTGTGCATCTAACAGCATGCTGCCCCACTTCCAAAAAAAAAATAAAATAAAATAAAAGTAGAAATAACTTAGAAGTAACATGAATACAAGCACCGTGGCACCATGGAAAGGAGTGGAAACTGTCCAGAGGACTGAAGGAAGAGAAATGCTAGTTGACAGGTTGGATGACAGTCTCAGAAGGGTTCTGCAGGGTTTAGGTATCTTCCTCTGTGATGAAGAAGGCAGTAAGCTATAAATTGCTGAAAGGCAGGTGCAGACATTAAAACCGGTGAGTGTACAGGGCAGAATTACACCTAACATTTCCATCTACCTGTGGTTATTGCTAAATTCACAAATGGCATTAGCCTCTGTACAGCGGAGAGACGGCAGGTTATTTACACGACCCTAACCACAACACCGCTCACTTCTTACCTTGAAACAAACATGAAGTCAGCAATATGGAAGGAAATGGATTAGAGTAGTGAAAATTACCTTGTCAGTTGGGATCATAGATTTATGAACAACATTTTCCTTTGCCAGAAAGCGCACCTAAGAGACTAACACAAAAAACATGTACAAGCACCAGGAGTGCGTAGTGAATACTAACATCTTCTCCACAATGCTGAAATCTCTACATTCTTGATCTTTGCCCCACATAAACCAGCATCCAAGTCAGAATTTCTTCTTCAATGGTAGCATTCCTCCCAACCCCTCCCCCCACCCCCCCAGCTTAAGTCAAATTTGGGACAACTACACAAATTACTTTGTGCAGCCTCATCATCACAAGGCTAATTATGCATTCCCTTATTGCGCTTTCCTTGAAATTACACCATAAACTCTTCTGGGCAAGATGCAAACCAACCTCAATTCACAACAACATACCGGATGAAGATTACTAATTGGTGCACGTAATCCACACACAAAAAATAACCAGATACATCAGGCAGACAACAAATTGTCCTTAAACTGTGTTGATTACTGTTCATCTTTCCCTTAGATGTGCCACTCTGCCTGCTTTAAGGCATACTAGCCTGCAGGACTTTTTGGTTTGGGGACCAATGACTCCTGCTCCAGCCTTCCCAGTTCTGGTGGCTGCAAAGTACAAACTGTCAGACCATATGAGAAAACTAATCCGGAAATCCTGGCAACGTGAGTGGATTCTCCAGTCAAAACAGAAAAGCCTCTCTAGTTCTGCACCTAGCAACTGACTGAAGCACAGCAAGCTGCTGGAGTAATTTTGTGTGAATGGCTCAGTCTGCGCACTGAATCATTCACAGCACCGTCTGTAAAAGCCTCTGTTATTTCTCTTCTTTTTCCAGGACAGAGCTAAAGAAAATTCACATGAACAGGAGTAAGCAGTCAGTGCACTGCACTTCCTGGCACACTGAGTGTCTCAAGGTAAATCAGCGGAGTCACTTGAGTTCAGGCTGATAGCACACAGTTTCAGATCTTAACTCACACCCCAGGTAACTGCCCCATCTAATGCAAGAGTAACCATCACTCTCCTACTGAAGTATTTATCTTTATTTTACAATTTTAAAGTGACAGAGCTGAAATGAAGGATGGGCTGCACTATAATCTGAAAAGCCTAAAGAAATAGGAGTAAAAGTAGGTCCTCTGGTATCTCTGTAGAGTGGCATCATCTGCATCTTTGTAATTACTTTTCAAAGAAATAGCCATGTCCCATTCTTTGCTCCACTGCAGGGTTTGGAGTTTGTTGTGCCAGTAAAAATAAAAAAACAAATAAAAGAACTACACAACCTGAGGTCCTGATCTCCTAATACTGGAGAGTACTTTTGTATTAGACCCTGTTGTTCAGAGCACGCAAAGATTAATAAATAATAATCATAATTATCATAATCAATCTGTCATCCCAGGAGAGACCACAGGTTCATATCCAAGATTACAGCTGAAGATCCTAAACACAGTGATTTTGTAAGCACTCACTGAAACCAGTACTGCTCCTCGTTTAACTATCACCAACTGCTTATGATGCTGTGCACAATACTTCAGATTTCCCATTTAGAATGACAGTGTAATGAACACAGTTAACATTTCACAAAATCAGTATCAGAGCTACTAAACATATCTTCAGTCATTCATAACACCTTTTTTTGTTGTTGTTTTTTTGTTTGTATTTTTGAGAGCAGAGATTGCGTCTATTCCAAAATCCATAAAGTATCCCGGGGTGTTGAAGTCCACCACCCATGCTGTTAGGACCGCTGCCTGAGAGCAATCTGCCCTGTGCCACTGAACATTTATCCTGAGTGATTCCCAGGCAGCGCCTGGCAGATAGAATGGCCCAGGAACCATTCCCGAAAGGCAGTTCACATGCAGCCTACTCTGCTACACAGACAACAGCATTTCAATAGCCTCCACGCCTGGAAACAACACACATGTACCAATACAGCCTGAACTTCCTGCATCAATTTCGATAGGATTTCACTGTTAATACTGAAATTGTCTGTTACTGCTTTTTATGCTCCTTAGAGCATTATTAAATCCTGCTCTAAATTCTCCTGATAGTGTTTGGGCTTCGGGAGGTAGGGGGATTGTTTTGCAATCCCCTTTCTTAATTGCTTCTGTTGCAGTTGTGTGAAAGACCAACAAAAATGAGGGCATACAGACTGATTGTATAAAAAAGGTTTTGTGCAGTTTTGTCAGAAATATGAAAGTCATACTTGCAACACACTCCCTTGTATAGTAAGCTTGTATGCTACAACATCAACACAAAAAGGGAGAGGTGCAAATCTAGAATTTTTATTTTTTTTAAGCAAAATTCTCTTCAAAAAGAGTTGCTATGGGAAAAAAATAATTGTGAGACCATACATTTGGGAGGAACAAAGCATGTCTTCAGCCCAGATTGTTTACTTCTTCTAGAGTTTAAGTAAACAAGGGAGAAATAACAAGTGCTTTTAATGAAGATGTTGACTCATTTAATATTTTTCCAAAGGAAGCTTTTAAAGAGCAATCATTTTGCTGCCACTTAAGACTCACTTAAGTTTTGTATTGTAACAGTCTTGAATAGCCAGATTTCCAATTCTTGCAGCTTTAGGAGTTACTTGTATTCATGAACCTTTCTGCTGAAAAAAAGTCGTTGGATATAGCTCATATCTTCTCATTTCTGGCTGTGAGCAACCTTGAGAAATATGCTTACCATTACACATATTTGTATGATCCATTTTATCTCAAATTTCCAGCTCTACTTTCAGTCAGGGCAATTATTTCCTCTAAATGTAACATTAGTAGAATATTGACGTACGCTCTTCATTCCTGGGTCCTTCTTTATCGAGTTACTCAGTAACTCCCACGAACAGCAACCATGAAACGCATGATTGCTGTTCACACTTGGCCTACTACTGAAATAGTTAACTGTGAACAGCAGCTACCTTGACTGAAGACTGAAACAGCAAGAGCTGATTATTCATTCACCTCCATCAAAATCAAAGTATTAAACCCTGAAAAGAGGAAATCAGGAATGCTTTTTCTGAGCTGAGTGCCTGTAGCTGGAAAGAATAAAATAAACTGAAAGTGGAGGAGGAAAAGAAGAAAGAATGTTTGTATGATTTTTTTTTCATTTTTATGCTAGGAAGAAAAAGATTTAGTATTAATTTAATTGCTATGGAATTATTACAATTGTGTTTTCATTACTAGACAAAGAATTAAAACAGAGGAACAAAAAGGTAAGCCAATCCGGACAAAAAAGAAAATTTGCAAGGTCTAGAAAAGGGCACTAAGAATGCAAGATTAGTTAGGAAAATGAGGCATATTAAGGAAACAAGCAATGAAGGAACAGATAGGCAGCTTCAGCAAAAGGAAGCACTATGAGGAGATATTTTCCATATGTAGCAGAGAAAGACACAGAAGAACTCATCTGGTGACAGCTTAACTTTAACAGGAAAAGGAGAGAAAGATTGTCTGGATGTTAAGAACCTTGCCAACAGGTTGATATTATCCACACCAGAGGCTGGTGAAAAGGGTGGAGGGGCAATAAAAGAAAAGGAGGGGGTGGGGGGAAGAAGATGATAAAGAAAGACATTTCCAGTATGTTTGATTTAATGAGCCAAAATATCCAAAAGGACAGAGACCTTTACTACAGAAAACAGCATTTTTATCAGAGAAAGAATCAGCCTCCTATCTTCCCAACCCAGCTGATTTTTTTGAGGTATAACAATAAAATCAGCTACCATTTTTCTCATTCTCTAAATGTGTAAGCTTTATGCTTTTTATATGCTGTCAGTTCCAGAGGACAGGCAACATCCATACAGGCAAATCCAGATTTCCCTAATTGTCCTTCCCACAGAAAAGGCACATACCTCTTCTTTTATTTTTAAAGATAATTTCAGGGACATTCATGCATTATGTTGAACCATTCATGTATTTTAAGGAAAATTCAATCTAGGCAAATACAAGCAAAAAGTGAAAACACAGTACTTCCTTAACAGTGATTCACTTGGGCTCTAATCTTGGGCCAACTGGTTCTGCCAAACGACCGCTTTCTCAGCTGCTTCATGTATTATGTCTGTATAAAGGCACTGAAGATGCTTAGACAGATGAGAGCATCTCAAGGTGCAAGAAGGCTAACTCTCGTTAAGAGGTGCTAAAAGCCTGGTCTAGACAAACAAGCACATGAAGTTCATGCAAGCAGAAAGCACGCTGCGTCTTGCAGGAGACTCTCCAACAAACCAGCAATTTGAATTTTGGAGAGCTAAGCTGTCCTACACTGCATTATCCATTTTCCAGTTGCCTTTTGTTATTCCTACAGCTGCACTCCTATGGTTCAGCCAGTGCCCAAATGTGCACAGCAACAAAAAACATAAAAACATTTTCTCAAATCTATTAAGAAAAAGAGAAAGGTGGGTAAAAGTGAAAAGACTATACCAACGTTTTCAATCAGTAACTACCCTTTTAGTTTGTCACTGTTAACTAGCTACTTCATGTGCAAATACCTGCTTTTTTCATACTTTTCCTCCCACGTTGCAACATCAGGCCCCATTAATACCTTGAAATACCAATACATTGAAATATTGGACTACACTGTTTGTGTTTACTAAAATGTATGTTCTTCTTCAACGCTGGACCAGGCCAGTCCTTAACCACATGGGTAAGTAGCCCATCTTTTTATACTAGCAACAAAAACGCAAAGGAAGATGCCAACTACAATCTACAGGAAATACACAAGTAAAATGAAGAGTGAGAGCACTGTCTTACCAATACAGGATTTTCAGACTTTGTTAAAAATCTAACGACACAGAGTGTGGAAGCAAAACTAATTCAGCATTGTTAGTAAACTTTATCCAACACAATAGCAATTCAGCTGTAGCTTAGTATGTATTGGGTAAAGTCCTGCATAAGCCAAAAAATTAAACATTTTCATTTAAAAATAATTATAAGAGAACAGGAGAGTTTGTGAAGTGGTAGCAACACATTAGCATTACGCGTAGATATGTGCCTCTCCCCAACCTGGGATACAGCAAGCACTGTTAAGATACCACTGAGCTTCACAAACACTTGTCAAAATCCATCCAGATAAGCTAATTACTTCATTTATAAGTAAGAGCTCATAACACCCTCGTAACTTTCTAGTAACACCTTCCACTCACTGTTTCACTTTCAGCCCTGGAAGAAGCTGAGAGCACATCTGTAAGTGCTACTGAAAAGAAAACACATTACTGCAAATTTAATCAAACACGTGAAATGACAACAGAGTTAGGTTTAACCCACAGTCTTAGCTTAATTAGGCAGGCTTTTCACCTGCACCTCTCACCAAGTGCACCTGTTGCGATCGTAAATTTAGAGGCTCCAGCACAGAGTCAAGAATACAAGCTGTAGTGTGTGTCTTTTAAAATACATCAAGAAAACACAGCACAGAATGCCTGCTCACTTGCATCCCCTTCCTTATCTCGTCTTACTATTTTGAACTGTTCCAGCATCATCCCCGCAGCTCAAGGCGCTTGCTGGTTACGGCTCTGACATCGCTTACAGGATAAATATAAATTCACTAAATCTCCTGCCTGCTGTCTGCATAATCCCTTAACCTCTCGCTTCCCGCAGCCATGGTTCTTTGCCTTGTTCTCATCTCTGGCCCCTCTGCTTCATTCATTTTGCACACGTTTCCCTTTTCCACTAATTTTCCCAAATCATCAACATATTCAGCACATCTTCACAGTGAGATTCATTTCCCTATGGACCCTGCTCTTCTACTGCACAGCCTGCTTCAGCATGTTGCATTGTTTTCTACACTTCATTGAGGAATGGGAATTTTAAAAAGAGTTCTTTGGCTAACAGATTTCTATTAAACTTATCATCTGTTGGCAAGATACAAAGAAGAAAATATTAAGCAATAACTTAATATTCTGATTTTCAATGTGTTACAAAAAGAGCCAGAGAGAATAGTGTGCGCTACTAGCCAAACTACACGCAGCAGAACTCACACTGCACAGCAGCTGATCCTGCATTAGGAGTAAGAAAGCACAAGGCCGTCTTATGCTACTGGATCATCCCTGGCAGAAGTAACGACCCTTCTCGGACTTCACCTTCATTTTCAGCTAAGGGCTAAGAAGAGACAACAAATAAACCGAAGCTTTGCTCCACTTGTTTTCTTCCTGATTTCTACACCACTTTCTTAAAATTATGGCTCCCTCCTGCTCAAAAGTGGGACACATCCAGAACTTCAAGTTTCTTCTTCTAAATGACAGCAAATAGTCATTTAGATGAATTTAAAAGGAAAAAATAATAAAAAATAAAATAAAATAAAATAAAATAAAATAAAATAAAATAAAATAAAATAAAAGTAGTGCAGCCAGATGATATTTTGGAGGATATCTATATAGATTTTTGTTTGGGGAAGTTCTTACAAAGCAAAGCCTCTGACATTATAAAGGCTCCATAACGATGCAATAATTTTACGTATGGGCTGGCTGCTGCACAGGGAGATCTAGCCATATAGTATTTCTACAAACAAACACAGAGAAGGCAAAGTTCACTACTGTTGCCATTAATAAGCTCCAGCAGAGAGAAAAGCTCATTCATGCCAACCTCATTTCCAGTTTAGTAAAGCTGGAACTGAACAGCTCAAGGAGTCAAGTGGAACTTTTATTAATTTTAAAACTGAATAACATATTAAATGTCACATTTTTCTAGATAGGGGCTTTTTTTTAACTTCTTACAGAGAAATAAATTTAGAGCTGTAGTGGTTCCTAATACATGCTTACTCACAGCTTAAAAAAAAATTAACAAAACACTAGTAGCATGCTCAAGAGACACTTCAATTAAACGTGATATACTTAAGCCCACACCTTATATCAAGCACACAAGTGGAACCACCAAAGGCAGGGTGTACTCACATATTTAATAACAAACATGCTACTGTAACAGGACCCTGAGAGCTGCCTTTACTCACTACATAAGCACAAGTAATGTGCAGAATAAGCCAGGGGAAAAAAGTTTTTTCCTTACTGTTAACAATGTTTAGGTTACTGTCAGCAAAAGGTTAACTAGATGCATGAAGTTTTTGCATTAAGCCTGCAAAAAGAGTAAAGTGTTTGGTATCTCGGTGACTCAGAAAATAAGTATCTCATTAGTCCCTCCAGAAAGGAGGTCTTCCTGCTGCTCCAGTCACACTTCCAGTAGCTCTGAAGACCTACTTCCCCCACTGCTCTCCTTCAAGCCTTGGTTCTGCACTGCATCAGGCAGTCTGCACAAGCAGGTCACCTCTCCCTTTTGCAAACAGGGACAGACAGTGGCCGCTGGACCTTTAGGCGGTTTTTCATAACCTCTCTGTTTCAGCCGTGCCACTGCAACTTCATTCTAGCGCTGACACAGGTCCCAGGGAAGCTTCACAAACAAGCAAAAGACATGGGGAAAATAAACGTCACCACAAGAATTAGTTTAGCGTTCCTCAGGCCCCAGCCCATCACTGTCCCTGTCACCACGTCAGCTAATTTGCAGTCATGAAGTCTCTCAGATGAAGAGGACGACATGCTGAATCCCAACCCCTGAGCAGGGAACCTAGCCTTGGGCGACTTGGTGACCTACATGGCAGTCGCGCAGCTCAGTAACTAGTTGGCTGGAGCCTGCAAACGTGTGATTCATCTCTGATTCTCCCCACGCCACCCCGCGTGCTGTCACTGGACTGCAAAATGCAGTTTCCATAAGCTGGCACTGTCAGCCTCCTATGTAGCTGAAGTGCTGCTTTGAAAGGACTTTAATATTAAAAAGAAAAGTGTATTTTATGTTCCTACATAAGCACTATGAAATTCACACAGCTGAAGTACAGATATACATATATATGCTGCACCTGACCACATCTCTTGCCTACTCTTCCCAGTGCTACGTCCCAACATTTTAGCCCAGAAATTCACTGCATGTTTTGCAGGGTCCGAGATCAACAGTGCATCCACAAAGATTGTAATTAGCAGACACCTCAGCACTGGGGTGGTGCTGGGTACCATGTGTGCAAGCCAACTGCTGGAAAGATACAAATGAAAAAGCAGGAGCTGGCAAAACTGGGAGGGCTAGCACGCAGCATGCCATCAGCCACATACAGAACCACTCAGACTCTGCCTGTCTCACATCTGTTCCCCCTGAAAATGCACAGCCAGAATTTCACTGTTCTTAACTGCAACCTGCGTCCTTAAGACACTCTGTTGACACTTCACAGTGTTGTAGAATTAGGCTTTCTTATCCTCTTAATGACCAAAACACAGCTGTCCAACATGTTCCAGCTGGCACAACCCTGGCATCTCTGCTGCTAACCCAGCAGCACATCATCTAGGCTATTTTGTCCCACTGAATATGTATGCATCAATAATGCATAGGTACAACAAACTCACAACTTTTTTTTTTCCCAATCACTTATAAAACTGTAGTATTGTGAAAGCTCCTAGCAAGTTTCATCCACGTTACAAAGTTCAAATACAGATTTGTTCAAGAGGCTAAAGTTAAAAAGTTGAGTGGTTTGGGGTTTGTTAATGTCTAGTGTCTCAACAGTTACATGTGTATTAGAGGATAAATAAATAGTACAGCTAAGTTACATCTCCTCTGTATATACATAAGAGGTAGTGACCTGTACATAGGATTAGGCAGTTTGAAGCAAGGGAAAAGAGCAAAATGTAACTCAGAACCAGGAATTGTCCTCATTTAAGTTGTATGTTTCTGTCAAAGTGGCCAAGAGCAGAGTACTTCCTAATATTGTGATCTGTATTTACATGCTGGAATTTCAGCCTGAAAGTCACAAGAAAAAAAATGCACCATTCCCACCTTTTATATATTTTTGGAGTGCTGATTCAAGAAATACAGTTCTAGATGAGTTAATAATAGAATTGGATTTTCAGGGTTAGCCTTAGAACCAGAATAGTTAATGCATGTTAAACAGTGGCACAGAACACAGTTCCTCCACGTGCCTTAGGGGTGGAATGGGCCACAACAACGCAGCACAACTCAACCAGCTCTGAGCTCACTGCCTCACCTTGCACAACAGAAAATGTAATGGCTGAGTTTTTGTACCCCGTGGGCATCAAAAGGGCATACTCTTTAGCACAAGCAAGTCTGCTGAGAACTTTAAATCTACAGAGCTGTAATGCTTCACAACATCTCAGATTCTTACTTTAAAGGGATTAATTTTTGAAGATATCAGAGAAGTTATGCGAAGCTTGCATTGGGCTCTGAGAAAAGACTCTAAAGGCCATTCTACTTCTTACACATTAAAGCCATGATCTTATAACCACGCTATTCATTAGCGAGAGCATTACCACGATATGGGTACAAGATGTTTCAGTTATTTCCTGTGACTTCCAGGCTTTGTACTGACTGAGTGTCATTGCCTTTAAATGGCCACACCAAAACCAACAAAATAAGGAACTTGGTTCAAGCAGAAAGGTAGCTTGCGTCTCACGGCACTTTATTTTTCAGATGCAGTTGGTTTTTGTACAAGACTGCCGGTGTGGCTTAAGGCAGTGGGTGTCTCATCCTATCACGGGGGAAAAGAGAGCAGGGGAAACCAACTGCGAGTGCAAAACAACTCTGCAGAAGACCACTCACGGCTCCTCACTTGGCCACCAACCTCATCTCGGTGCCTCTGCTGATGCCCTCGAAGCGCCGCTCAGAGCAGCCCGGTTCTTACCGCGAGCACAACGGAGTTTGGGTCTCATCAGGAGCCTGCCCGGCACTAACAAAACACCCGCACGCCACAAACGCTGCCCACCCCCTGAACCCCACCGGCTGCTCGCCTCTGCCCCCTTCACCCCTATTCCCCGCGGGGACAAGGGGGCACCACGGGGTGGCGGCACCACAGGATTAGTGTCGGGGACCACAGCAAAGTTGCCTCCCCGCGTACAGCTCCTGGCATCGAAAGCCCTCTGGAGTGGGCTGGAGTTACCGCCAGCGTCTCACCGGGAGCTGGGGGCTGTGGGGACGTGGTGCTGCCCCCCGGGCTCCGCTCGCCCCCGCCCCACGCCGCGGGCCTTGCCCCCTGAGCCGGGCTCTGCTCCCCGTCCCCTCCCCAGAGGAACCCCCGGGGCGCCGCCATCCCCGTTCCCCCTCCTCGCCTGGGCGGGCTCCGGCCAAGACCAAGACCAAGCCAGGAGCAGCCCCAGCCCCAGCCCCATCCCCAGCCCCAGGTGCGGGGAGCGAGGAGCCACCGGTGCCTGTGCCGCGCCCGGGCCCTGCGCCCCCGATGCGTTGCGATCGGATCCCAGCCGAGCCGATCCGCGCCGCCCCTCTCCTGCCTCTCCCCGCCGGCACCTGGATGTGGCAGGAGATCTCGGAGTCGTCCAGCAGCCGCACGGTGCATTTCATCTCCGGGCTCAGCGACCTGATGCTGGAGCTCCGGAACCGGATCATCCCGGCCGCCCGCCCGCCGCCGCCGCCCCTCAGGCAGCCGCAGGGGGCCAGCCTGCAGCGGCGCCCGGCCGACCGCGGCACGGCGCGACACGGCACGGCACGGC
>CM021729.1:36328487-36395604 GCA_011074415.1 Stictonetta naevosa
ATGAGTTTTCTGATAGGCATTCTTGGGTTTTTTTTTTTTTTAAAATTCTTGACTGTTCATTCTTCAACATTATGTCATAATTTCACCTGTTACTAAATATTGTAAATAAAACATTGGAAGATATTTACATTCCGTTGTCTCCTATTCCAGTTATGTGAATGTACCTTGGAATTCATGAAACCATGCAGCTTATCTGTATAACTACAGCAAAGATTCAGAATCAAGTTATGTATTCTGCCAACATTGGAGATAACAAGAATTTTTAATAGTAGAGAGAAGGCACCTATGCCAACAGCATCAGAATAAATTTCCTAAGATATGCATATGTCAGTAAACAGCAAAGACTAAAATGAAGCTCCTCTGTGTTACTAATAAGAAAGAAAAACTGAAAAAATACTTATTGTCTGCAACTAGAATAGACTGGAAGGGAAATCCCCATTCTCTCAAATCAAAAGAATCCCAATATCTTAGTGGACCTACAACTTAATTAAACACATCTTAAATGGACACTGAAGCATACACGACATGATTTTGTTAAGACAACCTTTTGCCTGAGTTCTATCCAGTCAGCTGTCCAGTTGACTATTAACATGAATTATATTTGCACAAATCAAATTAACCGTACCAGAAGGAAGTCTGAATATAATTGCCTTCTCATAACCTTGCATTGCCTATAGGATCCTGTATCTGTACAATTTGATTTGTTTTCTCCATCTCCTTTTACCGTCCCTGCTGTATCTGCGCAGTGCACAGCTGCTCACGCAGCCCTCTGAATGCATTCGCATGGTTATTTATCCCAGGCTTAGGTAAAAGAGAACTCCATGGAAGGCTTTATGCAAACATACTGATACAAAAAATATCTGCCAGATGACATCACTCCAGCTTCACATGGAGCTTCTCTATAAGATGTAAAGTTATACATTATGATAAAAAGCTCTTAAATAGAAAAACAAATGTTTTGTGTTTTGCAGTAGTCAAGTAAACTTACTTGATTTTACCAGGTAAAATTGTGATAATTTGGTTACAAAACCAGTTGAGTGTGCACTGTAGGTGCAGTAGTCAGTTGCTTATGATGTTAACAAAATCTCAAATATTGTTATGACAGAGCAATTAAGATTTTAATTCTGGGAGTGGGAATAGCAATAGTGATAATGTTTCCAGGGCAAATATGACCACAAATATTTTCAAGTTTGTTCATTTGGATAAAGCATTCTCATTTGAATGAAACATTTCCCACTACCTCACAATTAATCAACCAAGAAATTGAAAAGATGCCAGGAAAATTCAATTACTTTAGCACAATCATGCTGCTATTAAAGAATAATTTGCATTCAGTCACTGGACACCTTAAAGGAATCATTGTGGTCTGCCAGTAATTTGAGGACTGGCTGCTTGGGTGATAGCTTAATAACTTGGAAGGTTCTGGTCTTTGTTAAAAAAGTCATCAGAGGTATGTGAAGCTTCAATTAAATGGTCAGAGACAAATAATGTGGAAAAATGGCATCCATCATTCAGAAAATTTCTGAAGCGCTCTGCAAAGGAAAAAAAAACATCATGCTGACTGGGATACTTGAAGTACTTTCTCAGAATTTTTTCTGAGGCTAGATTCACAAGAAGTCACATTACCCATTTGAGCTTCAGAAAGTAGGACTGATGGAATCTTCATTTTTGAGAAAGGCTTCTATTTGTGAAGCTAGTGATATAATCTGCTTAAATGATACAAGAAGCATTTGGACTGTGCACTTAGTCACATGGTCTGAATTTTTGGGTTGACCTGTGTGGTGCCAGGAGTTGGGCTCGATGATCCTTGTGGGCCTCTTCCAACTTGGGATATTCTATGATTCTATGATTCTAAGTTTAACAATTTTACTTCTTCAGAAGTGGAATTGACTTAAAAGTCTAGTAAAGAAGAAACACATGTAACATATTTTGTTAAGAATCAGCACCACTATATGATCTCTTACGTAAATATAGCTTGTTCTGTTGTTTGCTTTGGTTTTTTTTCAGTGTCATGAACCTATTCATTTTGCAACCACCTAGAAAGCCTTTTCTTACCAGGAAAAAAAAAAAAAAAAAAAAAAAAGAGTAGAAATGCAATGTATGAATGTATGTAATTAAAATGTGGAGATATTTTCCCATAAACTCAACCCTCAAAAATATTTCAATAAATGTCTTTTGTTGTGGCAATGCCCATTAAACAGCCTTTGTTTATTAAAGATAAATAAAAGCAGTCTTCTGTCTACCTATACCTATGATAGCAGTAAAACATTATGATAACATTAGGTGAATTTTGGATGGGAAGATTTAAATCTAACTGGCTGGATTATTAATTAATTATATCATTAAACATGTTCATTTAAGATCTCTTTTTGTATTTGAGAACACAACTTCTCACACAGAAACTTGAGATATATGCCAAATAATCACGGCTGTATGAGAAACGTTACAGCACTTTATTTAGAATTAGCACTATTTCCCATTATGGAACAATTCAATACCTGTAACATAAAGAGCATACTGCCTATGTAGCACTTAACGTCGGAAACTGTGGCCTCTAAAACATTTGCAGCTTACTCATCAGAACATTCAATACGATATAATCATCCTTGGTGTCCAACCAGTGTCGCAGTCTTTTCCTGGATACTTCCACCCTTTCCAATGCCTTCCTGCCAGGCCATCTACTCTGGCCACCTGCTAGCCTTTCCCTCTGGTGGGGTATGGGATGTCCAAGCTCAGTTGATCATAACCACTTTTGCTACCTGAAAGCTGTCTGTCTGTCTATGTATCTATCTGTCTATATACCTACTTTCTTTGGACTGGAGTTTCCAGACATCCCAGAAATGCCAGCTTAGACCAACCTGCCGAACTCCCTAAGTCCCTGCTGTGCCCACCGTGCACTAGCAAAGCAACTCTGCCGTTTATGTATGGCGTGGATGGTCTGTGCAAGAGGAATAAATGCAGTGTCTCTGGTGTCTAACTCGCTGTGCACGCACAGGCCATCAGTCCGGAGTGTGGGCTGCAGGCCTGAGCCGCCCTGTGCCAGGGCTCCACACGGGTCCTCCACACAACTCTTTCTCACACACATGGGTATCTGTTATTCCTACCTATGGCTATGCTGCATTCCTCGCGGCAGCACTAGCTGCAGGCAGCAATTTTTCCACCTAGGATATTTCGAGGTGCTTGAAGATAAGAAGCTGCAACCCAGCCAGATAGGAAAGTGGTGACTGTCTGCCTTCAGAGACGGCTCTGCGAGAGGCGACCTTTGAAGACACAGACATACGAAGTGAATGCTCCTGGTGACATTTCAAAACAGGCGTCCGCAAGCGACATCAGGGTGTTGTGTGGTGCGGTGTGGTGTTCTTCCGTTTCGTTTTTCCTCACGGTGAAGCAGGCACACATCTCCCTCACGCAGTGCCCTCACGGAGCCGCCAGGCGGAGCAGCTTCCACCGACGCCACCGCTGCGCCCCGTGGCAAAACCTGTCCGCGGCCAGGGAGGTTTGGGGCATTTAAAAAACGTGAATCCGTGAAACCTGAGAGGAAATAGGGCAGCGGAGCAGACCGCGGCACAGGTTAGAGGTGAGTGAAGGCTTAAAGGCAGAGGTTTATGAGCAAGGGGGTATCTAACAGACACGGATGCATGCCTTACAAGCTTGATAGAACCTGTAAAGAGGGCCGTGGTTGGAACTCAATGAACCGAGAAGCACCGGGCGGGCCGTACCGTGCCGGGCTGGGCCTCTTGCTCTGGGGCGGGACCGAGCTGCCCCGCCCCGCCGCCGTGCCGCCCTGCCGGAGCCGGGGGCGGGCCGGCGGCGGAGAGGAGGCCGGTGCTGGTCCCAGTCCCGGCCCCAGGCGCGGTCTCGGCCCGCGGCGGGTCTCGCCATGGTGCTGGTGGTGGTCATGGGCGTGAGCGGCTCGGGGAAGTAGGTACCGGGCGGCGGGTCCGGCCGCGGGGCACCCTCACGCCGCGCCTCGGGGCGGCAGGGCCCGGTCCGGGGGTGGCAGGGGTGGGACAGCGGGGGGGACCTGGCCCGGGGCCCTCAGGTAACGAACTGGCTGTGCTTTTTCTTGCAGGACCACGGTTGGGTCGCGTTTGGCAGCAAAGGTACGAGTGGGTTATTTTGTGGTGGTTTGGCATTGCTTCTGACCAGAAAGCCTGTTCTCACTCCATCACAGACAGGTAGTACCTAAACCTGGCGTGACAACGGTAACTTCACGGTTCGGTCTGCCCCTTCGCCAAATGTGCATTGGGTGCCCACCACCAATGCAGCGTAGTCTATTAACAACAGCCATTATCATCAGCTGTTGCTGGTACTGAGCTGACTTGATTGTTGGGATGAACATCATTGCGTAAATGGTGATTCACGCTGTGGTGTAAGAGGCCGATAATTTTTAGGTGTTGTCCTATTAAATTCTGGGATCCCTATTAGCTAATCTGGTTTGGCTGAATGATCCATATTCATTTATTTTTTCTTAGCTGGGATGGAAATTTTATGATGCAGATGATTACCATTCTTCAGAGAATAAAAAGAAGATGGCATCGGGAATACCACTAAATGACAAGGTAATTTGTATGAATTGTGAAAGAACAGTCATCAAGACCTCTTTGCAAAATCAGACCTTTTGCAAAACCTCTGGCAAATCACATTAAAATAGGTTGTGTTTCATGTAAACTAGGCTGACTATAAACATAGGTTGAATGTGTAGGTCTGCGGTTAATAAGAGAGAGAGGCTTACAAAGTATTCTGCATTTAAAAAAAAAAAAAAGTTATCAAAGCATGCTTGATAGCTCAAATAGTTTGATTCAGGATTTATCAGAAATCTTTCCTCTGCATCAGCATATAGAACTGCAACTTTAGATTATGTGCTTCTGCTTTGAATTAAAAACACAAAGACAGAAAAAGGTCTTCGTGCTTCTCTACTGAAGTACATCAATCTCAACTACTGTAGAGACTATTCTGTAACTTTCTGTTTTATATGCGATTACTTAAAACGCGTTTCCTCCCCTTCAGCCTGTTGTTCAGCCTAAACATGCCAAAATGATCAAGCTTGGTTTTACAAACAGTACTTACAAATTCAGAGTCTCAAGTAAATTAGCAAAGCTACAACAAGACACCTTTAGAACTTTTTGAAGGAAATCTCTATATGTAAGGCTGAACTAGAGAGTTCTTCAAAACACTATCTTTAGACTGAAGATAATATTCTAGGTACTTATTAAACACTTTGTGTGGAAGTTCATAAAAGCTATCATGTCATGTAAAGTGGCACTACACAGTTGGATGACCTGTGGTTATTGGTGTATGGTGCCAAGCAAGGGGGAAGTATCTCTTTTGAAGTATCAGTGGTGCAAAATTATAAGGGCTTTCTTGACTGCCAACGGGAAGTGATTTTTCTAATGACAGCAACAAAAAAATGTTCTGTTTATGGGTCCCTGTTTTCATTTGTTGCACTCACCCAGTAGTAGCTGCCCTGAAAGATGAAATGGGAGCAATGCTCAGTTGGTATGACAAATGTTGCTGTGAGCTTAAGGCCTAAAATCAGATTATACTAAGAAAACTACCAACCACTTGCCCTGCCTTTGCCAAACTACTGAGCAAAGGTGTTGCAAAATTGTGGCTATGAGAACATTTACTTGTGATTGCTATTGACATAAAAATTATATAATTAAGTAACTGCAGATAAGTACATTTAGATCTGTTTTGATGCCTTGGAGTAATTCCTGAAAGCCTCAACTCTGATCTGAAGCGTTGCATGTGTATGTCAAGACATAAGGAAAAAGAAATAACCATTCAAGCAGTGAAAGCTGTTACCTTACAGCAGACTTAATATTTGAATTGTATAACAGAAAAGTAAAAGTTAATTGTATAATAGAAGTGAGAGAGAATTTGACTGTCCTTCAAAGGCTTATGAGGTGCATGCCATGTGTAAATACATATTACTTTTATCAGATACATCTAAGTATTTGTAATATAACAAGTACTATTCCCCTAAAAATACCGTATTGATAAGATGGCTTGCACTTCTTAGCGTTCAGGCAGTGGTAGCAAATCTACATTAGTAAAAGAGAGAATGTGAACAGGACTTACTATAAATTTTAATGCTAATTTTCTCCTCTAGTGAAATGCTCCCAATGTTAAAAGTGATTCTTTCAAATCAATTTCCCAAACAATTTTGAACTAACTTGTTTTGTTTCTAGGACAGAATTCCATGGCTTTGTACATTGCATGATATACTAAGGAGGTAAGAGAATCTCTAGATTTAAGGAATTCAGGTTAAAGACAAAATAAAATCCCCCCACCTCAAAAATAAGTATTTTCCCCATTGTATTCCAAAACAGAAATGTTTGTGATAGCGTAAGAACTTTTGCAGATAGTAAAAGCATTCTATTTTCACTAATCTAAGGTGTCATAATAATTGCAAAGGGTGAGCTAATCCCTGAATCTGGGGTTATGGGGAATCCCTGGGAAAATTATTGTTTATGATAGTTGTTTTCTACTGTCTGTAGATCATTTCAAGGATCTGGTTTGATAATAAATCTGACATTGGTTACTTACAATGGGCATAGCTACAGAATACACTAATAATAGGGTAAAAAAATTCTAAAATATTTTTAGTAATATTAAGATACAATCCAAAATGCTTAGGCATCTGATAGTTAAAAGATATATTCAGAGGTTTAAATCAGGTGACAAACTCTTTATTCAACTATGAATTTTCATAATTATGTGCTTCCAAGATCAAATTACCTTGCCTCAACTATTCAGAGACAAAGATAATTCAAAGGAAAGTTTCTTAAACTGAAGATTGTGAATAGTAAAAATGTGTAGCTTTAAATTGGAATACTTTATTTACATCTTGCTTTAATTCATTGTGTTTTGCTAAACCCCTAAGAAGCCCACTTTTTAAAGAGGAATCAGGGGCATGGGGGCCCAGTTGGTGCTCTCCTCAAGTCTTTCCTTCGAAGGGAAACGGTCTAAGAGGGAAGACACAGATACTGCATGCCAGCAACTGGTTGCAGAACTGATGTTGGCAACAGCATTTTGGCTTCTATGACTATGGGTCCCTGCTGGAGCATCAGCACCTGCCTGGACAAGGTGGGTCCAACTCATTCAGGGAGGCACAGGTATGGCTGGCATGGCTGCAGTGCTGCACTGGAGGGATGGATGCAGGAAGGATAGGCCAGAAAGCCAAGGAACAGGAAATGCCCTTTGTGAGAGAACACCTGGAATGCATGGAGCTCTGCCTGGGGATAGATGAGGAGCCAGCTGAGAGCTTATGGGTGAGGATTAAAAAGCAGAACAATATGTTGACATTGTAGAGGGTGCCTGCTATAGGTTTTCTGCCTAGGAAGAACAAGTGGATGAAGAGCTTCTAAAGACAGCTCAAGGCAGCCTCATGTTTGCAAGCCCTGGTCATCAGGGCCTTCAGCCATGCTGATATTTGCACGCAGGAGCACCACAGTAATACAGGAGGTTTGTAGCATTAATGACAAATACTGACCCAGTGATAGACGAGACAACGAGAAGTGCTCTACTGAATCTCACTCATCCTAGAGACGAAGGGCTTGCTGGGGATGTGAAGCTGAAAGGAAGCTGTGGCTGCAGTGACCACGAGATGGCAGCATTTAGATTCCTGAAAGGAGAAAGCAGGCAAAAAGCAAGATCACAACCCTGTACTTGAGGAGAGCTTACTTTGGCTTCTTCGGGGGTCTGCTTGGAAGAGTCCCGTGGGATTAGGCCATTGAAGAAAGATGGGACCAGGAAAACTCCTTAATATTCAGAAATCACTTGCACCAAGCTCAAGAGCAGTCCATCCCAACAAGAAGGAGGTCAGGCAAAAATTCTGAGGCCTGTGAGGAATTAGGAGCTTTTGGCAAAACTGAAACATAAGGAAGCATACAGAGGGTGGAAGCAGGGAAAGGTAACCCAGGCAGAATGGAGAGACACTGTCTGAGGATGCAGAGTTGCAGTTAGGAAAGACAAATCCCGTCTGGACCTGAATTTGGTGAGGGATATCAGTGGCGACAAGTAGTGCTTCTATTAGGTGTATGTAAGTGGAAGACTAGGGAAAATGCGAGTCTGCTGCTGGATTGGGGCATAGAGTGTAGTGACACAGGACATGAAGGTGTTCTGTACTTTGGCCTTTCACATTTTAGTCTTTACTAGCAAGACTGATTATTTTTTCTTTTTAATTTATTTTTTAGCCATCTCAGGCTCCAGACACCTGTGGGAAAAGTCTGGAGCAAGGAAGTTTTACTCCCAGCAGAAGAGGGACAGGTTAAAGAATACTTGAGCAGAATGGACTTACGTAAGTCCACAGACCCTGACAGGATACACCCATGAGCATGGAGGGCGTGGGCAGCTGCCACTCTTAATGGTCTTTGAACAGTCATGGCAAGTGGGTGAGGTGCTTGATGACTGGAAGAAAGTAAATGTAACTACTTTATCTTCAATAACAAAGGGGGAACTACAGGGAACTGCAACCTGGTTAGCCTCACTTTTATCCCTGAGAAGGGGATGAAACAACTAATTCTGGACACAGGCACATGAAAGAAGAAACTAGGTGAGAGTAGTCATCATGGGAGTAGTTGACAAAGGGGTTGTCATGCTTGACCAACCTGATAATCTTCTATGATGAAATTATGGGCTTAGTAGGTGAAGGGAGAGCAGTGGATATTGTCAACTGGGACTTCAGTGAGGTTTTTGATGCTGTCTTGCATAGGATTCCCACAGAGAAGCTGATGAAGTAGGGGCTGGATGAGTAGACAGGGAGATGGATTGAAAACTGGCTGAAAGGCCAGGCTCAGAAGCTAGTGATCAGTGGCACAAAGTCTAGCTGGAGGCCTGTAACTAGTGGTATACTCCATGGGTAAATACTGACTCTGATCCAGCTTAGCATCTTCATTAGTGGTCTGAGAGTATACCCTCAGCAAGCTTGCAGATGACCCATAACTGAGAGGAGCATCTGATATGCCAGGTGGTCCTGCTGCCATCCAGGGGGGCCTGGACAGGCTGGAGAAGTGGGCTGACAAGGATCTCATGAAGTTCAACAAGCACGCAGAATCCTGTGCCTGGGCTACAACTACATGCTGGGGGCCATCCAGCTGGAAAGCAGCTCTGCAGGAAAGGACCTACAAGTCCTGGTGGACACCAAATAGTGAGTCCTTGCTGCAAAGAAGGCAAACAATATCCTGGGCTGCCTTACAAGGGGCATTGACAGCAGGTGGAAGGAGGAGTGATCCTTTCCCTCCACCCAGCATTGGTGAGGTAACAGCTGGAGTATTGAGTCCAGTTCTGAGCTTTCCAAACTGGAGTTACTTGAGACAGTCCATCAAAGGGCCATGAAGATGAAGGGACTGGAGTATCTCCCATAGAATGAAGGACTGAGATAACTGGGACTGGGTAACCTGGAGGCAACTTGGGATTTCATCAAGGTGTCTGTGCATTTGAAGGGGGGCAGGGGCTGTCAAGAAGACAGAACCAAGCTCTTCAGTGTTCAGTGAGAGGTCAAGAGTCAGTAGGCATGAACTGAAACATAAGATGCTTCTTCTGAGCTTAGAGAAGAACTGTGAGAGTGACTGGGCACTGTCAGCAGGCTGCCCAGTGGTGTTGGACTCTCTGTCCATATATAGAAGCTGTCTGGATATGGTCCTGGGCAACCTGCTGTAGGTGGCCCTGCTTGAACAGGGGCACGCAGACCAGATGACCTCCAGAGGCCCCTTCCAACCTCAACTGTTCTGTGAATTTCCAGAGAGCACTAGAATGCTCAAATGCTGATTTTGCTGCACTCCACCTCCTTTTCCTTTTTGAGTTATCACCATTATCAGTTGTTCTTTTAGTTTTTAAATAGGTTGGAAACAGAAGAATGGATTCTGTGAGTTTCATGGGGCAGAAGTCTGCTGAACTGCTGGCACTCAACCTTTGGGGCATTTTGATGCCTATTCAGAAGCATCTAGGAGCTGAAATGTAGAGAAGGGGAGGCTTAGTCTGGCAAGATGCCTGCCAAAAGCCATCAAGATTGGCACTTGACATAGCGAGTTAAGGCTGTGACTCATCACATCGTATTTCTCTGGTTACAACTGCCTCCATGTGGTGATGGTTTGCTTCACCTGCTTGCACCTTTACTGCAAATAGGAAGAGGATGATTATCACAGCCACCAACTGCCCTTTGTGTACAGCCTGCTCCAAGTATACTGCATCTCTTTGTGGATCATTGGACTGATCGTTTAGGGGCAGGGTGAAGGGGAATCAAACCACACCAAACGCTGTGTATCATCAGCCACATATTTCCCACAGTGTATGGAATTACCCTGCATGCATAAATCATCTCAAAAATTACTCTGCCAAAATGCCATGTCTAGCCAGCTTCCTCAGTGTTGTATTCCCTAAAGGTCTTCTTGCTCTGGCTTTACGCAGTAGCAATTACTAGCGTGTGCACACCAGCTGGTCATACCTTGTTGGAGTGGGCATTTATTTAGATGTTTCTAGATTATTATGCTAGTTCATTGCTTTTTGTCACAGGCTAGCTCAAGGCCACTGTCCAGTTCCAGAAACTTTCCAAAATCAACTGTACTTTAACAGTGCCTAATGCCAACATGTAACTCCAAGTACTTGGAAGCAGGTGGCATTGGTTTGCCTACCAGTACTCCCCAGGCTGTCCTCTACAAGGATACAAGGTTTGTCTCCCATGACATTATATGTTTTTGTATTTGACAGAGAAGAATCATCTAGACAACATGCTGTGCTGGCCTGTTCAGCACTGAAGAAAATGTATAGACGTGTACTAGTTAGTGGAGTATCTGCAATAGAAAATAACCAGCCAGAGAGACCAGGAGAAAATGTAGCACTGAAGATCCTCTTTGTTCATCTGGATGGTCCTATGGAGCTCATTGTTCAACGCCTGGAGAAGAGGAGAGGACATTTCATGCCACTGGAACTACTCAAGTCTCAGTTTGACACTCTAGAGCCTCCTAAAGCACCAGAAAACTTTATTACTGTCAGTCTAGAAAAATCTCTTCCTGAAATAGTGATGGAGATTGAGAAAGCCATTTTTTCAGGATAAAGCTTTTCCAGAGTAAGCTTCTGAATTACAAATGCAGAAATTCGCTTGGCAATACCAGGGTTATGAAACAGCATTTTAATTAAAGTTAATCAAAGCAACTTGTTTTTCCCAGTACTTGAATTACAATGTTAAGAGCTGGTTCACTACTCTTGGTATTTTTATCATGGCTATTTAAAAGACATGCAATATGAAATTTTAAAAAACTGTCAGCAATGTCAGAATTCCTTATCATAGTAGGTTAAAATCTGTGTTAGAATCTAAGCAGCGCCAGCTTTTGAAAATCCCATCAAGGTTCACACACAAGAATTATTTTTTAATTTTTACTGTCAAATATGAGAAAAGCACATCTTCTATTAAGCGATTAGATAATTTCCAGCTTTGTTAAAAACAGTATATTTTCTTACTAGTATAAAAAGAACATGCATGATGAGATTTAATGCCTGACATTGCTACTGTCTC
This sequence comes from Stictonetta naevosa, assembly GCA_011074415.1. Classification (NCBI taxonomy): domain Eukaryota; kingdom Metazoa; phylum Chordata; class Aves; order Anseriformes; family Anatidae; genus Stictonetta; species Stictonetta naevosa. The sequence goes on from CM021729.1 coordinate 36,340,006, forward strand.
ACTATCACGTCTTGAACAAGTTGTAACTTCTGCGTTTGTGTCCTTACCAGCCTCCCCAGGGCAGTGGGGAGGCTGGCAACTTCACCAGCTCTTCAATACATGCACTGAGCACCAGGCTAGAAAATGTGAGGGGAAAAAAAAGGTAACAGTTGTGAACTATTGTACAAAATGTAATTGTATGGAAAGCTTCAGAAATAAAGTGTAAGGAGCATCACATTGGCTGTGAACTATCATCTGTCATGTACAAAGTGTAACCTTGGATAAAACTACAGGATGTGTCAACCAGTGAAGATACCAAATACAAAAATCGATGAATCGATGCTTCAAAGCATCTTTGGACTAATTTTTACCTGGTTGAAAAGCGTTTGCTTTATCATTTTGTATTAATAGTAAGGGCTATAAATGAGCACTGCACACTCTCAGAAGCAAAGTTAAGTGCAAGAGACATCTGGGTGCTTCTTAACAGCCTCACATTTCAGAGACCTACTGACTAGTCAGAATATAAAAGTTTAGTCAAGTATGACAAATCAAAGAAATGGCACCCTCTTGTGGTACCTCTGCTTTTAATGCAGTCTTGGTATTTTCCCAATACAACATTAACAAGCAAAGTGCTTTTCCAGTACATCATCTATTAAATAAAGACTTAGGCTTTTTTTTTTCCAGCTGCAATAAACTAGATCCAGGACACTACAGTAGATGGGAAGCAGTTGCATCCTGTCACAAACATGATTTAGACCCTCAAATCAAAAAAAGAAACTGCGTTGTGTTCAGTCATGTTTTAAAAAGTTAGATTCCAGATTTCAGATCCGCATGTCTTGTGTCTATATTGTGCTCACAACTTAGCCAGTACTAACAGAAAATTCTACTTAACAAGTCCCTCACCATGTATACAACAGCTCCCCCAGATATACTATGGCTGTACATGTGTATAGTGGGAGATCACAGAACAGTCTCTGTACATAAGTTCCATTACCTGCCCAAATTAAGACTCTATGAGGGATGATGTATTCAGGATAGGTGCAATTCAGATTATTTATATTTAGCTCAAGTTATTTGGATAGAAGTTTTCTGTCCCTATTTTGAAATGCCTTTAAAAAAGGCAGCAAAAACTGAGAAGGAAACATTTGGAAGCGCTTTTTCTGTCTCAGACATGAGTTCAAGTATAGAAGATACATAGGCTACCTCATCAAGAACATGTGCCTAGCAGTTTGTAACATGCTGTGTAAATGCTGTACATAATTACAAAAAGCACTTAGGAGCATTTTGCAATATTACATTGAGGAAATAAAAAAGAAATGTTAGTTCCCAATAGCAGTATTTGTTCATACATTAAATACAAGAAAGGTAGAATCATCTTAAACCACACAGGCTTATCTGTAAAGGCAAAGGAAGAGACCCAGCTGCCTGCCAGTTAAGTTCCAAAGTGAGATGGTTATTTTATTATGCAGGCACTGAACAAAAGAATTGGTCCACATAATTTACAAAACTAGCCATCTTGCTGACACATTCCCAAGTGTGATCTTTCACTGTTAAAGAGGTAATAAAAACTATAGACCTTGCCCCACCTACTGCTGTTTTTGTTTTCTGACAAAACTAGAATTCCTCATGTGCAAAAGATGGCTCATTGTTCTTCCAATACTTATAAAAAAGTTACTGTTGTTACTATTTGATAAATATTGGTTATACCTCAAGAAGTAATCTTATTGCAAGGGCTTATTCGTATAATTCAGATCAAACATCTTTTCTTGAATTCCAATGGAATTTGACTTCAAATGTAGTCTCTTACTTGAGAGAGAGTACTCCATGCTTCAGGAAAACATTCGTGCAAGTTAGATTGATTGTTTTAGTGTCTTGGTAAAGTTTGGTAAAAAAGCATTGCTCACCTCACCTTAATCCTTTCATTTTATAGTAGAATTATAGATGTTACACATTGTACTCGTAGAAGTACCCACCGTATGAATTACATGGATTTTTTTAAGGCAGGATCCCAGTAAAGCACAATACATCATGAAGTCAGATTAGTAACTGTGAAGATCCTAACAAACAGCTGATGTGAAAGTCATTGTAAACAGGTAGTAATTATTCTACAGAAACTACTTGCCATGACTTCCCTATCATAGCCTTCTACTCAAATGCAGTGAAAGCTACCCACTCAAATAGAAGTCAATGTGAAGACTAGTTCCCATATCGGTTTATTATAATTGACTAGAAAATAAAGTAATAATAATTTTGTACCCAAACTAGATGTATTTGAATAGGTTTTAATTATATAAAGCTTATCTTACCAGGGTATTCTATTTTAATCGATTTACTTATTTACTACACTCTGCTGCTGGATCTGAGACTTTGATCCAGAGGCGCAGACCAGCCAACCAAGAGACTTTCTTGAGCTTTTCCCAGTAGCATACATCAGCATTATTTTATCAATCTACTTACAGGCAAAATAAGAGAAAAGGTTACTGGACAGTGAACTCTTCTGTGTGAAGAATACAATTCAGTTACTGCCAACAAAACTGTTTTGCTAAAAGTTTTAAGTTTTTAAAAGTTTTAAAGTTTCACACTTCGGTCAACTTTTCTCTCTTATGTCGTGTTATAGTTTTGTTTCATTAAACTGATTAACACCTTTGAGTTAAAACTGGTAATTTTAAGCCACTTGCAAGCCATGATTTTTAAGCAAGCTGAATTTATACTTACCATCAAAAGACTGTTCAAGTCAAGTATTAAAAGCAATACAGGAATTCAGTGAGAATATCCACAACCAAGGCAAATCTTATTCAGTAACACACAGCAGCATATAATCCCCACTATATCTAAAGTAGTAGTCTTGAGTATCATATGCCCCTTAGCCTCTTCCTTCCACTTCATACTCAGAGAATTCTTTACAAATCTTAGCCCCAAATCAGTAAATATTCACAGTTTACAGTCAAAGGCCAGCTATTAAGGTACTCAGTCATCCTAAGTTTTAAATCATTCAATGCAAACACACAGGCAAGATGCTTAAAGATTTTTTAATTTATTTATTACCTGTGCACAACAGAGGTAACTACCAATAAAAACTCAAAAGATATACAGTATTTTTTACATGGTGTTTAAATGTAATTAGAGTATCACGTGACAGCGTGTGAAACTGATGTTACCAATTGCAAATCAATACATGTTAGAATCTCAGTGGAACAAACCCAAAAGCCTTAGAAGCAGTTTGAGAGCACAGGGCAGTACCCCTTAAATTTGCACAATGATTGAAGTAATTTACAGTTAATCTTCAGTAATATTGAGACAATGTTACAATCCAAGTTCCTGTACAGTTAGATTTAAAGAGATAACCAGAACAGTACTTCTAGTATATTTTAAACAAACTTGCCTAAGTTTTTTTTTTGCTGAGATGGTTACCAAATAGGCTGAAAGATTCTACACTGAAAACGTCTTGCGACTTTTTTTTTCTGGCTTTTTTGGTTACTTATAATTTCATTATATTGCAATGTGTAAATTCTAGAAATGAGCTTTTTCCATTATATATACTGTGTTTATACTTTATACAAATTAAAGCAAAAATGGTAGATTACTCAAGTGGTATAAATCTTACAGCATTTTGCTAGCAAAAAGTACATGCCGAAATCACAATAAGCAGTATTGGTACCCACAAATTATAGCTTTAATTTGTTTCCTTTTTAATTTGTATTCTACATAAATTACTACTGAAGGCTAATGTTTAAGTAGTAAATAAACTGGACAGTTGCAGGTAAGACAAAAACTGTTCACCCAACTGTGAAAGCTGATATTGTTTCAAAAAATCACAAATAATGTAAAACGAAAGAAGTGTGATGCATGCAACAACTGAGGGAAAATTCATTGATCCCCATTGTTTGAAGAAAACTACTGCACTCCACCTTAAAATGCATTAGACTGATTTTAGTTATAACTAGACAATCCCAAAAGTCAGAATGAAATAAAGCAAGTATTTTAAAGATTTAAGAGCTGTTATCAAAAATAAATTACATTTTTTCAAGTTAAAGAAACACTGCTATGAAGGCTGAGAGCCCAGGAGCCTTTCAATAGCTGCATTGATGTCTCCACCCGTTGCTATTAGCGCTTGCAAGTTTGCTTCACGGTTCAAAAAGCCCATTGCACTCAGCTGCTCCAGTTGTTGCTGAAATCTAACTTCTGGATTTTGTAACTGCTAAGAACAAAATTTTAAGCTATAAAACCGTAATATATATTTGGCAAAGTACATGATTTAAGCATAGCTGGTCATGCAATTTTCCCTGTCTTTACTAAAATTGGCTTAAACCTTTTCAAGTTCCTGAAACTAGAATATGACAAAAGTTCAATTCCCTACTGAATTATATTGTATTTGAAGAGTATCGACACTTACATGACATTCTTGACCTAGAGGAAAAGCTGCTTGTTTGATAAAAGGGGAATACAATTAAATTTGGTAAATTTATATCCAAAGAGTAATTTCTTAATATTAGCTATAGATACCAAATATATGCATATTTTATTTAGATATCCATATTATATACTGTGTAATATAGATACATATATGTAACTACACATACACACTATATATAGATAGATAATATATATACACACACACACACAAGATATATATAGATTTTTTTTTAAACAGTTCAATATAGTAATGTTGGACAGCAAGACTTTGATGATAAATGCTGCTGGCAATTGTGAATGTATTAGGCTTTCTTAGTTTAGTATAAAAATCAACTCTTTTAATGTTACAAGAATTTGTTGATTAAAGTTACCAGAACTCTAACTCTAAAAAGCTTCAGCATAAAGCGAACTGACAGCTTTTATAGATTGATCCTGTGCATACGTGGCAAAATTCTTCTAATTCAATTTAAAGGCATTTTTGAATTAGAACAATTATATGAAAATAACGTGCTGGACTAATACCAACACGACAATTTTTGAAATCAATGAGAATTTAGATATTAAACAAAACTTCTGCAGCTACTGCTGCAAAATTGTTCCAATTTAACAATTTCATCCATGAAGAAATTACTACAAGTAATGGCTCCAAACATGTGGTTCCAAACCAGTACAAAGTAAAGACATAACCTGGCACTGAAGAAATTCCCCTCACTGCCACCACCTGCTTCCCTTAAACACAACTAAGCAGAATACTCCATCACTAGCCTAGGACATGACAGCGTAACAAGATGCACGGCAGCCTGGACCTGCAGGATGTCCATGAAGCATACAACAAATTCAGGTGCCCAAAAAATGGAGTGTGGCTATTCCAAAGTCTGGGACAGAGACTTAGTCACAGCTACAGAGTAACAACAATATAGATAAAAAGCACACAGATGACGGTTTTCAGTAAGCTTAAGCTCTTTCCTGAGCCCACCTTTTATTTGTCAATGAACCTCACCACCTCAATTTGCATCTTTCTAGGCATTTTAGAAATTCAGGGGTATGAAGATGAGCATATAAAAAAATTATATATTCAGAGGACACTTTTACTCAAATTTGATGTTTTTCAATTATTTACTTGCACAGCTGCAACACCACTTTTAAGCCTCTTCTGCTTTCTTCTGCCCATAATTATTCTGAGCTCTTCTTTCAACTCTGACTCCTTTTTAGTGATTTAAAGGGAAAAATGCAATAATAATTTAAAAAAAAGAATATAGTGATCTACATTACCTGAGCATTTGCACCAGCAAGTGCCTGCAACATCTGTTGGACAAACTGCTGGTGACTGGGTTCAGTAGATCCTGATGCTGAACTTGTATTTTCACTGGGAACAGAACTAGATACAGTGGACCCTGTAGGAGCTCCTGTGCTTCCCAGTCCACCTAAACCAGGATTAAATCTGCACAAATGACAGAAAGACATACCTCACTTGCATAATAAACACAAGCTTAATTATAATGTCTCTTCTGATCCTAAACTTAATAACCAAGTAAAAATACTGACAAATATAGAGTGGCTAACAATTTAAGTAACATACTAAGACAAAGACCGTAGCCACCACTGTTTAAAAATGCACTATAGACAAAATTATGAAAAGATTCCAAAACAAGTTTAGTGAAACTAAAAAAAAAAAAGCAAAACGAAGTCTTTATATGTGATAAATCTCTACATGTAAAAAGAAAGAACAATATAGTGCGAGAGAGGAGTTCTTGTATAAACTTTTAAGACCAATTCTCACCCGGGTATAAGTCCTGGTGCTTCTGTTGCTAGTGTCTGCAAGCCCTGCTGAATCTGTAGCAAAGCCTGCATTGCTCTAGGGTTTGACATAGCTGATAATGTGTCAGGATTCTGCATCTAAGAAAAGGAGAGAAATCTGTAACTGAATCATATAAAAATGTTCAATGTTATTTTTTTAATCACAGATGTTTTATAGAATCTGACATTCTTTCCAAAGTTGTTTTTCAACTTTAAATTTGAATATTTACATGAAATCCTTCAGGTATTTTATTATTTTTTTGATAAAACTTTAATTGAAAGTCATCGATGAACTCTATAGAAATGGACAAAGCCTTTCAAATAAGGAGTACACCAGGAAAAGTATTTTTCATTACTTCTAGCAGGCTATCACCTTTCAAACCCCTAGGATTGTATTAGTCCATCATCATTCTAGGATTAGTCTCCCATTTTACACTATTAGTGAGCAACAACACCAAATACAATGAAACTCAGCTAAAAGATATCTAATAAAGATTTATTCCCCTTTCCTAGCTAAATTCAGACCACAGCAGTAAGATCGTGAAAGCTTGTGCATGTGTTGATACTTGTAATGCCCTTGCCAAATATAGAAATATAAATACATGCAGTACAAAACACACTAGCAAGCAAATGCATAGCATTAAAGAGCCCTCACTCTACTATGACTTCAACTAAGAGGTGCCTTTCACATCTACAGATAATTTTAAAGGCAAATCCTTTTGATTTCTGAAATGTCCAGAAACCAGACTATTTTAGATAAAAAATTAAAACTATGGGCTTATGCTCACCTCTGCTTAGAGATGCCACCCACAAGTAAAAAGCTATTTGTTTCAGTCACAAGTGAGGCAGTCTTAGTAGGAAGACCTAATTCGACCAGCAGACAGGCTGATTAATCATAGCAGCTTTCACTTGGCAACTAGACCAAATTCCTTCTGCTGCAAAAACATTTTAGATATACAAAAAACTGCACATATTACGATCAAAATTCCTCTGGTCCAGAGCAGAATTGCAAGAAGTCTGTCTGGAATATGGGTGTGTAACAAGACTTAAACACAACCATCTATTAACACGGAGAGTGCTCATCTTTTGGATTTTTATCTTCGTGATAGCTAAAAGTCAGAGAATAACTAAGCATATAGCTGGCAAAGTCTACCCAAGTCTTTAAAAACATTCTGGGTCCCCCACAGTAAGCTGCCACAATCACTCTGTATAAGAAAACAATCTATAAACTGTGACTTACTGTCCAATATTCAGAGTTGTTTATACAGAAAATGGTGGCCCAATGATTTTCAGAGCACTTAGGTGATCATATCTCTACTAGTGTTACTAATTCCAGCTGTTGAGCAGCAATTCTTGTTAAGACTTATAAAAGCTGCCAGTGGAGTAGCTCACAAATGAGTTTTCCTAGTTTTGCAGGTAATTGCCCATTATTGGAAGAGATGCATTTCCATTATACCAAGGAATATTTTATGGTTCTTGTCCCCTAGTCCCATCATACAATGCCAACAGGCAAGTAAGGAAGTATGAACTGCCATATTGTCAACATTGAGATTAACACATATTTTTTCAGTTTAGTTCATCTGCTAATGCTTTTGATCATCTGACGCAACATAGTGAAGACTGAGAAGCAGCTGTGTCTACACTGTAAACACGGTGTGGATACTGATGTAAAGAGAGAGCAAAGGAACAAAAATCATAGAAATGATTCCTGCTGTGTCTTCGCTAACTACCATTTATTTGTGGATTTCAAAATTAAGTGTGGTGTTAGCTTCTCACATACTGAGTCATCACATAGTGACATGAAACATTACAACCATTCATGTAGTTAAAACAATTTAAGTAGTTTCTTCTGAACAATGAACTTGCTCCTGTAATTCATGTGTCTTAATTTTACTCATAACACTGCCTGCTTGCAGTAAGATCTTAGCAGTACCATTAATTTACTCAAATTTACAGGGACAAACTAACATGGGACAAACTAACTCAGTGTCTAAAGCAAATGAGAATGTATGTAACAGTCTTTTAGCCAAATAAGAAAGGACAACACCTTACTGAAAAAAATCAGTTGTGACATTTATTATTAGCTATTCTTACTTGCTGAAGGAAAGTAGGAAGCTGTTGTCTCATTTGTTCCTGAAGCTGAGGATTTCCAGCAAATAAAGGATTATTCAACATCATCTACGGGACAAAAATGTTTAACATTAAAGACCAAACAGTAGAAACCAGTGGGCTTTAAGACAATTACTTATCACATATGAATCATAGAGAGGATGATAATCGTCTATGAAAATAACCTCACAGAAAAGTCACCTTCTACTACTTTGACCAGAACTTGTTATAAACCACCAACACTGTAATGTTATAAACCACCACAATGTTATAAACCACCACACCATGTAGGGATTTATTTTTATTTTGTTTTTAAAACTTTGTAAATGAAAATAATGCCAGATACTTGGCAAGACAACCTAAATTTTATCACAAGACAATCCTTTTCTGCTCAGTGTCCACTTCATATTTAAATGACACAGTTTCTCTGTAAACATAATCTGCAAAAAGTCAGGTATATTTTCCAATCCAGTATTCCTTAGATAAAGTGATTTCTTTTCTGTAAGTTCAGCATTTGACTTTGGATATTATTGCTCAAAGTAAAATCTGAAAGCACTTCTGTACCATTCACAGAACAGCAGTATCTGTACTTCTATAGCAAGCAAGGGTCACAGGTAAGAAAATAAAACCAGAATAACACCTAAAACTGGCATCGACACTTCCCCCTTCACTTCTCTCAGACTAGTGTTGGTATTTATTTGCCAGCAGATCTATCTACTTTAACTCCTTAATTTGTTTTATTTAACTGTCCCTTAAGCTAGGTCACAAGTTTAGGGCTGTACACAACATACACAAACTTACAAGTTACTTCTAAAGAATGCCTGGCAGATTTCAACTACAAATTGAAGAAACTCACTGCGACAGATTGTTACAGGTAACCAGGTAATAACTTCATTGAGCTAGGCATTGACGTACTTCAAGAACTGTGCCATTCACTATAGACAACTGCTGAATCGTTTGGTCAATACATAACTATCAGACTGAACTGGGAAAAAAAGAAAAAAAACTTAAATGCATGTGTTACTATAAAAGATGCACTTACCTGTACTGCAAGATCAGGATTCTGGCTTAACGACTGCATCATGCTTCTCATATAGGGTGCAGACAACATGTTCTGCATCAGTTGTGGGTTTTCTGTTATCTGCTGTAATAAGCTCTGCATTCCTGGTGTGTTGAACATACCAGCTTAAAAAAAAAAAGTACAAGGACACTTTCATAAACACCGTATCAAATGAATTAGACTAATTAAAACCAGGATTCAACCACTTGTTTTCTACAAGTTTTAGTCACTGAAATGCAACTCCGTGTGGTTTTGCTTACACAGATACATACTAGAAACATGTTAAGAAAAAGGCTGCATCCAACAAACAGTCCCACTAAGCATTTAAATTAATAACTGTTTTCCTGTTTGTCTCCAAAAAAGAAAAATACTATCACTCATCTAGAGATTCCCCACCCTTGTTATTTTAAAGCAATACCCATGTATTACCACTCTTAGTTTACTTTTCATGTTTGTTTTTGTACAGAGGACTTTGACACTAGTCAAATGCTCTACTAAAACAAACAGGAATAAAAACTTTGAATCCAAATCTTTCTAATAAAAGAATCATTCCAGCAAATTCCACAGTATTTGTAAATATATATAACTACAATAATAGACACACCTCCTAGTCCAGGTCCCAAATTTGGTATGGTTGAGCTCTGTCCCGTACTGCCAGAAGTGCTATTTCCAACAGTACCACTGCCACCACTCTCACCGCTGGTGCTGGTATTTGTCGTGGAACTCTGAGAACTGGACTGAGGAGCCCAGGGATTTGGTAAAGGATCTCTATTTTCTGTACGAGATGGCTGACTGTCCCCTCCTGATGATGCATTGCTTACTAAAGAAGCAAATGGGTTACCTCCAAACTACAGAGGAAGGAAAAGCAAACATATCATCTACAAAAGCCAACTGTTTGAAGTCCACTATAAATGGCAGGTTACCTTTGCAAATTTAAAACATGAAGATAAATGTTGATGGCTCTTAATTGGTTATACTCACCAACCTAAAGAAACTCATTGTAAGTATTCTTAAGACTCCAACATTAAGAAACACTAGCATCTCAAAAAAAAAAATCACATTTCTTTTAGAAAGCAGTGTTTCTACTGCACTAGTACTTTGATCACAGTAAGACCATCTCCTCTATAGCAGTTTCCAACTTCAAACCTTCTTTTCTTCCCATCTTAGGTTCCAAGTTAATAAACAGGCCATTAAAATTTTCCTAGACCTCATAATTTTACAAGTCAAAGTAGTAAAGCAATTTAGATTTTTGTAGTAATTTAATACAGAAATTCATTAGCTTTAAAATAGCTTCTTGGACCCACAAAACATTATCTGTATTTCTTCAGTTTCAAAAAGGCACAGAATTTGTGAACATCTTTCCTCTGAAGAGAGCAGATGCTATATAGTGAATTCAAGCTTATAGAAATGCTTTGCCAAGTACACCCTTGAAAAGTTACATTGTTTATATTCTTTCATTTTGGAAAAATATTTTCTCTCAGAGGCATTTGTAATCTTTTCTCACCTGTTCCTGTGCTGCATTCAACATTGGCTCCTGAATATCTGTGTACATACGTCGCAAAGCATTGTATCCACCTGGTATACTTTCAAGGTTGCTCAAGGCTCGGTCTTGGTTTCGCATCATTTCCTGCATCATTGCAGGGTTTCTAGCAAGTTCTAGTGTCTAAGGAAGTGGAACGTTTAATCTGTATTAATAAGAAATCCATTCTAAAGTGAAAACGTCAGCATTTGGCAGTATCTCAGTTACTAATGTCTATTCTTGCTATGTCAGTTACACAATAATGAAACGTCATGAACTTACAGAGATCTTTCTACATACCTGTCGCATTATATCTGGATTATTCAGCATATGACTGATTTCTGGATTTCTCTGTATCAGTTGCTGCATTTGAGGGTTAGCCATAATTAACTGCCTCATCAGGTCAGGATTTGAAAGCATGCTCTGAACGAATGGGTTTTCCATTATCTGAACCATCATTTCTGGGTTGGACATAAGTTGCTGCTGCATCTGACTTTGCAACTCTGAAAAGTTTGATGTGTTTAAACCCAGGCTACTCAGACCTGCCAAGCCTCCAAGGCCACCTTTAGGGGAGGAAAAAATGTAATTGAACGTTTAGTTTCTGGTATACTTTTAAACACAACCATGTTCTTTCTAAATGCAAAATACTTGAACATATCCCACACTTCAAAATAAATGCAACGGTCCATCTTCATGAGCCTGATAAAGAGTCATCCACTTAATTTGCTTCTTTAAATAACAAGACACCTGAAAAAATCATCATTGAAATATAACCTGTTTGAGGCCTTTGGAGTTTCCCCCTCTAACATGTTCCACTGCATTTGTAATAATCATTTATTTATCTTGTTTACGGTATAATGAAGAGACCTCCTAATGTGACACATATTCTCTTTTCTAATTAAAAGTAGGGCTCTTCTTACTGCTTCACCAAGAACTAATAATGCTTTTCATTCTCTTCCTTTGCTGAGTCTAAACAGACAATTCACATTTTTAGAAGATACTAGACTAGAACTGTTTACACCAAAACGCATTTGCCTAACAGTTAGCTTTTTCAATTCTGGTTTGTTTAAAAAGCATGAGATTAAAGAGCGTGAATAAAAAAAATTTTTAAATACTGCGTATTCCTATCAATCAAGGCTGCAGTCTTTTCTTGAAAGACTGAAACTAACAAATAATTAATTATAAATTTAGCAGGATTTTGCTGGTTCTGTTCCAGATGTGGCTTCACGTAACAGATACAACTTCAACAACACTCTCTTCACACCAATAAAGATACACTTTTAAGGAGCAGGATGCACTGGAAAAAGTTTCATTACCCATAGTGCCAGAATACAACATCAGTGGGACCTTACTACTGAAGGTACTGAAGGTGAAACAACCCATGTCTACAGCCGCTTCTACAACCCACCTCATACGTATTTGTAATCTAGTTTGTTTTTTGTGTGTTTTTTTGTTTGTTTTTTTTAAGTCCTGTTTACTATAGAATAAAGTTTCAGTGATAATTATCTGAATCCAAGGGAAGATATCTACCATGGTACCTAACAAAACATTCTTACCTAAGCCAAAAGGGTTACTATTTGTTGAAGCTGTTGTTGAGGTACTGCTGCTTGATGTCGATGTGGTAGCAGTACTGCCAGTGGTATTTGTTTGTTGAGCTGTGTGGTCTTGTGATCTAAAAGAAATTTAAAATTAAGTTTAGCACGGTTATTTAAATATTGTCATTAAATACAGGAACAGTGTCATCATACTTGAGAATCTTAAATTGCACTTTGATATCTTCTCAGAAATCACAGATCTCTAGATGGCTTCCTATAATAAATTCTCCTTAGACATCAGCAACATCATCTGTTCTTCACAACAGTAGGTTCTAACATTATGATGATGGATGGGCCTTTGTCCATCTGTAGCCATTACCACCTTCTTATGCAATTCCCTGGGACGCCTAACAACATATTGCTTTCTCAGTCCTTACCTTGCTTTAAGAATCCTTGGCCTTGTTCTACAATAACACTAGCCCTCAGACAGTACCAATTACATGCCTGGGGCTTAAAGAAATAAAGACTAGCAAAATCTAATTTATTCCATGTCACATATTTAATAGGATGCCTTACAAAATGTGAAATTCAATTCGTGTTTTATTTCATTACAAGACAAATATCAGAATCTCAATAAAGTTTCAGACTAAGGACAAGGTAAAAACAGCCGCCCAATTCATATATTCATCACACCTGTCTATAGCAGAGGCATACATCTAGGTGCTGCCATAGGGTGAAAGAGATCAAGGAACTGAGCTCATTTAAAGCTAATGTGCCATCTACGCAAAGAAAAGAGGCTAGTTTTAAGCAAAAATCAATTCCCCAATCTGGTTCAAACAATTTGATAAATACCTGTACTTATTATTAAAAATCAGTGTAAAATAACTCTGAGAAACTATTCACTCAAATCTCACACAATGATATGAGGATTACATTATGTTAAGTTTTACAGTTCAGTTCATCTCAGTGCCTTTCTGGTACAATAAAATTCTATGCTTGTTTCAATAAAGCAAAGACAAAACAAAACAAAAAAAAGACAACCACCCCACCCCCCCAAGTCTGAGAGATGACTCAGTTCCAGAGGCCTCCCTAGAATGTTTAAGAGCTCTGATTCCAGCTAAATGTCACATCTGATAGAACCCAAGGGGAAAATGAAATACGTTACACATTTTGCAAGTCATCAACATTACAGTGTAAACACCCCACCTTCTAGTATATCTTGCTGATTTTGACCAGCATTCTTGTAAATGGCAAATAAAATGTAGCATGCCAAGTCATCAATGTTTCAGCTGACATGGGACCTAGTAACCTCATTCAAGTTCCTATTGGTATTCCCATTATGAAGGAAAATTAATTTGAGTCCACAAGATCTAACAGTTGTTCTGTAACTTAAGTCCATAATCATTCCTATGAATTCAGTTTTGCCTGTTTTCGTTTGCACTCTAATAATAGGCTTTTGGGTCCATGAAAACACACACATGATCTGCTGAATGAAAACCCATTCTGGAGGGAAACTTCCAGATACAAGCTAATGATCTAGGAAAGAGAATGCCTGAATGCTTGGCTTTGACATAAGGTGGGTGAAATTCTAGGCTCCTGAGAAAAACAAGCATTAACAGCAACCACCACCTTTTAATAAAATATCCCTAACCAATCCTGGTTGAAAAATATATATGAGGGTTCCTACTTGAAAGCTGCACATGCAATATTTTTTACAAAAGAAAAGATGGTCTTTTTGAGATCTAGTTTTGGAAGAGAATTTTTGTTCATTCAGTTATATGGCATCAAAAGTAGCAGCAACAGTTGAGAACAAGGTAAAAGGCGTGCGTAAAATGGTTTGAAGCAATTCAGTGCTGATAATCATGGTTGAAAATCAGCACTTGCCAGGCCACACTGGCAGGTGTAAGGGTCTTGCTTTGGAGTAAAGCAAAAATCCAAGTATTTCAGTAAGAAGAAGAATGAGAAAGTATAACATCACCCTGAACTATCTCAAAGAGGATTTTCATTGTGTTGGCAATTCTCATTAACAGGTCTTAGAAGCAGCTTTTTTTTTTTTTTCAAATAATGCCAATAGGTGAAAACATTACTGCCTCATTTGAAGATTGGGTATCTACACACAAAGGGTTTACATAGCGTTTTGTTTGTGCTTCCTTGTCCAAGACATGATTAAAACATTCTGAAGGTAATGGTAAGAACCTTTCCTAAGATTATTCAAAAAAAGCAGTGGGAGAGCTGGGAGGGAGAGGAGGCAGAATACTATGGGGACTACAAGGACATTAACCTTTCCTGAATTCAAAAAAAGTATTTCCACTAAAACATAAATGTGGAATTGTGCCTGGAAGTGCTTTTGCCCAGAGGGAATGTGAGATGGTACAAGAGACTGGTACAGCTATTTCAGTACTTAAAACTACTGGAGGTCGAACCTATGAACCCTTTGAGGACTGTGCAATTAAAGTAATACTGGTTTCACTAACTATGGGCTCACAAAACCTCTCAAATGAAACCTCTTATGAAACCACACTCAAGAGACCAGTTTAAAAAAAAGTCACAACAACAGTAGAATACTAGTTCAGGTACATGGAGCACAAAATTACAGTATTAGTTGATATTGTATACAAAATTGGGATGGTCATGAGACCTTAACTTCAGACATCGCTTTTGACAGGTGCCTGAATGTAATGATAATGTTTGTGACCTGGTGAAGCCTATAAAACATAAGCTTTCTCCTTACTAGTTTCATGCTCCCTCCTCCAACATCTGATCTTTTCCCACAGATGATCTTCGCTGCGGACAAGGGAGACTTAAGTAGAACAGAAGCAAAAACACTTTCAGGCTAGCACAGTGAGCATGCTATTAACTCTGAGAGCTAGATTCAAATGAGGGATACATTACCCTACTTGCCAAAAGGATTTTCAGTCAACTCTTTTCCTTCAGGGCATTTCACAAGAAGTAATGTGCAGGTGGCATAGCTCAACTTGATGCATCATTCTCACTATCATTTAGAAGTAGTCTCACCAAAACAGAACATCTCAAGCAAAGTCTGTCTGCTCATCCAGATAAATTAGTTCCATTAAAGTAGCTCTCTCTCAAGAATTTTCTTTACTTTTTTTTTTTTTTACCAAAGTAGTAAGAATTCACCACATTTTTTTAAGTGTGAAGAGGAAAGGTGCACAACAGACACTTATGGTCAAAGCTGATAACTAAGAGAACTACACAGCAAAAACACAGCCAACCCTTGGGAATAATACCAAAGGTAAAAAACAAAAGCAAGAGACTTGAATTTAGAAACACTAATCCAATCAAAACAAAAAGCAAGCCTAAGAAAAGAACGCTGTAACTTCACACTTGTTTTGCGCCAACTGTGACAAATAAGCTGACTCAGTGGTTTAGTCAGATCTAGTTTTGCCACACAGAAAGCTGCCACATCAAGAATTAAAAATATTTTTACGTCTTAGAGGTAAATAGAAGACTGTTTATCAACAAGTAGTTACCTGTTTTGTGTTTTAATAACCAGGTGAACAGTGAGTCCATCATGAATCCCATGTTGAGTCAAAGTATCTTGATCTTTTAAAATTTTTCCAGCAAATATCAATACAAGCTGATCGGTGTGGGACTTGAAACGCTTAGAGATTTCTTCCTTAAACTGAACAAAAAAAATGTACAGTTACATAACTGGATACCAAACTGCTAAATTTTTTAATAATTTAAAGGAAAAGCTACATTGTTCAGATTTATTGTATTAGTGCACTTGTTCTGCATGTTCTGCTACACACAATCAAGAAACGCTTCCTTAAGTTCACTCAACCTTTTTTTCCAAAGATGGGCAATCAAGTCATTCCTCTTCCATGTAATAAAGATGAAAATGTTTCACAGTTAATGTTTCACAGACCACTAGTTATATAGCTGACAATACCAAAAAACCTGATTCCACTTAAAGACTCTATTGTGTCTTCAAACAGGCACACATCCATGACAATGTACACTACTCTATGTACTACTGATACGTACTACACATATGCCTATAGGTAGTTTTATATAATCGCATCTATAATTCCATAGCAGCATACATAAACTAATATATATTTAAACAATTTTCTTTAGATACATGTATTTTCTGACAGACTGAGGATGCAAAGTCACAATAGAATTAATCTGTCTACACTTTTGCTGGAACGCAACGATGAATCATCCTCTTTTCTCAGACAGTTTTGCTGCCTTCCACAAACCAAAACCAGCACACTTTTCCACGCAGACAAAAGATACTTCTCAGGTGACTGACTCTGCTTTCTCATTGTTGAATGACATAGCCACATGAAATAGAGTTCCAGCCCAGGCCATGGTGAATGACCATATACTTCAGCTGACCTGAAACCTCATCAGCACCACTGAACATGGAAACCCACTGTACGCCTTTCTGCCTTCTTAACCAGTAATAACCATGTCATGCTTTGACTGAGTTCTGACTGAGATTTTATTTTCCTACAGAAAAGCACTCTCACAGAAAGAAAGAAAAATCACAGAAGTGGGAAATATCCAGGAAAAACATTAAGGAATGACTCTATTACAGCAAAGCCTGGCAAATTCTTAAATAAGACTAGTCAGTAGGCTAATTATTTTAAAGATATCCTCGGCAGTTAGGAAGACCTCCATAAGGTCACCCTATTCAACATTTTAAAATTAAATTGACCATACTGCTTGAAATGAAAAATTCCAAGCGTTCTAGGAATTCTCACTTCTATAGAAAATCCAAATATTAATATTTCAATAAGATATAAATTGCATTTTATAATTGGCAGGACTGGAAAAAAAAATCCACAGCATTACACTTTGAAGGAGAGTCTCTAATTGAAAGGGTTTATTGTACAGGAAGAGAAAAAACAGATGCAAAAAAAAGGCTGAGACACAACAGAGATAAAAGGCCTCTGTATATGGGTAGGAGGTACTCCTTGGTTATTTAAGTCTGCTCACACAGAGTTAGTTCTGGTTTTTATGGAAATAACTTTTAAGTCAGATTTCATACTGGTAATATTTAGACCTGCAAGTAGTCTGGAAAATTCCAGTCCATTCCTTCCCAACTGGGTCACTTACCTGAACCATTACTGACATGTTTATCTAGCCTGTTCTCAGAGGCCCCCAGCGACAGACTCCGCTATTTTTCTTACAAGAAACCTACTCCAGTGCTACACTCTCCTGTTTCTTCATTGTTCTGCCCACCACAGCCAATGCAAACAGATTGTTCTTCCCCTAAGAACCTTTCCTTGAGGGCAGTATTTTCTAATCCAGTAACTCTCATCACTCTGAATTTTCAAATCTGGTCATATTGTATGGGTAAGACTCAAAAGTGGTCACAATATTCCACATGCATTCTTATCCACCCTTGCTATGATAACAGGATGAACTCCACATCTTGCAAGCTATATTTCCATTCGTAAGAAAAAGAAATCCATACATGAAAATAACAGTGCCGACTATTTAACAGGTATAAACTCTAGGCCCTTTTCTGCAGAGCAACGATGTAGGCAGTTGCTTCCTATTCTGCATTCTTTTGGTTAACTAGTCCTGAGACCGCACATTCCAGAGCAACATAAAACAGCAGAAATACTCACTGTTTGGTACACAGCTAATGCAGAAGAATAAAGATATTATGCCAGACCAAAGAGTAACGTCATTACCTAAACCCATTTACTATCATATGTTGACAAGATGCTGTAACAGGGAGACCCACAACTTAACCGCCATCATAAAGCTGATGCTGTAGTATAAATGGTATTAATATTACTTTATCTTAAAGCAAGCCCTGTCGCCTGTTTCTAGAAGCAGCTATTTACCCATAAGGTCAAGGAAACAAAACACCTTTTAGAGACCAAAATCACATAGTATCTAATATTACTGATATATAGGTATCAAAGGCTATACACTTCCTTTTCCCTACTATCATGTGAAGCTGATTAGATGACCTGAAAAAACATTACTGTAAGACATGAATGCAAAAGCCAGTGTACCAGGACCACAAAGGAACCTCTACAGCAATGTATGTGCATGACCAAAAATCATAAGCGATCACTTTCCAGCCAGGATAACACATCTATCATGAGTACTGAGCCACTTTCAGTTAACTGAGGCCTACTGACATTAATAGACTAATAGCTGGGGGGGTGGGGGGGGTGGGGAGGTGGGGGGAGAAAAGATGAACTCAGGTCTTCAGGTCTTTGTTTTTTAATTTGTTTCACTTGGATTCAGCACAATCTTGAGATTTCTGAAATGAATGAGAAGGAACTAAGAGGCTCGAAGCAGGACTGAGCTTTCTTTGGCATTTCATTCACAAAAGAAAAACACAAAAAAATAGGTTAACATGAAATTTATTTTGCAAATGAGTCTGCTGATTACTCTTAACAATTGAAGATATCATCAATAACAAAACAGGCCGGTGAACAGCACACTATTTTTTCCTGAGGCAGAGGGAAGGGAATCATTTACATATCCATAAAAAAGAGGCTCATAAAACATTTTGAACACAAAAGTTTTTTTAAATTGTCAGCATCTAATGTGTTGCTCACATTAGATGTGATGCTACACTCAGCTCTGGGGTCCCCAGCACAAGGAGGACATGGACCTATTAGAGCAGATTCAGAGGAGGGCCATGAGGATACTTATAGGGCTGGAACATCTCTCCTACGAAGACAGGCTGAAGGACTTCGTGTTGTTCAGCCTGGAGAAGAGAAGACTCCAGGAAGACCTTCCAGCAGCCTTCCAGTACCTAAAGGAGGCCTACAGGAAAGCTGGGGAGGGACTCTTTGTCAGGGGGTGGAGTTACAGGACAAAGGGGAATGGTTTTAAACTAAGAGAGGGCAGATTCAGATTAGAGATTAGGAGGAAATTCTTTACTCAGAGGGTGGTGAAGCACTGACACAGGCTGCCCAGAGAAGCTGTGGATGCCCCATCCCTGGAGGTGTTCAAGGCCAGGCTGGATGGGGCTTTGGGCAGCCTGGTCTGGTGGGAGGTGTCCCTGCCCATGGCAGGGGGGTGGAACTGGGTGATCCATAAGGTCCATTCCCACCCAAACCACTCTGTGGTGATGCACATGGCTACTGCTTGAACTTTGAAATAAAGTCAGGGAGGTCAGAACAGAGAACTTTCTCCCATCCTCTGTGGGCAAGCAACTCTCACTGCTACTGGTAACTAAATCACAAGACCATTCCCCCACCATAAAGGTGGGAACAAAAAAGTTTATTTCAATTTAGACAGTATAAGGACAAGAAAAAGGACTGGCAATTGCTTTACTCCCACAGATCCTGCCTGCACGGTTTTGATAGGACTCCTCACCACTCTAACACTCAACAAATAATTTGGCAGATAGTGTGCTACAGCACCATGGTAGTGAAAGACCATAGGTGTAAACTCTGGAAGCTCCTAGATGTAACCAACAAAGGCAACTCTATCAATTATATTTTCCCTGGGGTCAATCCAGTATGTATTACCTCAGTATCTCACATTAAACATACACAACCAACAGAAAAAGGAGTAAAGGAATGAGATGATGAGACATACTTAGGCAGATGTAAGAAAAGAAACTTTGGGATTTATTAGTTCAATTGTACAAATAGAAAGTATAAGTAATACTATCAGTAAGCTACAGTTAATGCTTTAAAATACTTGGTAGCCTGGGAAAAGAAAGAGTGGAGGAGTCTGAAGTCTCATCAGCTGGCAAGAAGCAATGAGTGTTTGTGTGCAATTCTACCCTGCTGACTTCCTTTTTATCAGCATGTCACACTGCAAACAATGGTTTCACCAACTGCATTTACTGTTCAAAAATTCAGTTCAAAACAAAGTTTTCCTTCACTGTAATGTTAGGCACAAATAACGACTTACCATAACTAATACCTAGCATGCTCACAGAAACTAGTTCATTGTACTGCAAACACAATAGAAAGTAACGAATACAATAAAAATAAGGTAAAAAGTGACATCAACTTTAGACAACATTGTTAGAGGAACAGTATAAAGAAACAGAGTGAACAGACTGAAACACAAGACTAACATCTAGACAGAGCCCTGGCTTCCCCAAGGAGGAAAAAAAAAATAAAGCCTTCTTAACTAGAGTGAATTCAATGAAGGTCACAAACTTGTTAAAACACAGCAACTTGTAGGTTTGACATGAATTAGAGCTGATCTAAAGCTAGTCATGTTGAAGCACCTGGTCTGTATTACTGTTTTACCTTGTTTCTATTATTTTTTTTCTTTAAAGGACAAGAGCAGTATTATATATTTTTTACATTTAGAGGATTAACTTTTTTTTTTTAATAAACAGCACTCCAGCACTCCTTGTTTACAGTCTTAATTTCTACACCTAATATCGTTCAAGTCACACTACTTTCAGTAAAATTCAGCCCAGTGCTGGGCTAACAAAACTCTGCTCTTTTGTTCCACGCTCTCACAGAAACAGGCTCCGCAAGTCACGTTAGGCCTTCTGTTACACCTCTCAGCTTGACTGCCCCTTAAGGTTTTTGCAACAGTCAGGTGAACAACACTCTGTTGATGCCCAGCCCTGAACCAGCATGAAAATAATTTAACTTGTATAATTACTATGTGAGCTAGTTATAGTAAATATTCTGTCACTGAACAAAGCCCATGTGTCTGAATTCACAGGAAACACAACACCTGACTAAAAGAGACTGTTCTGCAGTCACTGTGCAGAGCACATCCATACTTTACACCTTAACTTACTGACATCCTATCATATGACAAGTTTGTCTAGGAAAGTCCCCTTAAAAAGTTATTCCAGGCAAATTAAAAATCAAAAATGCAAACCGTATTTTGATGTGTTACTACATTATGATTCAAAAGCTTTCTGCTGACTCACTCTCTGCCATCAAAATCAGCAACAATGGCGCTACCCACTCCCTCCAGAAAACACTGTGTAAAAACTATAAAAGGAAGAAAACAAATCAATGGGAAAAAAAAATCAAATTCTATCAACCTTGACTTAATACTGAAAAATTAAATTACAGCAACAGTCTGAAAGAGGCCTCAGGGAACTAACATCCAATTACTGCTGAAAACCCATGTATAAGAGGCTCCAGAAAACTGCAACTGCTTTGAAAATACTAAGCTACAACTTTATCTAGATAACAATAAAAAGGCAAAGTTGCACTCTTCACAAACCAAACTGTTTTGAGCTTGGTAACGGATAACGAGGAAGCAAAGGTTTGCATCTACAAGGCAGAAATGCAATATAGACTCCCAGCAGTCTCTCAAATAACAGCCCTGTTAGGTACGCATTGCCTTTTGTACAACAGAAGTAGTGGTTACACGTATACCAAACCCAAGATGAGGAACCAGAAGAACCAAATACACTCATGGCAATGCAGCTGCTGATAGCCACAGTCTCCTGTCATGATGAATCAAATCATATCTGGTGATCTTATGACTGTGAATTAAAGGGTACTGACAAAAAGGGAGTTTTCACTGCACAACTCTTGGACGCTATACCGGAAGGGGGACAAGTATTCGTGGTTACGGACAGCAAAGCACGTTTGGCAGAGCCCGCAGTTAGCAGCAGACAAAGCAGAGCTGGAAAGTGCACCCAAAATCAGGCTTCTACACAACCCATTTCTGTCTGTCATGACTTGATGGAAAGTTACTATCTGCCCATGCCCTCGTCAATTACACGTGCTAGTTTCACAATCAAATTATTGCCTCAAATTCTTCCAACAAATTAAACTCACAAAAAAGTCATTCTGAGAAACAAATTCAGATTCTTGATGAGTTTACACGACAAACAAGTCCAGAAAGGAAAACCGGGGCAGCACAATCTAGTGGAAATACCCCGGACTCATGTTAGAGCCAGTTCTCTCTCTTCCAGGTAATCTTCAGCAAGCCACTCTGTCCGTATCTTTGTGCAACAACTTCGGAAAAATGATCAGCAGCACCTCCCTTCTCCAGAAAAGAGCTCTGCAACCTTCTGATGGAAATCATGGTACTTTCAGCAGAACAAGACTGTTCTCTAGCAAGTCAGTGAGACTGGAAAAGGGCATAAAAGGACTACATGTAAACTGCGATTCGTGCAGTAGAGCTGCTTTTTGAGAGCTTACCCTATAGTTCCTTTTTCACAAGGGACAGCTTAAGATGTCTTATTTTTCAACTTCACTGCAAAGAGGTCAAGCAACATTTATTTTTCCTGAGGAAAAACTGCCATGTGAGTTACTGCCAGTAGAATTATTACTGATTCGACCACACAGGTAAGTATCTCTAAATTATTTGACTTGAGCAAGCTTTAAATTTAATATGTTACAGAATATAAAACACAAGTGAACAACAGACATGATGGCTAAGTCTGTCAGGCATAAGGAGCTATTAACCCCATCAGCAGCAAGAAGTCTAAAATTCTCAAAATTCCCAATTCTCAAAATTTTGATGAAAATTTACTCCCACTGTTAGTGACCTTCCTACATCACCAAGGTTTATAGTCACTAGATTAAGATGCTGCTGGGCTCTGAAATATATATCTTACCATGTTACCTCTACAACAGGTATTACTTAATCCATTAGGATTTTCTCTGGTTTTGACAGTTTCAAACAGTACACAGGAGAATCTTTTACAACTCTGTGCTCCCTACTCCAAAGCAAAGGATGACTGATGACTGCAGAACAAACCCACAGAAAACCACAGGAGGAAGGCCAGCACTATTTGACATGGATAGCCTAAAAAAATAAAAATATCAAAATGAAATATATTCTGCATAAAAGTATCTGCACACAAAATACTTCATAGTATTTTGCCAATCATTTAACAGAAAACACTTGATAAGTATCATAAATGAAAGTCAGAAACACCAGTTAACTAAGTCAACTGTCAGGAAAGACAACATACCTTCTTAAGGTTTCTGTTCTACCAAATAGCAGCTGTATCAGATTTACATGGCAAGGTTGAGTTAAGAGGGCTGCACGGGTGGCCTCTGTGAGGAGAGCCCAGCAGCTGCCCCATGTCAGAGCAGAGCCAGCTCCAGCCAGCTCCAAAAGGGACCCACTGCTCGCCAGAGATGAGCCAGCAAGCAGCGCTGGTTGGGCCTCTGGGACAGCAGGGTGAAGAAAAGGGAAAAAAAAATCTGCCATGCAACAGCAGCTGGGAGAGAGGAGTGAGAAAATATGTAAGGAACAGCCCTGCAGCCCCCAAGGTCAGTGCAGCAGGAGGGCAGGAGGTGCTCCAGGCACACAGCAGCAGTTCCCCTGCAGCCTGTGGAGAGGCCCCTGGTGGAGCAGGCTGTCCCCCTGCAGCCCATGGGTCCCACATGGAGCAGATCTCCACGCTGCAGCCCGTGGAGGAGCCCCCACTGGAGCAGGTGGATGTGGCCTGGAGGAGGCTGCGGCCCATGGAGAGCCCCCGCAGGAGCAGGCCCCGGGCCGGAGCTGCAGCCCGTGGAGAGGAGCCCACGCAGAAGCAGGGGTCTGGGGGGAGCTGCCACCCACCCGTGGGGGACCCGTGCTGGAACAGTTTGCTCCTGGGGGAGGGACCCCGTGGTACGGAGCCGTGTGGGAGCAGTTCTTGAAGAGCTGCTGCCTGTGGGCAGCCCCCGCAGGCTCAGTTTGGGAAGGATGGCATCCCGTGGGAGGAACCCCACCTGGAGCAGGGGCAGGCAGAGTGACCATGAAGGAGCGGTGGAGACAAAGCAACAATGACTGACCGCAGGCCCCAGCCCCCATTCCCTGTTCCCCTGCACACGTGCTTTGAGTTTGCTCTTAGTTCTCACTGCTCTGTGCAGCTGGCAATACATTAATCTTCCCCAAGCCAAGTCTGTTTTGACCACAACAGTATTTGGTCTGTGATGTCCCTGTGCTTATCTCAACCCACAAGCTGTGGGGTTTTTTCCATTGTGTTTTCTTCCCCTGTCCTGCTAAGGTGGGAGAGAGAGATCACACGTGGGACATGGCAGCCCACCACAGCAGCCTGACATTGTTCTAAACCAACTTTAATCACATTTCCAAACTCTGAGGGGTACGGAAAAAATGTCAGAAACAAACTCAGACAATGGTTTGGATTGGAAAGGGCCTTAAAGATAGTGAATAATTAGAGTATATGGAAAAGTCCACGAAGAGTCACACAGACACATCAATAACATGTTTCAATGCAGCAAGACACAAAACAATGGAAAGGACAGTGCTTCAACTTTGGTGCTGAACAATTTATATAATCAAGTGTCTTGAATGACAACAGAAATCTAGATCACAATACTGAGAAAGAACGGTATATAACATATGTGGTCTCATCTTCTGGTTGTACCATCCAGTAACCGCTGACTGCAAAGACAGAACTGGATTAGGTTGAAAAAACTGAGATTAACCTGTGCTTATGAAAGAAAACATTTTATCAAATGTTAAAAGCTTATGTAAATTGGGAAAGACGTTCCACTACCCGATTACACAATGCTGCCCTTGACACATTTACACCTGTGAGCTCTTTGTAAGCAGAACATGGCAAATTTGAGTAGCAGCAGGCACAAATCTGAAATACTGGATTTATGTATCTAATGTTTTGACCATAAATTTTACTCAAGTTTTAATCACAGAATACAACTTTGTGAGATCTCCACTTCTCAAGAATCAGAGTCCCAACAGGATGTATACATTAACACACGTAATTCTGGACAGTTTTTTCTTGTTTTGTTTTTTAATTTATAGCTGAGTGTAGAGCAGAGAGCACAACATTTGAGTTCAATTAGTTTTTTAAAAAAAAGCACAAGCTGATAAATATGCTACTACTAAAAACTCTATTCTGCCCATCTTCCCATCTTGCAGTCTGCACGCACATTAGTGGATATCAACTCTGAACCAATCATAATAATAAAACCTCGAACAAGGTTCGATGCACGTTTCAACACTTAGCATTCCAAATAGTGCAATGTAAATCTCAGCAAGCTTTTGTCCTTCTAATATTGCCCTGTGGTGAAGAGAGAGTGAATGATAAAGTCAAATTGTTTTTCATATTCATAGTTCCAACACCGCATCACTCAAACCACTGAAGTCATTCGCATTAGGATGTGAGCAGTCCATAACATGAGTATGCCTCCTCTTTGTGTATGTGCTTTAACAAAACACACTGTTAACTCCGCTAAGCAAAGAACTGCAAAGACGTTATTGCCATGAACTCACAAAATAAACCAAAGGAGAGGAAAAAAAAAGAGGACGAACAGTTTTACTGAGCTCAAGTGAATGGGAAATCGAAGTCATCAGGCTCACAAGTATTCATTTTCACCTACATAATAGAAATCTTGGCGCAAAGCACTGCATAGGCCTGCAAATTCATTATCATGTACAGTCAAGGAAATATTCAGTCCTTGTCTTTACACTGAGCAAACGTGCTCAGCACAAAGAGTTACAGAAGGAAAAAAAAAGACAGATGTGTGGCACTTGCAATTAACTAACCTCCTAGAGCAGCTCTGCACTTGAAAGTTGTTTTTCATTCTAACCTGCTTACTGCCTGTTCTGGATGCACACCACAGGATCAGCAATTGTAATTCCTGTGTTCCTGAGGTCTTCCAACATGGGAAACATCCTCCCTGACTTAGAACAGTTGCAAATCTGGTTTACGTTGAGTTGAGCACACACTATTCAAGTTTGCAGACAATACTAAATTAGGAGGAGCTGTTGATTCCCTTGAGGGTAGAGGCCATAAAGAGAGACCCTGAGAGATCAGAGCACTGAGCATCACCAAACACATGAAATTTAACAAGAGCAAATTCTAGATTCTGCACCTGGGATGGTGCCATCCTAGATGTACATATAGGACTGGGGACAAACACCTGGAGTACAGCCCTGCAGAGAGGGATGTAGGCTTCTGATTCACGGTTTAACTCAATATGAGTCAACAACGTGAGCTGGTGGCCCGGAGGGCCAACCACATCTTGGGGTACAGTAAGCACAGTATGGCTGCTCCATGAAAATAAGCAATTGTTCCACTATACTCAGCACTGGTGCCACCTCACCTCAAGTCGTGTGTGCAGTTTCAGGCTCCATGACATAAAAAGGATATTAAACTATTAGAGGTGTCCAAATGAAAGCAACAAAGATGGTAAAAGGTTAAGACATTGTGCCTTCAGGGGAGCAGCTGAGAGTACTTGAAGTGTTCAGCTTGGAGAAGGCGGAAGGGTGACCCCCCTATTGCCTACAGCTTCACAAGGGGGAGCAGAGATGGAGACGCTGGCCTCTTCTCTCTGACAGGATACAAGGGAACAGCTTAAAGTTGCTCCAGGCTGGGTGTTAGGAAAAGGTTCTTCACCGAGAGGGTGCTTGGGTGCTGGAACAGGCTCCCGAGGGCAGTGGTCAGAGCACCAAGCCTACTGGAGTTCAAGAAGCCTTTGAACAATGCTCTTAGATACATGGTTTGACTCTTAGGCTGCTCCGTGTGGAGCCAGGAGTTGGACTTGGTGATTCTCAGAGGCCCCTCTCTTCCAACCGAGGATATTCTATGATTCTAGATTAACAGAGCAACATAAGATACGTATTGCATAGCACCAAGTTTGGCCCCAATAACTATTTATTTAAGTATTTATCTTTAAAAAATGGGAGTTTTATTCTGGCAGTGGTCTGAAGTGACTGCAAACAACTCACAAAGTCATAATGTCAGCTATAGAAATATACCACTGAGTAGCTTGCTTTTATTTTGCTGTATGAGTTTAGCATTTTTTTTTTTCCTCTTGCAAATATGGTAGACCTAGATGGCCCATCTGTAACAATAAACAAACACTTACTGATCGCAGGCGCATTTGAACAGATGTTCAACTGGTTCTGTATCTGAGACTAACCTGTTTTCAGGGCTGACTCTAGAAGCATCGCACTTACTGCTGACACTTATTTTTAACAACAGTCTATGATTATAGTTTAAGAAAAACAGCACAATACTACTCACTAGTGGACAGTGCACTTTTCAGTGCTGCTTGGGGCACCATCTAGGACTCACAGCAAACAGTGGACCCTCACGGACAATCCTATTTCATGGGAACAAAGATATAACTATGAATCTAATCTGTGTATCTGACAGAGCTGCCATATAATGTTTAGTTTAAGACATGTTGACAATGAGGATGTTTGAAGCAGCATGTTCTGTCAATCACTTAAAAACATACATCTGTTTTCTGTAAGAATTTACGTTCTCGCTAGCTCATCTAACTATTTCAGTTTTTGAGACAATTGCCCACCACAGAAACCTAGCACCCCAGCTGGCATTCATGTTTGAAACAGTCTTGTTAAAGAAAACCTACAAAATTCACACCTGAAGTAAATGTATTTATACTTCCTGAAATACCCAAATACCCCAGTCAGACTGTCTTTCAGGACAAGCACGATCCTTTAGTTGGATTCAGCATTTGAATCTTTAAAAAAAAAAATGCAAAGAACTTTACAGCAACTGCATTAATGCTGCTCACACATGCAGGGAGAAGAGAGAAACAATGTACCTTTTGCAGGCTGAGATTTCTGGGAAAGCTGTGGACAACATCAAAAGCAAACACAGCCATTTTACCTTTGGGAGAAATGCCTAGATTAAGCTTGCGGACAGAGTGGCAGATAGCATGCAGCACTGAGGCTGCCAGAAGACCAGTGAGGACAAGAGAGAATCACCTCTGGCAGCAGGAGTGAAGGCCTCGATAAAACTTGCATCTGGGATTCTTATAAGCCAAATGCTGACAGGAAAAAAAAAAAAAAAAAAACCTACAACAGACTCAAGGAGATAAACTTCAAAGAAAAAACATCACTTTGTCTCTTTACAGTGACTAGGTGGAGAGAAAGTCTGATACTCAGCCAAGGTGCTGGCACTACACTTTATGCTTGGGAGTGTTTAGCTCGTCCTTTGTATTGCCCCGATAACCACACAGCATCTTTTGGCTCATCCACAAGTAACGATATCAAGCACTGTATGTAGACACTGGTGGCATTCTTACGCACATTAACAATTTTTGGATTGCTGTTACCGACCACACTGGAGAAGAATAACGTGAAGTCAAACGGTTGCCTCGTCCAAAGGCAGTTCAGGATACATTTCAAACAAACCCTATAGAAAACGAAAGCAGCTCTAAATCGCCTTCAAGGAACTTCACCTTTGGGGGCATTTTAGCGTAGCAATGCCCACCTCCTTCACAAGCAGGAGATCCTAGCTGTACAGACACCCACCTTGCACTCTGACTGCAGCTCTTCTAAGATTGCTAGCCTTCCACCCCGAGCACATGAAATCGCAAGCAATAGCCGCATGGAAAGCCTCCAAGGAAAACAGCAGCATGGCAGGAAGCAGCGTCGATGATTCAGCAGGTGTCACCGCTCCTGCTGTGCCAAAGGCACCGAGGGGCCCGTGCTTTCGCAAGAAGGCCAGGGAGACCCTGGCGCTTCAGCTACCGGACGGCACGGCCAGGCAAAGCCCCGAGCCGGGCCCCAGCACGCCCGCACCCCGTGAGGCCAGACTTCCCCAAAGCGCAGCCAGCGAGCTGCAGATCGCGACAGCGGCCGACAAGGCGGCGGCTCCGTGCGGCTCCCAGCTCCACGGGGCAGCGCTCTCTGACAGGACCGGCCGCGGCCCCGGCGCTGACAGAAGGAGGAGGAGGAGGAGGAGAAGGAGGAGGAGGAGGAGGAGGAAGGGGGACAAAGCCCTCGCCCCCGTCCCGTCCCGGCCGCGGCCCCTGACCTGCCGCACGCTGCTGGTCTCGGCTACGGCGAACTCCTCCTTCTCCTTAGGGGTCTTCACCGTCACCTTGATGATCCGCGGCTCGGCGGGGTCCTGCCCCTGCCCCTGCCCGGGGGAGCCCGGGGGGCTGCGGCGCCCCGCGGGGCTCTCGGCGCTCTCCGACATGGCGTCCGGGGCCGGGCCGGCTCACGGCGCGCGGCTGCCGACGGAACCAGCCGGGACCTGCCGGGACCACCCGAGCCCGGCCGGAGCCTCCGCGCCGCTCGGCTCCGCTCCGCTCCCTCAGCGGCGGGCGGAAACACCCGGCTCGGCCGCCGCGCGCGCTGATGACGTCCCGCACCAGGGAAGTTACTAGAAAGGGGAGCCGGCTGCCCGGCGGGGGGAGGTTCTCTGCCAGCGCGCATGCGCGGAAGGGGGGGTCTTGCCCGTTGCCCGCCGTGAGGAGAGGGGCGGGGGGGGCGGGCTGTGGTAACATATTATCGTGTGTCAAATTGTCTGATACAAACAGAGTAAAGCACTGCGCGTCAGCCTGCGGAAAGGCGTCGGTGAGGGGCTGCCGCTGCTGCTCGGTTTGATTATCAGCACCTGCTCAGGGGTAACAAATAACAGTGACGACTTGAGTGGCAGCCTTCCCTACCTGAAGGCCGCGTTCGCCTCAGGCTTAGACCAGCTCGGTCACTGATCTAGTGCCGCCGGTTAGACCCTCTCCCAAAACATCGGGGGTTTTCCTGCTGGCCATGCAGTCAGATTCCTGTTCCTCTTTTTGTGTAAATTGTGTCCGTGGCCCTCAGTTCCGGGGTCAAACACTTTTTCCTCCTTAAATTAGGATTAGCTTTTCCCAGAGGAGTCCGACTCTTCAAATGATTTGCTGTCTTGCTGTTACTGGTATAGTGTCACCACAGGTAAATCATGCCAGTTGGTATCTAACCAAGTGTAGCACACCACAGCAGTCTCCGACCCTCTGATTTGTATTTTTTTTTTACCGGCTGGTCAGTGCTGCCCTCCCCATCGGCTGGCAGAACAAGGGCTGTTGTGAAGTAACGCTTTGCACTGCAACCAAGCAGTGATTTCAAGCAGAAATCTGGCCGATCAAACTGCAAGCAGACGGTCCTCATCCAGGGCTGTTCTTGGTTGATACAATAGCTCTTGCTGCCTATGGGGCCTACTGGAGCATGGTTTGTACTAAACTAGCACAACCGCTACCCACTTTAGGTTAGCTGAGGTTTACTGGTTAGACTAATAATCATCTGTGGTATTTACTGAAAATACCTAATAGACAAACAATACTACAAATTGTTATCAAATAATGATTTGAATTGATCAAAAGCTCTTAATTAAGCAGAGGAAATGTTAACAGAGAATGGTTATTCCTCAATCTTTTTTGGTACAGATAACAGCAGTACAAGTGTTCACTTGCTCATACTGGAAGCATCAAAATGGAAAATACCCTGAAACACGACAACATGCATGTGTGTTTGCAGTGAGATACACAGAACGCACCTTACGCATGGACATGTGAATGCATGGACATGTGAAAATGACACAAAGCTGTTCAGAGTTCTTACTCCTCCTTAGGCTGCCACGTTTTCAAACAATGTCCTTTCTTTCCTCTTTGTTTTTATCTTCCCCATTTTCTTCCACTTTGCTTTTATTTCACCTTTCTATAGTCATCTGTACAGCTTTTCTTCATTAACTCGTGATCCTATCAAAGTACTTAGTGCAGAAGTTCAGTTTAATTCCCAACTTTGACTAGACATCTCCAGTTTGATATTTTTTCCATAGGTAGTTGATTTTAACAAGTACAGT
The DNA here is from genome assembly GCA_011074415.1 of Stictonetta naevosa. NCBI lineage: Eukaryota > Metazoa > Chordata > Aves > Anseriformes > Anatidae > Stictonetta > Stictonetta naevosa. The sequence goes on from CM021729.1 coordinate 36,370,890, forward strand.
CAGCTAAACTGGCTTAAAAAAATAAAAAAAAAAAGTCATAGCAACTAGAGATTATTTTACATCAAAATGAAAATACTGGCTGAAGCCAAGTTGAACCAAATTAAGAATATCAGCAGAAGGTCCTGACCCAGTTTAGCTAAACTCACTTTAACATTCTACCTAAAGTTAGTGATAAAATTTTGAATCATGTGGTCTAAGTACAGTAAAACTTAGATGCAAGATCTTCAAAGTTTTGCTATAAACGAGACATAACATTCCATACGTTTCTGACTATTAAAACCAAAACATAACACAAATACATTGGTAATCAATTTTTAATGAATTAGAGAAGAGAAAGAGCATACACCTCTACTCCTGTGGGACCTTTACAAAAACACACACGTATTAAGCTTCCCATTCCTGATTTGCTGGAACAAAGGTTAGGGTTCTTTGTTTAGACGCAGTTAAAGGCATTAAATAAAAGCTGCATGCTAAAGTGTTACCAGATAGGCAACGATTATCTTTTGCTGCTGATATGGCGCTCCCTGCACGGATATGCTGCTGCCTTTAGTACAGCAAACCACGAGCAAAGTGTGTTGTTAGAGCTGAATCAGAGGGCAACATCCTTGTCAGCTCATCAGTAATTCAACAAATAAAAACTCAACAAATTCAACAAATAAAACGCTGTTGTCTCACTTTCAGTGGGATTTATCTTCACTCTCTGGAAGACACTAAAGATTTTCATAAAAGTAGCATTACACAGGAACAGAGCTCTGAGCTTCTGAACTGTGACCGCTAGTCAGTGCATTCATCTGTTTTATTCTCCTGAGTAGTTAACAGGCATTTTCCAATTGTACTGTACAACTGAAGCCCCATCCATACGTATTTTTGTTGTTTTGATTCACAATCTTTTCGGGTATCTAAAATTTTGTAGTAATATATGTCAGAAATTTTATTTCTCCATCTCTACTCTGTATATATCCTGTGCTTTGGTCTTTCCACTAGGCTCTTGGTCTCTGTAAACTGTATTGTGTGGAGCTTTTCTTTGAGCAGACACCTCAGATCCCCACTTCAGATTTTTGTTTTGTTTTGAATTCATTAGTATTTCTAAATTCAGTATGGGAAACTGCTCTGTGTTACTGTTTTAACCACCTACCTCAAAGGTAGCACAGAACCTATGCAGTGTAAGTATGTCCAGTAAATGGGAGCCTTTTAGTTTTTGTACTTCTGACTTTGTCAACTTACCTTAACAGATTCTGATGATACTTTGTTTTTTAAATGCACAGGGGGGTTGTTTGTTTTCCCTTTCTTTCAAAGTAGCTAGGACAAGCAAAATATTGTTGAAGTTTTGTACAGGAAATCAGAAGTTTGTCAGTAAATTATGTACACTCATAATCTAAAATGACACATTATGGGAAAGAAATAGCAAGAGAACTGCTGACTTCTCATAAAAAGGCATAGTGGGAATCTCTCTCCTGAAACAGGTTGCAACAACTATGAAAAGCAGCTTTGTCTTCATGAACATTCAGTTTTTACAAATGTAAAAGAAACAAGATATGGGAAAATAGAATGTTTTTGTCCAGGTATCATACAGAACTTCTAGGAGCAAGATCAACAGTGTAGAGAATGATTCAGCAGATTAAATAATTTGTGTAATTTATGCAGATCCCCAAGGGGCAGGAGGATCAAGATGAGTTGCACTGAACAATGAAAACTATATTCAGCTTTGCCCCCATGTGTTTTTAGCACTTAAAAATAAAATTAATTTTTTTTTTGAATGAACATGCACTTTTAGAATACATTTTATATTTCTTTAAAAAAAATCCTTCTATTGTTAATCAACAAGTATTATACAAGCAAATTCTTATTTATGTCAAACACAGAACAGGGAACACAGGTTAGTTCCACAAGGCTGGAGGCGGGGTGTGGAGCAGGGATTACTGAGAAAAAAATCTGTAAAATACAAACAGAAGAGTAAATTTAAACTTACAGGAATACTAATGTACAGCATAGCTGGTAGCCAGTCTTTTGGGTTTTGTCTTCTAGACATCTGAAGCAATACAGCTTTGAATTCTTATCTCTACATATAATTTAACAATGTAGAAACACCTGGAAACTGACTGATTGGATTTTAGGAGGAGATCTATATTCTGGATTTCCTAATTTAAAATTGCTTACAAACATGTTGGCAAAAAGTCACAAAGTTACAGGCACCACTGTCTCGACTAAAAAGTCTGTCTTGTTCTGGTAAATATTTCCTATGGTGCAGCAGATAATGAAAAATGCCTTCTCCTGCCAGAATCAGTTATAGTTAGCTTTCTTTCAAACTATTAAAAATACAGGTTACTTTCATCCACCTAGCAGTGTATGATAGAATAGGACAGATGCTGCAGTTATTTGGGGTCACAATGTACAGTTTTGAAAGAGTGGCGTCAGGCCCAGGTATCCATTCTTTCATGGGAATGTAGCATTTGGAAAATAATTTCAAAGAGCTGGCAAAGGCAAGAAAAAAAAAAAAAAAGGACAAAAATCAGTGAAACTACAGTAAGACTTCCAGTCTTACTAAGAAATTTGAATTAATACGGGATATAATGTCTACATTTCTACATGAGCCACAATGACTAATTTCTTAGAAAACTCTTATTCTGCTGTTAGCATCTAAGTGGTATTAATTTTCAGAAGTCACTGCTAATTATAAAAGTTTTACAGATTCATAGTACCTTCACTGCTAATTCACTGGTAAAGACTTTTGTCCAGTTTTTCTCTCATACCTCCTCATGAAGTACCATCTTCACACCTACTTTGCTTTGGAAATTTTTAGTGCTTCATTGCAGTCAGTAATAAGTCTTCTGGTTTTAGATCTCTTCTGGTTTTAGCTCTACAATTATTTTTGTTTGTTTCCTCCTTCCTCTTTCCTGTGGTTCTTTCTCTCCATCTTATGCGTTCTCTGCTGACTTTCCAGGTCCCAAAATCCCAGCAGTGATTTTCTAATATATTTCTAGTCAACCAACTCTTACTTCACTTCTGTAATGCTCCCCATCAACAAATGTGCGAAGATGAGTAACATGCCAGGATCTAGTGCTTCATTCAGTTTTGCACAAACAATACTGTATTTTGATAGTCATATCACTGACAGTTTATGCAGGGCAAAAGAACTGTTAGAGATTTGTGTCTTATCCCAAGGTTAACTGTTTATTATTGAGTCTATTGTGAAGAACAGCACAGGGAGTTCTTCAAAGCTGTGTAGGAAAGCTCACTTCACAGTAGTTGAAGGTCACCTTCTGCATTTTATGGCAGAAACTCACGTAGGACACAGATGTCCTACACAAGGAGATGCCTTTGCATGGTCTTTTTTTTTTTTTTTTTTTGCTTGGTGAAACTACATGCATGCTAATGCATTTGTAGCTTAAGAGTCATTAAGTGAAGCCTTCGAAATGGCAAAATCTATGAAAGCAAGAATTCAAACACAGAAATGGAAGAGTAAGTTTTATTGAATGATAAAAAACTAATGGCATTACAATTAAAGTTTGAGCTTTGCCAGAATACTTGTTTTCTTATTTTTCTTTTAAGTGCAACAAATCAATTATTCAGAATGTTAATCAGACTAGTAACTGTTAATTTCTCTTCAAAAACTGCATAGTTAAGCAGTTGTACAACGAATATATAAATTTCTGCAAAACCCTGAAGAAAGATTTGATGGTTTTTTGCATTGAATCTAGTAGCAAAGGAGATCACCTGCACTGGTCAGATTCTAAGTGCCTTTTACCTCTTTTCCAACTCTGTAAGAGAAGATAAACAAATGCTTAGTTAATGTAGTAGACATGACATTTTCTATCTGCAGTTATTTTCTTTATTAAATTAGTATAAAATATCAAGAAAAAGAAAAGGAGTTGCATAAGCTATGCAAATATTATGGGACACAAACCCATCTGAACACCAAATACAGTTACATATATGAAAACAGCTGAGGTATTTATAAGATACATAATTGAGATTTTAACATCTGGTGATAAAAAACACTCTGATTTATTGCTTTTCTTCATTATTTTTAACCCACACATTTTTGATTCAATTTTTTAAAGGCTTCCTCATATTTCTGAGAAGTATTCCCTAAAGACAGCAAACCTGGTGCTATAAAAACCAACACAAGAAATGGAGATAAGAAGGGTTATTTTGGTCTTCCTGGAAATATTACAGTGGAGAATAATAAAAGCAGAAACAATGATCCCTGCATGACAGACGAGACCATTTTTTTTAAATAAGCAAATTAAAGAAAAAACATGAGAAAACACAGCAAGATGTGTAAAGATAAAAGCATATATTAGGGGATATGGCAAAGAGTAACAGACGAGGTGATTTTGTGGTAATTACAAAAGCATGTAAAGGAAGCTGTTTTTCAGTCAGTACTGTTACTCTGTTAATCCTGCTTATTACAAGTAATGATGAACTTTTCTTAATAAAAAATGTCTGTTTACAAAAACTACTAAATATTAGCAAAATACTAGCTATAGTAGTAAGAACAGTGATATGAATGAATGCGACAGTAATGGATTTACTTTAGTTTCAATTAGTGGTGTGAGCACTCAGCTTCTCTGTAAGGCTTCTTCTGTCTATAAGGGGCTGAACTACCTATATTTGGCAACTGCTGCACAACAATTTTAAGAAACAGCTTGTTCACTTGTGGTAAGGTGACAAGGAGAAGATGAAAACAGAAAGACAAAAATTACCTATAGAATCAATGTAATGTCAGCCAAAGAATTCATGTTATCTGAAGACATTTGTTTGCCATAGTCTACAGGGCTACCTTAACAGTTTCAACTATATCCTATAGGGTCTCATTGTAACTTATGCAAAAGGTCACAGCCAAAAATATAAACTGTGCCAAGCCATGCACAAGTACAAATCCTCAGTCTCGTGGGATTAATTATTCGCTGTGTTCAAAAAAGTCAGAATGTTGAGCATCATACTGCAGTTAACTGAAATTTACTAACATGATTTATATCAGTGGCCAAGTTAAACAGAATATGCACAGTCAGCAAGACGCTGATCTTAGCACTCAATTTCAACACAATTTGGTGTTCATCTCCTACAAAGATTTGGCTAGAGACAGAACTCTGATACAGAACTGAGGGAAGAATGTGTGAGGAAAAAAAAATATGAAATCTACAGTTAGTGCAGTTATACAATTAGACACAGTATGGGTGGAACTTCTTGCTTTTATTTACCGGCATATTTCAAGTATTAAAATACAAATAGGTTTTGCTACCATGTGTGTTTTTTTCCCCTACAACTTGAACTGCAAATTATTTTTAAATTAGAAAAATTCAGGCTAACAGGTCAGCTTGGAGCAGGTTACCTCATGACAGTCTCAGTTACATCAACAACAGATAAAATTACAGGTATGTAAAATAACAATACCTGGTATTTTGTTAATTCTGCCTGCAGTAGTTTCACTTTGGACCTTTCTTGCTCTAATGCAGCATGAAGTGTAGTTACCTAAAAACATACAGAATATTCATTTATAAAGTATGGTTAACATCTACAAGTTTATCAAGTAAATTTAGTTCTCCATTAGTATCATGTGGACAAACCAGTAGTATGTGCTGGATTCAAGAAAAACTACCAACTACAAATAAAACATTCTTTAATGACAATTATTTTCCAAGCAACATTTACAGGTTTACCTGTATAATGCTGTTGAAAGCTGTAAAGTTAGAAACTCTTCTGACTTTTGAACTCCACATTAATTTGTTCCATAGAGCACTTAATTGATGCAATATTATGCTTACTACGTCATCCTTAAAAATTACTACTTGATAATATGTTTGGACAATTTACTAAATTGATAAGTTTAAATGAGTTAAAGGCTTAGAACAGTAGCCATAAACCGAAACGAAGCTTAAAAATCTTGTGTGCTCCTCACAGTGGTGGCTTGCCAACAATCATGCTTAGAAGTCATCTGTACCTCACTTGTGTTTATACAGCAGCCTTTTCCAAACCAGAGACTAGAAACAAACAAAAACAAACACAACAACAACAACAACACCTCCAGACCACCACCACCAAAAAACAACGCTGAAACAACATACAGAAAAAAAAGCATCTTCTGAAGCACCTTTCAGAGCTTCTGAGCTTGGGTTACCAAAAGATGACATTCTTAAGGCACTATTGAAGGCAAGATCCTTTCAGGCATGCTGAAGTCTGCTGTCTTTCCAGAAAAAGTTTTTAAGTTAATCATACTGGAGATTTACATGTCCTCTGACACACATTTCATTAGCCCAGTGCTACGTAACATTTTTTACTTCAAGCAAGTTGTGGTTTCAGCTTCCTCCTATCATTGCCTTAAACGGCATTTTTGAAGTACATTAAGAAATCCTTGCTTACCTGTAAGGTCAATTCATTTTTGATAATTTGTGATTCATTAACCTGTAGGAGTATTTCTGCTTTGTCTTTCACTACAGAGACAAAAAGAGACAACAAAGCATTAGGATTTTTCTAGATCTGCAGGTCTTCATCTGCAACAGCACTGTGATGTTTTTTACTTCTCTATTTTGTTACTTCTGAATAACTCTGCCTTCACTGAGACAACAGAAGATGTCTATCAAAAATAGGTATTAGCTACCAATGCCATTAGTTGCAGCTTGAAAAATTATGAAGGTTAAACCTCAACCTTGCACTACTTATACAACACTTAACCCTGTAAGCAAATTTTGGAGACAAAATACAGAGTTCTAACTCTGTACATGATCAGATCTGGTAAAACCACAAAGTTGCTTGGTTTTTATATTCCAACACTATTCCACATACATAGAAAAAAACCTTCAGAACTTTACCTCTTTCCTTTTAAGATGAAAAAAATTATACTTGGCTCAGAACTGACTTGAAGTAATAAAGTTCCAATGAGTTAACATTATGAAACATTCATAATATTAAGAACTACAAACAACTTAGCTTTTTTATAAACACACTTTGCAGAAAATAAAAAAAAAAAAAAAAAGATTTTTTTTTAACTCAAAGATCTAACCCAGAGAGGAAACTACAAGAGCTAAATTAAGAAATTGAAAAGCAAAGGCAATTTTTTAAGGCAATTGGTGTGTCTGGTATCACAGACCCAGCCAATTACTTCATACAACATTAGGGATATTAAGGGATTACTATGCCTAACACATAAAAAGATACTAGAATATTTATGTATGCGTATATATGTGCATAAATATTTCTTCAATCTTTGACAAAAACTCTGAATTATGGGAACTATGAACAGTGTTACAGGAGAACTATCATCATTTCACGTATAATACAGTTTAGCTGTCCCTATTCATTGTATGACAAAATTTTTGATGTAGAGTGTTTCCAACTGTTGATAGCAGTTTACAAATATGCAAGAATTGAACATTTACCAGAATCAGGGCCACTTGAGGCTAATGAGATCAGTCCAGAACAGATCAAGTCACTAGGAAAACAAAGTCCGACTCAAAGAATCACTCTACCTAAAACATAACTAAGCAGTTTAAAATTCAAAGAATGATCTGAAAATGCAACTGATATTTGATTACATAGTATCAGAAATGCTGTAGTGTGTGGTCCAAACCCTCTGTTTTACTGGAATTGCTGTAAATCAATGGCTTTCTAGTTCTTTCTAGTCACTATGACACTTATTTTTTTTAAAAAAAGCTGCTTGGAAAGTTTTTGCAGGTTTTTAAAAGAATTTTGAAATTTCCTGATAAAACTCTTACTTACTTTCACCTTCTTGAAGCATATTCAGAAGTTGTGCATTTCTTGCTTTTACTTCTTTATACTTTGCCTGTATGAAAGAAAATAAATTATTACCTGTATACACTATAAAAACATTATTTAAATAACCACGAATAAAAGGTTTTTGGGTTGAAAATAATCACTGCTGCAGAGAATCTGATTTGTCTTAGATAAGTAACAACCAAAATAATGGATACGTGACAAGTGAAATGGGTGAATAACTGAAAGCCCAGAAATTAAGGCAACCACAAGCCTTAGAGGAAGTTAGAAATTGTGTCACTACAAGAACAACTATTTAGAGCTGCCTGAATTATAAAGGCCTGCTGCATCAAGGGCTTTATGGTTTCTTGCCAGAAAAGCATTCACACAGCACACAATTATAAACACACTTTCTGGGTAATATAAAGAGTTTTCACGTTACTTGGTGAGTAGAGTAAGATCTTGCTGCTCTACAGACTATTTCATTCAGTATTTTTAGTTTGTAGTTACTGTCTCCTTTTCAACTCTTTAGAGGTTACTACTCAAGAACCCCTTTTTTGATTTTTTTTCCAATCTGATACACTTTCTTCATAAGGCAGCCTTTTCCTTAACCAGCCACCAACGTCCATTATAGCCATGTATCTTAACAAAACTTATTTTTCCTGACACGAATTTCTGGTTCCTGTAGGCTCTTGAAAGAAAATTGCACATGACTTTTTTTTTTTTTTTTTTTTTTTAAGAAGCTATCACCTTCCACTAAGAATATCACCTAGTCCTCACAAATCTTGCTCCCCCTAAAAAGTAGAAGCTACTGCTTACCCTCCAATGCACTGAAAACATGAAAAAAAAAGCTATTAGTATAGTTTGTGGATCATCTAATTTCTTAATGTCATGGAACCATGAGCATGTGCATACCCAGTAACTGCAGCCCCACCACAGTTTGTTTGTTTGTTTGTTCTTTTGTTTGTTTTAAATAATAGCACTTCCAATTCCAATATACCAATACACTGTATCACAGCCACAAACAATAAACATTAACATTTACAGGAACTGGAAGGAAATGAAATGGCATTTTAACAGATGTGGTATTTTAATGTTTCAAAAATTTACACTTAAGGAAGACCTTTGATGGCCACCTAAAACTCTGGACTCCCTGGACAAGTTTGTAAAATTAAGCAGCTGTATCATCATCTATCATCTCACCAATATGCATATGCATTGTCTGTATTCTGCCAAATGCAGATTTATACTTAAAAAATAACCTGGGGATTACAACTCTAGTACAGAATGAAAACAGCTTTTAATGAAGTTTATGTCTTTATTAATACAAGTAATAGTCTTCTTTGAAACATCAGAAGACTCCCAAATCAACCTGTTCAATCTACATTAAGCAACGAATAAAAACTGTAATAAAATAATTTAATTCCATGCTGCTTCACTCTTTTTGTTGCAATACCAGTTCCTCATGGATATTTTGCCCTTGTTGCTCTAGATACTATCCATACAGTGTTAATACCGCCTGAACACATGGAAACAACTAGAGGCATTTTTCCCAGCTATTCCGGTATATAGTGATATTGTGTGATTATTAAAGAGCAAATCTATTTTCCTGGTGTGCTTCAGTATATATTGAGTCTGACTCCAGTTTTACTTGTATTTAATAGAAGACAGAATACAGGATTTCATTCTTGCTACACCGCAGCTTTAAGCTTAAACCTTTCCAAATACTGTTCTCTTTAAAGAGAGATAAAGAGTCCACTTCAGATAGTGGACTGAATCTCTACAGGAAAACAACAACAAAAAACCTACAACAAATAAGTAGTTACTAAATGCAAGAAAAGCTTATTTGAATTAAAAAAAATATAAATTCCATTTTACAAATTGGAAAAGACCCGAGGAAATCCAACTTCCTGCCCTAAGCAGAGCTAACTTCCAAGACAGATCAGATTGGTGAAGATCTTGCCTAGTCTTAGATTACTACTTTAATTTTTTTTAGACAATTAACAAAATAGCAACACTAGAAAACAACTAGTAACAGATATGCCAGATACAAAGTTTATTCCTGGGTACCCTGCATTGATTCTTCTAATTATTTTTAGATTTTTAACTTAGCAAAAAAAGACCACTTCATGTAGTAGGAGTGGATTATTCTTGCTCTATAAAGACGATCTGTGTCCAAGCTAAACCATCTCTACAGATTAATACATACTTTATTTCAAAATGGATAATAAGACACAACAAACATATATTTTATTCACTACTTTAAAGCTTTTTAAGCTACATACCTCCCACTGAGTTATTATATTTTTAAGTTGCTGAATTTCTGCATCTTTCTTTTCAAGCTCAAGCTTTAATTGTTCTGTTCTTCCATCTTTCATAATGCTTTCCTGTAAACAAGCAAGTATCATTTATTAATAACTGAGTCATGTGAATTCAGTTCTTAGGAAAGGCAACTTATTTCTTTATTATAAACTAGATATATTTTTTTAATGGAAATTGGATCAGAGTATCTTCACAAATGCCAAAAGAATAAATAAGAAATGCAGTAATAAGTAGTGGAATGTTCTGTGAAGAAGAAAGTATTTTGATCACACGTGATTTAAACACCTCTTCAGATTAATAAAAGTATTAAAAAATGTGTTACAGGATTTTGTCTGTTTTTGTTCTTTGTTTCTTTCTTTTGGTTCTTTAAGATTATCCTGCTTGTAATTAGCGCTGTCTTCTCTCAGGTGTTCTCTTCTAATCATTCACGTAGTTTCAAGAAACTTTCTCATTTCAGAGTGACTTCCATTTTACATGCCTGGTTCTGCTCATGAGATGTGCAGTTATCTGTTTCATTGCAGTCAGCAAGCTGGTCTCTCATTTTTTCTCTTTTAAGTATTTTGTGAACATCATCTTCTAGCCTGCTGAAAAATCTCCCATCATTCAGTGAAGTCTGGGAAGAGCTCAGCTCCTGTCAAAGGTAAACATCATAACAGGTTTCCCTTTACACGGCTTATTATTGAGCTTCATGCTTCATTGCTTCATGCTTCAACATGCTTCAAAAATAGCCAAAGTCATGGAAGACAATACCCTGATATTATTTTGCCTTGTACATCCTGATAACATTGTGATTTGTACATAAAGAATACAGTACTGGTTGAAGAGCTAGAAATTAAAGGTCATCATATAACTGATTGTGGGATTACACGAAAGATCTAATTTTAAATTAGATTTAAATACTTTTGCACTATGACCTTGCTGTTTTTTTCACTACACAGTTAACTGTTCTTCCCCCTAAGAGCTTTAATACTTGTGCACTGTACCACAACATAGTAACATTACAACACTTTCTTAACCTAATATGTTTCTTGTTTGTACTACGATTTTTATTTTTGAACATGCAAATTTGCAATTTGCATCAAAGTTTAAGACTATCTGAAAACTAAAGAAGCAAGAGCTATCTCTAAGAAAGCCAACACTATGTTCTCAAGTACTACACTCCAGACATGCATCCATATTAAATCTGCATCTGTAAAAGTTTTCCAAATGAAGATCAGCCAGTTTGGGAATATATAGCTGATTGTTACCACAGAGAGTGCCCAAGTAATTACTTTCTAAATATAAGAATTATTCTTATTTAGTAAGATTTAGTTGAGTAAGAAGAAATTAAGACTTACCTCATGTTTTTTAGCAAGGTTATCTGAAAAGAACAGAAAAAAAGAAATGACAACAAGAAGTCACTGTAATCTTATACAGCTCACTATTAAAGCAAGCCATTTGGAAAAGCGGGGACAAAAAAAAGTATTGGAGTTCTTCAACATTAATCACCTCTCAATGCCACATTAAAAAAGTAAAAAGCATTAGAAGTAAAGATTATAAGGTGCATTTTGGGTTAATCTCTGTATATTTGATTTTTTCCCAATTCTTTCACACTATTTAAATCTAAAGCAGCATCCCATATAAATTTGCTTCAGTTAAAGTGGAAGGCAATGTTTTTGGTACATACGCTTACAACTTTTTGTTTGGTATTGTTTTTTAACCTAGGCTTTTATAGCATATTTCTCACTGTATACCTGAATGCCTTCCATTGCCTCGTCTTAAGATACTAATGTTGTGCTATTTATCTTTTTCTTATATTCAAATTCTCTGGAAAGAATGTGATTAGTAATACTGTAAATTAGATAAAAAAACATCCTTAGAAAGATGTTAGAAAACAAGTAACTTCCTTCCTTTTCCAGACTCCACCTTAGCCTTACTTCTTCACTAAATTTCAGAAGCTTTTCTCTGTAATCAAAAATTAAAAAGTTCTAAACACATAACCCATAACGAGTATATAAAAATTCTTTCTGTATTTGCTCATTTTAATAAAAAATGGTATTGAAGAAAGGTAAACTAACTTGCTATTATTCAAAACAGAAAAACTCAGTTGCCTGAAGAATACAGACATACTACATCACTCCAAAAAACACTTACAGATTTAAATGGACACACTGTTTGAGTTTACTTCCCACCCCAGGGATACATTAAATCATGTTTTCTTTAACCTTTTATTTTTTCCTGCTAATTTAACTAGTCTATTATTATATAATGAACATTTAGATTTTAGACTTTGTAGGACATGTTAACTCATTTAGTGTTTGTTCATACACAGTATCAATGAACAGAGACAGAAGGTCATTTTGCTGTTAGCATACACACTATCAAAATTCCAAGTAGAACAGCTCACATGGTATGATAAGGCATACCTATATTACTGTCTGACTGAAAATCTTTCAGGGACACAGTGAGAGGTTTGTCTTTTCCTTGCTGGTTCTTTCTTTTCTCTTTCTTATTCACAGACTTTGACTGAGGTGAAGTACATTCATTGTTTTCATATTCCTAGAAGAATAAAGTCCCACTGGTATAATTTTCTTCAATACCCAAATATTGTTTTACCTGAAGCTTTATAAAGGAAAAATATGGTGATGATATATTAAAGGAGACTTTGGCCTGAACAGGAATTCGCAGACTTCAGATTGGTTTAAAGAGTGTAAGGCACACATCAGCAATTAAGCATCAGTTCTGTTTTCTGAAGTAGAGCATTGCTCTTCACTAAATCACAAATGAATTATCAGCCTAATACACCCTCAATCACCTCCACAGTTTTATATAAAAACTCAGACGGAGAATATAATATAAGGTATCAAATGCAAGAAGGTTAGCATTTCCTTTTTTTTAAAAAATAAACAGGTCTACTGTACCTTCATTTTATTCTCGAAATATGCTTATTCATTCAGGAGAAGTAAGAGTAATTAGTGTGCAGCAATGCTCTAACAGCTGTCTCCTTTTGAAATCAGACAGGCTGGTACATGATATCCATTTGAATCTGAACAACACCTCCCCCCCATATCTGCATTTTAGCCCAAACAGTCTTAAGGAAGAAATGTTATATGAAAAAAGATGGAAACTGAGTACTTTTCCTTCCATGAAAACAATGTTTTTAACCTGTACTCATGTACTGTTTATTGAATGATAATTCTCAAAAAGTCTGCTCAAAATAAAAAAACGCTACTATGCCTGAAGATTGTCTTCACTTTCAAAAAGAACTTCTAGTACACCAGTTAAAAATTTAACTCTGGGTTTTAAGCATTGTGGTATTCTCCCTCCTCAAATAACTGAAGTACCATATGAATATATTTGCATAGAAGTGCACATGTAAATTTTACTTCTTCATGATGCGTAATTATGGTTAAACTTGTATTTTTTGTAACATTTCATTGTCTCCTGAGTTATTGCTAAGAAGCAAGTTCCTGTTAGAAATTAAAATTTATTTAACCATACTTTTAAAGAAAACTCCTCGGTATTTTGTAAAAACCACTCAGAAAATAGCAGTCTGAACCAACCTATTCCCTGACCAGCTGAGGGAAATGTATACAGCTTATCAGAAATTAAATATTTAAAACAGAGAAAAGTTGTTAGTGAAAATGCAAAAGTTTTAAACATAACTAAGTTTCAGATAAGTCAGTGCTTTGATCTTCTGACTCTCCAAGTATGCCAGATTTGTTCTGAGCAAGGTCAGGATCTCTTGTTGTACTCTTCACAGGCCAATTAAAAACAAAACAAACAATCCACCCAAAATATGTTTGGATATGGTTTCTCTCAAATCCTCGATTTTTCTAAACTCTCAAGGATCTGAGGAGTACAGGCAGACAATGTAAATGAAAGAGCTGTACTTTTAAGAGTGATTTACTTTACTTTTAAAATTCGAATCTCAAAAACTTCTACTGTTTTTACATTAGGATGAATCCCACAAATACCTTTTTGTGTTCTTCATATTCCAGTTTGCTCAGCAGCAATGCTTTTTCAAGATCAGCTTCAAACATTTCAGATGTCAGCTGAAGAAACAAAATTAACATTCCTTGTGACCGGTTTGTTAAAACATTAAAAACTAAAAAATAAAAAAAAAGAAGACCAAACTGAGACCACATTTCTGTTTTGATACATGTATCAGTAGAGTAACCAGAAAGCTGCACTGATGTGAACATGGCATTATTAACAACAGATATAACTTTTGGTATTATGAGTAATAAGATAACTTGCTTTGGCAAACAGTTTGATAGATGTAAGCACACAGTAAGTTATAAAAATCTTTATGGAACATGTATCCCATCTTGAAGACTTGTTTATGAGATTTATTTCAGAGTAAAAATAAAAATCATTTTAAACAAAAATCAGAGGGATGCTAAGGGATTAAAAGCATCATCATCAAAAGATCATCAGAAAGTCTGTGTTCTTTCATTGCACAGCAAAGAGTAAGCACCCTTTCTTTTAATCACTTAACAGGAAAGCAGAGCTAAGCCAACCTGAATGATTGAGATATTTTCCTCTTTTATTTCTGAGAAAAGAAGTGCAGCATGCAGCAAGGAGAATGAGGAGAAAAAAGCGGGGCGGAAAGGTTTTACAGAGACAATGGTGAGGTCTCTTCTGTTTGATTTTTGTTTGTTTTCCAAACTTGTGTCTTCATTTTCTTTCAGTACTAGAATCAGTAATTAGGAGTTTTTAAACTGACAGTAAGTTAAACTGACTGAAATTCCCCCCCAAATCAGTGAACTGCTTTTGCCCACAACTGTTGAATCCGTTCTGGCCATGGTAACTATCTACCAAAAATTAGGACTTTTCTATTAAACTGAAAAGCTCCATATGAACATGAAAAAAAAGAGAGAATGAGGATAGGGGAAAAAACACTAAAAAGAGAATAGTTAACATACAGAAATATGGTACGTTTACAAAAAGATTAACTTGGCATTTATCACTTAATGTGTCTGTAAGCAGTAATTTCGAATCCTGTGTGCCAAATAATTATCAAAAAACGGTGCTGCCATAATGTTACTATGAATATTAACGAAATGTAGTATGTGATCTCTGATACAACAATAACCCTATCATAATTAATTTATCTAGTAACCATTCAGTTCTGGACAGGGCTGAGCATGTTTGAAGCTGTCTGTAAGCACAACAAAGGTCACTACTTCTAAAGCACTCCACTGAGCTGCTGCTTAGACCTGACTATTCTCAAAAGACAGTCATCTACCCAAAAGACTCCCAAGCACATTCAGTCCTGCTTCAGTGCACACAGCCTTAGTTTCAGAATAGGCTCATTATCACTTAAACATATCCAAAATCCAGAACCCACAGATTCCTTTTCTTATGTACTCGTGATACACTTCTAATAACTAAGCTCTGAGTACACACAATATCCCTCATAAATAGAAATCCATGCACAAAACTTAGTGACTCTCTTCGAAGCTTTCCTGAAGAAGGACTAGTATTATCCATTGTATTTACACAATAGCTCCACAGTTAGGACAAACTTAACTTTTGATGTCCTCTAGTCAAAATCCAATAGAGGGAAACTGTCATGAAGTATGGCAAATTGAAAGGTAAATATGCCAAGAGGAACTCTTCATGTATTGGGAGCTGCTCTTTGTGGAAGTGCATCCCTTTCTACAACATCCACAGCAGGGAGCCACTGTTTCTCATCTGGTGCTGAGTATCACCCTCCCTTACAGCACACCATTCAACATTTACCTCTTCATCAATACTGTATTATTGGACAAGTGAAACTGTGGAAGTGAGAGAGTAGGATTTCGTGCCTTCTGAATGCGAACAGTTTGAGTCCGTATCTCTTCTCTCTGATAAACATGTGCAAGCTGCAATTTGAACCTTCCTGTTAATCAGTTTCTCCCATTCAGAGATGTTTTTATTAAATCTGATGATACTGTCAGTATAATTTTTACCCCCGCCAAAAAAAAAAAAAAAAAAAAAAAAAACAGAAATCAGAAGTTAATAACACTAACCAACATTTGATTCAAGCTTTCGAGATGCATATGATACAACCAAACTGAAGTCCTCACCATTTTCACTTGTGTCTTTTTTTTCCTCCCCCATCATGCAACAAAACTAAAGCCAATTCAATGCCTGACAGTGCTGTAATTCAGCAGTGGCAACTACAAACAGTGAAATAACAGGTTTAAAAGGAAATTATTGATTATGCATATTTTGTTAAGAATATCCCAAGATACCCACTTCATGTTATATATTTTGTACTATGGCAAACATTTTCATTGCTGTTCTAAGACAGGAATCACAAGTGACAATTTATTTTCCCATCCATCAGATTTTAATATTCACATTTTAAGAGTTTCTGGGTAAAGTAAGAAATTCAAAGTAGTTCTGGACATTTTTGGCACTGACATCTAAAACCTGATTATTTAAATCATATATGAAACAAAAAAGTTCACCTTACCCTCTATGGGTGGCTGAGAAACCTATAGTGCATGAGTTGTATCAGTAAATTGAAACAATTATTTTGTGTTTACACTGCAATTTAACAATGATTATGCCAATGTCAGCTATTTCTCTAAACATTTACTGTAGCAAAATTAAATTTATCAAGGAATTTGTTGGAAAAATACTGATGGTCCACAGTGTACCTCTGTTCCTCTCACTCAGTCCACTGTAATCAGAGAAAGCTGTTCAAAATATAGCTGTGCTACAGAACAGCCTATTTTTCAGTCTCAGAGTTGTGACAGAATTTGGCTATTTCTTTTCCTTATAAAAATGAGACAGAAATGTCTTTAGGACTTTAACAACTTTATGTCACTATAATAGTAACTGGTCTAAAGTTATTTTTAAAACAAAAGAATCCCAAGGCAACTTCACAGTAGTGTAGCTTATGTCATTAAGATCAAAATGAATAAGAACTTACTTTTTATAATTGAGTTTAGTTCATCTGACCATTTCACCATCCAATAATAAGACAAGATTATCCTTTTCACCGGAAATAATTGCTTAATAGCATGCAGAATACAAAAATGTTACCTACTGAACAAAGCAAACCTGCACCTTAAAAGTAATTCTGGAGCTAACTAGCTCTGGAAATTTTCAAAAGGATTATTAGGTCATTACTCCACTGCTAGGACAATCATCCAGAATCCTGGAAAAGTAAGAACTTGGATACATTCTGTTTAAGGAAGAACCTATATCAAAACGTTAGCAACATATAAAAACCAAGGGCAGCATCCAACTGTCAATCTTTTGTCAATATAGCTTTCTATATTTTCTATTAACTACGATGGGAAGCAGTTCAATACAATCTTTTTTGGTGAGATATAAGTTGAAAATCTCTAAATGAAAACATCATTCTACTAGCTGCCAGCATAGGAGTTCATTAGTTTCATGAAATACTTTTTAATTCCAGTCAGTGTCACTTATTTGCAGTTTGCCTTGAAAAAGTTCATGCAAAGTTAATTACTCTGAAGGACGTAACAAGACAGTCACAACTGCATTATCCACAGTGAATTCAGATGTCTGACATTCTATAGGGATGAGTTAAATGAAAAAGAACAAACCTGCATAGCAGCCAATCAATTTGAAAGAATCTCAAAAAAAAGGGTACCAGATCATTTCTTTAAACACTACCCAATAGATGACCCAAAAAGATTATTTATTTGCTCGGCTCTGCTATTTTATCTTAAAATAGTTGAAATGCTGCAAATAATTCAAAACATTAATATGCAGCATGATACAAGAAAATCACTATATATTCTTCAGTACCAAGAAGGAGTATTTCAATGCCAAATTAAAGTTAAGAACCGAAAAGGCTTCTTTGAACCTGTGAATTTCCACTGAAACTTTTTCTTCCATGTGACAGTATTTTGTTGCTTCCTCTCCAGCCATATCTCTTTATCCATGAGACTTAAATTCATCAAGAAACTTATTTCAGAAAAGTCAAAGACATATAAACACAGTAAGCTGTACCTGCTCATCTCTTTGTCTCCACTCTTGCCAGTTTTCTTCCTGAGAGTCCTTCTGCATCACAGTATGCAGTTTTTGTTCTTGCTGAGATAGACTGCCTCCATGGGAAGATTTCTGAGGAATCTTTTTAAAAGCAAGGTTTCTGAGCTGAAAAACAGTTATGTTTCATATTAATCAATATGTTAACAAGTACACAGAAACAGCCTTCACAGACTAACAGAAGTATTTAGACACATGCAAACAGACATATACATGTTTTACTCTACTCTACAGTTCAGGCTATATTTTTGTTTAATTGGATATGATATGTACCATAACATAATTTCTCATATATCTTAATAGTGGATTAGAAACAGCAGTAATATAAAAAAGTAAATATATCTTTCCTGCTGAAAATACTTTGAACAAATCTGAATAGGTAGCGGTGTCCTATAGTTTTCATGTTCTGTCAGACATCACTGTTTGCTCACACCTGAACTAAATTAACCATAATTCCAACAAAACTGTGGTATACTGTTTTGGCATGGCTGAACAGTAGAACAAGATGTTCAGGTAGAAAAAAGAATAATGTAGATAGTCCTTATAGTTTGCAACAGGTCATATGTTATGAACCTGCAATAAGAATTACCTCCAATTGCTGTACCATATGGATACAATACTGACATGTTTAAAATACCTCACAGAATTAGAAAATGTGATTGCAATGACCTGCAAATTTTACAACTCCAAGACATTCACTGCTAAAGCATAAACATTAACTGACACTGATTATTTCACTGAGTGAAAATGAAGGCATGAAAACGATCTAGTAACAATTCATCAACAGGAACTTCCTTAACATATGCTTTACCCTACTCTATAGCCTGGGCTACATCTGTGGTTAGTCAGTTAAGGTACACACTAGCTTGTAATATAGGGAATATCCTACTTTCACATAAAAAAGTAATTTTAAAACAAAAGAAAAAAACTGTAACCTGTGTAGTTCTTCTTTCATAGGGAAAACAAAAAACAATGACTTTTCAGGGACAGCAAAAACTATTTATGAGACAACCTCACTCACTACTCAAAATACAATCCCTTTACCTCATTGGCCTCACTCTGCAGCTGTTCTCTCTTTTTTCTCCTTTTCTCTCTTTTCTTCACATTTGTAGATCTACTCCCTGAAGCTAGAGATTTACCAGCACATCGGCCACTTCTGCCTTTTCCAGGCTCTGAATCAGTATCACTTTCCAGTTGTAGTAAGGCAAAACGAGATGCAGTGGTGGGGACTGAATTGATTATAGCAGATTCCATTGCCATGTCTGAAATTCTACCGAGCTGGCTTCTTTTAATTATCAGTTTCCTGGGAAAGCAGCACAGAAGTTAGAATGAAAACACTGTTTGATCAAACAAGCCATAATTCATCTAATTTAACCACAGATGTTTTTGCTCAAAAAGCGTAAGACAGTGCTGGAACTGTGGGGAATGAAGGAGAAAGAAAAAAAATACAGTATCATTTATTTTTATTTTAACTGACTACACTGTATTATCTTAGGTATCTAAAGAAGAATTACATAAAAAAACAATCTACCAAACACATTTTAGGCTAATACATTTGCTCGAGAGATTTAGTGCAAAAAAGAAGGCTCTAAAAGAAGCTGGTCTTCATGTTCTGGGGGGGCGGGGGGGAAGACAATAGAATAGAATAGAAAAATTTAGTGCTTAAAAACTGTTTCAGATGCCATCCCCAAAGGCTGACAAACACACTTTAAAAATGAAATAGATACTATGCATATGCAAGCTCCAGTTTTGGGTAAGCAGCCTTATCTCTTCTTTTACAAGAAGTTTAACTTTGTTCATGAGCCACTGGAGATTCAGCAAGCAGTTTTCTCCACGGGAAGGTGAGCCCAGCATTTCGGCTGGTACTGTCCTCAAATATCAAGTTCACCTGTTCTTACAGCAAAACACAGAGGATATGCTGGGGGGAGGCAGAACTAAGTAACACGCCTTCTGTTGTCCCCTGTACCTAAAAGCAACACGTACGTCCCTGTGACACTATTCTAAAGATTGAATCATTTACATAAAAGCTAGATCCTGGGTATATCCATGTTTGTCAAACTGCAGTTTTTCCATGCAGAGTTTAGTCAATTAGCCGAGTATTGAAAGTGATGATATCCATCTCTGATTATAAATTCTATAGCAAACAGACATCTAGATATGTTGATGTATTACGACAGAGGTGTAGTGAGATAATACATACTTTTTGAAATTACTGTTCAAAAGGAGTCTTTATAGTTTGAAATAAGTTGTTTAGTTATCTGCTTAGATAACCTACTAATCTGTTCCTTGTTATCTACTATTACAAAAGAACATGAGACTCTGCAAACGTTTCAACAGGCTCTTTTTACCAATTAACTCCGGAATTTCTTAAGTCCAAAATTCTGTAAGTGCTCCATATATACTCAGATATGTCAACATGCAACAATAGCATGGCAGAGACCATTACCCAAAATAAATATTTAAAAGGAATATGTCATTTCACTTTTCAGAGATGAATGACCCATGCTCTATTCCTAAGCTTACAGCAGACAAAAAGGTTACAGCAAAGAGCATTCTTGTCATACAAAGTTACTCTAGTTCATTTCTCTCAAAAAAGAGAAAATTAAGCCAGTCATCTTAGGAGAAACCGGCCATCAAGTTTTGAATCTACTTGATGCTGATGTTCAGATTACCTGATCAGACCACAACTACACATCTAGAAAAAAATAGGTCAATCACACCTAAAACATCATAAGTAATTCATATTTGTCACTCTTTAAATGACAGAACAACAAGGTAAGTTTGGATTTTTGTGCAGACAAGCCTGTGCACATATGCACATGCGTGCATACATTTACAAATGTTTCAATGCTAGTTAACTATATAGTTAACCAGCTTAGGAGATTAGTTGAAGATGAGAGACTTTGTGCTCTTACTAGCTGGACATGCAACAAGTTGAAACTTGAAGCTCAGAGAAAAGATTACAGGTTCATCTTTACAGCAAGAAAAAGCACCAGAGAAAAGTGCTCAGTCATGTTACACCGGAGCTTACGATACTGGATGTTGCTCTGAAGCAGACAACACGAGAAGTTTGCAGACTCTCTGCTGTGCTTGGCTTAAGAAAAAAAGTGAACTATAGTATGCCTCTTTCTTCAGTAAAAGCTTGGAATTTCTAATATCTCTCTACTAACTGTGGTGTATTTTATATTTCATGTAAACAGTTCAATGGCACAACGCAGTCTTTATTAACAGTGGCTAATGGTGCCAAATACTTATTTTTGCACATACAATCTGAAAACAATAACATGTAGCTGAACCTCTACACAGCTGTGTAATGTGGCTGCAAACTCCCTTCTCCTTTATCTATAAATACTCCAATACAGTAAGTATACCTTTGCTGTCTCACTGTAGTGGGCATGCTATTAAGAGCCCAGCTGACAAGTACATTTAACAATGTACTACCCACGGAATTCTGCTGTTCCAATTCACTGAAATACTATAGTGACAACATGATATCAATTCACAAAACCTTACTGCTGAATTATGTGTTTCTACATAGTAATAATAAATAACAATGGATAGTAATGGATAGTAATGAGTTTATAAAGTAAATTGCAAATACATGAGATTGCAGGTTATTTTC
Organism: Stictonetta naevosa; assembly: GCA_011074415.1. Lineage (NCBI taxonomy): Eukaryota > Metazoa > Chordata > Aves > Anseriformes > Anatidae > Stictonetta > Stictonetta naevosa. The sequence continues at coordinate 36,392,542 of CM021729.1, forward strand.
TAGTTGAGTCTCAGAATAGCGGTTAACATTGCTAATTCAGTTAGTAGGACATTTCAATACTATTCGTATTACAGCAGGATCAAATTATCCCACTTCTGCAACACCTAAAGATGGATCCAGTGATTCACCAAGGCCTACCACCATGCCAGGCTTCTTATTTTAAGACCACACCTACAATTCTGACAGACACATTTTATTAACTACCTATCACTTCAGTTTCAAAGTTTGGCTCTGATTCCCCCCTCCCCCAAAAAACAATGGACTGATACCTCAAAAGCTTTCAGCTAATTAGAGGTGCTTGCTAGTCCTTTCAGAAGCTGGTGTAGTTCCCCCTACCCCGGGAATTATAAGTAGTGATATTCTGTATTGCTAAAGAAATAATCAGTCATGGAAAATTAAAAACACATTGGCATAATTGAGCTTGAGGCTGTGCTTAAGGAAGCTTTTTGATCACAGAAAGAAAGCGTTCAAATACCACAAAGAGTTTCAAAATTCCACAGATCAAACTATGCCCTGAAACATCATTTCACCTTCTACAGTAGTTTACAAGTAAGAGTTTTGAAGTCTGGTTAAAGCCTATTTATCTAAATGAAAGACAATTCCTTTCTCTACTACATAGGCTACAGGAAAAATCTGCAACAAGGTAAAAGGAAGCAAAGCCTGCTGGCAAATATTTGAAGTTGTTTCCATTTGTGTTATATATTAGTTATAGCCACAGTCTTCAGAGCAGACTTTCTCTAAGGTTTCAAGGAAGTAACTAACGCTTCATTCCTATGTTACAAAAAGATCACTGAATAATCCAAGTTACAACACTGTAATGGCATGGATTGACAGCTCCCATAAATGACCCAGTTTCAAAACTTTCTGCTCTGCATATCACTAGCAGGCTATTAGTGCTACTTTCCGTGCAGTCCGCTCCAAACAGTAAGAGTTGTGAACACAGCTCCTGAAGCCAAAAGTACCTATTACTCAGATTCATGCATCACCAACATAAGATGAGCATTATACACAGGTACCTTATTATTTTAAGGCAACATTATAGCAATTGTTATTTCTAGCAACTAGTAATTTTTTTTTTTTTAGTGCTTTACTCATTTGTAGGTCATACTTTTCTACAAACCATGTCAGCATACATGAATGGATTCTGTTAGATTTTTATATTAAAACAACAGATTATACCAAGTCGGTCCCATTAATGACACGTAACACTGCTTTAGCATGTCTGATGCAGCAATTTGTAAGCACACAGCTTACTCCACCTTAAATATTTGATAAACAAAGAGACATTTAGAAAGCTAAACTGTGAAATGACTGAAATGAAAAGGTGTATTTCTAGCTTCAGTGCCCTAAAGTGTACTAAGTACTTCTCAGAAACGTAAGACAGGACAATGCCCTGAAGAGCTTCAGTCTAGTTTTAGGCATGATGTAACAAAGATTACTGTGATAAAAGTAACATAGCCAATGTTTCAGTAATGCCGAATCCCTTTTCTATGTTACTCACCTTAACCCACACTGAAGGTCAAGTAGCTCTACTGTAAGCACTGCTGTAAGCCCCCAAAACACATATTAAGAGGAGTGTAATGCACACCCAGAAACTTAGTTTGAGCAACAGCAGCTTCCTGGTCTGTGTACAGCTTTGTTCATGGGCATAAATTTACATTAAACTGGCAAGTGTTCAAACACCACTAAGAAATGAACAGCACACCACGATTTAGGAGACTCTAGGCTGACGTTAGTAGCAGACTTTCAAGCATCTGTGGAATAACCACATAGCTTTAAATACGGTGATCTACTATTTCAAGGAAAACACACTGAAGAGCCCCAAAATACAACCCATTTCCTCTTGAACCACTTCCATCTTCAAATAAACTGCTAATAAAGCTACCGATTTTCAAAAACTTTGAAAACAGCATCCTCCCACACACCATCTCCTTGTTTCTATTACTAACATGCTTATTTGCCATTATCTATCATCAATACACGTGCTTAGCTAACACCTGAAGTATTGACTGATCTCAGCACTCGCTGGTAAACCTGAAACACCACCAAGATTCACAATACATCGATAACTGACGGAGCACGTCTATCCTCTGCTGGCACTTACCAACCTTTGCACTGTCTGCGCGCGACAGTATTGATCTTTGGCTGTTTGTACACTTATCACGGCAAGCCCAATCCACTATTCCTTATCAGTGCGTTTACAGGGAGCTTTGATCCACCCAGCGGGATCAGCTTTCTCCCTTTTAATAACCTTTGTTTTTTCAAGCCATCTGATCAAAAGCCATGAAGCTGCTCTAAATTCTTAAAATTACGTAAGACCAAGCCACCAGCTCGTCTCCGAGTTCCACGAGTAGCTCTACAGCCACACGCACCCTGCCTCAGAAACCCGCTTCAAACCGCAGCGCTGGCGCACGCAGCAGCGAGCACATGGCAAGCAATGGTGCCGGCAGTTTAAAGGGTGAATAGGTTGTGAGTGAATTCACTAGAATAGTTGTGTGGGGTTTTTTTGTTTGTTTTTTTTTTTGAGTAAAAACTTCAGAAAAAAATGTTGAATTTCAGCGTTAAAATGTAAAAGCCTGCCTTCAGTTTGTTCGCAGGGTGCTGGCTGACCCCACGAAGCCCTCCTCTCGCCCTCCCACCCCTAAAAAAAAAAAAAAAAAAAAAAATGGAAATTTATTAAGTTCGCAGCTGTTGCCTGCCGGAGTTTTAAAACTCACGCCCGACCTCCTGCGCCTGACGGCCGCGGCAGGAGCCGACCAACACCCGCCGGCGGCGGCAGCACGCGTGAGCGAAGTGAGGCAGCCGAGCAGCGCCGCGGTGACGGGGCAGCACGTCCCGAAAAAACTCCGAGCGCTCCTCACGGCCGGGAGCTTTTCATTCACCTCTCCCCAGGGCAGGGGCACGGTGGCTCCTCGCAGGGCAGGGCAGGTGGTGTGGGCGGCCGGCGGGACGCTCGCTGCGGCGGGGCCGTGAGGGGCGGCGGGGCCGTGAGGGACGCGGTCCGGCCGCAGCCCCAACGGTCCGCGGCGGGCGGCTCGGCTCCAACGGTCCGCGGCGCCGGGG
>CM021729.1:36395704-36448810 GCA_011074415.1 Stictonetta naevosa
GGGGGTATAGCGAGGGGGAGAGGCGGGGCGCCGCCGGGTTTGTTTATTCCGCCCGGCCGGGCGGTACGGGGTCCGGCCGGGATCAAAAATCACCGCGGGCCGCCGCCGGAGGGCCGCCGCCCGCCCGACCGCCCGCTCTACGTGCAGGGCGGGGGCGCCGCCATGTCGCGGGGCGAGGCGGGCTGCGGCCGCTGGGGAGTTTTGTTGTGTGATTACGGAACGCTGCGTAAAAATAAAACAGTGAACAAACGTAAAAATGTTTGCTGTGTTATCCTTTGTAAAAATTAGTGTTAGAAGTACACGAAATGTGTATTTGCACCACAGATTCTCTTGTGTTTCTTGATTTGCTGGAAACCCATCACCTGATTAATCAGCATACTGATCTTGAACAACAGAGTTACCCTACAACTGTTTATTCAATACAACTGTTCAAGCTAGAACTAACACTCTGATTAAAATTTGCTTTCAAGTTCAACAGCTCTATAGTTGTCCTGAGTTTTCTGCCCCTAATTCCAGAGCTCATGAATTCCTGAGTTCCTGGAGAAGCTCTGCTTGGTTAGGTTGGTCCTCTCCCCAGCCAGCTCAGCTCTGGGTGCACTAGGACAGCCTGCTCCTGTGTCTAGGATTTCATTTTTGAAGAAAATTCAGCCTTCCTGGAGTGCTCTACCTTTAAAACTGCCTCCCCAAGGACTGTGTCAGCCAGTGTCTGCCCTCTGGAAATCCAAGGCAGCAGTTCTGCTAACTGCCTTCCTTACTTCTCCAAAGATCAAAAAACCCTATCACTTCATGATGCTGCGCTCAAGACAAGCCCCAACCATCATGTCATCCACAGGTCCTTCCCTGTTTGCAAACAACAGGTCAAGTGGGGTACCTTCCCTTGTTGGTTCCCTCACCACCTGTGTCCACACACTCCAAGAGTCTCTTAGTCCATTTCCTCTTTAATGCATTGTATTTTGAGCAGACACCTGGGAAGTTGAAGTCCCACATGAGAACAAGGGTAGCAAACATGAGACCTCCTAGCTGCATATAGAGTATTTCATCTGCCTGTGTTTTGGTTGGTTGGCTGGGGGCGGGAGGATGTTCTTTTTTTTTCTTCCCTGTTTTTCTTTCTTTTTTTCGTCTTCCCTCTTTCCCATATGATTGCCTTACTGGCCTCTCTCTCACATTGTTCTGTTTGTGTATTGAAATTGCTAGCTCCCATTCATGGTCAACAATTCATCCACTTCTCAAAGATCACAAATGTATCCAATGGATTTACCTCCTATAGTGCTAGAGGACATTGTACTTTTGTCTAGAAGTGGATACATATGGCATACAGAATCTAATGTTTGAATGACTACTTAATCTGTAGTGTCACAGTTGCAGAAACCTGCAGAGCACAAGCTGACATCTACTACCAATTGAGTTGTGTGTTTCCTACATTACCTCTTGCTTATTTTTCATCCATAAAGAACAGAATTTTCATTTATGCAGACTTCAAGAGGAATTCATACTTATTTGTAGAGTCAAGTATATGATAATACACAGTATTGTCCGAAGAAGAAATTCCTTCAGCAATTCTTTCACCTAATAAAGAGTAGTAAATAAGTACACATTATAAACTGTATTTACTTGTTTGTTTATTGCTCTTTGACAACAAACATGGAGTGAATAATATAGACAATAATATTAAACTTAACATTAGCAAGACTTGTTACTTCCATGAAAGTAGAAATAATCCAACAAAAAGATGACAATTCTTATCCACAATTGAGATGAACAAGATGGAATAATTAAGTATGGTTTACCTAACCATTTAGAATATAGTATTTTGCAATCTACTCAGAAAAATTGTAAATGAGCCACAAGACAATAGGTCCATTTATCATGTTGTAACAGCCACTTCATGATGTGGACAAATTTATTCTGTGCTTGCAGCAAGGAAAAATGCAGTTCTTTCACATTTACAGCCACAAATGCTATACACTACTTGCCCAGACAGCAGCAGAGTAAAAATCCCTTTGCTAAGTACGTCTAATAATCCACAACAACATTTTCAAATATGCCCACTTGTAGTCCACTGCTAACATAAAACTAACCTTACTTTCAAAAGTGCCTCTCTTTATATGTTGGAGAGAGTTATGGATAAAAGTGTTAAATTCATTTAAGTGCGGACATTCTGCTCTCCACATTCAAGTTTGTACAGCTATTAAGTGTATGCTTCTCAGTGAGTATTGTACTCTTATGAAAAAGGTTTGCTTTTCATCCTGAACCGATTACCAACAACAGTAAATCAAAGGATACTTGTAGCCCTTGCTCTGAAGCAGATAGGGAATCCAAAAGAATTATTTGTCTATCTTCTAAAATAAAGACATGAGTAATTAGTACAAAGAAAATACTGTATTTGTCCATCTAGCTTACCTAGAAAATGCTGAATTTGATCCTCTTTTTTCTACAGTAATGGTACAGAAACAAACAACATGCTTTGAGATTCCCAAAGTGCAATTTTTTTAAAGCCCCAACAAACAAAACTTTCAAGTGAAATAAGCAGTTCTCTTAATTTCACAACCAGACCATAAAAAATTTTTTTAATTAAAGGTTTTTTTTTTTTTTGAAAAACAAAAAACTTCTGGGTCATGCAATAGGACATTTAAAGTAATTAGATATATATTTTTAAAGTACTTTCACATTCCTTTTCAATAACAATTTTATCTTTAGACACCAAATTTAATCTCAAGCATGGCTTGTATAAAATATATTTAGAAAAAAGCATACAGAAATCAGTCATTATCAATACTAGGTAAGATTCTGGAAACAGTATTTTCTATCTATATAGTGAAATAAATTATGTAGTTTGTTATTGTTTCTGACCCAATAAAATGAAGCAAAATATTCTTTCAGGAAACCTAAATTACACGGGTACAGTGCACTTCACAGTGCAATTTTTGAAAAATATTTTAAGTTAGTGAAATAAAAACAAGTAAACAATATAAATTACTTCTTCAATGTTAAAAGGTCTTTGAATGATATGTCCATAGATACTGCATTAATTAAAATCCATCTCAGATTCACTCAAACTGCGTGAACATCACAAGCACCTAATGACAAGATAGTGACCAGAAGAACTAAAGGGGATTAAGTCGTTCATCCATGGCTGCTACTTAAGACCATCAACAAAGAAATCTAACATAGTACCTTCAGTACCAACAGCTATTATAATTAAATTAAGAGTAACTATGTCTTAGTGATACTAGACTTTTTGTCCATTTCTATGGAGTCTGGAGCAATAAAACTGACACCTGCACCAAGGCTCGAGCGCCTCAAAGATAATTCTGAGGGAGGAATATGACGTAGCTCTCTGCGAGATAGTTTTACAGAGGTTACTCCTTGAAATTGTGTTATGGTCTCTCTTCTGTGGGTGACAGAAGGTAGCTGAGGATGAGATTTTGAAGGCTGAGCTTCATCTCTTCCTATTCTGTCATCACTAGTGCTTGACAAACACTCTTTGTTGCATCCAAATTCTGATAGATCTTCTCCAAGCTTGTATGAATTCTGCCGTGCTCTTAGAATATTTGTTCTGTCTGCTTCTTTTATTTTTCCTGCTTGACTGTTGGTTTCGGGGTTATGTGTTAGCTTGAATTCCTCAGAAGCAGCTTGCGATTCATCTTGACTGGATGCCCTGTCACCAGCACTGTTACCTAAAATGAAATTTTTACCAGGAGATACACAGCTAAAAGTTATATCAGGAACCATTAGTAAGTTGGTATGGTTTTACAAATGAGTAACTTGTAGTATGAAAGTGGTAAAAAAAATACAGTAATCTTACTTTTGCTCTTTTCTGTTAAAAAGTTTGTCATCTACAAAAACACCAGAGGGATTTGCTTTCCTCTGATTCTGTTACTTTCCTTTGCCTCTGTGCTTGTAATACAAGTTTCACCATTCTAACTTGCAATTTAGGCAATCTTAAAACAACTGAACCATGACAGTAAAATATGAAATATTTTATTCATATTTTCAGAAGTGGTCTGCAATTTCATTAGCAGAACACACAAAACATATTCTTTGAAAGTGACTTTAATGTACACAAGGATTTTTGTTATTTTTAAAGCTCAACAATTTTTTTATTACATTGTATTATGCCCCAAAATATATTCAAAGGAAAGATAACTAAAGGTAATTATACAAAAATACAGAATGCTTCTTACAAACATTACAAACATACGTATTTGAAAAAGTTAGAAATTCACAGGGACATTCACCCTTTTATGCTTTGCTATAGTTTGGCTAGGATGTGTGTTTCCTCACAGCAAAACATGTCCTGAACTACATGCTTCTTTGTTATTAGACACAGAATAATCTTCCTCATGCTCATTTACAGTACAACCTCTGGAATATTCACGTTCACACCTTCACAGCATACTTTAGAGTAATGAACCTCTAGGCTTATTATCCTGCCTGGAGAGCTAAACCTTAATTCACTCTGGTAGCAACAGATGCATATGTGACCAGCATCTACGTGTTACAAAGACATGGCACTACCTCAAGTGTGATGAAACAGAACCATCAGTTAAGAGGAAGAATGAGTCATGCTGAGCCTTAAGAAAAAACATGGGGCCAAGAAAGCTGCACTGTGCCATGTGTAGTGTTGGTGGTGGCAGTGTGAGGTGTAAGACAACCAAGATAATGACAATGGTTAAACCTTTCTTGCTCCTACACTAGAACTGCTTCATTGTAAGTTTGAGTTGTGGTTAGTAGGACATGGAACAATTAAAAATTTTAAATAGTTGTTTGTTGGTCTTTTTTTTTTGGTCAAAGCACAGATCACATTAGGAAAGTTATCTTCTAACTACAAATGTCTAGGTCTTTTAACCTTAATAAAGAACAATTTTAGTTAACTGGAAGTATGGACCTCCTCGTTGACAATCTTCCAATAAGTAACTTCTATGAAATCAAGTGCTGGCAGCAGAATTAAGTTAATTGTTTAAAATACTGGCCTCTAAAAGTGTGGCATATTACACAGTTGTTAATTATACTACCATTCAGAGTCTTTCATATAATAAAATACCATTTTCTTAACCACAACAGTTTGAGACTGTAACTTCTGAAATTATGCTTGAATCCAGAGAAAACTGAATGTGAATTTAGAACAGTGTTATACCACTGCCTCAATTACAATCTGATGTTGTCTCTCCTTTGCAAGTGTGGGGAGATGTAGTACATTCCTGGGTAAGAGTTAGTTCAGTAAAAATAGGATTTTTATGTCTGTCTGATATACTTTAGTCTGTTTGCTACCCCTCAAATGATCTACTGACAATCACAAAAGCATTTTAAGATAATGTACTTACATTTAGTAGGTGCCATTAGTTGATGGGATGACTCTCCAAAAAAACCCTTCAATTTCTTCTTCAGCTCTCTGCTGGTCTTCTTATAGAAAAATAAGTCTTTTTCCAGTTGCTGGACTTTTACTTCATACTCTTTCAAGGTTTCTGCAATACCTTCACCATCTTGTTCTAGGACAAGTAAAACTAGTATGAGAACCATATCTTCACTTCTCTGTGCCAAAAATCAAGATGCCCAGCTAGAGAGAGTATGTCCTGTATTTTGCTGACACTTTGCTTTCATTGTGTACATTTAAACTAGCATGACAGAGGATCAAAAAGCCCATGACAAGCCTACTTCTCAATTTTAATAGGAGCATTTGGAGGATAAAGATCAATGTGATTGGTATCTTTCAGCTTTCCAATATCAGCAAATTCAATATAAAAATATGACAATTCTGACAGTTTTTTAAAAATGGTCAGCTTTTTTCTTTTATACAAGCACCTTGTATCTGTTCATCAGCATCCTACACAACATCAGAATTAGTAACAGTCAAAATGTTATCTTTGTACCTCATATATTCTTTTTTCTTTCGTATGAAATAGTGTTTCTCAATAGTGACTACAAATAGTATCTGCTGTACAATCCCCCTTTGAAAACAAACAAGCACCTTTGAAATGATGCAGTATCAACTGTAGTTTTTTCTCATGTTCTCTGTGTTGTAGTGTCAGCTGCCTGTCACACTGCAACTTGATGTGCTCAAGTGCAGATTCCAATTCACGTATTATGTTTTCCTGGTCTATGACCTTCATTTCCTGTTCTTCAGTCTGCAGTTGTAATTTACGTTCAGACTCTCGCAGGCCAACAATCTAAGAAAGAAATACACTTCTGTCGAACCATTTCAACAAATGCTTTCACAGTTCTGCTTAATAGATGAATTCATACAAAAGCAATTGTCTCTATAAGCTGTAAGTTTATACTGGAAAAGATTTTCCTGCTGACATGAATTCACACTTCAGAATTGAGCTCTGTACATTTTGATTGCATGGACTAGTGGATTTTTTAATGCCCTGTGCAGAATTTAAACTGATACAAGAGTTTTTTCCTGTTTCTGGAAAACTTCCAATTTGCGTACCACAGACAACTTGTTCACAAAATCACCCAAGGTTCACCCAAGGGCAAAGAGAGATACTAAGTCCTAATGCATTTCATTTTTATGTTTCCAGATGTCAGTATGATTCTTCACTATATGGCGGTAAGCACTTCTTTGCAGAAAGATTTTATACTGCATTTGGAAAAAAGAAATACTATCCTGAGATTAATAAAGACTGCAGGTGGGAAGAATTTCAGTATGGCACCACTATTTAAATATGATGCTACTTGAGAAGTTAGCAGCATAAAGCAGTGGAAAGGAGCAAGGAAATTTCTAGATTTGCAACACCTTTTAAGCTAATGACACCAAAACAAGATACAAAAAATTAACACAAAAGTATCCTTTTTTATGTTGATGTAAGAATCCAAAATATCCAAATTAACAACAGATGTGAGTAACCTAAGCAGGCTTTCAATGAAAGTGGATTAAATTGACTGTACTTCTTGACACTATTTCACTTCATTATCTAGAACAGTAACAGGTAATAGGATAAAATATTAATCATTAGCCAAAGCAAACCTTGTTAAAGTATTTGAAGAGGATAGCTCTGAGCTCATCAGCAGACAAGGAAACTAGTTTTCCTATTACATTATCCTCACTCTGTGAAAGGATCTGTGAAGATGATCTAAGCAAGTACTGGCGACTCTGAATACTTTCATTCTTATAATCAATAGCAGCCTCCAGGGCTTCAATTCCTTCTTCCAGCTGGAAAAGGACATGTTCTTCCTACACAGAAACACAGGGGTGAGATCGTAAAAAAACAGTACAAAACAAATCTTCGTGTACATAAAACATGAACTTCATTCTCAAAGGTGAATCTAAATTTAAGAGCAAGACTAACTAGTAGTAGTATAGAGAATGGAATGGGAAAAATAAGAGGAAGAGTACAAATCTAGAACCTGTTTGGAGCAAGCAGGAAATGTCTTGATATCCCTTCCACTGTTCAGAGTTCAAACAAATGGTTCATCATCACAAAAGCAGAAGTTCTATTCTTCCTTCATTTTCCCCTCCCCACAGTTTGACTTCTACTATTACTTTTTCACTTGAACTAGTTTTCTAACTAGCAATTAATGAACAAATCAGATCTGTAAGGAGTTTGGTGACCATTATCTGTGCAGGGAAGTGGCAGAAATTAATGCCCTGAAGTATTGCAGAAGATTCTGTAGAGTGAAGCAAATAGGATTCTTTCTGGCATTCTGTCAGCTCAGTGATAGGCCCATACTGCTGCTTCTCAAGACCTAAAACAAATCTGTGTATTTTATATGAATTTATTCTATCTTCAGCTTAATTATACTGATCAATTCAAGTATGTAACATCCACAATATGGCTTATTTTCATTGTAACTATATGGAGGCCTTCTGGTGAGGTTTGGTCTTCCACAAAACCCTATGAAAAAAATCAAGGGACATCACTATTGGAGTACTTTACCTTGTTTTATGTCCTGACATGAAAATATCTGCCTAAGATAAATTGATGTACATACTGTTTCATTATTTCTAATTATATAATTGTTAGGCCAATGACATTTGTCCAGACCCTAGCTAAAGTAAGTCCCTCTGAATGTAAATGTTGTTCAGTGGTATGTAAGTAGCGCTATTATAGCAGTATTTTAATGTCGGCTGTTAACAAAAACACCCAACCTCAGTTCCTTGATTCTATCTAACACTGGGAGACATTTTAGGTCATGAACGGAATGCTTTATTATACAACATTGCCTTAAACTTTTATGTATCTCAGAGATGGTTACTTACTTCAGCTGACAACACTTTACCCTCTTTCAGTTTCTCATCCACACTATTTCTTCTTCTGAGTAGCTGATCCCTTTCCTTCTGAAGAACCTGAATTTTTTCCAGAATGTCTGTCTTATCTTCAGTAGTGCTGTCCTGAAGCTGCATACCTTTATCACACAATTCCTGGTCCAGCATACTTAAGCGAGTAGACAATTTCATACTATCTTTGTTTAAAGCCTTTTAAAAAAATAGAGAAAGAAATAAAGAATGAATGAAAGGAAGAAACCATAGGTATAAAACTGAGATACTCCTTCCCCAATAAACATATACATGAGACTATTGCATGCTAAAGTGGAAGACCTGTCTACTTCTTGTAAAGGGACGCTGTTTAGGCTGAGTAGACAGCTACCATAAAATTTACTATTTACTCAAAAGACAAAAGAAATCAAAAAAACTCAATGTTCAGTTTTCTACATATATTACATGAGTTAGTCATTAAGGTGACAATGACATTTCAATTTCTATTTCTCAGTAGCCAAAGTAAATAATGCAGAATGTTTCTCTGCCATGTTCTCTAGTTTGCAAGCATTGAGCAATTTTTTAGATAACGTTATTTAATGGTCTGCAGTAACAGAACTTTGTAAGTCAGATTTTGTTTTGTTAGGATTTTGTTAGAATTTTGGGAATAACATGTAAATAAAGGTTATTACACGGTATTATTCATATTTTAAATGTTGATTTGATCAAGCCACACAATAATGTAATGGCAGTGCTAGAGACAAAAGTTGCATGGCTTAAACCTCTTCTGTTATCTGGCTGCCCTCCCCTCATAGTCTTTTCAGTCAGCACTACAATTGTGTTGAGTTTCTTTTGAGTTTCTTTTTTTTTTTTTTTTTAAATCACCTGGCTAGATCTCAGTTTCTTGATTTCTAGGTGGCTTTTCTCTTGCAATAATGCTTCTTTTTTGGCTACAATGGCTTCTCTTTTCTTTAAATCTTCTTCTAGTTCCGCTAACTGTTGGTGCTGTTGAAGAATTCTTTCCATTTCTTCATCCAGCCATTTCTTTTGCTCTTCTAATTTCTACAATTTAAACAGAGATCCAGAGAACATTAACAAGGACCATTTGGGTCAGAATTTTATGAATATGTTTTTCCTCTTTTAGAGTAACTGATAAAACGTGAGAAAACAACATTTTTATTGTTAACATTAATTCTTCAACAGAATCTTGATTCAGGATAATACAGAAATGGGAATGACTTAAGGTGTGGCTCAGCAATGTTATATTACATCTTATGTAAATGATTTTATCAGATGCCTTTAAGGAAATGTATTCTTTTCCTAAAAACAGTTATATAAATATATGTCATATATAGGATGACAACAACTAAGTTTGGAAGGTACCACAAGAATTCAGCTAGCCTATCCTCATTGCATTATTCTTGCCCAAGACCAAGATTTGTGGAAAAACATAGTGATAAGAAACTGTGATGCTGAAAGAAAGAAAAAATGGGAGTTCTGATCCTGCTAGCAGAGTCTCTTCTGAAGCAATGGCTTATCAGTGGGCATATTGCTGGTATGGCTAAAAAGTTGCTTTTATTTCACTTTTTAAATTTATTTTCACCTCTAAAGACTTTGGTTAACTCATGAAACTCTCATGTTCCAATGTCCAGTTCTGAAATCATGCAGGTAGAACTGTTGCACAGGAAACCTACTATTCTAACTGTGTTATGAACAACCAAAACCATAGCCCTCTGTCATATTTATCAGATGGGAAAATAAATAAACAAACAATCCATGCAACAATTATAACAGAGCTCATCAGAATCACCTTCAAACCTACCAGACAACCAAACCTGTCGAATTTCCAGCTATCTGAATCACTACCTTTGACAAGTCATAGCAAAAACCAAGACATTACAGCCCTCTAATTTCCTTCATTCAAAAACAGTACAAGAGCTTCTTGACTCTAGTCGCAGTTTTTGCTACAGCAAAAAAATTTTTGTTTTTTTTAAAAAAAGATAGAATACTCTTCTTCCAAACACTTTACAAAGATGAGAGATGGGGGGGATGACTAAAGACATCTTTTTCTTTTCAGTGTGCACACAGATTTGAAATAGATTAGCTACCTCTGATTTCTGTAAAGTTCCCACTGAGTTATTTTTCTTTTTAAATGCAGCAATCTCTCTGTCTTTAAGTTTAAGAATCTTCTGTTGTTGTTCCATCTTAAGCTGAAGTTCCTATAAATGAAAACAAACAAACAAAACTTTCTACCTCAATTGTCCGTTTTTCAAACACATTTAATGCCAGTATCTACACCATTATAAAATCTGAAATATTGACCTAATTTACATGCAAAATTGCAACTCAGGGCTAGACATCCCATAATAACATTTTAAAAAATAGCTGAAAGGAAATGAAGACTGAAGATTTCTGTGAAAATATTTATACTCAATTTCTTCAGTGTCAAGAAAGCAATTACTTAAAATGACAAAATCTGGTAGTATAGTGCATTGCCTTTGGGAAAACAAAAGTAAAACTGGTTAATCTCATTCTTTGTCACAAGGAAACTGAAAGAATCCTACTTTAATTTGTAGTTGGTCCCGCTGAATCTCTGCTTCTAGTTGCTTCTTTTTTTCACTCTCCTCACGCAGTCTTTTCTCTAGCAGAGTCTGCTGATGCTTCATCTGAGCTACGTTCTGCTCAAGTTCTATTGCTCTTTTTTCACTTTGGTTAGATAGAGAAGCCAGATTCTTAGTGTCTTGCTTCTTCTTCTGTAAGGCCTGAACATTCAAGGAAAATTTCAGCTTAACAACAGGAAAACTTAAAACTAAAACATGACTCAGGTTAATTCTCTATTTCAGTGAGTTCAGACAGCAAGCAAGACTTACTAATTTTTGCCACAACAATCACACATTATTTCTAAGGTCTCCAAGCCTTCGTAAAATCATCAAAGACAGAACTATCTAACTACATATTTGTTAAGTAGCATTGGGTATAACTGTATGAAGGTTCTCATTGGCTACTTCAATCCAACCAGCTTCAATTGTGTGAAGCTGATGAGAGTTTCACAAGCAGAGTGTGCAGATTTCAAAGGTGATACTGAAACAGGAATATGCAAATCCTAATGGTCATATCGGAAATACCTGTACTTTCAGCTTAGCTGCATCCATCTTCTTCCGGAACTCTTTTTGTAACTTGGCTTTCTCAGGAATGTCTCTCAGCTCCTTATTCTCTAGCTCCTGAAGCTGCTTTTGTGTTTCAGCCAGTTCTATTTTGGCCTGCTCAGATTCTTGCTCCAGTTTAGTTATCTTCAAAGAATATTGCCTGCTTACAGACTGTGCATCCTTACCTTAAATACACCATATCCAAATAGTTTTAAAACAGCAAGTTAATAATTTGAAATGTATTACTTAAACCTATAATTGAATCGTTACTTACTTCATCCTGATTAAACCAAAAATTTCTGAGACGTTTTCCAAACCTAAACAAACAGTTCCCTTATAACACTGAAATATAGATAAAGGAAGGAGTCTGAAATCTGAACTCTTCATAAATCATCTGATGTCACCAAAGAAAGCGCCACCTGAGTGCCACATCAAGTGAAATTTTTCTCCCTGTTGCAGTCCTTGACAAAATAGCTCCCCTGTATTACTTTTTTTCTCCCTGTTTTTTTTTTTTTCCTCCCCAGAAGAATATGCTGCTTATTTCTCAGCTTTCAACTTGGTAATCAGCAAAAAACTTTGGATTGTGTTTCTACTGATTTGCCCTGTTTGGGATTCCCAAAGTACTATTATTGGGGGCACAGAATCTTTCTCAATGACAAAAGACTGCCTCAAGAGAATATGTACACAGTAGAAGAGTGTGATTGAAACAGATAAGGGAAGATCTTAAGGGTCATCATAATGATAAGTTTCTGGCAAGCATATATATATCAGGACAGGTGTGTAATGATATAGGCTAACAGGGACACTGACCTTTTCCCTTATCCACTTCTGACTCCTGCTTCTCTACTGCTATGATGGGAATGCAAGCATTCCCAGCACAATGTCGTATCTTCTCTCCTATCCCAGACATCGTGTGACAAACACATGTCCATGAAGAGATCAGTTGCACTAAGCATACATGAAAAATTACACTATAGGTGGATAAACACAGTAAGCTACAAAACACAAAAAATATTTAACAAACAAATCTGCATATCATAGCAGATGACACAGTAAAAATTTGCAGCCTTCAATGCAGACATACCAAGTAATTCATAGAAGTTATGAATCTGTGAGTTACCAGAAGTATTCCCACATAAGAAAATTACATAAAAACTAACTTCAGAAGTTTTGTGTCTTTTCTCTTGCTTATTTCTGAATGTCTTCATTTCAATTTTTCAGCCACTTACCTGTTCTTACTAATTCCTTAATAAGTTCTTCTTTCATTTTGATATTAAGTGCAAGTTCTCTCATTTTTTGCTTGGCCTCAGTGAGCCTCAATTCTGAATTCTTTAACTTCTGCATGTTAAAAACATGACTCTTCTGGAGGCAGTCAATTTCTTCACCTTGAAAGAAAACAAAGCAATGTGGAGACAGAAAAAAAAGACTATCCAAAAGAGAGTGATCTGAAATATAGTATGTGTAGAATTCTTACAAATGAAGCGAAAGAACCAAGAGGAGAGAGTAGCACAAAGAGTTCTTCCCTGATGTGTGTCTAAATAGGGAAACGATAGCATGCATTAGCATTTCAAGAATGCTAATGAATGCTAACCTGCGAGAGACAAATAATATTATTTAAGCATTTTCAGTGCATCTCTGATGAAATAATAGCCCATTTCCTTTTCTTGAACTAGTACTGGAGATTTGTATGTGAAGTGCTTTCTCGCTAATAAGTATTACTTAACCATTAAGGTCACTGGTGTAAGTTTCAGTAAAGGGAAAAGGAAAATAATTTCAAAATAAATTTATGTTGAGTTATAATGAAAAAAGTATTTGTAGCAAATAAAGATATTTGGATGGGAAAAATAATTAAATGTGATAAAGACATTATTGTATATTCTGATATTATATCTAACACAATTTACTCTCATGACTTCCATTTTACCTGTGGCTGTATCAGTCTGTAGCACAGATTTGTTACATAAACTGGACTTGTCTACTTGACATTTCCTGTCACTTAGCTCAAAGGGAAAGCACAGAGAAGCCTGTTTTCGTGTCCATGTTTGGTTTATATGCCTAAGGAAGAATGGAAAACATGATACATTCCAAACACAAAGGGATGCTTTTTTCTTTTAGCTTTATGTAAAGTATATTATCTTAAAAAGAAGAGTGCCAAACTGTGAAAGCTCACATAAGCATTTGCACCTTCTTTTTCCCCTGCTCGATCTTCTTGTTGGATTCTGTCCCCGAAACAAGGATCATGCAATCTTTATCACATCAAAAAAATGTGTTTCTTAAACTAATTTCATAATATACCCAGTTGGTCCTGCAAATTTGTTTTAAGTAGTATCACAAATGGCCTCATATTATGGTAGAATTAGGCAGTAGTATTACATTTGCTATATATTTATCTGTAACAAAAAATTAAAGAAAAAAATTACTCATATAAATTACTTTTTACTGTCTGTATTTTCTTTCTCTTCATCACTCTGATCAGAGAGGTGGCAGTGAAGGACTTCATCTTGATCTTCTATGTAGCTCAGTAACATCTGGCTACGAGCACGGAATCCTGCCATCATCCGAGCCAGGGAAAAAGCAGGGGGACTGGTATACACCTGCCAAAAAGCACCCAAAAAACACTTGTAATAGTTTAGTAATTCTTTACTGATATTCCAATAGTATTTCAATTTAAAAATCTTTCACTACTTCAGCTTGTATGCAAAATTGCAGATGTTTTAAATAATATTTCTGAGTACCTATGTACCAGAAGGTTTTGCAAGAGAAGGTTCTGCTTAGAACACTTGTCCCAAGTGCAAAAGAAGGTACTGTTACCAACTTATTACCCAAAATGTTCAGTGTATCAATACAAAATAATCATTCATTTTGGTAATGCTTCCTATCTGAACTGTCAAGATCACAAAAGAATACAGCTTTATCACTGTTATAAATTCTGTGTTTTAAGTCAGTTTGGATGGGGCTTTGAGCAATCTGATCTAGTGAAAGATGTCTCTGTCCATGGCAGGGGAGTTGGACTAGGTGATTTTTAAAGGTCCCTTCAAACCCCAGCCATTCTGTGATTCAAAATGTAAGCCCATACCTTTTGGACAACCATGGCACAGCATGTGTTGCAAGACATTAGAAAGTACTTTTTCAGAGTCTTCAATGGGAAGCTAAACAGCAGCTGACAAAGTCACCATAATTTGTCACAATATTGAACAATATATTGAACAATAACTGTTAAAAAAAATGTAATGTTTAGGCAGACCTTACCTTTCGGGTCTCTGTCCCTGAAGATGGGTGAAGGGAGTGTAGCAGACTCTTTGTGAGTGGGACACTGTATGGCCTCCTTGTAGATGCCATAACAGCAGGATCATCTCCACAAGCACTTGAGAAGTCCAAAGTTTTCACAACCATAAACTTCTCTAATTTTTCTTTTAGCTGATCAATAAGGATTTGCTGTTCCACCATTTTTTCATTCTCATAGAAAAAAAAAAAAAGCAAAACTGTTGCTGATCATCAGGTCTACATCATACCTTTCTAAATTCATTATAAAGGTCAGGCTTCTTGTAAATCACTAACTCTAGATTATTCTGCAGTACACAGGCAAGTTCTGCAACAAACTGAAAATTCTCTGGCATGACAGGTGTTATCTTACCTCTCCCCAGACTCCAATAAATATTTTTTGAGACATTTTTGTTTCTCAAGGACCTGTCCTAGATTAGATATGTCAGCTAGATTTAGGCATCTAGTGAGAAGTAGATGACATATTTATGAGCCCCTGCTTGCCTTATTTGTGTGTTCATGGAGAAATAAAATGGTAATTCAAGAAAAACGTTCAAATGAAGCATATGGTCTCAGTTAAAATAATGAAACGTACACAAGCTTCCTCTTCCTCTTTGAGCAGTCCAACTTGAAACATTATTTTTATTAATAAACATAAACATGTACATGACCCCAGGATCCCTTGTATCAACTGTTACCTTCTTTTCTACCCAGCCTCAAACTTGTTGGTAATGCTAGTTTGAAGAACTTATTTGCCTTTCCTACAGCAATGTCTGTGCGTTGTTCAAAATTACCCATCTTTACTTAACTGGTTCATCCATAATGCCAAGACTACACGATTTTCAATTGCCTCTGTTCCTTTCAGAATACATCTAAAATCTAGCCTACCAACAACAGGAAATATGAATAACAGCTAGAGATAGTTAACTAAAGTATGCATTCTCCTACTTTGAATCATGTATTTTTTTATTTATTCTTTTAATCTTGTCTTCTTAGACTGCAAGTCCTTTCCCCATACATAGACAATGCACTGCAAATTGACATTTTGTTGGAATACAATACATAATATTCCTGTGTCACAGAAAATAAAATATATATATGAATACCATAAATTTTATGATTTTGGAAGCAGTAATGGGCAACCCCACCTTGCAAATTTTTTTTAAATCCATAAAAGACTCTGTACTTTATGCCCTTGTACATGCAACCCCATAGTGCATAACCTGTTACATAAATACATGTGTACAAACATTTACATGGTACTTTTACAATTCTTATTCTATCATATATCACTGAAATTACACATTCCTGTGCATACAACTTGAAACCATTTGACACAAGCATTTGATTTAATTATTATACTGATTTTTCTGTTTTTAAGTAAAAGTGGCAGCTGTGATCTTTTGCCTACAGTACAACTGTATTTGTTCATAACACCTGCTTCGTATCCTCCAGACTTAATATTAGAAGCATAGATTGTCTCAGTCTAATACGTTGATGATATGGGTTAAAAAGCAAAACACGCAAAAAAGCCTATCCAGAGATGACAGAACAGAAAAAAAGTGACAGAGGGAAGGAAAAAATGGTGACTGGTATACTTACCTTTCATTCATTGACTCTCCCCAAGCCATCAGCAAAGAAGAGGAAAAAGGATAAAAAGGAGAAAAAGTAGAATAAGAAGAAGAGTTCTAGCTAGCCATGTTTATGCTGTTCCCTTTAAAAAAGTCAGATCTATCATCCTATAAAGTCAGATCTATCAACTATCCTATATATGGTCTCCTGAATCTTGAAATGCAATTCACTTACTACCCATTACAATTTCATTAGCACATACAAGATCTAGAGAGGGAAGGAGGCAAGCAGTGTTTCCACTACGTCACTCAGTTTCTTGTAATATTAAACTCTCAGAAAACTAGGATGAATTTCTGTCTTACAAAGTCAAAAGGCAATAATACTTTACTCTTGCGCTGAATAAAGATAGAAGATGTTTCCATACAGCCATTCAGTTAAAGCATTCTGTAGGAACTTTATGGTCTTTTTCAGATTCTAAACAACTTTTAAAAGCCTTTCGAGTCCTAAATCATGAATCGTCCTGAAATAACATAGCAACAATACAGATTTGGAGAAAGGCAGGAAGCAAAGAGAGGGTGAATTAATCACTTAATATCGTACAGGAAGGCTGTGGCACAGTTAGGCTGATATACAAACTTCAGGAATCACACTATTGTGATTCATCCACTAGATGATCTCAGCTCATCAAGGGATACAGGTCTAATTCAAACAAGGTGCTTGTAAGACTGGTAGGTATTTATGTCTAAAAAAATCCTGAAGGATCTGTCTTGAAATAATTAATGCATTCCTATAGTGGAAGGATGGTTTGATATGGATATATGCAATATGTGCTGGAGGAAAAATACCTGTAATCTATGTGTTTCTTGAGCCTTCTTTAAAGATTCCAGCTGCTCTTCATTTTCCTGTATTAATATCTTTATCTGATTCTGCAATATCTTCAATTCATGATCCTTCTGGCTGAATACCTCTTCATCCATAGCTAAAGCCTGCTAGATAATAAAAGGAAAATTCAGCCAGTGGAAAAGCAGACATTGTTATTCTTGAAGTTGGAAAATTAAATATATATTATATATATTAAATATATATATTCATTTGCTGTTAAAATATGTGATTGGAACTGCAAAGTTGTGACGTATATATAAGCAAATTCTCCCATCATGGAATCACAGAACAGTTGAGGCTGGAAAGGACCTCTGGAGGTCACCTTGTTTAACCCCCCAGCTCAAGCAAGGCCATCTTGAGCAGGTTGCCCAGGACCATGTCCAGGTGGCTTTTGCAGATCTCTGAAAGTGACTCCACAATCTCTTTGGGCAACTTGTTCCAGTACACAGCCACCTACACAGTACAGAAGTGCTTCCACATGTTTGGATAGAAGCTCTTGTGTTCCAGTATGTGCCCACTGACTTTTGTCCTGGCCGCATGTTCATTGCACCTTCCCTTCAGGTATTTATAAGACATTGATAAGATCCCCCACTGAGCCTCTTCTCCAGACTGAGCAGTCCCATCTCTCTCAGCATTTTCTCATAGGACAGGTGCTCCAGTCCCTTATGCATCTTTGTGGCCCTCCTCTGGACTTTTTCCAGTATGTCCATGTATCTCTTGTATGGGGGAGCCCAGAACTGAACAGAATAGAGTAGAATGGAGCAGAACAGTTGGAAAGGACCTACAAAGATCATCAAGTCCAGCTGGCTGACCACTTCAAGACTAACCTAAAGTTACAGCATGTTATTGAGGGCAGTGCCCAAATGCCACCTAAATACTAGCAGGCACAGGGCACCAAACAGCTCGCTAGGAAGCCGGTTCCCATGTCTGACCACCCTCATGGTACAGAATTTTTTCCTGATGTCCAGTGTGAACTTCCCCACACAGCTTTGTGCCATTCCCATGCATTCTTCCCTCAGTTACCAGCAGCACCTTCCCTCCTCAGGAAGTTGCTGAGAGCCATGAGGTCGCCTCTTGACCTCCTATTCTCCAGAATGGACAACCTGTGTGTCCTCAGTCTCTCCTCACAGGACCTGCCTTCCAGCCCTCTTACCAGCTTTGTTGCCTTCCTCTGCACACTTTCAAGTATCTTAACATCCTTTTTATATAGTGAAGCCCCTGAGCACACAATACTCAAGGTGAGGCTGCATCAATGCTATACGTGGCGGAAGAATCACCTCTTTTGACCGGCTGGCTATGCTGTGTTTAGTGCACCGCAAAATACTGTTTGCAACTGCAACTGGACAAACTACTCCAGGTGTGGCCTCACTGAGTGGAAGGATCACATCTCTTGCCCTGTTAGTGATACTTTGCCTAGTACAGCCAACTAAACCATTAGCCTTCTTAGTGGCAAGGGCACATGGCTGACTCATGTTCAACTTGGTGTCCACCAGGACTCCCAGGTCCTTTTCTGCAAGGCTGCTTTCCAGCAGGGTGGCCCCCAGCATGCACTGGTGGCTGGAGTTGTTCCTCTTCAGGTGCAGTACTCTTTACTTTCCCTTGCTGAACATCATGAGGTTCTTGTCAGCCCACCTTTCTAGGCTGTCAAGGTCCCTGTGGTTACGGCACCATGGCCCTCTGGGGAATCAGCTGCTCCCCTCAGAAGTGGTTATGTGTGGTTTCTACCAGTTGTTTCTTTACTTCTGTTTCTCATCTACTGATATTGTTCTGACAAGTTTCTTTCTCCTGAAGGAAATGATGTACCCATAACCAACACTACTTTACAAAGTGGGTATTTAAATCCAATTACTTTCTTCAGTGTTCTGTGAGATGTGGCTACAAAATCTCAGCATCAATCATAATATTAATACACTTCTCAAATGAAAACATAAGGATGGCCTTCCTCATTTTTCATCTCAGATAAGAGCCTAAGGATTAAAGAAATTATAATAATGTTTTTTCAGGTGTTTTTCTGGGTAAATAATCCAACATTGATTGAAGGGTACTTCCAAATGTAGTTGGCCTTCCAGAAAACCTTTAGTAGCCAAATGCAAAGTATAGACACACCATGTCGTACCATTCTAAAAACAGATACTTCTGTACAACTAGCTTACATACATCTTTCAAGAAAAGACAACTCTTAAGAGCTGCTCAAGAGCCTTTACTGTCCTGTTTATTTTAGCATCTCCTTAACTATCTCCTCCTAGCTGTAGATGGCATGCTTACCTGGGTATCTTTCAGTTTAAACCCAGCTCTTACACTGTTTTGAACCTGGGAATCAGAGGTTTACAATAAGCCAGAGAAAAAAACGAAGAACAAATAAAATAGCTGTAATTTAGAATGACGAGAACCAAGAAAAGCCAGAATTTGTGTATGCAATTGCCAGGTAACAATCTACAGGCTTACCAGAATTCAGTGTGAAAACTGAAAATGGGTTGATTTTATAAAATTCTAACTTGTTGTAATTCTGTCTCCTCCTCCTACAAGGCAGACACAGATTAGCTTTTCTGATCTGTTCATAGGTACCTAAACAATCAACTTAAAACAAAATACCTGGCATTTCTTTAGTTCTCTCTTCAGCTGAAGAATTGTGATATGATGGGGTTCTTGAGTGGTCCCGGTCCCAGTGTCAATTTGCTGCACGGTGAGAGCTTCCTTCATTACTTCCTGTACCATGTTGATCCAACTCTGCAACCTGTCCCGATGACTTCTTTTTAAGCTAACCTCATCATTCAAATCAACCAGGAATGGGAAGGCTTCATCTAAACAGTTTCTGTAGCTGAAGCACTGAACTTGGAGCCGGGTGAGCTGTTCTTCTAGTGAACTGATTCGGGTTCTTTCTTGATTTAAGTCATGTGAACACTGATTACTGACTTGTTGGTTCTGCAAAGCTTCTCGGAGCAATCTGATTTCAAGTTCCATTTCATCAATCCGGTCTTGATCAGGGTTGTAGTTTACAACTGGTTTATTTCTAATGTTTTTGGCTCTGTTTGCATATTTGAGTGAATTTAAAGATTCATCAAAGTCTGATGAGGATGGACTTATACATGTTATCATGACAGTCTTGGCATTTCCTCCTAGGGAGTCTTTCAGAATGCGAGTGATTTTAGCATCCCTGTATGGAATATGTACGCTTTTCCTTTTTGGGTCTCCAAGGGCGCTGATGACATTTCCCAAGGCCAACAAACCACTATTGATCTGAATTGATTCTTTGAACCGTTCACCAGTATTTCCAGTCTTTGTCACCCTCTCTGATCCTGCCAAATCCACAAAATGGAACTTTGAAGCAATCATCTGGACTGATTTCCAAGATGAATCCTGTGGAACATCACCATTTTTTTGAGACTCTGCAGATTGTTTCTGGCAAATACTGATAGTAAAAATAGCATGCGATCGACTAGAGTGTTCATTCATTTGTGTTGTGCCTGTGTGACGAGCTGCATTGCCACTTTCCAACAGGCTCATCACTTCATCTGCACATTCTACTTGGAATTCCTTAGCACCAACAATCACTTCAAACACCAAAACAAAGAAAATCAGAATAATTAAATTAATTCTGAACTTTTCAGCAAAAGTTTACAGCATTTATGAATAGTCAATCTATAAACACAAATCACAGAAGCATACAAGCCTGCATTATTACAAGGTCGTAGCACATAGCTAAATAAAATAAAACAGTATGTGGAAAGCATGAAGTACAGCACATCTGAAACCTGAGGAAACATAATATATGGGCATATTTTGTCACAGCATTTAAAGCAATATCTTAAACAGAATACACAGCGCTAGGCGTTTACACATCATCTTATGCAATTTGCAATCTAGTGCTATCTAGAAAAAAAGTATGAGCAAACCTAGCTCAAAGCTTACTTTGACAGTTAAAAAGACAGAAATTTTAAAAGTTTGCAGTAAAAATTACTCCCAACCTACGTTAAGAACATAGTTCTTAGTGGAATGGAAGCAGATATTTACAGTTCAAGTAGCTTAACAAATACGACTTTGAAGTGAGAAGCAAAGGCTTAATCTTAAAACATTTATTCAACTGAATAACCATGCACAATTGTGTTTCTATACAGAATTTGCAGAAACATTAACAGTGCTACCTTATCACCTGATGCTGCTTCTGGAGGATCATCGATATTGTTCATAGGAATCTAAAATCAAGACTGCTTCAGATCAGCTAAACTGAATTTATATTTTGAAAATGTGACTTCTTCTAGTATTAGTCATCAATTAGCTCTCTTTTCAAGAGATTGAAAGAATAATTTGGGCACACAACAGAAACCAAATGCACCAAGTTCTAGAGCTGAAATCCTACCTGTATTTCCCTTTTCATCTTCTCGGATGTGTAAATCTTTTACAGAGGTCTCCAACTCCAATAAATCTCGAAGTTCTTCCTTGTAAACTTCTATGTAAGATACTTTCACACGGAAATCGATGTTATGGTTTTCAGAAATATGCTGAAATAACTCTTGAATAGCCCGTGGGATTATGCCCTTTTCATCCTCTGAAACTGATGCTAAAATACAAACACAGATGTCACAGACACTTGCAGTCATTCTGCCGCACAAATTACAAAGACTGAAACTAAAAAGAAGTCTGAGTTTTACCACTCAATATACTAAGGAATAGGAAGAGCTCAGTTTTCCCAAGTTTTCATGTAAATATTTGCTTTGCTGTTGATCAGAAATGCATGGAAATGGTAAAGAACTTTACTACTTTCTGCGGGTATCAGACTAAGAGAAAATTAAATCAGTAAAAAATCATGCTAGAAGAAAGAAAAATATTTTAAATTTGCTAATGAATTAATGATAAAACTTCAAATCCTTTATGAAGAAAGAATGAATACATAATTTTCAGGGTTTCAAATTCAGACTTTCAGAAACAACATCAAAGCAGGGGAATTGGTTAGGGGAAGAGTGGAGATGATTACACAGACTATTCTAAGGACCTTATAAAGAAAAGGACCAAGAAAAATCCAGATAGTTTTCTAATTCCTGCTACTCCCCTTCTTCTCTCTTATTAAACGGAACAGACAAACAAATTGTTACACTTCTCGATATGGAAGGGAAGATAGCCAGAGCTGGTGATACAGGATTCCAGGGAAAGTCGGAAAGCAAAAATGTATACATGCAGAAGCTGCAGAATTTTTCTGCAAACTAGTACAGAAAAAAAGTAGTCTCCAATCTCAGGTGTTGAGAAACACTGACTTGTAAATACCAAGTAAGTTGAATAGTAGAGTTTCAAATATCTGCCTTTAAAAAAGCAAAATTTGAAGTTCAACATAAAGTTCAACAAGCCCAATATGCAAGGTTCTGCACCTGTGTTGGGACAGTTCCAAGTACAGTCTGGATAGAAAATGGATTGAGAGCAGTCCTGAGGAGAAGGACCTCGGGGTGTTGATTGATGAGAAGCTCATGAGCCAGCAACGTGCGCTTGCAGCCCAGAAAGCTAACCACATCCTGGGCTGCATCAAAAGCATTGTGGCCAGCAGGGCAAGGGAGGTGATTGTCCCCCTCTGCTCTGCTCTTGTGAGACCCCAGTTGGAGTGTTCAGCTCTGGGGCCCCCAACACAAGAAGGACATGGACCTGTTAGAACAAGTCCAGAGAAGGCCACGAGGATGCTGAGAGAGCTGGAGCACCTCTCCTATGAAGACAGACTGAGAGAGTTGGGAGTTGTTCAGCCTGGAGAAGAAAAGTCTCTGGGGAGACATTATAGCAGCCTTCCAGTACCTAAAGGGGGACTACAGGAAAGCTGGGGAGGGACTCTGGAGGGACTCTTTGTCAGCTAGTGTAGTGATAGGACAAGGAGTAATAGCTTTTCAACTAAACGAGGGTTGATTTGGATTAGATATTCAGAAGAAATTCTTTACTCAGAGGGTGGCGAGGCACTGGAACAGGTTGCCCAGAGAAGCTGTGAATGCCCCATCCCTGGAGGTGTTCAAGGCCAGGCTGGATGGGGCCCTGGGCAACCTGGTCTAGTGGGTGACGTCTTTGCCCATCGCGGGGGGTTAGAACTGAGTGATCTTTAAGGTCCCTTCCAACCCAAACCATTCTATGATTCTATTCCATGTAATTTATATCTGAAATTAGTCCCTTTGCCAGTCTCTGAAAAAAGTCCAAGAATGAGTTTGCTTAATACAATTAGCTAAAGCAGGTACTTTCTAAGTAGGATAAATGTAGCGAGAATTTCTTGCACTGTGTTTCAGAAAATAGTTCTGGTTTAAGTTGCCTGTTAAAATGGAGGATGGGAAAGAGCACTTTACAATTTTTATTTATTTATTTATTTCTCTCATACTTTCAGTATAGCGTAATGTACACAGAATTTGTGTTTAGAACATTTCAACTATCACATGAACTTTGTAAGTTTTTGTTTTTATTTTTGCTATATTTCGTTATCCCTTAAAAGTTCTCAAGCATCATCTACTATGTATTAATTACTTAACTTGCAGAACTACATTGTTCCCCGCACCCCCCAAACAAAAAGACTTTTTACAACGTACCAATGTGACCACCTCCAATGGTGTAAGTCTTCCCGGAACCTGTCTGTCCATATGCAAATACTGTAGCATTATATCCCTCAGTCAAAGACACTAGAAGAGGTTTAATGCAAACTGTATAAACTTCTTCCTGGGTTGAGTTTTTGCCAAATACAAAATCGAAAGTGAAGACCCGGTCTTTCCCAATGATAATTTGTTGTGTATTTGGGACTAATCTCACGCATACTTGGTGGTTATGAAGTACTTCCTTGGAAAGCAGAGGTCTGACCCTTATTGCAACTTTAACTGGGATCTCCTCCATGCCGGACTCCATCTCTGTGCTCCCCACTCAGTATTCATGAAGTCATTACAAGATCTGTTACAATTCCTGTGTTCACCTCATTCATAATTCTCTGCACCTAAGAAAAAATGTTTTCCGAGTTAAATATTTATGAATTAACTCCCTGCTGAAGTAGAAGGTTGAAGAGTTTCCCAAAGAATACATAAGCATCACTACACTCTGGAAAGTAACTATGATAAAAAAGCAGATATATTAGTAACTGTTAAACCAGTGCATAAACTAATTTTGCTTCTATTAGCTTCTAAGCTAGCAGACTTAACCTTTAGTCTGAAAGTTGCCAGACTTTCTATTCGGACATTATTCTGCCATATGAAGCAACAATATTGTAAGACCTTGTTAATAAACTGATGATAAAGCATACACTTACAATGAATCTTATTTTCCCATTGCTGTATTACTGCTGCATAGGCAACAGAAATTATTCAAACAAACCCTTTTTCTCCTGAAGTTATACCTATACACACATGTGCTTTAAAGCCACCTTCTGCTTACAAGGGCCAAGTATTTATAATTTCAGAAGCACAGAGAAAGCTGTTGTATTCCTTACATGGCAAGTATGATTTTAAATATTTGTGATTACTACACACAAAGCATTCCTCTAATTTTAATCCATGTGTTCATGCCCATATGTAATTAATTTTTATTAGTTACATATTTCAGAAACCATGGTTCCTCATACTGCCCCCCACATACGCATTCTGAAGCACAATACAGAAACATCAAATAGTATTTCTTTAAAAATATCTATCAGAAACACTCAAAAACCTCTGTGGGCATCAAATGCTGCTGGATCCCAAACATATCTTTTGTTTTTGCTGATTCTCATTCAAGGAGGCTTTGCAGTGCAAAGGAAAGTTTGCTGAACTTCCTTCTTGCTGAACTCCCACGCAGCCTTTATACTCTGCTACCCAACTGGCAGAACTCATCAGCTAAGCACATCAAATTCAGCCTTCACGAAAACACAACCAGATTTAAAATCATGGTTTTCTGTGGTTGCAAAGAGAAGAGTTTTTGCATTTCATTTACACCTATTTACTTTGAGGGCTTGTCCATTCAGAGCTGAGAAACTTTGGAAGCTGATGAAAAGCCCCGTTTTACAGAACCGAGCAGAGGGACGCCAAGGAAGATAAGCAAGAGCCTGAAATCCTGCTCATTTCGTAAAGGGCACGGCAATCGGGAGCAATTACTTAAACTTACTAGCTACAGATTCCAACCACATTTTGGTGGGTTTCTGTCTTTATTTACCCAGGTGACTTCTTTGTATGCAGCAGCAAGGCCTGCTTTAAAAGGCTGGCAACGCCCCCCTCCCAAAATTATACCTAAACAAAGAAATAAATGACAAAACAAGTCGCGGGGAGGGGCGGAGGAGGGGAGAGGTCCTACTTACTATTTCCTAAAATAAAAACACAAAGCAAAATGCCGGCTAAGCGGCGGGAGGCGGGGTGGGGCGGCTCCCCCCGGCCCCGTGCCCGTCGCTCCCCGCTCCAAACCTGCTCCGGGCCTCGGGGCAGCCGCTGTCGGAGGCAGCAGCGGGGCGGCCTGTGGGGCCGGCGGGCCGCGCGTGGGCCGCTCGCAGGGCTGTTGACAGCGCCTCGCTAGGCAACGGCCGCCGGCAACGGCCCCAACCGTCGGCGGCAAACGGCCGGCGGCGCCGCCCCGTCGCGCACAGCGGCCCCCCGCGGCAGGAGGGCGCGGGCGGAGAGGGCGGAGCGGCGGCCGGGGGGTGTGAGGGGAGTGAGGGGGCACCGGGGAGCAGCCCCCGGCCCCGAGGAATGCGCACTCCCCACGCTCAAGTCCCGGGAAGGATGAAGGGGGACGTTTGCTCGCTTTACTTAAGGCAGGGGTGCTAAATGCGGCATACATCGCCGCGCTCGTCATTTAGGAGATCATCTCATTACGGCTCCAGTGAAACTCAGCGGTAAAAGCCGAGTTTTCCCTGAACACAAGTGGTCTCTGCTTAGGTGTGCCACGCTCACAACAGCTCACAACTGCTGGCCAAGCAGCCACCTGGAGTGTTCAGACACACATAAATATATATACACATTTGTATACGCATACAAAAAGAGCTCAAAGCCGAAGTAGTAAAACCTGTATTAATATAGATTTTTCCAGCATGATTTTACACTATTAGCTCCAGGCACAGCTAGAGAAAGATCCAGGAAAAAATATGTAAGCTGGTAATGTAACATCAGAAAGTGAGCGTTTGTTTGATTTAACAAGCTACAAGTTAGTACGTGAGAAACCACTGTATTAGAAAAGTAGCTGTAACAGATACCATACGGGACTCAATAATATATACACCGTACGCGATGAAATGGAATATCTTTCATCTCTTCCCTGTGATCCCTGGCATAGTCCCAAAGATAGTAATCGAGTAAAACCGCGTTGATCTGGTCGCGCATGTCTTGACCCTTCTTCTCGTAGAGCTCCAGCAGGTGCTTACAAATCAGTGCACAACACCAAATTGAACAACCACGGATCTCCACCTCCTCTTTATCTCCAGACTGGAAAATGGTTCCTGCAGGACACAAGAGACAGCAATCTAGTTACGTTTGGGAGACAGAAGTCACAGGATGTCCTGAATTTTCTCTTTTATTTCATGATTATTCTACTCTGGGACTGCAGTTTTCATGACTTACACTGTAAATACTATGTTACTGTACATTTTCTATTGCTTACTTTAATATTACCATATTTTAAAGTTTGCCTTCCATTCAATTGAAAAGCCATCCTGCATTCTAAGAGACTGAGTTTAAAAACAGAACAAGTGTCTGGGTTACACTGCACACTCTATAACTATTTTGTTTGTAGAGGATACACTAACATAATTCCAAACGTGTGTACTTTCTGCAAGGATAATTCTACTCTTTCCAAGGATCAAAAGTTGAACAGACCACATAGACGATTTATATTTTCCATGCATCCTAATAAGGACATTTCCATCTTAGCCATTCAAACAAATGGATCCTGTATCTCTCTCTCTATACACAGACGCACACGATATATAAACACACACATTAATATGCATACACATGCACACATATATGTATGTGGCCAGTTTATTAAGATTCATGGACTATTGCATTAATTTGTTTATCTTGCTGTGTAACTTTAAAATGGCATAATATTTACTTATAAATACACTCATTTTGCAGTCGAGAAAGGGTTGGTTTCTGTTTTCATTTGTTCAAATTTCTAGTTACTAAGTACTAGAAGATGTATCCTGTCCTGTGTAATTATATTCTTTAAAAGCAATGGCATGTATTTTTCTTTAAGTGGATGTTTATGGTATTACCTTGCTTGTCCTTCATATAAACAGCAGCTGTTGTTTCATACAGATAAACAAGAATCCCCATGCTGTTGTATGTTCTTTGAACTTCGTAAAGAAATTGCTGCTTCTATCGTTATCTAAACCTCAAAATCACAACGATACTCATGTTGGAAAGTGACTCTGGCAACAGTGGTTGTTTTAAAACTCCAAGATCAACTGCTTGGAGTCTCTTTAATTCTGTGCTTAATCAAGGAAGTTATATCTTCATAAAAAGTAACCTTAACATCTCATTTGAAATCACTATTAGAGAATGAATTCCTTTCTATTACCTCATCACTACAGAAGTACCAGTTTCTTGGAGGAAAAAAAAATATGAATATATATAATATATATATGACCCTCACAGAGAGCAAATGCTGCATCTTAAAATTAGCTTTTATCTTACTCTATCAAAACATGATTACTTGACATTAGAAAGGAAGGAACAAACCTTCGCGTAGTTTCTTCATTAGCTCTTCAGAATACTTCATTGCTTTTAAGTGAACAAGAACTTGAGGAATTCTGTAGTCAGCAAATATAGTCAGACTAGAAATGTCACCAAAAAAGCCATCTCCCTTGCCTTCCAGTACACTCCATGTATCAGCCACAAGTATTTGTGCCCGTTTGTAGAAAGAAACCTTTTTCTCCTGATGAAAAAAAAAGATACAAATTGCTTAAGTGCCAGAGACACATCAAGAAATGCAGAAAATGGCATCTCGGGAGAGACAGGTAAGTTAATGTTACTCTAGAAAACACAACCCAAAATATTACTCAGTTAAGCAAAGGTTACTTATCTAAAAGAGAATAAAAGTGCAATACTATAAATACCTTAATACTTAAAAAATACTAAATCACAAGCAGATATCAAGTGGAATCCTCATTAAAAAATAAAAAAGAAACGTAGATACTGTTGCCATGGAATAAAAAAATATTTGTATTTAAAAAATGCTTGGATATCAGAAAACAATGCTTGTTTATTTCCACTTCACAAACAGTGGCTGCAATCCTGCACACATTAATTCTTTTTGAAACCCTAGAAATCATCCAACGTTCAAGCCTAAGTAGGAGGTAGA
Source organism: Stictonetta naevosa (assembly GCA_011074415.1). Lineage (NCBI taxonomy): Eukaryota > Metazoa > Chordata > Aves > Anseriformes > Anatidae > Stictonetta > Stictonetta naevosa. Next base: position 36,424,028 of record CM021729.1, read on the forward strand.
CAGTTAACACATTGCATTAACTTATCCTATATGTCAAGGAAATAAAATTTTGGTGAAAACCATAATGAATGATTCTCATATTCTCAAAGGTGTCACAGTGGTGCTAGTTAAGGAGGAGAGACGACAATTAATTTCAGTAACTGGTGTATTAACAGATACTAGATTTTCTTAAGAATAGACCCATGCATAGTGTTTATCACATCTTTTTTTTGCTGGTGCTAACCCTGAAAACATTACATGCTTTATGACTACTCACAAGGGGAAAAACAAATGCGATGCTATGACCTGTACAGAGCTGAGGCTTGTCCTCTATTTACAAACAAAATTTGCAAATGTAAATCTGCACCTTTCAGAAAAAAAAAAAAAAAAAAAAAAACTACGAGTGGATTATGTCCTTTTCTTTGCTTTATAGCTAGAACAGATTTTCAGCTTTTGAAAACCTGTCCTTAACAACATCATGCAAACAAAATGGTTAAGCAAAAATACAGGTAGATGGGGATTCTACTTATTTCCAGTTCTGTTCTACCACTCTTAATATAGCCATAATTTAAAATGGCATTTTAAAAGTTCATTTAATTTTACTTGACTGCCAAGATGCTACAGGCTGAAAACAAAGTTGGTTGTTTGTCACTGAGTGCTATTCTACAGAAACATTGAGAACAAGATGCCCAGCTGCATTTCACAGAACAACTTCTGTAAACATTCTGAAAACTTTCCACTTCATTCCCTACTTGATGTAGATGTACAAACTTACTTCTAGAGAATACTGCATTTTGTATGCTAAATAATAAAATACCACTTGAGATTCACAACAGGAAATAAATGATTAACAGACCAAATTCCATTGTAGCTCCTACTGCCCTGAAGTTAATGAAGACCAAGGACACTGCTCTTCTAATAGCATTTTTTCAAATATAGTAAGGTACAGATAACCCCCAGCAAAACACCATTTTACAACAGCAGTACAGAAGACAGACTTCAAGCAGAACTTCTCATCTCATGCTGCAATTTAATTTAGAAGAAAAATACTGACTGGGACTCTTCACAGACCATGTGAATTTATGATTTCATTGTTTCAAACATTGTTAATTTTAATGCTGCTAAAACTCTTCTGGAGTTTGTGCAAATTTTCTGTATGAAACAGGCTATGAAGCGTTTCCAGTAAATTTTCCCAATATTCTTTTCAACAGATAGCAAGCATGGAGGTAGATGACACTATGTCTCAAAGACAGTGTGATTCGTCCAGAAATGGAACACTGTACCTGATGAACTACACTTCTTTTCTGCAACATCCTCACATTCCAGGAAAAGCTACCAAATATGGAGACACTTGTGTCTTCTCTCCACTACCATGAGCCAGTATCAAGAGGCATAACTAATTCTGGCCTACTGACATTAAAAGAAAAAATGAGTATTGTGCTGGCAAATAACAAAATGCCATAGCATGGCTAGGAAGAAAAGCAGAGAAGAAGAAGATCCTGAGAATTTTACCACCACCATCACAGGTGATGGGAAATAAAAAGTACATACATACAACATGGATGACTGGAAGCCCGGAAGGACTCCACTGTATGTCAGAACATGAAAAACCTGACACACAAGTATAGCATAGTCTAATATTTAAATTTCTGCCACGATTCAAATTTAGCACAGGATCTAAATACAAAATATCCATATACAGGCAAAAAGGCTTCAGGGATTTTGGTTTGCAATTCACTTTTCAGAAGGAAAAGAACATTGACAATTTATATAACTACATTCAGTAGTGTTTAATTATGAAAAATGTTTTGTGTACACGTTCAATAAGACATACAGCCAAAGAACTGTCTTAATTTTAAAAGTCACTCTAGGAGGTCAGATTACAGGAGAGCTATACTAGTCTGTGATAGTATTTATTTTACTATCACATATATATTTTTATTACGGAGAGTCAGTGAAAAACACTGGCTTGTTGGATACTTCATCCTATTTCCAGTTCCCTCCTAAACCTCACAAGTACAACTTTGCTTTCATTAAAGATCTCAGCCTGCTGCCATAGAAATAATTACAATAGCATGATCCACGTCACCACCTCAGATTAGGTGACAACACTGATTTTATATGTGTTTTTTTATTATTATTATTATTTTTCAAAACAAGTAGGGTTTAAACGTGGTCTACATTATTCCACCCACCTTCAAAATACACAGCTTGCTTAGTGAAAGTAGAAAAATAGCTTCTGTATTCATGCAACAGGCTTTATTACTATGTCACTGCTTACGGTCTGGGGTAATTTTTGGAACGGCTTTTCATTCTGAAGTCTGTTGCTGCTTTTAGGGAGCCTTGCTTTATACAGCATTCACCATCATCTCATGAAAGACATTACATCAATGAATACAGTCACTATAAAGATAAGAAAATATTCTATTTATCGCTTTGCCTGGAAAATACTTCCTTTTACATCACTAAAATTGTCATTAAATTACTTCATGTGTAAAAAGTCCGTATAAATTAAACTAATAGCTTCAGTGATTACTCACAGAGAAGCCCTGATTTTTCACATTAATATGGTATCTTTCTTCATAGCAGGAGACAGAGGAAAATAAAATGATGCTACCTATTTAACAGGACATTTAAGTGAAAAATGCTATTGGCCCAAAACTCCAGTGAACAGTGTTCTAGGGAGTTATCTTCAAAAGACTGTACAAACTATTAGCATAGGCTGCACTGTCACTAGAATAAAGTATTTTAGTGATCTGACAGCTGAACAGTACTGCTGACAAACAGAGTGCAGGAATAGCTACATGTCGCTAAGGCTACATAAAAAGCATGCCTGTGTAGAGAAAACGAGACACAGAAAATACCAAACATACTCTTATTTACTTCTCACCAGTTTCTGTCAGGGAGACTGCTGTATAAAGCTTCAGTACACTGTCATCTCTGACAAAAGCGTGACATTTGGGGTTAACTCATGCCTGTAGTCATTTGTGCAAGCTCTGCTTAATCAACAATTCATGTGATTCCCAGTTAGCTACACATTTTCACTACACACCCAAAGACTAATTTCCTTCATTACATGCAAAGGTCCTCAAGGTAAATGAAGAAAAAGAGACAGGATCGAGGGTGAGTGGTTGCAATTTAAGAGGGAAAAAAAAAAAAGATTCTCACTTTTCAGGCAGAAATTATCTCATATATTACACATATTATAAGGCATACAATGTAGTCATGATCTAATTGGGAACTTGCTGCATATCAAAATTACAAGAGTGAAGATGACAGAGAAAGCGTATGAAAAACTGGCTCTCCACCGGTGAAAAAAAAAAAAAAAGGACTCAACGTTAGAAATATGCTCCTGACTACATCAGTACTAAGATAATGAGGATTCCTTTACTGTTAATAAATAGTGTGATATTGTCTTCAGAAGTTTAAATTGACAGAGAAATGAAATCTCAATAATTTTACCCTATCTTAACAAAAAAGTGTACTGTGGTCCAAGAGCATTATTTCAAAAGTTGCCTTCCCTATCCATATTACCTACAATAATTTACACAATAAAGATCAACCACTCTAAAGTCTGATTTTCCTTCTGTTATATAGAACAATCCCTTTACACATTTGAGGCAAAATATTAAAATAATTTTCCTTCCTATTTCCCTTGAATTTTACTCATAAATTCCACTAAAAGTTCACCTTCCATTTTCTGTATTAAAAATGCCAGCAATTCACAAATTTTACATCAATTCTGAAACAACTACCCTTTCAGGAAAAAAAAACAAAAACAAAAAAACAAACAACAAAAAAAACACCTCCATGGACAACCTGAATGCTATCTTTTAAGCCACAGTCTGTAAGGACTAAGTTCTTACCAAAAGAGATTCAACGTTACAACTAACTTACCTCAAATACGGCCTCATCTCTGTAAGAAGGAAAATTTTCCACCACTAGGCGTAGTAGTTTCTGGGCGCTGTTCTCACTCATTTTAACACAGGTGAGGAAAGAGCCTCCGAACTTCTCCAGAAGAACCGTTCCGCTTTCATTCAGCACCCGGTGCCTCTCTTCGATCAAAGGCATGGGCACTTCTGTGTCAGAGCGCAATACTTGTCTGACTTGGTCAAGTGTCATGGTGGCATAATACGAGGCGCTGGTAATAGGTATTCCTTCAAAACAATAAAAGAAGATGTTTAGGTTATTGTACCACAACCAAAGACCTTATGCAGTGACAATAAATTAGAGTGTTTTCACCATGAGTAAGATATAAAAGACCTATTAGTTCTTGAAATTGACGTTCCGTGACAACCACACAAACAGGTGTTTTATAACCGGGTTTGTGTTTGTTCTCAGCACTCCCTCCTCAGATAAGAATTTCTGTCATGTAGCTGCATCTTCTTACTTTTTATACGCAGCTTTTCCCGACTGATCTTTGTTGTTCAGTACCGTGTTTCCTACACCAACGTACACCAGCCAAATAACACTCATTAGCAGCCTTCTTTTATACCCCCCGCTTCTAATCACCATGCATGTACAAAAAGGGCCTCATCGCGCACTTTCCCCTCAATTTACAGATGGGCAGAACTGTCCTTAGGCCTCCCACCAACACCCACACACCCGTGGGTGCGCATTTTAAGGCCGCCGGCAGTCAGGCCGGGCACCCCAGCACCCTTTGTCAGCAGGCGGCCATGTCGCCGCTCGACGCCCCGCACTAACCCTCGTCCAGCGCCCTGTTGACGGCGGCGCAGAGCGCCCAGTACCCGCTGTAGGCCGTGCCCTTGTACTTCACCAGGCACTTCTGGTCGTCCCGCTCGGGCCAGAAGGAGAAGTTGAGGGTGTCCACCAGGAACACCCAGCTCACCGCCTCCTCGCTGGCGGCGCGGGGGTTCAGCTCGTGCAGCTCCTTCCAGCCCGCCAGGCTAAAGGCGGCCGAGGGCACCTTGTCGAACAGGGCCTCCGCCACCCTCCGCGCCCCCTCCTCGGACACCGACACGTCTCGGCTGCGGCCCGCGATGAACCGGGCCGACTCCAGCGGGGACGGCGGCGCCTCCATCCGCGGCCTCCGCTACCGGCACCGGCACGGTGGGAGGGCCTCGCCCGCACCCCTGTGCCCCCGCGGCCGGCGGCAGCAGCAGCAGCACGGCGCGGCCCGGAGCGGCCCAGCTCCGGCAGTGCGCAGGCCCCGGGGCCGACCGGCGGCAGCCTCCCAGCTACGGGGGGAGCGGGGGGGCCGTCCGCGGGGAGGCGGAGATCTTCGGAGATCCGCTCGGTTTGGCGGAGATCCGGGTGGTTTTAGAAACAAAGGAGGCTGGCACGCCTGGCGCCTTCCCCTCCTGCAGCGGGAGCCCCGTGCGCGCACCCCGCGGGCGGCACACGGCAGCACCCTTCTCCTTCCTCCCTTCGCGGTTTTGTCTAGACCGCCCCTTTCTCCGGCCGGCTCCAGGCTTTGCCGTTCCCGTCAGTCCCACAGGCTAAAAACGAGCTTCTGGGGTGCTGCTTTTCGCTTTTTTTATAGAAAGTTGAGCACACCTCTACTCACGAGGTTTGCCGTACATAGAACTCGCACCCTCCCTGCCCTTTCCCGTGGATTTTACAGTGTAGCATCCTGCTCTATCAGCCATTACCCACCCCGTTAAAAAAAAAAAAAAAAAGCAAAACAGGCCAGGAGGAGAAACTGTTATTCTCACACCCATTACATCCACATATGCAACATTCCTTTGCAGTTTGTAAACTGTTTTATTATTATTATTTAAGAAGTGAAATTAGAACTGGTAAACTATAAATACAAATGCAAAGGTAGTACATGAGATATCCAGAGGCTTCACCTTTTTTAATTTCTCACATATTTCCTACGGAATTCAACATACAACAGGGAAATCAAACAAGGTTAAGTTTTGAATACAATGAAAAACAAGTTACAGAGTTATATACTGTCAATTTGCCAATTTATAAGAATGTCTACCTTATACAAATGAAAGCTCTGAAAACAACTAGAATTCATTCTGTAATGGTACACCAACTGCCATTTCTAAGTGTTATTTGCATTAAGCAAGCTGCCGAAAACCAGGTGTACTTTACCACTGTTTAATCAGTGACATCACAAAGTTTTTAAATATTTTATTTATATACTGTCACCAATATATATATGTACTGCAAAGAGGGCCAAACACTTGCAAAAAAGTCAAGTTTTACACAAAGTTTGCATGAGTATTTTTGCATTTTTTTCCCAAACAGCAAAGCTGAGCCATTGTTTTCACACGGTTTCTTTAATTTGTCAAGAACACAGAACTCCATCTATATCAAAGAAGCGTAAGAGCAAGCTTAACAGCAACTTTCATGTATGCATTTTCTTGTGGGGAGAAAAAATGAAGAGGGTATCAATTTTAGATATTACCTTATTTATATCTAAAGAAAGATGACCACCAAGAGTAGGTTCACTAAATTTATTTAAAAATCATGAAACGTTTCTTACAAAAGAGCATTACATTCTGCACACTGCTCTCAAAGGATGCCAGGGGCACGTGGACTACCAGCATTCTCCCCCCTTCAAAAAAGTACAGTGTACATAACAGCAGGGTGTTCACAATAGTTACAGAGAAACATTACAATTTACCACCAACAATGAACAAAAATAAAATTCACTCTCTCTGCTGCTGTTTCAAAATTTCACGTTAGTCTCACGCGCCCTTTCCCTCCCCCCAAATATTTGTAAAGAACTAAAACATTACATCTGGTGGACAGCAAAGATTCCACTACACCTCAAATGCAGAACACCTATGAAGCAGAGGAATGTTGGCTTTTTAAACAGAAGCAGATAAAAAAAAAAGGTTGCAGGACTCCTTCAGTTCTTCACTAGTCTTAGAAAAACTTTCCAGAATACTGCTTCACACTATAAAAAAGAAAAAATAATCTTGCATTAGAATCCTTCAACATCTGCATACTGCTTCACACTATAAAAGAAAAAAGAAAAAAGCATGTATTAGAATGATTGACCATATATCTTGCATCAACATTCATAATGACATTCTTAGAAAAGATTAAATTACAAATTCGTAATAAATTTAAAAATAACCATAGAAGATTAACGGCTAAAAGTTATATGTATATGAATATTTTAGGCACATTTAAATATTAGTAATCTAAAAACAACATTCAAGTTAAACAGTAAAATCTGCTATGATAGCTAACATGTTAATGAAGAAAAACTAAGCAAATTGTATCTGAAGCTGTTAGTATTTGGCAGAAAAGACAAAGTAATGCCAGCAAGGTGTGAAATGCTGCATAACAGCACCAAATCGATTTCAACTTGTCCTGTAGAGGCATGATCTGTGCCATATGGCAGACTGTGATTTGTTGTCAATTTAGTTATCTAAAAACAACAAAATCACTAGTCTTCCACACAGAACTAGACCAACATCCACTGAAATCTTCTATATTTTCTACAGGCTCTATGTAATTTATTACAAGTAGGTTTTTTTTTGCAGCAGTTTTCACCAGAGAAATGAGAGGACTGCTTGGTTAAGGTGTCTTCCAGCAAGATTAGTTTTGAGGGTGTCTTCATTTTAGTTAGAATGGAGAACAGAGGAGAATCAAGGCAGAACTACCACTGGAGAGGTTAGGTTCAAATAGTTACTTAAAACCTGCCTTCTAAAAACCGTATCACAGAGAACTTCAGAATGTAGCAGGAAGAAAGTCAGTGTAGAATTGACAAAAAAGGCCAACATCAAGCTTTTAACTTGCCTGTTCTGCAGTAAATACTGTGCATTCTGTATCTGGTCCTGTGTTCCTGTAATAGTTATAATCCGATCTTCTGAGCCTTCTAATGGTTCATCAATTTTGATCGAAGCTCCTGACTCATGACGTATTTGTTTGATTCTCTGGCCTCCCTTTCCAATAATAGATCCTGCCAACTAGGGGAGAAAACAAAAGCAGTCACTTCCTGGTATTTCCCTATGAAAACAGAGACAAAAATCCCACCACTATTTCAGTAGCTTCCACGGACTCAAGAGCTGCAATGGCAGTTTACTCTTTTAAAGCCTCAAAACATTCCCTGCAATACTAAGTATAGAAATGCAGGTGAGATAAAATTAGAATAAGTGGTTGCTCATTAAAAAAAAGGAAAAAAAATAGGTATACCATTTTTATTATTCAATATTAATTAATAAAATTGTTCTGTGCATCTCTGTGACTTTTTTTAAAGAAACAAATTGAAAGCAAGTTAACTTTACTTACATCTTTGGGAATCGTTACTTGTGTTGTGATGATGGGTCCACCAAGATCTCCGTATGAACCACGGCCCCCTGCATAAGAATAGTCTGATTTAAACGTATGCATCAAGCTCTCCAGTAACTTCTTAATTACTTACTTACTACGGTTCTGTATAAAAACTTACCATATCCAGAGCCACCCTCAAACTGTAACAGAAAGAGAAAAATGCTTTAGTGAATAGCCATGCTTCATTAACACATTTTCACTTTCAGTAACACACTGCTAACTGTTGAGTCTATTTTACACAGAAATCCCAACCCACCACCTTACTGCCAAAGGTATGCTGGGGAAAAGAGGGCAGACCAGAAACAAAAAGGGGTAGAAGTTTCACAGAATTACTTCGGTTGGAAAAGACCTCTATGATCATTAAGTCCAGCCATTAACCTAGCACTGCCAAGTCTACCTGCCTGTCAAAACCTCGGAGTTTGACAGAAGATGACATTAACAATCCAGCTGTATCAGTTTACCAAGCAATCTTACAAACTCAGCTGTTGGTAGACAGCTCTTGATGCTTACCTACCCATGACTGAACTAACTTTCAAATCAGGAGATTTGAGTACAGCTTTATTCACACTACCAATGTAGCTCAGGATAGATGTAAGCCTCAGTTGGAGGACCAGAAGTTTACCAGTGACTGTCAGTCCTCCTATGTCACTCATCCTTACATCTTCAGGAAAACACAACTCAGCTCTAAATAGTTTTGTAACTTGTCTCTCAATTCAAACTATAGTCCTTTCTGTCTTAAAACAGACAATCATGACACAAGTTATTTCTGTTCTGCTAAAACAGCCAAGTACCAAATCACTGCAACAAGCACTCATGGCTTCTTTTATTTCTAGCATTTGCAGACTGGAACTTGACATCATGTATTTAATTCCATCTAGTACCTTCTAAATAAAAAAACTCATCAGAGGACTTATTCACAGTGCAGCCCACAGAGGACCCCATGCCACAAGAAGTGGATGTGCCCTGAAGGAACTGCAGGCCATGGAGAACCCGCACAGAAGTAGGATCCTGGCAGGAACTGTGGACCATAAAGAATGGCTCAAACGGACAGTTTTTTCTGGCAGGAACTGTGTCAAATGGGGGACCCACAGTGGGACAGTCTGTTCCTGAAGGACTGCACCCCATGCAGAGCGCACACTCTGGAGCAGTACATCAAGAGCCACAGCCTGTAGGAAGGACCTGCACTGGTGTAGCTGGGAAAGGATGGTATCCTGAGAGAGGGCCCCCACTATAGAGCAAAGTGTGAGGAGGAAGGAGCGGCAGAGAGGAGCTGTTATGAGCAGCATGGCCCATCCTCCCTGAACTGCTTGGGTTGGGAAGTAGGTAAAAGAGTCAGGATTGAGGGAGTGAAGTTGAGACTGGGAAGAAGAGGATATGGGGGAGGAAAGTGTTTTTAGTATTTGTTTCTTGCCATGCTACACAGTTTTTAATTGGCAATAAATTCATCTTCCCCAAATTGGAGGACAGTAACTGCTAGGCCATCTCCCTGTCTTTATCTCTTCCTCTGAGTTTTTTCACCTTATTTTCTCCCTCTGTCTTTTTAAGGATGGACAGTGAGAGCACGGCTTGCCGAGTCTGGCAGTCAGCTAGGGTTAACCCACTACAGCTACCAGTTTACAGAAGTTGTAATGCAACAAGGTTTCCCAAAAAAACTATTTTTACCTGCTACCTTTTTGGATCATCAAAATAGAAGTTATTTGGACCAAAATGTTAAGCCTTATCACAGAATGGTTGAGGTTGGAAGGGACCCTTGAAGGCAATCTGGTCCAACCCCCTGTTCAAGCAGGGGCACCCATAGCACGTTGCTCAGGACCATGCCCAGATGGCTTCCCAGTATCTCCAAGGAGAGAGACTCCACAACCTCTCTAGGTAACTTGTGCCAATGCTCCATCCCTTGCACTGCATGGAGGTGCTTCCTCATGATCAGGAGGGCATCTCCTGTGTTCCAGTATTTACCCACTGCCGCTTGTCCTGGTGCTGGGCACCACTGGAAAGAGCCTGGCTCCACCCTCTGTGCAACCCCTCTTCAGGTACATTGATGTCATACATTGACAAAATCTCCTGAGCCTTCTCTTCTCCAGGCTTAACAGTCGCAGCTCTCTCAGCCTTTCCTTGCCTGTCTCTAACCAACCCATTTTATGTAATCATATCACTTTGAATTGCAGATTATAATTGAGCAAAGTAAGAGTTTATAATAAAGTGCAAAATAGAAGAAAATAAAGGACCTTGCTTAAGACTTGAGAAGCTAATCAAAACAGCATACTGCAGAGGTACAAATGCATCTCTGCTGATATTTACTACAGGATCACTTTTTTGAGCTGAACTGTACTCCTTTCCTTTACCATTTCTGCTTCTCCTGAAACTACAGGACAGCACATGAATTTGACAGCAGATAAGTAACTACAACTGCAGTGTTTGTGAGCTAAGAACTTAGGTTTAATATGTGGCAGTACTTTGACAACTTGACAGCATGAACACTTGAACCCTGCTGGAGCTTCAATTCTTTAAACTTATGCCTTCCAATCAAACGGAATATTCTCAAATACAAGGATAATAAAGCCTGACACTTTATCCACAAGGTTAAGTAAAAGGCTACTTTAAATATTCCCTGATTGATACATGAAAAAACACAACATGATGAAGTTGAACCAAAATATATAACCTACATGTGTGCAGTCACAGCGCATCAGTTATGGAGAAAGCATTACTATTTAGAATGCTAAAATGAGGTACAAAATAAGTTAATGCAACAGAAAAACTCCTCTCTTTTGGCTGTGCTGCTACATACTTCCACATCTCTTAACACTACATGCCTGTACAGGACTCATTGTTAGGACAAACTGCCAATAAATCCTGAGTCAGTGTTATAATTTTCAACAGACGCAAGCTGCTACTGACTATATTCAAGCTCAAGAATTCCTTTACCAATTAACCAGTTCAATAAAGCAATTTTGAAAAAAAATATAAAAAAGAAATTGAAGACACTCACCAGTTCTGGTGGCTGCATGTCATCACAGGCATCCACGTGACACTGCATCATCTTTCAGACAAAACAAAACAGGAAGAAAAGAGGAAACCAATCTCAATTCCATCCATATCATGGAGACTTGTAGGTAATTTAGCAAGCAAACACCATACAAACAGGTACAGGGAACATCTTCCTGAACTACCTGCACTACCAAGGATTCAAAATTACACAACTTATGACAATTGTAAGACTTGTTCCTTTTTATTTTCAATTCAAGGGAACTGTAACTGGTCACATTTACTTCTTCCTTCTTTCTGTGGTGTACATTTTCCTCTTGTGACCAGACAGCTAACAGCAAAGTTTGAACAGGCTTTTTTTTTTTTTTTGCCTGTTTTTAGATTTTTTCTTCAGAACATCTTGAAGTGCTAAAGCTCTATCTCAAAAAGCATTACTCTGATACCGAAGTTGCATTTCTCCTATGTGCTTTTTTTTAAAAAAGTGTTTATTAAGACTAAATTAGATGTGACTTTTAAGTAGTAAGAGTAAACTGGTTAACTCTATCAGTGATTACCTTGACGGCAAGAGCAAGTCAAGTAGTAAGGACACTGCTTTTAATACTCTATTAATTCATTTCTATGTATCTCATATAGTAAGTATGCTAGCAATATACTGCTGCCTAACTATACCAGAAATTTACCTTTTTAAAACACAAGGCTTTCCGTTCATTCAGAATTCTACAAAAAATACTGAAAAATCAGCAAATGATTACAAAAATATAGTTTGTAGATTCCTTTGCAGTGTTAAAAATTATGTACAACACAGAATGTAAGTAGCACACTGAAATATAAAGTTAATCTGTGCAATCTAAAAACAGTCTCTAAAACACTAAGTACAGAGTATTTTAAGACACATAACAGAATCTGCAAACTAATTTGTGCTAATGACTGCTGGTACTATGGAACAACTACTGGAAGCCAAATGAAACACTGCTGGGGTAAGGCAAAGAGTTTAGTATAAATAGTAATTTTTTAACTTTTATACCTAACAAAAAGAAGATGCAGCAGTTCTCATTCATGTCAAAGCCTGTTATCGTAACACTCTCTCAATTTTGAGTTACATAGGAGAGTGAAATTTTCTTAAAATATTTCTAGCATTTAGCTGGATAAGGAGATGTGAAATACTCTTCCTTTACCAGTTTTCCATGCTTCATGTCACATCTCTTAAAAGTGAAGATTATTTTGCATTTTTAAGTGCATGAAACTTTTCTGCAGTGTTTATACAGAGATATGTAGCATACATATGCCAAGAAAAAATCAAGAACTAGGAAATATCTGAAGGAGCGAAAGCACATTAAAAAAAGGAGAGACACTCCATGTAAGTTTGTGAAGATATAGTACATTTAAGAGACATATATTCCAACTAAATTCTTTTACCAATTCCAAATTTCAAAAATATTTACTATTTAAAAAGCTGTAGTACCTCAGCAATTAAGCTAAAAAGGGGAGACAGAAAAGGGAAAAGAGAGAACGAAATGGCTATGAACGGTTGTTTAAACGCCACCTCTGTACTAGTTTTGGCTGGGATGGAGTTGATTTTATTCACAGTAGCTTGTATATTACTATGCTCTGGATTTATGATGAAAATAGCGCTGGTACCATTCAAGTGTTTTGGTTATTGATGAGCAGTGCTTACAGAGTCACACTCTTTTCTGATTCTCACACTGCCCCATTGAAGAGTAAGCTGAGGGTGTGTGAGAAGTTGAGTGGGGACACAGCCAGGACGCAACTGATCCAAACTGACCAAAGGGGTGGTATATTCCATGCCACGACTCTGTGCTGAGTAACTGTCCTGGTCTCAGTTAGGACAGAGTTTTCCTCCCAGTAGCTGGTAGGGTGCTATGTTTTGGATTAGGATGAGAAGAGTGCTGATAACATGCTGATGTTTTAATTGTTGCAGAGCAGTGCTTACACCAAGCCAAGGACTTTTCAGCTTCTCGCTCTGTCCTGCCAGCAGGCAGGCTGGGGGTGCAACAAGAGCTGGGAGGGGACAGACCCAGGACAGCTGACCCAAACTGGCCAGAGGGGTATTCCATACCATCTGACGGCATGCTCAACAATATATAGGGGTGGCTAGCCGGGGTGGGGGGCCGGCTGCTCAGGGTTGGGCTGAGCATTGGTCAGCAGGTGGTGAGCAACTGCATTGTGCATCACTTGTTTCATACACGTTATTATTTCCTATCTTAATAAACTGTCTTTATCTCAACCCACAGGCTTCACTTTCCTGTTTCTCTCCCCCATCCCAGAGAGGGAGGGGTGAAGGTGAGCAAACGGCTGTGTGGTGTTCAGCTGCCGGTGGGGTTAAACCACAACAGTAACAAAAGCTGGGGAGACAGAAAGGGGAGGGCCTTTGGGAATTGCAACATTTCTCTTCCCAATAAACCATTAGGCATGATTCCTGCTTTCCTGGAAATGGCTAAACATCTGCCTGCCATTTGGAAGTAGTGAATAGACTCCTTATTTTGCTTTCCTGATGGGCAACTTCTGCTTTACTTGTTGAACTGTCTTCATCTTAACCCACAAGTTCACATTTTTATCTTTTCAGTTCTCTCCCCATCCCATAGAATGGGGAGTGAGTGGCTGTGTGGTGATTCACTGCTTACTGGGGTTAATGCACAACATCCTTACTTTCCACCCATACCTATATGTTTGTGTTCAGTTATGCATCTGAAAGACCAATGGTGAATGGGGGCATTAAAAAAAAATACTGTAAAAATATTTTTTCCCCCAGTTTTCAGAATATTCTTTGCAGTCTACATGTATTTGATTTGGAGTAGCTACAGACTGAAATGTATTGTTTCTGTTACAGAAACAACACAGAGCTGTTGTTCAGGAAAAACCTTCAGAACAAAGGTAATAAATCCAGTGAACTTTATCCAACAGCTTAAAATTGTAATCCAGGCTACCATGGGCAAGGGAAATTAGCATTTATCTTTTAAAATAAAAATGAGCTATTTACACCTCAGAATCTACAAGGCTATCAATTTTGTCTTATCTCACGAATCCCATTAAATTAATGGTCCAACATTCAGACTTAATTCACTACTGCAAGTTTTTTCCTTTATGGGGAGAACCAGCAAAATATTAGGATCTCTGTACATTCAACATCTCCAATATCTATGTGAAATAGAAGCTATTTTAAATAGTATTTATGGTCTCTGAAAGCAGCCTTTCCCATGCATTACTTAACAATTCACAATGATGTTTACTTTCAGTGTTTTGCTAGAGAATGTTTTTTGTATGAAACCAATGGTGGCATAGGAAGACCTTATGTGTCCACCACGACACTTCCAACTCCAGTCTCACAACCCACATGAAAACTTCTCATCTGCCATGTAAGATATCATGCTTATGGTTAACGAAAACTAGAAATTAAATACAGTTTGTGTCAAGAAGCAGTCCTCACTTGAAGCAGACTACCATACCTGGACATTAAACAGCCAAAACTATGAGGAGCTTCACTGTGAATACAATTGTTTTTTAGAACACAAAAAGTGAGCAGACATGATTCCACTTACTTGTAAGCTTTCATGTCAAGAAAAAAAAAAAAGTCAACCTGCTCATAGTCAGACCAAATAGATTTTCAATTCTACCTGGAATAGAACAAAACTAGAAGATATTACGGTCTGAGAATACAGTTGGTCAGGACTGTGCTCAGCCAGATACCCACACAAGGGTGGTTTACTTGGTTTATATGCACTGGCACGAACTTTAGTAGCTGCAAGTGTGAAAACACAAGAACTGATCTTGCAAATATACAAATACTGTTAAAGAACTTGAGGCATATTTCTCAATTCTCCCAATTTCTTAAGACATTGAGCACCAAGAAGTATAAGTCTTTCCTTTTCACATTTCTATTGAATATCCAATGTTCTTGTAATATGTACTTCCAGTCTTATTTCCAGGAAGAAATGTGTAAAGCCCATTTAGATAGCCCAATTTGATGCCTCCTCTTTTTTGTTCATTCATTTAATAATACAAAGATTTACGATCTCATCTGCCATCTTAAGAACAGTGGCCAACAAAGTTAGAGAAAAAAGTTAGGATGAACACCTATAATTCTCTTTCCAGGAATCTAGTACGACTGAACATGACTGCTGGGGAAGCTGTGCTCAGAGTACAGCACAGAAGAGTACCCTTTTCCAGAAGTTATGAGACTTTTTCTCCCCTCAAGCAGATGTTAGCATTAATGTGATTAAACGTACCTAACTTCATTTAGCATTCAACTTATTATTGGCCCTGGCTCCACAACATATGAAATTGGGACAGCTTTCGCAACCACAGAAACCATCAGACAAAAATTGATTAAAAGAGCAATCATCTTCCAAGATCAGCTAGAGCTCTTCATTGGTACTACTCTGTGTTATTTTGTGTTTTCCAAGAGAATTGGATTAATCATTAAGAATGCTTCTATGAACCAATTTAAGAGAACTGTTCTGATATGTTTTCTTCATCTGAGAAGCCTACTGACTCCTGTTTCTGCCATCCTCTTGCACTTCTAGCCAATGCAAGAAAACTTACAGAGTAGAGCAAAGTCAAACTTTGTGTCACTGATGGTGGGGGGAAAAGAAAGAAAACTGATCACATCTCAGACACTCTTTATCCTTCCAACACTCCTGGGGATCATTTTTATAGACAAGTAATTTTGATCACATCAAAATTTCAGAACTATCCATGTCCCCAATTTAAGTGGTTGTGTTCAGCAACAATATTTTCAGGCATTCAGTGTGCTAATGAAATGCAATAACCCAAAATTTAAGTTCCTACCATTCCATCATAACGGTCTCCTGGTCTGCCCCTTCGGTCATAAGACATCAGATCTCTAAAATGAAAAAAAGCAGCAGCAAATAAATCACATTGTAAACTAGTTTTATATATTCCAATTCACATTTTCATGTTCATGAATCTCATATGCCTTTATTTCTAACTAATTTAGCCAAGTAGCAAACAACAAAGTGCATTACACAACTGCCGATCACAGTCCTGGCAGCCTGCTACAGTGTAGCAAATAAATTCCAATACCTTTCCAAATACTCCAAAGCAATATGCGCACAATCACCACCAACACTGAAGTGTGAAACAAACACTAGGAACATCAATACAGTTCAGTAGACTGTACACAACTTGAGTTTTGTACAATGCCTTTATGCAACAACTCACCCGCCACGAGGAGGTGGAGGAGGAGGAAGAGGAAGGTTACGAGCTCTGCTGCCACCTCTGCCCCCACGACCTGGCGGAGGTGGTGGAGGTCCTCTGCGAGGGCTCATATCATCATAATCTCTTCTTGATGGAGGCATAGGTCGGCCACCACGACCAGGAGGCATGCGATCAAAACCTCCTCTCCCACGCATTGGAAAGCCTACTGGACGTCCCCGTCTATCATCAAACATCATTGTGAAGCCACCATAGTCATATGTTTCATCATAGAAATTGGGATCATAAGGCTGGGCCCGTCCTTTAATCGGAGACTGAAACAAATAAAAAACACCATCCCCCAGTTAGCAAGTTAGCACCATTATAATTAGTGTATTTATTTAAATATATTACATGTATAGAAGTGAACTTACGCATTTAGAACTTATTTTTGATTTCACAATGCTGGTAAGAAAGGAGGAGGTAACGTGTTTTCCTGGGAACTTAGCTAGTACAGAAAAACTGCTGTTGCTTATCAGTGGTATTTATCTCCCTCTTCAATTTTTGAATCTTAATGACAGGCAAAGCATGAATAATGGTCCACTAGTACAAAAGATTGCTTTCCTCTCCCGTAAATTGCACCACAATTCTAGGAAACAGCAGTAATTCCAAAAAGTGGTAATAGTCCAACACTTTGTTGCTGGAAAAGTGGGAGGTACTGAACTCAAAGTGGCAACTGAAAGATGCAACGTTCCAACCACACCATTCCTAGCAATCACGCATGCCAAAGAAATAATAAAATAAAGTTTAATGAACATTACCTCAGAGATCAGATCCAAAATAATCTTGATACATTCAACAACTCTATCAGGTTTTCCACCAATAAGCACCACTCTGTCAGTTGAATGAGGACAACACTCCTGGAAGAGCTTAATGGTAGTCTGAGTGTTCTGTTGAAAAGAAAAAAGTAGCCAAGATTTTAAAAATATCATTAAACAACTTTATAAACTTGTCAAAAATAAAAATGGGTTAAGATGCATATTAATTAGAAAAATAAAATCAATCCAAAAGACAACTGAATTCCCAATCATTTTAAGTGCTTGTTTTCAAGTTCCCACAAGTTTGATTTTAGGAACACACATTTTTAAAGCTTTGTGATTACATCTTTTTGTCTGAAGAAGGAAAAGGCTCAATTTTTCTCCTCTTTCAATTATGTCTTATGTTCACCATTTTTCAATTAAATACTAGGAAAAGGATCACATATGCACTGCAAGCTCACAGATTTTATTAACCTTCACGTGACAGGAAAAACATTTTTTTGATGCAAGACAGCAATGTTGCTGGAATTATGTCCAGCCATCTTGCTTTCCTCAGCCCATACAAAGGTTTATCAGCTTATACCTGAACTGACCTGAAACGGCCTCTGACACATTGCCACCAAAGGACAGGGAACACAGGTCTTTAAATTCACAGAGACCATTAGTTCTTTAGGACAACACCTCATTCCTTCACTTAAAGAAAACAATGTTCTTCAAGTTTCAGAGTGATATGCAGACATACTGAACTACCATCATTTGTCGAAAAAAAAAAAAAAAAAAAATTTCTCATATCCAGCTACTCCAAGGAATCAAGTCTAGGCAGCAGTTGAGCACCAGTCTAGGAGCGATAAGCACCATTTTCATCAAAAATTATCCTTTATCAACATTACTCCACCACTAACACTGCTTAAAAGCTTGAAAAGAAAGTTTAAGCTCTATTACTAACCACCTCTATTTCTGAAGGTTTGCATTAAAGTTTTTACTTCAGATTCAACTCAGAACACAGAAATCACATATGCAGTATGTTCTAAAGGAATTACTGCACAGAAGATACTTACACTTTATGAACACAAACCACTAAGCTATTTATAGAAAATAATTTGAATCAAGAAGAACAGAAAACAGTACCTCTCTGAGTTCTTTGATTTTAGCACCCTTGACGCCAATAATTCCTCCTGCCAGACTTTGGTGAATAAGAAGTCTTAATTCGCAGTCGAAGTCGCTGCCTTTGTAGTGTTGATACTGCATGAAGGACGCATAAAGAAAAAGAATAAAAATGTTAGCCTCAATAAATTAAAATAATAATTTTGGGTTTTATTCATGATTTTTTTTCCCCACTGCACATGGTGGTTTAACAATTTGATTATATACCTGTATTTCCCTTGACAGACTAGCACCTCGCCTGAACATGAACTGATGTCAAATCAGTTTTCCTTACTTTTATTACACTGCACAACTTTCTATACACATTTAGGAAGATAACAGACACTCTTGTGCTTTCAAAACCAAGGCAGGATACAGATTACGATAGAGCTAACTTCAAACTAAATCTATTAGGAGGCAAGTGCTCAAAAAGCCAGGGGGAGGGGAAGGCTGTTCTAAATATTCATTTAGTAATTAAAGACCCTCTCTGTCCTCTACCGAAAAAGACACTATCATGTAGTTAGAGGATCATACCATCACACTCTTTGTTTAAAAGGGTTTTGTTGTTTATTTTCCCATTTCATATATTAAAGTAAGTGGCAAATAATCTAGAATGATTGTTTTAAAAGCTAGCCTCATACCTCTAAATAAGAAACATGTTAAGATACATACCTCTTCTAAAGTAGGGATAATCTTCTTCAAGATTTCTCCAATTGTCTCTATATCTGCACTTATACTCAAGATGCTGTCAGAAGCCACAGTGCCAGACAATACGTATATGGTGGAAAAGAAAAAGTAAAAGTAAATTTTGTATTCATACTCACACACAATATTCTAACAAGATTTATTACACAGAAGAACTTACAGTTAATATTCCCCATTTAAAGTAAACCTGTTTACTGAATTTAGAACACATGCATCTTTCTTTGTTTACGCCCAATATGTATGGTTGATACATTTAAGATTTGGTAGGTCTTGCAGAGAAATAGAGAGAAAGAGAGAAAGAAAGAGAGAAAGAGAGGACTTTTGGAAGGGCTCAGATTAAGTGGGCAAGAAATTGACGCAGAACTGAAAGTAGAAGTGAATATTCATGTTCCCCGCCACCACTAATTTAGGATACCCTCGCTATTACATTGGTAAAACTGGCACACCTTCTCGTAGTAAAAGTGGGGATATGCAAGTGGTGAACACTGTATCTGGAGTAAGGTTATGAAACCAGTTAGAAATTAGATTACTAATGGGCTCTGCAAGAAAACAAATACAAATGCAAGACAAAAAAAAGACAACACAAATGAGAAGTGAAGGAAAGTGAACCAGAGTTAGCATTTCATCAGAAATAATTATGAACAGGCAATGTTGAGGGAGCAAGGTGGGCCACAAAGACAGAGCGAGAGACTACTTTGAAACAATCTGATTTACAATGCAGCGAATATGCAACACTTGAAGCTGTGCTCCTTCCATTGAAATAAAATTAGTGGATTGTTTGGGTGGGCAACTCACGTAAAAGTTCAGTGACAAAAAGACTTAATGGGGAAAATAAGACAGAAAACTTGAAAAAAACAATACACCGTCTATAAGGGGATACTATTTAATTATATAAAAGGCAGGTAATAAAATACATTTCTCTCTTTCTAATCAGGCAGTGAGGCATAAACTGTTGGGACATACCGCTCGGGGCCACTGCTGTCTGGGACTGAAACACTGGCATTGTACTGCATTGGTCATTGGCGTTCGTGGATGTTGGCATTGGGCATGGGTATTCAATCGGAAGTTGTCAAGTATGGTACCCGTTTGGCAACGAGCACATTTTTGGGCATAGCCAACCAGGGTTTCACATGGGCGTTCAGGGGCGGATGGGCCAACGTCATGGTGGGCAACGCAGGGGCAAGTCGATCCAGTACATGGGCAACGGAGATATATGGCCAAAAAAACAAGGAGAGGGAAAAGGGGGAAAAGCAATAAATTTTAATTTAATACAAACTATACTCATTACTCTCAATTAATGAAACAAGCTTAAGTTGTTCTGAAGACTAACACAATAACGGATTGCTACATTGACTGTGGCTTAACAGTATGGACCTTAAAAATGAGTCACTTGATCTGACTGAACTACTCTTTACTGTTATCGTATGATGTTTCAGTAAGCAGGCTGGCTCATGAGGGTAGACACAAAACCTGTCAAGACTGATACTACTGAATCCTCGGGCAAATTGGGAAAGTTAGTTTTCCAGACCAAACTGAATTATCTGGACTTAGGTGGATGTATTGATTTACTTTAAAAAAAAAAGAAGGAAAAAAAAAAAAGAAAAAACCATTAGCTGCCAAAGAGAGCGTATGTATGATTCCTGACCATTTCAGCTTCAACCTCAGATCTAGGAAGTTGCTGTAGTTTATGACCTTAGTTGGAACTGATTTGCAATGACATATTACCAAATAACTGTGTTGAACAGAGTACTGCTTGAAAAAAATTGTTGAAATTGTAGCTGATGTTAAGTACAAGAGTGTAAACAAACAGAATTTAAGAAGCGTTGCCAAGTTTTATAAATACATAACATTAACGTAGAACATGTGTCTAATCACAAGAGTCAACCCACTATAAAATGTGAAAAGGCATAGAAGTCATGACTGTTTAAAAACGCTTTCAAGTAATAGAATAAAATGTTTCTTTACTGTTCTATACCTATACTCTTATCAAGCGCATTTAACATTAATGCTTTTGTGTTTGATGTGCAAGCTGTTAAGGAACAGATGGGCCATTTTGGGGGTGGGATGGGGGGCGGGGTGGGGGGGGAGGTTGTTCTTTTTTTTTAAAGGAAGTTGAAGAATTCCTCTATCACTGGGTTAAGCCAGCCACCTGCAATGGTTTCAGTAGCACTGTAATTGATTCACACATATGGGAAATGGTACAATTAAGGGTTTTAAGCTTTGTCAATATTTCTCATTAGGATGTTAACTCACTTGAAGTGTGTAATTTAGTGGAATCCTATTCAAAAGAGAAGAGGTTTAATGTAAACCTCTCCTCTCACATGAATCAAGCTGGGCTTTAATTATAGTACAAACTGAAGAACTAAGTTACCTACTCTAACAAGTATTACAAATGGCTTGTAACTAGAATATTGATGTCTAGAGTTGAATTGTCCCATTTTTAAAAATGCACGCAACCAAGCTTTCGATGTAGTGCTCTGAAAGAATTGGTGTTAAATTAGTTCAAACTCATATATACTCACGTCTGTACGAAGTGCCTTAATATTTTTGCCACCTTTTCCAATCACTGCTCCAGCGTTCTGGAAAAGAGTTTTCAGAAGTTACACTCGGCCAACACAGGCTGTATCCAAAATAAGAATGATACATCTATTTTTGTACTACCCTACCCTACTCTTGTTGGATGGGGAAGGGAGGGGAAGGGACAGAGCAGGCGGGTACTTGTTTTTCTTTTGAAAGCTTCAAATCAAATAGAAACAAATTGACAAAGCCTGTCCATAAGAAAAAAAAAGACCAAGGGCTCTTACCACTGCACTTAGCTAGAATAGTGTTCAATTTTGCAACTAGTATTATTTCAATTCCAAATGCAAGTTTCCAGACAATTCCACCTATGTTACAACAGTCTCATAGTTGAGACCATTGACTTAAAAAAAAAAAAAAAAGGGGATTCCATGAATGTTATGAACATCAGTGATTTCCCTAATTTATTATTTTCTTTTGAAGTATTATGTTTGGTCAATTTTGCACTGCAAGTGTTTCTTGACAATTTCAGGGGCCACTTTTGTTTATACCTATGTAAGACAACTGACTTTTCAGATTAGTACATTTGGAAAGGTGACGGTTAACATGTCCTTTGTCTAAATTTAGGTTTCTAAAAGAGCAACGGGAATGAACTAGCAGCTATTAAAGAAGAGTAATTGTAAAACTGCATTTTTACCAGGTTATTTCAAGGACTACATGCAGAAAGTATGGCTTTTATTAAATGGTTCATACCTGAGGCTAACAGCACGCATGTGTTTCCACGCAACTCGACTATTGGTCAGAAATGCCACACAGAGTTAAGATAATATTCCCCCATGCCAACACAAAACAGTGAGATACTTCAAACATAAATTATGTTTAACAAATGTAAACAGTAGACGAAATTCATACTTGGCAACTTTACCGTAACAGTTCACACTAGCTAATGAAACTGTTGCTATCCCTGCAGTATTACTTCAACATTTCTTCCTGTTTCAATAGATTTAGGAATTTGGTCAGGGAAGAGTTACTAAGATCCCAGACAAGTTCTTATCTTACCTACTGTACTTAATAATCACTAGCTGATCGTTTCTCTAAGCCGCTTCCTTTCTGAAGACTAAGGCACAATCACCCCCCTTGAAATAACAACCTCCCACTTAAATGTAAGAAAAACAGCTGTTCATTTCTGTTTTATTTTTTTCAGAAAGTAGAGCCCTTAAAAATAAATCCACAGATCCTCAATGACTTACCTTTAGAAGATCACCGAAGAAAATTCTATCACAATACTATTCTACTACTACTCGTGCATAACGGAAAATTTTCCTACTTATATTTAGTAGGAATGTTCTTTCTGAAAATATATCCCAACCTACATTTTGTCACCACTGACTTCAGCAACACAGTAAGCAACAACAGAGTGATAATAAAAAGCATACTTTGCTCTGAAGCAGGATGCGCAATTCCACCATCTCATCTGTATTCCGAGATCTTTTGAAGGCCTGTTCTTCCTCCATATCTTCTGCAGGACGTTTGCCTGTAGAGAGGTCCATAGGGGGGAAATACAAACATTTATTTAACTTTCTAAGTCATAATAAAACAGAACAGATGTCATGTTTATGCTCCGTATTCCTAGCACATTCTTTCGTATTAGCTCAGCATTAATTTCTGATGTCTACTTTAAGAATCTACATCAGGGAAATAGGATTTTACTTTATGAACCTACATTAGTTATTCAGATCTAACACACTTAGTCATATATTCACAACACGCTGTTTAAAACAGTGCAACACTAGCTGACTTTTTTTTTAAACACAATTGGAAAAACTCAACCAAAAAGTTCAAAGGTAGCACCAAAGTAACGGTGAAATAACAGGAAAGCAGTGTTTCAAAAACTTTGGAAAAACTGGCATGATCTAACTCAACACTAACACCCTAACTTCCTGCAATAAACACGGTTAAAAAATATGCCTAACAGTATTTTTACATACTCACAGCTACTTATGCTCTAAAACGTGTCCACAGAAAAATTATGTTTTCATGCTTCAAAAGCACACAATACATGCTAATCAGAAATGAAACCATTTAATGCAGAATGCAAGAGTAATGCCGAGAAAAGCATATTTCATACAATTAAAGCATTGAAAAAACTTTTTAAAATATTTTGAAGGGTTCTTTCTAAAAAGAAATAGTCCTTTAAAAAATTTACCATTTGTCTCTGTGTTGGTAAAGGTCTCCTCCTGTTGTTCAGTCTCCATTACCTCTTTTTCTTAGGTGGGCAGACAATACCTGTTGGAAGAATATTAGAGCTAGCATACCTATTTTGTGAAAAGGCAAATTGCCCATTTTACGAAAGAGAAAAAGCGAAAAGAAATGCCTGCTTCTGGAACTTACCGCTGTTATATATCCTTGCTGAGAAAAACTCAAGTATTCTGGGCGGGATCAAAATCCAACAGCCTATTGCTTCACGAGCCTATGAAAACAGCATAGATCAGTTGTATCTCTGCTCACTTACAGCTATGATTCTCGCTACAGACAGAAAAACAGAGGTTTGACCCGAGTTTCATCGCAGAGCTTTGCTTAATAAATGAGAAAACGTACCAAGGCCAAACACTCCGCTAAGAGGAAATACTATACAAGTGTGTAAATTTACAGATAATCAATTACAGTCTGAATTAAGACAGTTTTCAGTCATTTGCTAGTTTTAAGTAATTTCATTTACTAACAAGGATTTTCAGGTACTTAGAACAATATGGTTCCTCTATTTTCAACATGTTGTACGATGCATGTCTAGAATTTACTTTTTAAAAGGACGCTGTGTAAAAATCTGTTCCTGATGTCAGTTCTGAACAATTTCCAATAAAAAAGTTATCCGATAACTGTCAGCATTATTTTTTATATACATATTTTTATTTGATCAATCCTGTATCAATGTACTAACTGGATTTTCAGCATACTTTCTTTTGTTTAGTCCATCTGGGAACACTTCTAAGTTACACTAAAAGCCCAGACTGAACAGATAATTTTACAGTTTATTCTCTCCAAAAACACATCTCTACCATATCACTGTGGAACAAACCTGTATCTCAAATGGTATTTTATTGTTTAATTTCAACTTCCTCAAGAAACAGTCGATGCTCACTCTGGCTTCCACAAAGGAGGAAAGTGAGACAGACTGAACTCTTTAAACGCACCCCCAGCTAGT
>CM021729.1:36454962-36466036 GCA_011074415.1 Stictonetta naevosa
TTTCATTTAAACTTTGGTGGAAGTTGTTCTGTCATTTTCAAAGAAAAATATGTCTTGTTCAGTGTACAGAGTCTCCGATTTTTTGTTTGTTTCGGTTTTTGTTGTTATTCCCTTTTCTTCTTCCCATCCTTTTTCTTGCTCTTCAATTTGAATATTTTCTTTGAAATTAGTAGAATTCTAAATTCTGTCAGGAGTTGGGAACTGATGACAGCAGACGTCTGTGCAGCGTTGATTGAGTGTGTTTGCAAATGTAAAAGCAGTAGTCAAGAGAGCAATTTTTCATTTGGATTGTCAATATTATTTTTTTTTTTCATTTTTCATGGCATTTTCTTTATCTAAACAATGTCTGCTAGACCACTGGGAATTGCCGTGAGATTGGCAGTATTGCCTCCCTGCTTTGTCCTCAGTGGAGAGACTTCCTTTGAGACTCCGTGTGACCTACGGAAAAGTAGTGATAATTTGCTAAGTGAAGTAAAAATGGAGGGGGGTGGAGGAAGGGAAAGCTTTGTAAGGCATGAGCCTTCTTGAGTTTTGTTTCCAACAGCTTAGAACTTTATGAATTCCTGTGTTCCTTTCCTTCCTCTCCTCCCCTTTTCCGCTCCCCTCTGAAGAGAACCTGGGCAAACCACAATGCTGAGAGTTGCCTGGTTTTATTTCCTGACTCTGCTGGGAATTGTGCGTCACTTAGAACTGTAACAGCAAAAATGTTTGGCTGTGTGGAACCTGTGTTGCTGGAGCTTTGATTATTGTTTCAGAAATATTTGCTTCTTAACAGGGAACTGACCAACCTTCATCTCATGTAATCCCCTTGCAAGGTAAAACAGCTGACTGTAATAGTGCAGTTTTATGGAAACCTGTTACATTCTTTATTTGCCCTTATTTCTTTATCTGCTTCATTTCATTTTATGTGTTGATTTCACCATGAGAAAGAGGAGTGCTTAAAGTTTGAGCTAAACTAATAGTCCTTGGACTTTATTCTACTTGTGCAAAGCAAGAGCAAAGACATTCAAAGCACTTAAACAGAATCGTATTTAGTATTATCTTTGTCTCCGCTGATCACCTAAAGTCACACACACCTCTTTTTCTGTATTTATGTTAACATTTAGTCATCTCTGCTAAAAGAAGTTCATGTGCTTTCCATCCTCTTCCCTCCCTCCCCTTGCCTTACAGGCACCGTGTTACTTTTCTGACTTTTCCTTCTTCCCCTCCCCCAATAGACTAGTCTTCTTTTTCAGAATGTTCTTCCCGGAAGGCTTTGTGCATGTTCTCAAGTGTAAGCAACAACATAAATCTAAGTACTGCTAGTTGTTCAGCACTTGACTGCTGTGCAGACATTTCAGGACAATTTTTTGGCACGTGATGATTCCAGATCTGTGTTTAAGCTTTCAGAATTGAAGTATTACACGTTTTGTGTGGTTTTCTTTTGTTTTTTTTTTCAGACAAGAAAAGGAAAGAAAGAAAACAACTTCAGGAATGCATTCTTAGTTGTAAGGTGGAGAATGACACAAGTGGTTGTGTACCAGTTATTGGTTCATACTTAATCCATTACTGGTTTTCAGCACCACGGTCTTTATCACCAATAGCAATGCTTTTGTGCTGTGAGTACATACGGTGTGTGTATATTGCCTCTGCATGCCAAGCAACAGTGCACGTTTCAGTCTTTCAGATAAAAAGAGTTCTTACAGGCCAAATTCAGAAAACAGGCTGCAACCTCAGCTGACTGCAGTAGTGATCAGGGGGAGAGGTATGAATGTACTTGGAAATGTGACAAAATTCCTGTGCAAGCCGATGAAGGCAATTGTCTGTATTAACTCAAGTTACACGTAGTCCTCTATCAGAAAGTAGTTCCTCTCCTCTTTTCTTACTATTTTACAAATTCACTTTTTCTTGCTAACATTTTTTTTCAGCTGCCAAATAGGTTTCTACATCTGCAGTATATTTGACACTACAGAGTTTCATATGCTGTGTTCTTCAGGAATGTATTCATATTCATGGGAAAAATAAAGTGCAATTTTTCATTACTTCCAGATAATTCATATGAAACCTGCAACGTTGTCACTCAATGTCTTGAATGTTATTGATATAAATGATGACAGTTTGCTGTTTCTTCCTTGCAGTTATTAGAGAAACTGAAAACAGTAAATTGGTTATGGCAGTGCCAGATACCTGCTTCAGAATATCTCGTTTTAAACTCTCTGTCACTAAGGCAGGATAGCAGAAAGAAGAGTTCTCAGAAACTTAACTGTATCCTACTCTCTTTAAAGGTATACACTCTCAAATTGTAGAATAAGGCAGCGGCTAGACCAAAGAATGTGGCTAGTTTCCAAATAAGCCAGGCTTCAAGAACAGCTCGGGGACCAGCCTAATCCTATTGGATACCAGTTTGTACACAGTGATGAATGTCATTATAGCCCTGCAATGTCCTTCTTGTTGAATGAAGGCAGTGTCCTAAGGAAAGAAGCAACAGCTGGTTGTGATAATGTCATCTTCAAGTACCAGCTAGAAATGTTAAAGGATTTCCAAAAGGATGTGGGGTACTGGTCCCCTGTAAGAGCACTACTGTGACTTTGCACTGAAAGAATGGAATTTCAGGTCATATCAGCAGGACAAGTTTTCATGAATACAGAACGCAATTAGAACAGTAAATATAACATTTGGTACTTGATATAAAACCTTATTTCTTATTTCTTAATATCTTGTTCTGATAATGTCAAGCGTTTCTGTTCAGAATCAAAATGTAATAACTTTAGGTCTTTTTAGGGAGAGAAGAGTGAAGTACAGCACAGTCTTTGAGTTATCTGGTGGTAGGAAAACTTAAATTTATTTACCTGTGAGAAAAGGGCGAAAAGGACTTATAAATATAAATAGTACTTCTGATTTCAGATCCAATTCTCTGTATTATAGTCCTAAAAGGAACAGAATGCCTGCAGCAATGACAGCAAATGGGAGGTTAAGGGCAGCCTGACACGGGAACTTTTTAAAGTTCAATAGAAGAGGCAGACATTTCCTACAAATAAACTTCAGGTATAAATGTACATGTAGCAAAATTCTGTGTGTATTTTACACACAAAATTCTGTACATTCCTGCTTAATCCTTTTTCCTTAAGATTTTTTTTCCATATGGATTTTCTAACAGGGCGAAACTGTAGTGTGTTCCTGTTTGAATCTGTCCTGCTTTTGTTTCTTTGGCTGAGCAAACCCACTTCTCATCCTCTCTTGGGACTGATATGTGCTCCAGCCCCCTGACCACCTTGGCAGCCTGACTGCTGGATGTGCTCCATTGTGTCAGTGGCTTTCTTTTGCTAGGGAACTTAAAAAGGATGCAGTACTCCATGCCGCCTCACAAGCACTGAAACAGAAGAAGGGGTGGCTCTTTTTGGACCTGCTTCCTGATCTCTAATGGAGCCTGTTGTATGGTTAACCACCTTAACTGGAGACACAGCTCTGACTCATGTTCAGCTTATCCATGAGGGCAGGCGGGACTTGGCAATGTTGGCCCATAGTGTTGCATGGGAGTATTTCTGTTAAGATGAAATACTTTACATTTACCCTTATTGAGCTTAAGGAGGTTTCTCTCAGCCTGTGCTAAGCCTGTTGTGGTACTGGTTCTCTCAGATACTGACCACTTGCTTTCCTTGTCTTTCCCCTTTACCTCGCAGTCTGTGGTTGTGTCTCCCCTGCTTGCCCTGGAGATGATACTGTTACATAAAAGCAAAACCACACAGGTGGCATAGTAGCTGGTACCAGGTGGGAGCTGGCTCCTCTGGGTTGGTGAGCTGGTGGAGTTTGTCCCAAGCACACAGGGCCTGTGCAGTGCAGCACAGCACAGCCTGAAGGCAGCTCTGTCCCTGCAGCACGGCACGGGGCTGCTCAGGTGAATCTCTCTGCGTCACGGACTCCTCGGTGAGCAGTGGTCTTCTGGTCAGGATCGCTGCACTCATGACTATCTTGCCTCCTGCAGTGGGTAGTGGTGGTGCTGCCTTTCCACAGATCCTAATAGTAGGTTAGGGAAATGGGAGCCCAGGAAGCAGATCTCAACCAGTGAAATGGAAAAAAAAAAAAAAAAAAAAAAAAGAAAAAAAGTACCTGAATATTTCCCATGTCATTTTCCGCTAGGTCTTCTCTCTCACTGAACTTTGGAGCCCCTATTTTTCCCCATCTCCAAATGTGCTTCCAGAAGCCCTTTTTGTTGCCCTATTCATCCCCGTAGGCTGTGCTCGTGTCCCTCTGGTCTTCCTGAAGTTCTCTCAATGCGCTTCCTTCTTCACATCTGACCTCAGGCAGGGCTCACCTGCTCACCTGTGCTGGCCTGCTGCACTGGCTTGGTGTTCTGCACTTTCCAGGGGCTGCTTCAAAGAGGTTGTCCTCAAAAAGCAGCACGCTGCCCTGGGCCTTTCTGCCTGCCTGGGCAGTCACCCATAGGACACAGGTAGATCCCTAAATGAGCTGCCGTCCGAGCTCCTGAAGCTCTGAGTTGTGATTCTGCTGCCGTGCTCACTTCTCGAAGCACGTTAAGCCACGTGGCCTCAGGATCGGTCAGCCAGGACAGCCCTCAGCTCTGCCATCTCTAGGTCTGTCTTCTTTTATGAGTGGTAGGCCCTGCCGAGCACCTCCTGTCAGTCCCTCATGGATCACCTGCCTCCTTCGGTATCTGTATGGCTGGGGTAAGCTGCAAGTTACTTAGGGGAAGGTTTCTGTACTGTAATACAACTCATTGTTAATGTTAGGTTTAAAACAGTTTAATAATTTTTGCTGTATTGCAGTGTGAGTGATGGAAGAAAGCAAGTTGTTTGGCTGGACAATATTAAAAAACAACGGCAACATACAGCCTATTGTTTTATGGTATATGAGTAAAAAAACAACCTAACTTTTACACTATTTTCAAGGACAAAACTCAATGATTTCAACAAAGTTCTGGAAATATGAAAAGGGGCAAGATGTAGACAAATACCATTTGCATCAAAAATACAGCCTGGCTGTTTGAGCATCTGAAAGAGATGTTCATGGGAGGAGTGATGGACCTGAGGTCTTTCTTAGCGCAACAGTAATACCTGATTTCCAGGGGAAGTTATTGTAAGAACATTGTGCCAAAGAAAAAGAAGTCTGCCTCAACTAGCATTTAATTTTCAGCCCCATTAAGCACCTCATTTCTAGATGGTGGTGGGAGCTTGGAGACATTCAGTATTTAATGGTGGCTAAATAAGTATCTCCCTGCTGAGCTATCTGGCCTTTACAGAGGCACCTAACTCCTTGTGCAGGGTGAGGGGGGAGCCTGTGTAGTTAACCTAGCTGGCATGGACCACCCTGACATGTTATGCAAATTCTTTGTTTGTGTCTTTCTTCGGAATTCTGTCCTTGGATGAGAACAGCCTTCACAACAGGGAAAAAAGACGCAGATTATTATTTCTGCATAACGGGTCAAGGGCTTTCTTTAATGATGTTGATAATTACAGGACAAGTGTGAGGCAATGATAGCATTAACTGCTGCAGATAACAGTCTGATCTTGAACTACTGTCAGAATCATAGACTTCATAAAACATTCTTCTGGATCAAAAAAAATCTTAAAACTCTGAGGTGAAAATACGCATAAGTACAAAGAATCTGTGATGAGAAAGAGTGTGATGTATGGTCATTATAAGGAAATGTTCTACGCTAACAGCACTGAGGAAATAACTGTAATTACAAGCTAAATGTTCACAACTGACTTTTCTGCATGTCAGGCAATTTCATTTAAGATTTACAATTACAATGCAATCATCATTTAACAAATGTGTACTATACATAAAATACAGGCAAGCATTATTGCTATTAAACCACAAGTCTGGCATTTATTGTACAGAAAAACAGACTTGGAAACCTCAGTCATGCTGGCTATCTAAACACAAGCTTAGGTAATTTACCCCCAGTAAAGGCTATTAGTGTTGTTGCCCTCATGCGATTTCTCCAAACTAGAAAATGTCATTAAATAGCAAGTGTAAATAAGAACCTGCTTGTAATGTAAAGCATTCAAAAAAACATATAGTAGATACATTTTATGAAAACACATGTTATTGCCCAGGTCCTCTTATTTACATATTGAGAACAAAAAATGATGAAAAAAACCCTTGAGATGCCATGACTATGCCGCAAAGCATATGGATGGCAAGGACCTATATGAAATAAATGTTACAGTTCTCAAAAATGTATGTCAAACTACAAAAGAACACTGAAAGAGGTTTTACTTTTTATTTCACCAGTCACTAGGAAAGCACGTAGTCAGATACAAAGCTGACAGGCATGAACTGTTATAGAATCATAGAATCTTAGAAAAAATAAGGTTGGAAAAGACCTTCAAGATCATCTGATCCAACCATTCCCCTACCACCAATGTCACCCACTAAACCATGTCCCTAAGGGCCACGTCCAACCTGTCCTTGAACACCCCCAGGGACGGTGACTCCACCACTTCCCTGGGCAACCTGTCCCAATGCTTGACTGCTCTTTCTAAGAAGGAATGTGTCATAATTGTTTTAACTGTTGAAGAGTAGTGCTCTTTGTCCAATTCTTTGTTTTAATTGTTGAAGAGTAGGGACATGATATTTCCCTTTTTGCACTCACCAGGGACATCGCCTGACTGCCAGGACTTTTCAACTAGGATGGAGAGAGGCTTGGCAACTACATCAGCCAGTTCCCTCCACAGCCCGGGATTCATGTCATCAGGTCCCACAGACCTGTCCCTGTTGTTTAGATTCATCAGGCGGTCTCGAACCTGCTCTTCACTTACAGTGGGTGGGACTTTGCTCCCCCAGCCTCCATCTACAGGTTCAGGGAAATGAAAGACTTGGGAAGCCCGTCTACCAGTGCAGACAGAGGCAAAGAAGTTGTTGAGTACCTCAGCCTTCTCCACGTCTGTCTTTACCATTTACTCAGATATAGAAACTCACTCTTACTATAAAAAAATGGCCACCTATAATCACTTACACACTACTATTTTCACGCCTTGGGCTATTCTAACAAATGTTAAAGGCACATGGTGGCCCTTGGGGACTCTTCCTGTCACCCCAACGCAACATCCTGCAGGAAGCTGGGTCCTCTCTTGTGCTGTTCTGAAACCACCTTCCACGCTCTCCAGAAACCTCCTAGACTGCTTCCTCTGAGCTGTATTGTATTTTCAGGGTATGTCTGGGAAGTTGAAGTCTCCCATGAGAACAAGTGCTAGTGATTTTGCAACTTCTGCCAGCTGCCTGTAGAACTCCTCCTCATCTGTCTCCTCATCCTGGTTTGGCAGTCTATAACAGATCCCACCAGGATGCTTGCCTTGTTGGCCACCCTGCTGATCCTAACCCATAGGGACTCAACCTTATCATTCCCAGTCTCGAGTTCCACAACATCAAAACTCTCTCTTATAATAGAGAGCTACACCACCACCTGTTCTGCTGCCCGTCCCTTCTGAGGAGCCTATAACCAGTCATTGCAGCACTCCAGTCAGCACTCAACACCCCCAGGGACAGTGAGGCCACCACTTGCCTGGGCAACCCGTTCCAATGCCTGACCACTCTTTCTGAGAAGAAATGTCTCCTATTAGTTTGAATTGTTGCAGAGCAGTGCTTACACTGAATCAAGGACTTGTCAGCTTCTCACACTGCCCTGCCAGCGAGGAGGCTGGGCGTGCAGGAGGGAGGACCTGGGAGGGGACAGAAGCAGGACAGCTGACCCCAAATGGCCAAAGGGGTATTCCGTACCATCTGGCGTCATGCTGGACAAGTAATGTGGGGTGGCAGGCTGGGGGACGGCAGGGGTACCGGCTGCTCGGGGACAGGCTGGGCATCAGTCAGCGGGTGGTGAGCAATTGCATTGGGCCCCAGCACACTGCAGTGATTTGTG
The DNA here is from genome assembly GCA_011074415.1 of Stictonetta naevosa. Classification (NCBI taxonomy): domain Eukaryota; kingdom Metazoa; phylum Chordata; class Aves; order Anseriformes; family Anatidae; genus Stictonetta; species Stictonetta naevosa. The sequence continues at coordinate 36,462,827 of CM021729.1, forward strand.
TCTCTCTGGACTTGCCAGGGTGATGACACACCTTTTCCAAGCCTTTCATTCTGCCGTTTTGCACAGATTTTGCACCTGCTCAGGGGTGAGCTTCCAAAGCACTGGAGGTGTCCACAGCTGTAGATGCCTGCCCCTATCCTCCCACACTGCCTGCCACTTATAACTCTCCTGCCTCAGAACAGACCTCTGGATGGCATTCCTAAGTAGTTGGTTAACTTTGTTAACTTTGTTAACAAACCACTTAACCATTCCTAGTTAGGCTCACGCTGGTATAGGACTTGGGTAGTTCTTGATGCCCTTATGATATCTTCCTCTTTGTCCTCCTGTTCCTCTGATGGCCCAGCCACTTTGGAGTAGCCTATCCCATCTTCTTCTCCCTTCCCAGTCTGAGTAGGAGTTCCTCTGCTTTCTAAACAACCTGACTTTCTCATCCCTTTTCAAAAAGGGGAGTGATGTTTCCCTTTTTGCACTCACCAGGGACATCGCCTGACTGCCAGGACTTTTCAACTAGGATGGAGAGAGGCTTGGCAACTACATCAGCCAGTTCCCTCCACAGCCCGGGATTCATGTCATCAGGTCCCACAGACCTGTCCCTGTTGTTTAGATTCATCAGGCGGTCTCGAACCTGCTCTTCACTTACAGTGGGTGGGACTTTGCTCCCCCAGCCTCCATCTGCGGGTTCAGGGAAATGAAAGACTTGGGAAGCCCGTCTACCAGTGCAGACAGAGGCAAAGAAGTTGTTGAGTACCTCAGCCTTCTCCACGTCTGTCTTTACAAGTACTCAGCTAGAGAAACTCACTCCTAGGGTAAGAAATTAGCCACCTCTAATCCCTTACACACTCCTATTTTCACCCCTCAGACTATTTTCACAAATGTTGGAGGTGCATGGTGGCCCTCGGGGACTCCTGCTGTCACCGCAGCGCAGCAGCCCGAAGGAAGCTGGGTCCTCTCTTGTGCTCTTCCTCGAGGCTCTGTGCAGAAGGGACGCCACCTCTGGCACAAGGGCCGGGGGATGGGAAAGAAGCACTCACACAACCCCCGAGAATCGGCAACAGAGTGGTTTATTGCCGGGACGTTGCAGGTAAGCCTGCGGCATGTCCATGGTGTTTGGGGGCTCCAAGCTAATGCTTGCGATGGAGCCTGTGTGACGACGAGTAGGGGGCTGGCTGGGCACTCCTGCGACGCTCTTTGTGCGCTTGGAGAGCAGAGAGCAAAGACATGCTGCGGGAGTCCCAGGTCTGTTCTGGCCGAGGTGGATCCACTTCCATCGGTTCCTCCACGTCTTCTGGTGGATCCACCTCCATGGGCTCCACGGTGTTGGGCAGGAGAATAAGCCAGTCCTTGCCCGGGACTGCCCAAACAGGATGCCTTCCTTCCGGCATGTTTTCAGGCCAGGGTGCTGAACCACGGGGTCGTCCAGTTCCACGCCTTGGTCCCATGCCACTGTCGGGTTGATTTTCATGCGTGGGTCTGACACTGCTGCCTGGTTTCTGGCCCTGGCTGGGTCCCACACTTTGCTTGCTGTAGTAGGCACGCCTGTGCTCCCCGCGTCTGTCTGGCTGATGGTCCTGCCTTTGCCCCATGCCACCGTTGCGGCTATGGGAAGGCCCAGGCCCCCTGTCGCTGTTTGGCTGAGGGGATGGCCTGTTCCCCGCATCGCTGCGGTGCCAATGGTACCGCTTATAGGTGTCTGGGCTAGCTCGATAGGCACGCCTCTGCTCCATGCAGCTGTCTGGCTGATGTTCCTGCCTTCGCCCCATGCCATTGTTGTGTGAATTGCAAGGCCCATGGCCCGAGTCGCTGGCTGGTTTAGGGGAAGGACGGCACACAGCTTGGACTTGCTGATGTTTGAGCCCGTCCTTGCTGGGGCCTGGCCGCATGCGATGCCTTTGATCAGGAGACTTTTCTGGCCGGGGTGTTGAACCACAGGGTTGTCCACTTTCACACCTAGGTCCCATGCCACTGTGCGGTGGATTTCCATTTGTGGCTCCGACGCTGCTGTCTGGTTTCTGGCCATGCCTGGATCCCACACTGTGCTGGGGAGGACTATGGGCATGCCTCTGCTGCATGCGGCTGTCTGGCCGATGTTCGTGCCTTCGCCCCACGCGACCACTGCCTGAATTGTAAGGCCCATGGCCCAAGTTGCTGTCAGGTGTAGGGGAAGGATGGCGCACAGTGTAATTTACCACTTTAGATCTTCCTGAGAAATACAGTAAGTTTGTTCATATTGTGTTCAATCTACCAGAGATTTCAAAGTTCAAGAAACATGTTCTGTAATGGAAGTAAGTAAAAACAAATTTTTATGGTGATGGAGGTGGTAATATTTTGTGTTCTAGTGTTTTGCCAGCTAAGATTTTGTATTGGTCTGATGCTGGGAAGTTGTATGACTGTATTCCTGAATTAATCTGGGGAGTGTGTTTGTAAGACAAGGAGGATTTACTAATGGAAAAAGGCATGGTTGGTGAGAATGTCAGATATCTTAAAGGAAGTGTATTTTAGAAGGATGTTTCTTTAGTTACATAGGGAAAAAAAAAGCAAATGATTAAATAAAGCAACATTAAAAGAATATTCTTTATTATTTGCTTCTTTTAGTTTAGTTTGATATCTACAGGAAAATTTATTTAAACTAAGGTTGCTGTTTTGGGCAAGGAAGCAATGTTCTTTACAGGTACAATGTATTTAACGTTGTGTTAGTGGTGTCCACAGAGCAATCAGTAGCAGAATTTTTTCTGGGCCTGCTTACAGCAGAACATATCTACAAGTACTCCTTAACACTTACATGGTAAATAAAGTTTGCAAACGTTGCCAGTCAAAACTTAAGGATGCTTTGGGTGTTTTTTTGTTGTTGTTTGTTTGTTTTGGTTTGTTTTGGTTTCATTTGGTTTGTTTTTTTTTTGACCACACGGCCTCATCCAGCATATTTGCAACAAAAACTTGTGTGTTCATTCAGTGGGAGAAGCTTGTAAAACATTTAGATGTCTGAGGTAACCTGATGCCATTCAGTCACAGAAACTGAATCTATTTGTTTTTTATGAGAGACAGTTTCAGTGCAACTGCCCTGTTTGTGAAATTGACACAGACTGACAAAATCAGTATTAATTATGTTATTGGTATACAGATGCTTAGACTGGTAATTTTTTTTTTGCCAGTTTGCTGAACCCTAGTTAATAGATTTCCCTTAAGATTTAGGTGGAATTTTCCTGACTGATA
>CM021729.1:36466136-36487341 GCA_011074415.1 Stictonetta naevosa
AGCCAGTATGATCACTGAAAGAAGCTATTAGACATTTCCTGTCCCCGTTTTCATGCTTGCACACCATCCTCTTTGTGCTGGGCTAAAAACAAGAAAAAAGAATCACCGTAACACAGCAGGGTTGCAAAACTACCTTTGGTAGCTGTTTTAGCCTGATTTTAGCCTGGATCAGCTCCCTAAGGCACAAGGGAGGAAATGGTGCAGGGGTGGAAAGAAGCAGGGGGAGGGGGAGGGAGAGCTACATAGACTGGTTTAAGGCGTGCGAGACCTCATCCACAGACATAATTCTGCTGATGGATAGCAACAGGCACCCTTGGGACCAGCTGGAGGAAAAGAGGATGAAAATATAGGAAGTGGCCAAATGAAGAACACAAGAGAAGGAAGCTGAGAAGTTCAGCTCTGGATATAACAGTGAGAAAGAGGCTACTGTGTCCTCTGTTTTCATCCATGAATCAAACAATGGGTTTGCTGGGAGTCGTAAATAATAAACAAAAGGGGAGAGGGAAAAAACAGGAAATTCTAAGCTCCCTGGGGCATTGAAAAAAAAAGTAAGTGATTGCAGAGTGCCCAAATTAGCTGCAGGGGAAGGTAAAGAAGAAAATCATGTATATTTATACTGATTAAAGATACCAATGAAAATATCCAAAAATAATTGCCAGAAATTGCTTAATTTAAGGGGATTTAGTACCTACATTGTGTTTCCTGTTGGGATTTTCCTAGTCAAAAGAGAAAGGAAGACACATTGTTTTCATATAAGTATTCCATTGAACTTTAACTTCGTGAGTCTGAAAGCATTAAAATATAGACTGCACTTCTGTGGATACAGGCACAAATAATGTCTGCGTGATAATGTCTATCGGTCTCTGAGAAGTAGCAGCATGTTACCATGTTCTTTAAGCAGACTTGATTGATGGTCGTAACTCCCATTTTTTTATGGCAGAATTTGAGAGGGTACATACTATTAGTATTACTTAAGTGGAAGGAATTGTAGGTTTAGGTTTTGTGTAGTTTTTTTGTTTGTTTATGATTTATTTTTTTTCCCCAGAAAAGAAAAATAAAAAGCATTTCTCAGCAAATTTTGAACCCCATTTCACCCCTGCATGCAGGCTTGGGCAGCCCCCGTGGTAGGCAGCAGTTTGTCTGTTTCTCCATTAGTTAAGGACATACCTGCCTTCTAGTTACAAGCATCCTAATTTCTGTAAGCAGCATTTGTAAATAACCAGCTGGTTCTATTTGGTAGGCTCCTTAAGTCATTAGAGGACCATGCTGATTTTTGTGGCATTATTTACAACTGTGAATGGTAGCTGGGGGGTGGGAGGGAAGGAGGCTCAATGCTGAGTTTTCCCCTGATGCTTTTCTAAACGATGCATTTATCTGTTCTTCATTTTTCTAAGTATCTTCTCCAGCTGTGCAGTTATAATTCAGCTCTATCATGTACTGTCACTTCTGCATTAGTAAATACTTAGGACCTGCTGAGTGATTATGAAATAACCTCATAATGAAATGCAGCTAAGAGTTCTAATTAAATTTTAAAGTTGCTTAACAACAATTCTACTTAGAATGAGAATTTTCCAACCATGTATCCTAATGAGTTCTCAGAATACATTACTATAAATATATAAATGATATGGTAAACACAAAATGTGATTTTCCACACCTCCACTATGGGGAAACCATATGTAAACAGAATAAATTAATATACATAATTACAAATATTAACTTATTTTGAAATACTAGGGCAACTACATGAAATTTTAAATAAATCTTAGTTTTATAAACAAAAATACAGGAAGTCTGTATAGGCTGATACCAACGGCCTATGTAATTCAGTATCATATCAATGAAAACTCTAGTAGTGGATTTCTAGAGTAGCATTACAGACCTAAGGAGCTTTTTCCTTTATTTATTTATTTTTTCTTTTTTTTTTCAGCAGTCTCTGACTCATGGACATCCTAAGCCTTTGCACTTACTGCTTACTGATGGAAATTTAGAAAATGCAGTAATTGCTGTAAACCCACCCTACAAGGCTTTGTGAATCTAAAACACTGTCTAAAAATATAATTGCTGTATGCCATCTTCCATTCAGAGGCTGTTAAACTTATATTTGATGAAGAAATATTTTGTCCATATTAAGTGTGTTCCTAGTTTGCTGGCATTGCTATCTCTTTCTGTTACTACACAGTCTGTTTTTTAAGATGTAATATGCACACAGTAGAAGTACAGCTAATGCCCTAATCCACTCATGTTCCCATATCAATAGTTTGTCTTAAATCTTACAAAAACCAAGAAACAAACCTCCACAAATTAGTTTATATATCTAAGCACAAAATCCAACTAATTTAAAATGCTAACTGAACATTTATAAGGAGTCTTAAATTAATTATGATAATATGAACTTAATACTTATTTGGAAATCACAGCAATGCTACATGAAATGGTAATGACAATATTCTTCTGAAAGGTCTTTTTGAGAACTGTTAACTTCACTGATGGTAGATAGAGCCATTTTAAGGAAAATCTTCATTATATTAAAAATAAATATATAAATACAGAGAAATAGTTATATTGCTAGAACCAATTGTCTCAGTCACACAGCTTTACCAAGAATTGACTTCTCTCTTCCAGTTTCTCATTTTCCTGTTGAGTATACAGTTAATACTTCTTTTCTCCTATTTTTTTTTTCTTTATTATGTTTGCTTACAGTGTAAATTCATCAGGATTTGTACTCTCTCTTTTCGTTATGTGTTCTTTAACCCAAGTGTCTTAAGTTGTTGGTCCTGCTCTTGTTTGGGACATCATAGTACAAAACATAAACCAATGTTTTACCCATACTTCCCTCCAAACTTTGCTGTTTCCACAAGAAACCAAGTGGAATAAACTCTTTGGTCAGACAAAGCTCTTGTTCTGCCATTTGGTTTATTATCCTGAAGACAACTGGGGTTGCTAATTTCACCAGATGGGGATTATCAGAGTCCAGTACTTTTCCATAATGTTCCTTCCATGCCCCACACTTTTCAGTGAAGGCAATGGGAAGTTAGCAGTGATTAGTTAGCAGGAAGTTAGCAGGGATTTCTGCTCCAAGAAGCATGTGACTGGCATAACTATACCTTTTTTTCTACATCTCAAAAATACTGAGACTTTTTTGTTCACTTCCTGATACTCTTGCCTGAGGATACATACTCTCAGACTTCCCTCCACAGTCACTTTCCTCCATAATGAGGGCTTGTCCTGTTCTGCTTGTTAAATTATTTCATGTAGTCACACAACAGTGGGAGTGGAGGCAGTGCTGCCTTCTCACTCCAGTAAATTCACTATACTTGTAGAAACTTCTAGATACCTTCTGAAAACACAGAGAAATTAAATGTAGGGTCTCCAGCGTTAACTTCACACACACGTCAACCTTCCCTTTAACAGTGCATCATGTGTGCTGCCTCTCACAACTGAGATGATCGGGTAGGCCTTTCCCATTACTGCTGTTATTGGCTGTCGCTGGCGCTCTGGCACTTAGCACAACATCTACACAGCGAGTTGTATTTCTTGTATGGATTTTTCTGGCCTGCTGAGTCACTGACCCCCGTGGAAAGAAAAGAAACTACAGCAGCGATGCCTGAAAGTACAGAGAGGGCAGAGCTTAGGGGAAGCGGAAGTATCAAGGATGCAGAGAAACATGTTTTTATAAAGGGTTGTCCAAGGGCAGCAGACAGTCCTGCGTTTCTGAGTATCTGGACAGAAGAACAGGAAACAAAAACATGTAGGGTGAGGCAGGTAGACAGAGAAAAAGTGGAAATTTGGGGCAGGTGTGGAGGTATGCAGAGACAAAAGGCCTGGGCAGGTGAACTGAGAAGCTTTAATAGATGTTGGCAAGGGTCTGAACATGAACTGTACGGTGATGGTAGGTAGGCAGAAGCTGAAAGCTGCTAACATGCAAAGCTGGAAATAAAGAAGCTTGATGGTACAGCAGAAAGGGACAGGCAGCTGGGCTGGGGATGTAGTGCCTGTGAGCACAGAGGTATGTAGTGCCTGTGAGCACAGCTGGGGTCATATTAATATTTCTGAAATATTATTCAAGTCACTGACAAAATAGGATTTTTTTTTTTTCCATCTTCTCATAAATGGCTGAACCGTTCTTGCTAAAATTTCTCTCCGTTTAGCCTGGTGCATGAATGATGCTTGAATGGTTGAAGTGTGATTCAGAATGATCTGGGCAAATAGGATATACATTTAAAAAAAGAAAAACAACAACAACAACAAAAACCCACAAGAGAATGAAAATCCGAAAGAACAAGTACAAGATAGTACACTTGAGGAGGAGCAATCAACTGCACAAATTAAGTACGGGCAGTAGCTGCTTAGAAAGTAGTTCTTCAGAAAAGCATTTATGAGTTGTAGTGGATCACAGAATGAGTGAGCCTCAGCCTCATGTGGCTGTCAAAAACATGTGAAAAACAAAGATGTAAGGGAAATATGAAAAATACTATAACCTGAAACCTGTGACTGTGCTCAGTTTGTGGCCCCTCAGTACAAGAAGGACATCAAGACCTTGGAGCGTGTCCAGAGAAGAGCTACAAAGCTGGTGAGGGGCCTGGAGCACAAGTCCTTTGAGGAGCAGCTGAGGGAACTGGGGTTGTTTGGTCTGGAGGCTCAGAGAAGACCTTATTGCTCTCTACAGCTACCTGAAAGGAAGGTGTGGGGAGCTGGGAGTCGGCCTCTTCTCACAAGTAACTAGCAATAAGACCAGAGGGAATGGCCTCAAGTTGTGCCAGGGGAGGTTCAGGTTGGAAATGAGGAGACATTTCTTCTCAGAAAGATCAGTGAGGCATTGGAACGGGCTGCCCAGGTTAGTGGTGGCCTTACCATCCCTGGGGACGTTTAAGGAAAGGTTGGATGTGGTGCTTAGGGACATGGCCCACTAAAAGGGAGTGATATTGGTAGTTGGCTGATGGTTGGACCAGATGATCTTGAAGGTCTCTTCCAACCTTAATGATTCCATGATTCCATGGGGTAGTTTAGTCCTGGCAGGCAGCGCAGCACCACCCAGCCACTCACTCACACTCCCCAGGTGGGACAGGGGAGAGAACTGCAAAGGTGAAAGTGTGAGATCTGATGGGTTGAGAGGAAGACACTTCACTAGGCAAAGCAAAAGCCATGTGCAAAAGCAGAGCCAGACAAGGAATCTTTTTGCTGCTTCCCACAGCAGGCAGGAGTTCAGCCACTTCCAGGAAAGCAGGGCTCAGCATGCGGAACAGTTTCTTGGGAAGACAAATGCCATCATTCCCAATATCCCCCCCTTCCTCCTTTCTTACCCCAGCTGTTATTGCTGAGCATGGCACCATATGCTATGGGATGTCCCCTGAGGAGCTGTATTCAGCTGTGCAGGCTGCGTCCCCTCCCAACACCTTGTGCAGCACCAGCTGGCGGGGCAGCTCAAGGAGCAGAGCAGACCTTGGTGCTGTATAAGTGCTGCTCAGCAACAACTAAAACACTGGCATGTTATCACAACTGTTTTCATCACAAATCCGTAACACATTCCGTAACACATCCGTATTGCTGTGAAGAAAATTAACTCCATCCCAACCATAAACAATACAACACACGGAATAACTCCCCACTGGTCAGCACTGCTGAATTTGTGCAGGTTTACTCAGACTGGATTTAGGGACTCCACAAGATGTGAACCACACAGTGAAAATCCAGACAAACAGCAGGAAAGATCATTGCTAGAGAAAATGTATTTGGAGAGCAAAGGTTGAAAGAAATCAGGTTGTTTACCTGAAAGAAGGCTGGAGGGAGCAATGGGAAAACATGATATTCTTCAAAAGAGCATAAGGTTATTACAGACAGAAGGTAATTAATCTGTTCCCCTTATCTGCAATCGGAAAAGAAATAGCAGGCTTAAATTAATGCAGAAAAGACTCATGTTAGAAATGAGGAAAATATTATTAAAGGTATTATGTGCAGGGACCTCCAATAAGTGCTTCATAAGCCTGTGGAGGTATCAGGGCCCCATGTCCAGGAGGCCTGTAAGAACGAGTTAGACCAGGCTGGTCAGGAATGCCTTGAGTAGAGTTAGGTGTTTTGGAGCTGGTGAACAGAACTACATAACCTGGAGTCCCTTCACATGTGTTTTCCTGACAGTGAAGTTTTAAGCAGCTGGGAAGTTTTTTAGGATTAAAATTCACAGTGCTTCTCTGTTGAATGCCAATACTTGAAATTTTTCTAAAGCTGACCCAGGGGTGGATGGAGCTACAGCTAGAAATAATGGGCTTATCCAAACAGCTTGTTTTCACCTCAATAAAAGCAGACTGTGGTCTGCTAATGTGTCACATCCACCTACACACTGCGGTGTTGTCCTTTCTGCATACACCACTTCCAATAGTCAGTGCAGTTTTGCCAGTGGAGTCCTATTTATGCTTGGGACTTTTGCCGGCATGACCCTTGTCATGCAGCAGTTTTACCTCTTCACTCTAGCAGGCATGTCTGATGTAAGACTAGCTTCTTTGGGTAATTTTAACCACAGGATTGCAGCCTGTACTGCAAGAGCAATTAGCCAGAAATAGTAAAGAAGAAATAGTCACTGTACCTGAGTAGGAATTTTTTGATAACCTGTGCTGAATATACAAAAAAGCTAACTGATGGTAACACCCAGTAGTAGAAAACTCTGATTACTACATTCTGCTTAAAAACAACCAACCAGCCAAACAAACAAACAAACATTCAAATTTTTGCAAAAGTTCAGTGAACTGTTTAAAAATTACAGTAGGCAAAATGTTTATGTGAACCACACTTTGCACAAAGTCAAATCTCAAACCTAGCTTAACAGAGTTCCTTTTGCATCTTAAAAGCAGTCCGTTCTTGCTTAAGGTTTTTACAAAATGCTTCGTAAATATACCTCTCTGATTCTCTTCCCAGTTTTGCTGATATAAATCAGATTTTAATCTAACAAAGACAGTGAAATTATGCTGATAAAACAGAGATTGAAAAGAAAATGTGTAAATCTCTATTTTAGGACACAGCTATCTCTACTCACTATTAAACATTTGCTGGGAAGGCGTAACAAATGAGCCAAAGAGAAGGACCCATAGAAGGAACTCCCAGGCAGAAAATTACACTTTTTTTTTTTTTTTCTTTTTCCTGTCCGGGTCCCGCTTCTCAATTAGATTGTGGACCTGCAGCTGTGCTTTCAGTTAACTTACAGAAGATGGCTATAACAGCCTGCACTTGTTCTCTTCCTGTGGCTCAAACAGAACTTCACAAACATTTCATCATGTATTCCCTGGCTTCACTGGAACAATCCATGAGTTCTGTATAGTTGGCTGGTCTAGGTTCAAAAAAAATCACTCTTCTTAAGAGTTTTTGGGCTCATTTTATCTAAACCTTCATTAAGTCTTAAGTCTGTAGTGGTATTACCAGCATATGCAGCATGCAGACCATGATTACTGCCCCATTTTCAAGATGCTAATTTTTTTAAAGTCATTATGTCCCATCTTTATTAGTATGAACAATATGTTATTTAAAATGTGGCTTTGTAAACAACATATTAATTAAGACCTTTCTTTTTCCTGGCTGTCTGGACCAAGTTGCTGTAACGCCTGTTTCAAAACTCCAGGTATTGCTGAAAACCAGTGAATATTGCAATGCAAATGTATCCATGCTAGCCTTGTTATGATATCTAAACAATACACTCATATCAGTAGTTAGCCAAGTAACAGATATTTAACTTTTGTTTTGAATTATTGCAGTTGATATTGTTAATACAGTTTTCAGGAAGAGTCAGGTTTCATTAATTATGTATTAAAGCAGAGTGTTAGCAATGAGAATGCTGTTAGCTGTATTGAAGAGTGACAGGTACTGCTGATGTCAATAAAAATAAAAAAAATATGCTGGCATTTCCATTTCTCTCATTTACTTTGTACAGATCCCTTTTGTGCCGCAACAAAAGCTGTAACAGTTTTTCAGATTATGGCTTCCATGTATGCAATGCAGAATTAGAGCAGTTATTTGGGAATCATCCCTTTAATTTAGTTTTGCCAGAGCATATAAAACATTTTGGGGTAACAGTATCACAACACTTGGCACTTATTTAATGAATTTCATTAAAAGGTCAGGAAAGACTGTGTTGACATATTTCAGTTTATTAGGAAACTCTGTATAACCTGACAATATCAATGGTGTTCTTTGCTTTTATTCTGGAATAATGAATAATCTCTTCAAACATGTTTACAATTTCTTTCTAGGTATTTATGAAAATAACTTTTAAAAATGGTATTAAAAAACCCAGAAGCATTGAATAGAACCAATTTCTGCTCCCACAGTAGTTTTTACTTATAGCATTCTTTTTAATGGAGTTCCAGCCACAACTGAAGCAGTCCTTAGAGAAGACATCTGGAATATAAAGCTAATTATTCCATGTACTCTGACTTGCTATAATAAGTGGAGATAAGGATATGCCTCTCTTTTTTCTCTCCAACTACAATATGTTGTCTATTTTCAAGTGAAGAGTACTAAAAAAAATCCTATCTTGATTTAAATAGGATCTGTCCATTTGATTCTGTCAATTTCCTATTATAAAAAAATGATTCTTAAAATAAATTTCTTAGTAGCTGGGGCAACCACAGGGTGAGTAGTTAGAAGAGAACAGTCACTGGATTCTCATGCTGGAGGAAATAGAGGAAATGTTCTTTTCTTTCTCCTGAAGATGGGGATTTATTAGACCTTTTAGCAAATAATTTGGTTTTACAATACATTACCAGGAATTAGTGAGATTGGTTATGTCCCTAATTATGTTTTTTTAAAACGTCCTTAGTCTACTTCGAAAAATTTTGAAGTGGACCTTTATTATAGCTACAAAATTGTATAAAAGAGCAATGCCCTCTTAAAACGAGGGTCACAGGTGGAATGTAGCAAGGCTAATATGAAAAGTAATGGAAAAATCCACTACTTGTGTTTGCTACTTAAATGACATGGTTGGGTAAATGGATTTCTCTACTTCCTAGGAGTGTGCTTCTACATTAGTCTAGCAGCAATTAGAGAAAAGAGGTTGCTCTGCAAATTGGCTCCATGAACCATGTAGTTCATCTTTTTATTGTGTAAAACATAAAAAATTGCTCCTAATCAATCCACTTCAACTTTCAGTCTAAAAATTATTTATCATCCCTTTCAGCCTAGAGCACTTCTAAAATGTTTTCCTGAAATTAACTAAAAGGAGATGGTATTTGTATCAGTAAGCCGATTATGGCTATGTGAGGTAAGTCTTACAGTGGTAGCAACAAAGAGACTACATTATTACTGAAGAGTTCTTAACAAATTGATTAATGCTTTTAGAATAATTAGTCCACATTTCAGATGTAATAGTGCTCTCTTCTTTAATAAATGAATGATGCATTGCTTGATGACCATAATACTGAAATGCCTCATTTTTTGAAAAAGAAAACGAATTATTTTGAACTTTCCTTTTTGACAGGTAGTAAGTTGCTTATTAAATATAGCTTGACTCCTTCCCTTTAGCTCTTGTCTCCTCTGAGACCTACAGTGTGACTTCTGCTTTTGTGGACGGTAATATTTTTGATTGTGGCTTAATGATTGTCAATAGTTCCCGCAAGTTGACAGAATCATTGTGTTCAGATAATTGGACTGGGTGTGAGGAGATAAAATTTCCACAGCAGGCTACAGTGGGAAATTATTCAACCTCTGTTCTGTATTCTCTGTAATATGTAGGCATGGTGTTCATGACTGGAGTATTGCAAGGCTTAATTAATTATGCTTGAGATCCTCTGATGAAGGAGGCTCTAAAAAGTACTATTACCTGGATGAATATTTTGACTGCAGTCTTGCAATCCTCTGGAAAGCAAAACGTTAATGCAAAATATTATTATTGATAATTGGAGTTGGTGAAAGATGACAATTCAATTTCATTATAACACTCAAGCTTATAAAGTTTGTTTCTCTTCCACACTAGAGTAAAACCAAAACTTTTAAAACATTTTTTCACAAGTAAAACTGCATTGAAATATCAATTTCTGGATAAAATATTCAGGTTTTCAATTTTATTCTCTTTGACCTGAAATAACCCTCTGACCTGGGATGCTATAAAACTTTCCACCCTCAAAACTCCATAAAACTAATGCAGGTTTTTTTATATGTTTCAGCTTGGACAATCAGGTATTTTCATGAAAATGTGTAACTAATCAATGGTTAAAGAAAAGACTATTCTACTTGTGACGTACCTGTGCACCTAAAGAAGCTTTTATATAAGGTGACCTCATTATGGCTTCCATAGCCATTTTTAATTTTTGCTGAAAGCAGCTGCACCAACAATAAATCATACTGAGGATGTCATAATGTTCCTATTCTATGCAATAATGAATTACAAAGTTGAAAGTCTATTAGGATAGGTATGTCTTCTGTAATTGTTAAATTAATTTATTGTACCTTACAATCATTTTTTACCGCATATGTGAAATTTACTTGTGTGGACTTTAATGTCTGCAGTATGTTTCCTGGCACTGGAGAACCAAACAGTGAGCAAGTGAACAGGTTCCATTCTGACTCATAAATCAACATGGGCAACCAAAGTTCTCATTTCAGTTGCAGTGTAGATTGGATTTTCCCTCCACTCCCTTCCCCTCCCCTCCCAAACCTGAAAATGAATTAGGGATTAGCTGTAGACTCAAGCTTATATGGGCTGGCAAATGAATAGCAGCCATGCTCTTCCAGTCCTCCACACTGGTCTCACATGCAGAAGTGTAGGACAGCCTGTCAGATCTACACCTCCCTAGGAGGCCCTGAAAAAGCAGGACTCAGAAAGGACTGCTTTTTGCATGCTCTCTCATATGCAGAGGAGAAGGAAATGAGCACGTTCATGAATTTGTCCTTTGGAAATTAATTTTCCAAATAATTAAGGATAATTATTTTTCTGATAAAAGTTCTATGTCTGGATTTTTTTGTGAGCTATTCCTATACTCAAGTGCAGATAAGTAATGCTGCTGGTGGCCAAGCAACAGAAGTTTCTGATAGGTCTCTGACAAAGAATTCAGATACTGATTAAATTTATTAGTCCTTCAAGGTCTTGTTGTGCTTTTCTTTACCAATATGTGCCCAGCAGAAATCCAATGACTAATCACAGCTGCTGTTGCCTTGTGGGAGGGATGCTACTTGGAATATTTTAAATATTTTTTAAAATCCTTTTGTACCCTCTGTTGTTCATAATCTGTTCTTTTACTGAGATTATTCATTCAATTTCAAAATAGAGAAGAGGAACAGTATGATATTTCCATTTAAAAATTCACAAAATCTCATCTAGTTTGTGTGGTGAAATTTTGATAAATGTTGACAACAAATGTTGAAGAATTCAGAATATGCATTTAAAGCTATTGTTGTCTAATTAGGAATTCGTAATTTAGCAGAAGACATCACTTCCAGAGCTGTGAAAATGCTTCATTGCCCTTAAGGGGAATTATGAACCTTGAGTAACTACTATGGAATCACAGAATCATAAAATATCCTGACTTGGAAGAGACCCACAAGGATCACTGAGTCCATCTACTGTCTCCACACAGGACCACTCAAAAACCAGACCCTATGTCTGAGAGCATTGTCCAAACGCTTCTTGCACTCTGTCAGGCTCGGTGCTGTGACCACTGCCCTGGGCAGCCTGTCCTAGTGCCCGACCACCCTCTGGGTGCAGAACCTTTCCCTAACCCCCAGCCTGACCCTCCCCTGTCCCAGCTCCATGCCGTTCCCTCGGGTCCTGTCGCTGTCCCCAGAGAGCAGAGCTCAGCGCCTGCCCCTCTGCTCCCCTCGTGAGGGAGCTGCAGGCCGCCATGAGGCCTCCCCTCAGCCTGCTCTGCTCTGGGCTGAGCAAACCAATGGATCTTAGCTGTTCATCATAAATCTTCCCTTCCAGACCCTTCACCATCTTTGTAGCCCTCCTTTGGACTCTCTCTAATAGTTTTTATGTCCTTCTCATATTGTGCAACCCAAATCTGCACACAGTACAAAAAGTGAGGCCATACCAGCACAGAGCAGAGCGGGACAATCCCTTTCCTCGACCCGTTAGCCGTGCTGTGCCTGATGCACCCCCAGGGTGTGGCTGTTCCTTTTGTCTGCCAGGGCACGCTGCTGGCTCATGTTCAACTTGTTACTGACCAGAACACCGGATCCCTTTCTGTGGGGCTGCTCTCCAGCCCCTCGTCCCCCAGTCTGTACAAATAGCCAGGGTTGCTCTTTCCCATGTGCAGAATCCAGCACTTGCTCTTGCTAAACTTCGTATTTTGGCAATTGCCCAGCTCTCTAATTTGTCAAGATCTCTCTGCAAGCCCTCTCTACCCTCAATGGAGTCAACAGCTCCTCCCTATTTAGTGTCATCTGCAAACTTACTAAGAACACCTTCAGGGCCTTCCTCCAAGTCATTTATGAAAAGATTGAAGAGAACTGGCCCTAATTCCGAGTCCTGGGGAACTAACTAGTGACTGGCCACCAGCCTGATGTGACTCCATTTATTAGGACCGTTTGAGCCTGATCCATCAGGCAATTGTTCATCCATTATCTGCATTTATCTAGCTATATGCTGGACATTTTGTTCAGAAAGATATTGTGAGAAACAGTGTTGAAAGCTTTACTGAAATTCAAAAAGATTACCTCAACTGGCTTCCTTTGGTCAACAAGATGGGTAACCTTGTCATAAAAGTCAATAAAGTTCATTGAGCAGGACCTTCCCCTCATGTACTCGTATTGGCTATGACCAACAACGTCATTGTCCTTCAGGTGTGTTTTAGTAACTCCCAGAATAATTTTCTCCATAATTTTACCAGGCACTCAAGCGAGACTGGCCTTGTAATTACCATGGTCTTCTATCTTTCCCTTCTTGAAAACTGGAACATTTGCCAGCTCCAGATTACCATGACCATTGAAAAATATTTGAGAGTGGTCTTGTGATGGCATCAGCCAGCTCTGTGAGTACCCTGGGATGGATCCCATCAAGCCCCATAGACTTACATACATCCAGCTGGAGCAGAAAGTCCTGCACAAGTTCAGGGTTGGCTAGGAGTTTATCATTGCAGCAATAACAGTGCTTTAACTCAGGACACCTGGGGTCCCAGAGCCCATCATCAGTGTGGAAGATGGAGGCAAAGAAGACATCAAATGTCTCTGCTTTGTCTATGTCCCTGTTTGTGAGATGACCATCCTTATCAATGTTTTCTCTGGTCCTCCTTTTGCTGTTAATATATATATAAATAAAAACAACAAAACAAACCTTTTCATTTTCCACACAGTACCGGCCAGCTTCAACTCTAGTTGAGCTTTGGCTGCACAAATTTTCTCCATGCTAAGGCTAACAGCATCTCTGTAGTCTTTCATGTAGCCCAACCTCGCTTCCAGTGGCCATACACTTTCTTTTTCCACCTAAGCTCTACAAGATCCCTGCTTACCCAGGTTGACCTGCACATTTTTGAATTGCCTGTTCCTGTGCTTTTAAGAGACATACTATAATGTACAGTGCTGTGAAATACACAACTGGGGATACCAGAGATATCTAGAGAATTTATTCTTAGGCTTTTAATAGGGTATGTTTTTGAATTTTAGGTTCAACGTTCATCATTTTTCAAAATTTGCTGTGCCAGAAATCAGCCAGCCCTCAGCAAACACAAGCACTGCGTGTTGGTCTTCAGGCTGGGTGTTGGGAGTGGTGGTAAGCACTAGAGGTTAGCTGGCAGGGGGAAAGCTGAAGTAGTCAGAAGATGCTCATGTGAGTCTCCAGGCAAATCATTAGAATAAATAAGGCCTAATATGAATCACAGAATTATAGAAGGTTTTGGGTTGGAAGGGACCTTAAAGACCATCTAATTCCAACCCCCTGCCATGGGCAGGGACACCTCCCACTAGACCAGGTTACTCAAAGCCCCATCCAACCTGGCCTTGAACATTTCCAAGGATGGGGCATCCACAGCTCCTCTGGGCAACCTGTGCTAGTACTTCACCAACCTCAGAATAAATAATTTATTTTGAATATCTAATCCAAATCTACCTTCTTTTCATTTGAAACCATTACTCTTTGCTTTATCACTATACTCCCTGATGATGAGTCCCTCTCCTGCTTTCTCATAGGTATTTGTAGGTACCTCTTTTAGATACTGGAAGACCACTGGCTCCTTGAAGCCTTCTCTTCTCCAGGCTGAACAACACCAGCTCCTTTGGCCTGTCTTCATAGGAGAGGTGCTCCAGCCCTTTGATCATCTTCGTAGCCCTCCTCTGGACTCATTCTAATATGTTTATGTCCTTATTATGCTGGGGACCCCAGAGCTGAATGCAGTACTCCAGGTGAGAAATCACAAGAGCATACTAGAGGTGGAGATTCACATCCCTCAGCCTGCTGGTTATGCTTCTTTTGATGCAGCCCAGGTTATAGTTGGCTTTCTAGGCTGCAAGCACACATTGCCATCTTGTGTCAAGCATCTCATCAACCAACACCCCAAGTCCTTCTCCTCACAGCTGCTCTCAGTACAATTTTCATCCAGCCTGTTCTCATGTACCTACTTCTCAAGCCTGTCCAGGTCCCTCTGGATGGCATCCCTTCCCTCCAGCATGTTGATCACACCACACAGCTTGGTGTAATTTGCAAACTTGCTGAGGGTACATTCAATCTCACTGTCCATGTCACCAATAAAGATGTTAAACAGTGCCTCTCCCAGTACTGACCCCCAAGGAAAAACACTTGTTACTGACCTCCACTTGGACATTGAGCCACTGACTACATCTTTTTGAGTGTAACCATCCAGCCAATTCCTTACCCAGAGTGGTCCATCTGTCAAGTCCATGTCTCTCCAATTTAGAGACAAAGATATCATGTGGGATATCCATATGGGATCAGAATATTCCAGTATGGTGTCATTCTCAGCATGGGTTTAGGTATGTAGACTGTAAGTGCAAAACATTTACCACAGGTAACACCTGGATGCTGTGAGAAGACACCTTAGTAACTGGCAGCATGATGTCTTACAGGAAAAGACTATTCTGCCCAAGCCATCTGTTAGCAGATAGTACTGGAAATACTGGATATACTTCATTAACAGATAAAGTCCATATTACCATGAGCAGGATGACCAGATGCAGAATGGCCTTTATCTTCAATGCATCTGACCAGCTGAGAAGCAGCTCATTATTTTTTATTTTTTTTTTGTAAAATATTTTATGTTTTGGAACTGAATGTCCCCTGCTTTGAAGTTTTGACAGTTTACTTGAGCTATAGAGGGTCAAATGCACCAGAGACCTTGACTCAGGCATTGCTCCAGAGGGAGGAGGCAGCTCCCCAGGCTGGGGGTTTGGAGGCCATTCCAGGACTGCAGCAGGTGGTGTGTTTGCCTGCAGGAAGGGAGTGCTGGCCAAAGAGCTGAGCTGCCAACCGAAGGAGCTGGGTGAGCAGACTGCTCAGCATCAGAAGAGAAACAAGCAAACAAACATACATGCATGCAAATAAAATTGGTGAGATCTTCACAAAGACTCTGCAGAGAACAAAGACTGAACCCCTAACTGCCCCAAAGGAGAGGCAGCTAGAGACTGGCTGACGGGGATGAACAGAGACCCCTATGATGGGGACAGGCTGGAAGTTTGTGTCTTTTGGCAAGAAGACAGCTGCTGCTCCACCTGCAGATCTGCAGTTGCATAGCAGGCTGTGGTAGCAGGAGAGGGGCAAAAAGCCATGTCTGGAGAAGCATCAGAAGTGGTGATCCCCAGTCCTGCAGAAGCAACAGGAAGTATCAGCAGGTGACAGAGGGTGACTCCAGAAGTCCTCATATGCTGATTTGTCTTGCCGCCTAGGGAGCTTAACTGCTTGTGGTGGGCTTGGATCTGGGATGCTGTGGCAAGACTGCTGAGGCTTGCACAGTGCTTGGACTGTTCCTCCCTGCTGCTTGTCCCTGTGGGCACCAGTAATATGGCCAAGGCTTACCTTGACCATATCAATGATTGCCTGTCTCTGGAGGTGGTAGCTGAGGGCATGAGACATGAGGCTGAGTTTCATCTACACCATGAGTTTCATGGTGAAGGGCAAAGGATCAGAGGGGAGTTGATTGATTTTGCAGGTCAATGCTTCATTGCACAGCTGGTGTCATGGAGAAGAACTTGACATTTATTTCCACAGGACCCACTTTGTGGTTTGAAGACAGCTGGGAAGAGATGTGATCCAGCCAGAAAATGGGGCAAAAGCATCTCTGTCAACAGGCTGGTCAATCTTATGAGGAGAGATTTAAACTAGTAATGATGAGGACAAGAAGTGTTGGTGCATGGTAAAAGGGGAAGATGTTGGATGTGGTAGAAAGCAACAAAGGCAGGGTGGCAAGTTCAGAAAGGGTAAAACAAGGTGAAGGGCCATGCATCTCAAGTATGTAAACACATGCATGCAGCCTTAGAGAAAAGTAGGAGGGACTCAACTTTCATGTGCAGTCACAAAACGATGGCATTACTGAAATTGCTCAGAGGAAGTGGCAAAGTTCACATAGCTAGAGTGCTGTGATGGACAGACAAAGCCCTTCATGAGGTGCAGGCAGGGAAGAGAAGAGGGGAGATGCCATCTGTGTGAAGGAGGAGGAGTTGTGGGACAGATGACAGGCAGGGTAGAGTTTGTGAGCCAGGTTCAGGGGAGAGGCCAGTAAAGCTGACAACAAAGTGGTAGTGAGTTACAGACTACCTGGTCCAAGTGAGGAACCCAGTCCAGGGGAAAATGAGAAAGGTAAAAGGTAAAAACTTGTGGGTTGAGATAAAGATGGTTTACTAGGTAAAGCAAAAGCTATATGAACCAGTGAAGCAAAGCAAGCATTCACTGCTTTTCCCAGCGTGAAATTCCCTGACCAGATAAAGGCATCAGCTATCTTGTATGATGCCAAACCCAGCCCTGTTTTGAGCAGGAGGTTGGACTTTGTCCCTTCCAACATAGATTATCCCATGCTCTTAAAAAAACAAAACCGCATCACTTCCCTCCTCCCCAGTGGACCAACACCACTCTGTTCAATATCTGTTCTCCTTTGCTCTTTACATTTACTTGCAGTTCTGACAAGACATTGCTTTAATAAGCAGGAAAAAGCCACACCATTCGTGAGCTTTGTATCTTCTAATGCATCTCTTTTTGTTATGGGGGTTGCTCAGATGCCTGAAAGTAATGCCATTTACAGAGAGATACTGGACTGGAATTCTGGCATATGTGTAGCAGACTTTTTGTTGTTAAGTGCTTTGCTTGCACAAGGATATTACAGAACTGTTATGAAAAAGGAAATATATTAACATTTATAATTTGATTACAATGCCCTTTTTGAGGAGCAAATCTTTTGAATGTCATTGTGAGGAGAAAATCTTTTGAAGTCATGATAAGAAAAGAATTTTAAAAACTAGGACCTTAATGGATATACTTCTATTGAAAAGGGGGAGTGTAGCTACAATAGATGAAATGTTAGTGCACATAATAGTAAAATATTTCCTTCTATAGGAGCATGCTGTTTACATAATCAAGAAAAGATGTACTTTTCAACAATTTACTTGGTACTTGAAAGGCAAGGATTGCTATGGCAACACTGAAACAAACAAGAAGGAATTGCGAACAGATGAATCACAACGTTATATGCAAGACAAAGAGTCAAATGTTTTCCAAATTGAGCTAGCTTTAAATTACAGCAAACATTTTAATGAGTCTTTTCTTAATTGTTTTATCCTATATGATAGGCAAGGAAATTAAGTAGAAGAAGGAGTTAAGCTTCCTATACAATGTTTCAGCAAAATGTATTTTAAGGACAATAGTATCAAACTACTCCATCCCAATTTACACACACACACACACACACACAAACCATTTACTAGAATGAAGATTCTGAATTACCTTCCAGTGCAACTGGTTTATATATGTTGTCTAATCTGTTCCCTTATCAGTGACTAAAATTTCTTATCCTGAATAAAATATTTCTTAAACACAAATAAGTACCAGTGATAATCATAACAATGCTCTATAAATCTTACAGCCTTTCTAAACATATATATATATTTTTCTAAAGCTAAATATGTCACATACCAAAACACACCAACTCGCTATCTTAGTAGTAAATAATAGAACTTCATCTGCAAGTTTTAAGTAACACTTGAATTTTTTTTTTTGTTGCTCAAAGTAGAGGTGGATACGATCCATTTATTTCTGGTGGGTTTTTGTTTTTGTTTTGTTTTAGTTTTGCTTTGTTTGTTTGTTTTTGCCAACTGATGTAGGTGTGATGGAGATGCTATTATAACCAGCAAATACTTTTTATTTCACAGTCTTATTGCCTGAGAAAGTGGATAAGGTTTGGGACTTGAAACTGAAAGTCCTCAGCTCTGATCACAGTTTTGTCATTAATCTGATGATATTCTGCATTTCAGCTTCCTCCTTCATTAAATTAAGATCTGAGAATCTGTTCATGTCTTTAATACAAGGATATTGAGACTCTGGGACTGGAAGTGCTAAATGCAATGTACCTAAGGTAGAGAAGATGCCTTCTGTTAAGCTTTGAGCTTTTTCTCTAACAGTTATAAAATCCTATTCTTCTGTCCATGTTAGCATCAGATTAAAAATAAATTGTTGGAAATCAACCATGTTTTACTTGTGGCACTGTAACAGTTGTACAGCTGAACTTGTATTTTGTTTTAAATGTCCTGGCCCCAGACAAACAGATGTGCTAACATGTAGTTGTACCTGTTTTACATAGTCTGCCTACTAGAGTGCAGATCAATATAGTGTTATGGAGAACAGATAACTTAGGCTTCTGAATATCTCCTTAAATGAGTGGAGTATCCTCAGCTTGCTTCAACAGAAGTAGGTAATGCTTACGACATAGCAAGCCTGGTAGCAAGTAGAATGACAATCTTTCAAGCCTCATTGCAAGGAGAATTTGAAAAAAAAAATATGGTATGAGAAGCACATTTGTGTAAAATGTTGGGAGTATAAGATTTGTCTTAGAACTGGATGCACCCTGAAGGATACACCGAAGATGAAAAAAAAGCATGACAGGGTTGGTGACAAATAATAAAGAAGTTTTAGATACCAGCTGAAAAGGTAAAAAGCATTGCGACTCTGAAGAAAACAAATCTCACAGTATAATATAAGCACCAAAAGAAAATAAGAATGAAAGATCCCTGCAAAACAATGCAAGCAATGTTAATAGAAGGTGAAAAAGCAGAGATCTCTCAGGAGTAGTAAATGCTCTAAATGGAAACACCTACTTTGAGAAGACATTTAAAAAATACATGTGTAATAAGGTGTAAGAGTCATCCACTGATGATCAGAAGATTGACAAGAAAAGGCTGGTCTTCACTTTTGTTGTCAGAGGAAAAAAAAAGCTTTTTTTTTTTTTTTTTTCCTCCTGCTGGCTGTATTTTGGTTTTGTGCATTAACACCAAAGTTACACCAGCAGCACCTTCAAAATCTACTTTCCTGATAAATGCCTTGGCTTTGGAATTGTCACAACACTGTGAAATCACCCTACTCGGTGACCTAGTCATTCCAGCTGCTTATGGAGAACTTGGCCTTGTGGCCCTGCCTTTCTACCAAAGGGGCTGCAGAGCAAGGAGGAGTCTCAGCCCCAACAGGCAAGCCTGCACCAGGAGCCCAAGGCACAGGTCTTAGAGCAGCCCTGGCCAGAAACAGTGTCCTGCTCCCCACAAAGCCCTGCTCCTACCACTTTCATTGCACTGGGGGCACCATGCCTTCCTGTTCAAACGGGGAGCTGCCTGAGCAGCTGCTTGCATCAGGGCCTTGAACAGCAGCCAGCTGCAGCACACCTTACCAAACAGTGCTGTCACGTATGCAGCACTTTCAAATGGCTTAAAAGCTCCCAGGTTAGCTGGTTCTCAGCACAGCTCTGCGCTCACAATTGCTACCTATCCACTGGAGCACTCTCTTCCCCTCTCCTGTTAACCAGCAGCAGCTGACCCGGGCAGCAGTGCCATTTCACGAAACAAGGTAACTGCATTGCTGACAGTAAGTAAAAGCATTTGGGTATGTGTGTGGGGAATGATACTATCCCAGTTTTTCTCTGCCTGACTCCATACTGGAATGATCTGAACCTCTGCTCACTAACTGCCCTTTCCACCTGTCCCACACACCATGGCACTGGGAAGGCTACATTAAGATATGTCAGTGTGCCTGTTGTACAAGTGGCAAAACAACTTCGGGTTTCCTTTCCTCCTCCACAGAATCTGCAACCCTGAATGACAGACAGACAAGACAATTTGCTCAGTTACTCTGTTGACTCTCCCTCCCCGCGCTCCCTCCCCTCAGAAGAGCAGCCAGGCAATCTAAGTGTTATCGCCAAGAGCCATCCTTGTCTAGGACCCCTTAGACTCTTCATTGCTCTGACTGCAATCAGTAGGACCAGTAAGAATGAAACTCTTGTTTGCCTGGCTTGAATCTTGCACATAAAAACACCTGATCAATTTTGAGAAGTTTATTTTGCAGAAGGCTTATATGATTTCTGCTTGCCTACTGGTACAGGTCTGGCTTATACCCTTTTCCCTGGCTTTTATTAAAAGACTGCTGGCTACCATGCTGCTCCCTTCTCCTGCCAGATTCAGCCCTGTTGCAGTCCTTTTCTTCTCTACTTTGGCAATCTGTATAAGCTAGTAAGATCTACATACATCTACGCTGATTTAAATGCTGATATTTAGCCTACTGGGCTGATGGCTTTTTGCTAAGCCAAACATAAGAGAAGCTAGTACACTTTTCTCTCAGTCTGTATCTCTTGCTGTTGCATATATTCACTGCTCATAGAGAAGGGGGCTACTGCTCTTAATACCAAATATAATTAACTGGAGATCATCTAAAGCCTTAATACATACATATTTTTTGTAGTTATGGCATGTGATGTTATCTTAACACAGAATTTCTGTCCAATTAGATGACTCTAGAAGGTTAAAAAGCCTTTGTAAAACATTGGCATGCTGTTTAGCAAGCAAGGAATGCTTATAATTATTAATGAAGTAATAGTCAGGATAAGGTTAAAAAATTTTTTCAACTGCTTTTAAAAATGCAGTGTTAGTTTTCCTGTTGCCCCAAAACAGAAAACTTATTTTAGAACAAATTCTAATGTACTCTGTTACTGTAAACCTTTACCTCAGCTTTGCGGAGATATTTTCAAGACTTCTGGAAAGTCCTGCATTCTGTTTTGGAAACGTTCAGTCTCATTAGTATGTTGTTATTTCT
>CM021729.1:36487441-36510198 GCA_011074415.1 Stictonetta naevosa
CAGAAACTGATGTTGTATAGAGATATGACTGCAAGTGGATCTGACGGTTTTAAATAGCAGTTATAAGACAGCATTATTTATAGAGGCTGGAAAGTAAGTGTTTCTGTTTGTCTCCTGCAGCTTGTAGGATCGTCAGAACTTGCACTAAATGGATGTCCATTGACTTGTTATTCCTTGGGGGGACTTTGTGAATAATCATAAACATTTTACCATGGGCAGAATTTGGTTCACTAAGCCTTATCTAAGGCTTTATTCTTATTAATTGATATAATCCAAAACAACCATCTTCATCTCTCTGTCCTTAGATGAATCTGAGGCTATTAGCACCCAGCAAGCATCTTCAAGGTTAGGAGAACAGTGCCTGCAAATTTGCATCTCAGTCTACAGCAAATTTCTTACTGTAAGTTGCCAAGTATCTGGAAACTACATTTATTTTTAATGGCTGTATCCTGAAGAGATATTTTACAGAACTAATCCTTGCCAGTCTTGTTTTGCCTCCACAGGAATAGCCTCTGAGTGTGTTATTTTTTTGTGTTCTCCAAGTCTAACACTGCTTTAAGATGTAGCAAAGCATAAGTATCTTCAAAAGCTGCTGGGACAGTATGTGTCCCAAAACTAATCACAGCCAGGGAATATCAGTCTACAAGACCTTCAGCACCACTTACATACTGAAGCATTGTGAAACATATGTTAGCTCCAGCTGATCTGTGGAACAGATGTTAATAAAATGAGTTTATTAAAAAGTTATTCTCTCATGATCTTGCATTGATACCAAAGCCATAAAGATGACAATGCATACGCATTAGAGATGTCAGTGGGAGCTATGACTTTCATACAAATGAATACAAATTTGCATGTTTGTATTAGTTATTTTATCTTAGCATTAAAACAACAGACAAGCCAACCATACAGGCCAGACAAGTGTATATCTGATGACAGCACCTATTGCTACTGTCTCTTTAAAAAGTATTATCAAGTTTTTCAAAACATATGGATCCTATAGATAGGGTAGAGTGGGTGGCAAGAGCAGGAAAGGTGAATGAAAGCATGTCCTCTCCTATGAGATGTTGTGTAAATGCAGTGCTGTGTTTTTGGGCTGGTACATTTTATGAGCACTAATGCCTCTGTTGTCCCACATTTAGCCTCCAGTGTCCTTTAACCACAAACTCAGTACAATAAATCTCAGTCTGACAATAGAACAGCAGTCCATGGATGTCAGCTGAGATATCCTCAAGTGTGGAAAAAGTCTGGAAGACTCCGTCCTATGTTTTCACAATGTCATTTGAAAAGATGCTTATTAAGCAAAAGATTTTGTGGCTTAGTGTTTAGCAGATTACTGTTTGTGAATTAGTAACACATTGGACAATTTGGGCTTTATCTGGACTGGCTCTGTGAATGAGTCTGTTTTTGTAACTAAGATGTACATCATTAACACTTCTTTCTTTTTTCTTCATTATAAGTCTTTAATAAGCCTTTATTTTTTCTTCCTTCTCTGCCTGATCCCTCTGGAAAAGCAGCCTGGATTACTCTGAGATATATACTGGTCAAAAAATCAAAGTTTCTTAGTAAGTCTACTATTTTATTGTCTACTTATAGTTGTTATCTGAGGGTCATGTTGCTTTTAGTATAAACCATCAAAAAGTTAATTCAGTGCTCACAAAAAAAAAAGACCCCTGCACACATTCTAGAAAAATAATCCATACTTTTGTGCATAAATCTTTCTTAATTCCATGAAGAACAGTCAAAGTTAAAATTAATATTTTTACCTGTTTTCTTTGTTGTACTTAGCTGCGAATTTCTGGAGGTCCATATGGCGACTTTAAGCAAACATATGATTCCTCTTAACTTTGTTCAACATTTCTTTTAGATAAGATATTGTTGATTGGCAAGTCTGATCTATCCATGTGTTTGTTTGAAGTTTCTATCCTACACATTTAAATAGAAAATGATACATTTGGAGACTAGAGACGTGACACAAATCAACACCTAATAGTGGTCAATCAAACATTACCAAGTTTTCATATCTGTGATTTGCTGAAGACTTTTTAAAATGCTATTTGAAAATCAGGTTGATTCAGCTCTACTGGGTAATATCAGCTAGACAAAACAAAGTGTTCTTTGTCTCGTAATGCCCAACTTCATTGTTATACCTCCTTGACCTATCTCCTTGTTTTTTTGTAGACTTGAAATAGATTGACTTTTCACAATCCTTGTTAGTCTTATTTTA
Source organism: Stictonetta naevosa (assembly GCA_011074415.1). Classification (NCBI taxonomy): domain Eukaryota; kingdom Metazoa; phylum Chordata; class Aves; order Anseriformes; family Anatidae; genus Stictonetta; species Stictonetta naevosa. The sequence goes on from CM021729.1 coordinate 36,489,669, forward strand.
ACTCCATAAAGAAGACTCATATAAGTGATGCTTTAAGAAAAGGCATGTAATCCATAATTTTTAAAGTTAACATTTAAGTCTATATCTCTTAATATTAGGAAAAAAATATTTTTTATTTCACATTTTTGTTTCCTCTGAAAGGGTGAAATTTGTATGCTCTTTAGAGCCTGCTGGAAATCAGCATTAATACTGATGGGAAGCAGTCATCTCACTTTCCCCATGCCAGGTGTTCATTAATTGTAAACCTGAATAATAGATAATAACACATCCTGGTGTATTTATCAATCCACATATCTTTTTACAATGCAAAAGAGGTCATTTGAGAATCTGTGTAGGTTTTTTCAGCTCTTCCTATTCATTAACAGGGAGCTGCATGCAAAGGCTGCTAAGCAAAAAAGAGGCCACATTACCTGAAAACAATAATGGAGTGCCACACCACATGAAATAGTAATTAGGTTTGCCCAAGGCCAGGATACAGTTACTATAATCAGTATCACTCAGAATTAACTTCACACTTATGAAAAGATGTAAGGTAAGATTGACTTAATGGTGACTACCTTTCTTGCCATGAACGCCAAGCCTCTGAAAGAAGAAAAAGAAGAAAAACAAATGGGATTATCATATTATTATCACCAGAGTTAGCAACCTTGTCCCCTTAAAAAAAATGCATTGCCATTTTAATGAGATCTAAGGGAACAATAATAGGATAATTATCTTCTGAACACACAGACCACTGTAATGCCCATTAGTTTTTAATACTGAAAACAAAGTTAAGAGACTAAAAATATGTATTTTTTTAATCCCTTCAGAAACTTCACAGAGAGAACAAGAATAATGTCCATGAAAATCAGCATTCTCTTTCTTAAAGAGATACAATACAACAGTGCACTAAACAAAGAGGGGAGGGTTTAATCTGAAAACACTTGGCAGGCATTTAAAGTACTCATCCTACTTTCCTGTTTCAGGTGAATGAATTTCCCATGGCAAACTAGCTCTCTCCATGACTTTGTATTACTTCTGATCCTTGATTTTCCACTGAGGGAATAATAGCATTCATGTTTTAGAGCAGTGGAAAAACAGCAGTCCAGCAATGTTGTTGAGTTTATGTTGTACAGATTATTTTTTTTATTTATTTTAAATCTAATGGGAAACAGTGTATTTTAAACATTTCTGGTGGAAGGCTGAGCTAAATTTAAGTGAGAGAGACAGGAAGATGAAGCATATTTTGGTTTTAAACCGGGGAACTATTATACTAAGTATCATGTTACACCTGTCGTCTGTTTTCTCTCTCTCTTTTTTTTTTTTTTTTTTTTTCAATCTCCCTGACAAATGGCTGCTAATAAATAGATTTAACCTGTGCCATCTGCTGTTATACTACAAACCCATTCACAGCAGCCTCCTGTTTTCTATAGCATTACATTTAATCAATTTTCTTTTGCCAATGACATTCAAAAAACACACACATCCAGGTGAACCAGACAATTTCAAAGCACTGCTAAGATGCAGAGAACACCTCCTCATGCATATGTTATATGACATATTCTTTCATTAACTAGATCCGGTTAGTCTTGGAGTGCATCTTAGCTGTATTTATTTAAGGGATCCTATTTATTAATATAGCTTACTGGAAAGGGCAGGAAAAGCCCTATGTGGTTATATTATATAGCTGATGAAGTAATTGAAGATTAGATCATGATGCTTTGCCTCTTGGCTCTCTTCCAGGATCATATTTCTTCCTAGATTCGCAAGAATTTTATTTGCAAGGGGCAAAATACTGCCATCGCTGCTGTTCGTGACATAATAATATTGACTTCAGTGAAAACAGGAACTGGTACCACTAAAATGTATTTTGCTGAGCAGAGTAGCACACTGTAGCCCTGACACAATCTGTCCATCCTCGTGGTGAGAGTGGGGGCCCCGTAAATAGCTGTTTATTAAAGGCAATGTGCAAACACTGAAAGTAGATTTGTCTTGCTCTCATATATATAGGGGTTAGCCACAAATGAATAAATGTGATTTTTTCCCCCCCCCAAAGAGAAACAAAACTGTTTTTCAGAGCTATGGCTACCTGTGTGAGGAAATACATTCATGTCTGGCAATAGATTAAATGCTGAAAATAAGTCATTTGTGCTAGCTACTGCTATTATGACTTGAAACAGTTTTTGATCATTTTAACAATGTGCTGCAAGTTTCTATACTGGTGTTTTTTCAGTCCTGAAAAAACAATAGCAATAACAAAACAAAGCACTAAAAAGAAGCTAAGTAAAGCTAGTCCAGATTTAAGAAGTCACAGTTACACAAAAACATCAGTGAACTCAAAGGGAGCTGCAAGTGCTAAGCGCTATTAAACAAAGAAAACCAAGACATGAGGGGGCTGACACTGCTTCACCCACCTTTGGAAGGAAAACCCCTTACAGAAGCAATGCTTCCTAACTCCTGCTCATCTCAGGGAAGAAGGCTGACCACAGAGACATTTGGCAAAGGATCTTGAAAGCAGAAGGTGAGAATGAGTAATATAACCTTATGCAACAGCACATATTACAGTTGTTGCCTTTACATATATCTATGCTCATGGGTAACTAACTGTTAAATAATGATTTTTGTTTCTGTGAAATGTAGGTTCCTTTTAAAAAGATTGTTGTTTTTCAGATAATCAGAGAATAACATTTCCAATGGCAATAACATCAATTTAATGTGACAGCTTGTATGTAATGCTTGCATAATAAAATGTAAATTGATAGTTAAAACCATATGCAAAAACAAAGTTACATCAGTAAATATTGGTTTAAACAGAGATACATGCATACTGTATTCCCCTGATTCTAATTTTTAATGTCACTGTGACCTGGCTAGCATTTAAAATCAATTCTCTTAAGAGTAACATGACATTTGCCCACTTATCATGTGTTTTTATTTCATACTGTGTTATGAAGGAAGATTGTATGATTGGAGAGAGACTTTTTACATGGGCAGACAGTCATAGGAATAGGGGGGACGGTTTTAAACTAAAAGAGGGGAGATTTAGATTAGATGTTAGGAGCAAATTCTTCTCTCAAAGGGTGGTGAGGCAGTGGAACAAGTTGCCCAGAGAAGCTGTGGATGCCCCATCCCTGGAGGTGTTCAAGGCCAGGCTGGATGGGGCTTTGGGCAGCCTGGTCTGGTGGGAGGTGTCCCTGCCCATGGCATGGGGGGTTGAAACTGGATGGTCTTTAAGGTCCACTCCAACCCAAACCCTTCTGTGATTATTTATGGGCCTGTTTTACTGTTAACTGGTGATTATACAAGGATCTAAATGTTGCACAAACTTAAAAGTTTATTTAATCTTTAAATGTTTTAAAGTAATTAAATACAAACAGAATAGATTACCAAAAAGGACAGTAGGCCACTGCACTATAAGATGCATTTGATTCTTATATAACTCTGGCATTTCAGCCCCCAGACAAGTCATGTGTCTGCACTGTCTTAGGGTGACATCCATCTTTTTTCTCATACTGTGTCATCAATTCTGTGTACAAAATACCTTAGTCATTCTTCTCCTTCTCTGAAAATGAAGAATTTTAATACATTTTCCAACTGCAATCTGAAGCTGTTTTTTTTTTGTTTGTTTGTTTTTTTTAAACAAAGATATGGATAGTAATTGTGCTGGTGTTCAAATAACATGACCATTTCCTCTTGTTTCCTTTACTACAAAAAATACCCTAAGCTCTATACTGAAGACTAAAAGTCTGCAAGATACCACTAAAAAAAGATGATTGATTTCCAAGGATCACCTCCTCCAAGCTCAAGAACAGTCCACCCCAACATGCAGAAGTTAAAGCAAAGGTGGCAGGAGCCCTGCACAAATAAACAAAGAGCTCATAACAAAACTCAGGTGCATAAAATATGCATTCAAGAGGTAAAACCAGCATCAGGTAATTCAGGATGAACAAAGGCACTATACAAACATGCAGAAGTGGAATAAAGAAATCCAAAGCCCACCTATAGTTGAATCAAGAGTGGGACATGAAGCTCTTGTTAATCAGGAAGCACTTCTTTTTTTTGCCATCTCTCTCCATGGAGATCTTCTTGGAGCCGCCTGGGCATGGCTCTGGGCATCCTGCTCTAGGTGGCCCTGCTTGGGTTGGACCAGATGACCTCTAGATGTCCCTTCCAATGTCAACCACTCTGTGATTGTGTCATTCTGTGAAGAATTTCTGTGGCTATATCAGCAGCAAAAAGACTAGGGAAAATGTGGGCCTGCTGCCACTTTGCCTCGTTTTCTGCTAGTAGGACTAGTCTTTGGGAATCACAAGCCCTTGGGACATGAGAAAGTCTGGAGCAAAGAAGATGCACCCATTTTGCAGGAAGATCAGGTTTGGGAGCACTTAAACTGGACATACACATCAGGAAGACCGAGCAGATGAGGCCCTCTACAGGCAGATAGGAACAGCCTCGTGTGCAGAGGCCCTGGCCCTCATGGGTGGCTTCGACCACCCCTATGTTGGCCGGAGGGACAGCAGGGCATCAGCAATCCAGAAGGGTTGCTGGAATCCTGGAATGCTTTGATGATAAAGTCCTTCTATAAGAGACAGAGGAGCCAACGAGGAGAGGTGCTGTGCTGGACCTAGTTCTCACCAACACGGAGGGACTGGTGGGGAACGTGAAGCTCAAGGGCAGCCTTGGCTGCAGTGACCATGAAATGGTGCAGTTTGGCATCCAGAGGACAGTGAGGAAGGAGCACAGCAAGCTCATTACTCTGGACTTTGGGAGAGCAGACTTTGGCCTCTTCAGGGATCTGCTTGTAGAGTACCATGGAACAAATTCGTGGAGGGAAGATGTGCTCAAGAAAGCTGATTAATTAATATTCAAGGATCACCTTCTTGAAGCTCAGGAGAGATGCATCCCGAAGAAGCAGCCAGGCAAAAATGCCCTGAGGCCAGCATGGATGAATGAGGAGCTCCTGGAACACAAAACCAAACCAACCAAAACAAACAAAAAAACAAAATGGTTATCTTGTGCTTGAATTTTGAAGAAGGAATTTTTATTACATTCCAGGAACAATTTACATATTAGGTAAAAGACAAGGCAGATAGTTTAATCCTGGTAGACACATGAATGGTAATAAAGTGAGAGTGTTCTAATTAAATTACAAATCGTGTGTTTAAAGACCTTAACTAAGGAAAGAAATTCTTGTAACATTCATTTTTCAAAGCAGTCTATTATACAAAAAAGTATCTGGAAACAGTCAATGTCAAAATTGTCCCTGCTACAGAATGGTGTTGCAGCTTTGGGCTTCTGGAGCCTTTTTTCCCTTTCTTTAGGGGTTGAGCTGTGTCCCTGCTGCATGGTATGCCTTGCATACGGTTAGGCATGTCCGGTGGGTGAAGCTAGGGGTAGAGAAAGCCTTCTGCTCTCTGTATTCAAAGAGCCTTAAGAATCATTGTGAAGAATAGGAAAGAGAGGAAAAGAGCAAGATATTGCATGCTGTCTTTTCTCAGCAACTTAACAGGAAAAGGCTCTTCCTAGCAGGTGCATTGAAGTGGCATTATGCCACTCACTGCTGGGCATAGCAAATTTACTAGGTCATTCCTACCATAGAAAAGTGGATTAGGATGGTTCACTGGGATAATGCTGGATTTCCTGCCAGGCTTTTGGCAGGAAATATGAGGTCTGTGACAGAACTGATGCATCAAATACTTGCTTGATTACACCTTTAAATTCTTAGGTTACACCTCTTTAATTCTTCACATTCTGTGAAGAAGATCTCTCTCTCTCTCTTTCGCTCTCTCTTCTCTTACACAAATAAAATGGTGAGCTTTATAAAAACTGGGTGAAATATAAGAAATCTTTCTTTCTCTCTTCATACATTCCTGCTGTGAACTTGCCGCTCTCTCTGGACCATAGTACAGGACCTCGGCCTCAACAAGTCTCCTGATCCCCAGTTAGTTTCTGCACCTGAGCTATTATTCACACTTAGTCCTACACCCAGCCATCTCTTCTCCCATGACAGGTTACAGCTGGGACATGAGCTCCTGCTCTTTAGCTTCCACCCCTGCGTCCTGTTCTTCTGCCTCCAGTGACTCCTGCTGCTGGTTTTTCCATGCTGCTATTGACTTAGGTGATCTTCGTCCTTCTGTGTCTTGCACCAAACGAAACAGTCTAGCAGGTTCAGATGTCACGTATGCAAGAGAGCTGATGCTCCAGCTGTCTGTCCTGTGATGACCTCTGTAGTGCCAGATAAGTAACTCTGGATCATTTTCGGAGTATAGTCACATGGAAGGTCATTCTTCACATCTGTTAATTTTCTCAAAAGGACCTAGAAGGCCCCAGGCATCCTTAAGATCACCCTCTGTTATCTCCCAAATTACTGAAAGGGCCTCAGAGGACATCAAAGTCTTCCTAATCCTCAGGCAAAAGCCTATATATGTTCTTTGAATAGGAAAGGGGCTGAGCTACATGATACAATCTTGTTTGTAAAAACTTGGCTTAGAAGTCACAGCAGCAAAAGATATGGGAAAATGTATATTCTAGAAACTATTGCAAGAGCCAGCTGTCAAATTTTGTTGTGTTGTGCTTGAATATGCTTTGTTGCCACTGTTCTTTTTGGATCAGTGCAATAACATACTGTATAATCCTAAAAAGAACTACTTTACTAAAATTAATTTATCTCATTTTTCCCATGCAGTCCTGCTTCAGATTATACTGAGGAAAAGTATAACTATCATAACAACAGTAATTAAAAATTAAAAAAAAAAAAAAAGTTTTTAGATATTAAACTCCATGAATTCTTTGGAAATGATTTTTTTTTTTCTAGAATTGTCAAAGCTTTTCTAAATACTAAATGAGCTATAAAACAAGACTATATGAATCCCAGTTATACGATGGTTAACAGTGATTCAGAAGACAATTCAGAAACATAGCATAGATCTCTATTCTAAAATTATTTTAGAATTAGTTAGCTGCTGGAGCATTTAAAGACAAGTTATAGGTCTTGTCCAAACTCTTAACATGATTTGGGAAAAGTTCTGCTTTAATTTCAGAATAAGAGTAATTTAGTGATCCTTAAGTATAGATATTTCAGTAGACCATGAGGGTTAAAACTAATATTTTTCTTCTTTTCTTTCTTTTTCTTTAACAGATTAGAGAACACCTGGGTTTGGATTTGCGTAAATTTAAAATTAAAGATCCATAGGTCTGTGTTTGTCATTAATGTTTATTTTTTCAACTTCAGTGCATCTGAAGAAGTAAAAGATGTCTCACCTTCATTATAGTTGGTGAAACAGCAACTTTGACATCCTGATATCAGTATACGTAAAAAAAAAAAAAAGTGCCTCCAATGTACTATAATCATCTGCAGGTAATTTTTGTCTTTCTTTTTACAGAAGAGAAATGAAGAGCCTATGAATAATTGCACGTTCAGATGAATTCATCACCTGCACTTGCCTTTATTTGAATGTGCAATATAAAATTTAAATTAATTCATATTTGGGTGAATATATTGTGTATATATAGCTATTTACATATATAAAAATCAGTGATTGCATTCATCCGATTTCTCCACTTTATGCTAATGATTGACTAGCAGGCTGCTAATCAAGACCCTGAGAGTGTGGGGCCCCTGTTTTCTTTTGGCAGTGTAGGCCTCACCCCTTTCCCACAGCTTGGCTTGAAAAGTCAAACAGATAAACAAAACTCAAACACAAAAATGAAGCATACAGAGAGTGAAAGAAAGGACAGGTTACCTGGAAGGAATACAGTCATTGTCTGAGCATCCAGGGATGAAGTTATGAAAGCTAAAGCCCAAATGGAAATGAATCTGGCCAGGGATGTCCAGGGCAACAAGAAATGTGTATGTACACACATAAATGACAAAAGGAAGACTAGGGAATACTTAAGCAAATTGGACATGCATAAGTCTGTGGTCCTTGATGGGATGCACCCACATGTGCTGAGGGAGCTGGCAGATGTTATTGCGAGGCCACTCTCAATAATCTTTGATTGATTAGGGCAACTGGGAAGAGCGCAACTGGTGAGGTTGCCACTGGAGTACTGTGTCCAGGTCTGGGCTCCCCAGTACAGCAGAGAGATAGAGCTATTGGGGAAAGTCCAATGAAGGGCCAAAAAGATGACTAAATGACAGAATTACTTCTCCTATGAGGAAAGGCTGAAGGAGCTGGGACTGTTCAGAATGGAGAAGAGGAGGCTCAGGGAGGGTCTCATCTATGTATCAATATGAATACCTGAAGTGTGGTTGCACAGAGGATGGAGCCAGGCTCTTTGCAGCGGTGCCCAGTGACAGGACAAGAGGCAACAGGCACAAACCGAAACACAGGAGGTTCCTCCTAACATCAGGAAACACTTGGCAGTTGGATTGGATAGATATAGCTATTCTAGCTATATCTATTTTTCTACTGTGAGTGTGACTGAGCACGGGCAATGGGCTGCCCATGGAGGTTGTGGGATCTCCCTGACATGTCAGCTCTCTGACATGGACCTGGGCAGTCTGCTCTAGGAGTCCCTGCTTGAGCAGGGGTGGGACCAGATGGCCTCCAGAGGTACCTCACAACCTAAACCATTCTGTGATTCTTTGATTCTGTGAAATGCAGATAAACTGATACTGCTACACCAGGGTTCCTGGGCTCCACTTCTTCAGAACAAAAGGGGTTTGCGAAGTATCACTTCACCCACTTCAAGCCCTGCCATGGGTATGCACTAATGGCCAGTGATCTAACACCTTACAGACCTTCTACTATAGCCTGGCTCTTTAGATGTCTCCTTCTTTGGTGGTTATGAAACAACTATGATTTCATATAAATTAATTTTCTTTATGAGCAGACTTCCACTATCTTCAACCTTAGAAACCCCTGTATCAGATTACAAAAGTCATCCCACAACCAGCTGTGTTTAATTGCAGCCAGCCCAGATCTCACTTTTTCTATTGAGGGGTTTGATTTCCTCAGACTTGCTACCAGTTGGCTGTACAGACAGCAGGGCTTAATGTTCTTCAGTTACTAGCTTTACATTATGGTGAAGTTGCAAAACACAATCTTTAACAAAGATAGTGCTCATTAAACTAACCTAAGGTTTTTGTTTGTACTCTAAATATAAATTAATCCATTACTGAAGATAAGGAGGATTTGGCTGTAGCAAGGAAAGGAGATTGCTTATAAAAGATCATGTTGTAACCCCTAGGATAGATACTTGAAGATGCACTTCAGAGAGAACTCATAGAGAACTCACAGTTACAGAAATATTTTTCCTTCTTTTCAGTCTGACAAGCAAAGGAAAAAATTGGTACCGTTTTACTTTGGGAGATTTATCTCACTTCCAACAGTAAAAGTTCATTTTTGAAATTTAGAACCAGCAGGAATGTCAAGCTAGTTTCATCTGGGAGATTTCAATGAGTTCTGAGATTAGGCCAGAATAGTTCAAAAGCTGAAGCAGTTAATGACTGAAGTAAGACACAAGTTCAGCCTAGCTTTCTCGTGCAATGCAACTCCCTCTCTGTTGTGTTTGGGGCTCACTGCATTTCTCTTTTGGTGAACAAGCAGTTGAAGGTGCACTGCTAACATATAACCTTTCAAACAAATTTTTGTGGGGAGATTATACTACCTTTACTTTCAGAAAAATTGGGAGCTTGTGGAAAATGCACTTCATAAACCGAAGACCTGAAACTCAAGCTTTCTTTTTTAACAGCTACTCTTATTTCATGGAAAGATTTTTCAATATAGTAGCATTTATAATGTGCCTTTGGCTTGTCCATTTGTGATCTATTCCCATCAATACCTGCCACCTGTATAGATTGCACAATGAATATTTTAGAAAGAAAATTTACTTAGGAGTTTAATCCCTGGGTAGTAAATATTAATTAGGCACTTAAATTATTGTTTTTAAACATCTTTTGTGATATGGAGGGCATGTTTTTCTGTCAGCTGCTCCATATTTATTTTAAGCATATTAAACTACCTCAGGAATATTCAGTGCATGAAAACCTTTTTATTTTTGAGTGGATTAAATATACAAGTCCAAATTAATGCTATAAATTACATTTACATAATTCATTCTCCACAAAGGAGGATTTGTTTTGCATGTGTAGCTGTTAATATATGCAATTGAAGATGAAAACACAACACAGTTTTGTTGCCTACATTACTAATTTGGACTAAGCAGAGTTTACAGACCATTTCAGCCCCTTACTTGCTTGGTTGCTGGATCTTTCTTTCAGTAGCTGTGTTTCACAATTAAGCAGCATGTACATGTGTTCCCAAATAAAAAGGGCCTTGCTAAGTAAACTCAAATAGGCCTTGCTGTGGTTCTTAAGAACATAATAATGTTTAAAAAGCTATTATTAGTATTTTGCTTATTAGCATAAATAGGAAAAAGCAACTGGGGAGAAGTAAAGTAATTGAACAGAAGGCTAGACACTAATGTTTTTGCTTGTTGATATGAAACATCTGCATAAAAAAAACCTAAGCTGAGATAAAATACTATTTAGTATTGGGCTTTAATTTAAAAAGACAAAAAGTTTTACAAATTTAACGAGGGCATCCAGTCATTAATCTAACATTGAAATCAGTGGAAGTTATGTGGCTAAATCCCTTTGCCATTTTGAAGCCCCAAATCCCTTTGTAATTTCCAACACCTGAAACCACTTGTACATTTGGCATGGTTAATGTTGTCAGTTTGTTTACAAAATCGAACAGCCTTATTACCCTAATACTAGATTTTAGAAAATGTGCCATGTATCATACTAATTACCAATGATGGTCATAAAAGCCATAAGTATAAAGTATACAGGCACTTTATATGACATATGAAGGCCTTATCTTAAATGATTTGTGTTTGTTTAGTTGTTCCCAAGAAATCAGACTCCCCTTTTTCCCCTGTTGTCCACTATTAGCTTTATCAATGAACAGAAACATTGAAATTGTCTTCTTCTTCTTACTTTAACTTGTTTGTTTATTAAGAAGGAGGAGAAACCTATTCCATAAGCACCTAAAAGAATATGCCTGGCAGTCAGGTAAAACAGTGGAAAGGCCAGGCATTATCTGAGTGTTTTTGAAAGTGGTTTTTAAGCTGAAGCATATTTTTATCCCTTTGTTGACCTCTGTCTTTTTCAACACAACGTAAGTACACAAATAGAATAATTTGAATAGAAAATTATGCCATGCTATTACAGATTTGTTTCATGTGAACTCACACAGACAGATAAATCAAACTATGACTTAACATGTATATAGTTAAAAGTTCTTGAACTGTAATTATTACTACTATTATTTGTTACCCCAGCAACCCCTGCTAGAGCTTTCATTCTCCTGTATTGCATTGCTCCAGTGTGCACAGTTTTATTATTATTGCTAATTCTGTAATTTTAATACTATTGCTAATATCTGACTTTACTGAAAAAAAAAAAACAGACTGCCCACCCCTCCCGAAAATAACAAAGTCACCAATAAAAATGTATGTAATAAAAGAAAATTAATTTAGGAAAACTGATTGCTTAGCATTGGTCAGTCCACTCTCAAAAAAGAAATGAACTGAAACTGCTGTATCCACATCTGAGCTGTGGATCATCAGTCTAAATAATGAGAAGGTCAGCATGGATATAGGCTAGTACCCTGACAAAAAAAAAAAAAAAAAATCCATCCTTGAATGCCCTTCCACAACTTCTGAAAAAGTCAGGTCACCAGGCCACCATAGTCCTTCCTTGCCACCTTACTTATCCACTGGTCCCAATAGGGAATTATTATCAGGTTTCAGCATACACTTCCACCCACGACTCTGAAGGGACTCAAGTTAGCAATGGGAAACTGTTTTGTGTCTTTTTTGTTTGTTTGCTTGTTTGTTTTTGAAAACAGCCACAACAATGACATTGATGAAGTGTGCTGACATTGGCAGCTTGGGGTCATCTCAAAAAAGACACTATGTTAAATACAAAGTAGATAATATTTATAAACAGAGCTTATTTGGAGAATATTCAGCAAAACCTACCTTAAGTCAGACTCTCTCTCTTCCAAGAAATGGCATAGTGGAAGATCACTCAGACCTTTCTAAATTTGGAGGAACATTCAGCAGTAGATGCACCTTTCAGTTTAATTCTTTTGAGGTGATCGAGAGTATCTGAGGATGTTTGTGCTGGGTTCATGCAATGCATGCCTACCCCTTACCCTGGTAGTCCCATGTGAGCATGGTATGGATTTTATAGCGTTGGAGCTTCGTCATGTGGCTACTGCACTAGAACTTGTGCTGTGACTTCTGGAGGGACCAAAGCAGCTTTATGCTGCTATCCATTCCCCTTAGTCATCGAGAGGGTGATGGTGTTTGCCTTTCAAATAGAGATTGTGGCTATGGAAACCAAGTCAAGGAAATTCATACCAGAGACAGAAGACAAAACCATTAGTACTGTGTCTGGCTGGGACGGAGTTTAATTTTCTTAGCAGCGGCCTGTACAGTGCTGTGTTTTAGATTTGTGACCAAAACAATGCTGAAAATATACCAGTGCTTAATCTGCTGCTGAACAGTGTTTGGGCAGCATCAAAGCTTCCTGTTTCTCACTCTGTTGACTCAGTGAGTAGATCAGGGGGTGCGCAAGAGTATGGGAGGGAGCACAACCAGACAGATGACTTGCAGAAACCAAAGAATTATTCTATGCCATTAAACAGCATGCTCAGCAAGGAAACAGAGGGGATGAGGTTTTGGTGGGTTAGCCATCTTTTGCTGGCTCAGCATTAGGCTACCTAGGGCAAGTGGTGAATGAATGCCTTTGCATCTCTTGTTTTATTCCTTTCTTTCACTTTTTCATTGTGTATTAAATGTTCTTTGTCTCAGCCCAATATTCTTTTGCTTTTACTCTTTCCTATTCCCTCAGCTCAGTAGGGGAGGTGGAGTGAGTGGCTGTGTGGTGCTTAGCTGCCTACTAGGGTTAACGTACATAACAATAATTCAGTTAAACTCAGTAATATATGATATTAAAGAGCTGAAAATTCTCTGTTATTGCTGAGCTGAGTACACGAACAACAGCATGAGTTATGAGAAATATAGACTTTAAACTCTGTGATATTACTCACCTTGAGTGATTCTATTTAAATCCTGCCTTTTTTTCCTGTTAATTACACAGAAATAATCAAGTCTTGCTCATAAATACTTAGAATATGAGTGTACAAGAGTGGCGTGTTGTTTTCAAAGATTTTAATGATGTTGATTACAATAATTTTCAAGTAATGACTGCAGGACAGTCAAGGAACATGACTCCTTCTGTAAAGGTTTTCTCTGGTAATGGGAAGGATTGAGAACTCACATCTGCTATGCAGAGCTCTGTGGAGGTTCCTAAGCTGAGAGCAGACTTGGAAACTCTAGATGATAATGTCAAGTGGAGTGTCATCACTGCAGTCAAGTCAGATTGTTTCTACTTGAATTTGAGCATGCAAGCCCAGCCCAGCCCAGGTGTGAGCAGTGGCATTGTGGTAGCTGGTGTGTGTTACTGAGATGTAGAGACAGACACGTTCTGGAACCTTTATAAACTCAGGAGTTCTGTGATTCCTCCATGCTGACTCATACAAGAGCACCTTTCTTCTTTGGGCATGAAACGGGAGGCACCAGAGGCCTACCTGCAGCTGAGTGATACAGGCTGCAACCTCACTGCAAAGCAGATGACTTATCAAACAACCTAAAACCTGTCTCAAGGTTTAGCATCTTGCCTAGATAGCAAGCTACCACAGCTTGAGAGCCACAATGAAGCTGTCTGAGAAGGTTTTAGCTGGAACAGGAAGAAGGAGAGGACTTATGTCAGCAGTGTAGTAAACGCTCTGTTTAACTCTATGGTGAAGGTAACTGCAGGAATACAATGATGTGGGAAATTTTCTTCCAGATCAGCTGAAGAGATATGAAATCAGAAAGTGTATCAGAGTCAGTAAATGTGAAGCATTGTGAGCATGTTTTGTTAAAGTCTAGTACTAGGGAAAGTGTTAACATGGGGCTATCATACAAAGTGCTCCTGCTTGTTGTCATTCCTCATGAGAAAGACTTGTATGGTCCTTCTCTTTCACTCCTGTCTTGGAGGACAGTTTGACTCAAACTGGAGCTGTTCAAGCCCTTATTTAACAAGCTGTAAACAATAAGCACATCCATTGCATGCTTAGAGCTTAAAAGAGGCCTGATGGACAAAAGCTGGTTATCAGCCAAATCATGTTTTTGTACAACTTGTGCTGTCTCTCAAACCATACAGAAAATACAGGCTGTGCTCTGAGTGCCATTCGGTTCTCTGATCCCCTGCATCCTGCTGATGCTCCCTCTCTCTTTCTCTGCATTGAAATATCGGATGGCTCCCACTCTCCGTAAAACTGCTGGCAGTCCGCCATTTGGAATAGACAGCCACAACATGCAAAAAGAGGCTTGCCCAGCTTGTCATTTAATGGATTTCACTGCACAAAGAGTGATCAAAAGCAGGAATTTTCCTGTGCAGTGGAGTATTTTAAAGAGGTGCCCTTGTCTGGAGTGAATGCTATTTGTTGAATAATCCTTGTATCTCCCAATCCCACCTCAGTTTCTTAGTTTACTAAACAGAGCTGCCCCTGCACTACGATTGCTTCAAAATGTTTAGACTTCAGCCAGTGCTCCTGCTGTTTGACGAACAAACATATACACAAAGGACAAGCTATCAGTCTTACAGTTTTCATAACACAGTGTGAGCAATGTCAGTATTGGTACTGGAGGCTGTTTACAGTGGTGTATGGAGTATCAGAAATGAGGAAGTTTATAAACACTGGACCCTCAGGAAACAGTCGGAGGTTTGCTCTTTGATCTGTGCAGGGTCATCCTCCAGTCTTTCTGTGGGAGCACATGGGAGCACATAAAAGAAAGTAAATTCACCAGGAAAAAATGAGTTCAGCATAAGGGCTACTTAAATCATTGCTCAAGAAACCACAGCTATAAAGTTAATGGAAAGTTTGTGTTAGGATGAAGCAAGAATGTTCAGGTGCAGAAGTGTGGATTTCCTGAACCTCATCACCGAGCTCAGCTCAGCAAACATGATAGTTTAAAAGCAATACAAATGAACTAACTTGTCACCAACAGACCAATTCAAGGTATAATCGCTCCCATTCTTAAGGCCATGTCTTTCTTTTCATTTGTCAAATATAGGACCTACATTATACAACCAACGCTTTCTGTTCCAGATCTGTGAATTTATTCAGGCTAGAGAAATATGACCATGAAAAGAAGAAATAACTTAAGCTGAATCTCCCAAACATCTCAACCCCTCACAAACACACCTTTTATTATTATTATTATTTCATTTTTTCTTTCCTTTTTTTTGGGGGGGGGGAGGGGGGTGTGTGGAGGGGAAGATTGGAAAGGGGGGACTCTGTAATTCCAGATTCTTATACTTTCGCAGATGTTTTCAAATTAAGCAGTTAAACTAAATAAACAATTTATTTGTTTTCTACCCTTGTATTTTTTCAACGAAAACATTTTTTATCTGAGGTGTGGATCATCTCTTGTTTGGAAGCTCCTGCTGAAACTTGTTGATGTTACATGGCAAATCAAAATAAACTTTGATCTCAAGACCCTGAGTAAAAGTGTCTGACAACTTTAGTTGTATTTAAAATATATTTTATTTATTTAGTTTTAAATAAAAAAATATTTTGTTTATTTAGTTTTATTTAGTTTTATTCAAAGCAAATGCGCAAAAGGGGGTGGGCCTCAAAAAAGAACATATATATGATACAGGTATACTACAAAATGAGGAAGGCTTAATGGAAGGATTTTGCTAAAGTAATATTGTTCTAACAAATGACTTAGCTATGTGTATCTACAACTGGTTTTCCTTACTCTGCTGTTGTTGGTTAATATCCCTGTTAAAATTCCTCAGCTCCTGCATTTGATCCTGACATGCCTTCATCCCCATAAGCCCCACCAAAGAACCACTCTAGCTTCCTTCTTAGCTGCTCTGCATGGAGAGTTGACAGCTACATTGGCATGTTCTGCTTCCTTCCTAGTACTGCAGCCCAAGCATGAGAAGCTGACAATTTTATGTATTTATTTATTTATTTTGTTGTTGTTGTTCTAAAGTATTGTGTTTATGTAGCCCAACAAGTGGGAGAAATAACACACTATAGAATTAGTAAAACTTTACAGGACATTCTCCAGCTCTTGTAATGTTTATAAGTACTTTTAGTTCCTGAGATGTAAGTTGTTATATAAATGGCAACTATTATTGATCCATCTCAAATTGTGATTTGTGGAAAATCAAACCTCAGGACACGTTATTGTGGTAAAGTGATGAACTTTGTATTTCACTGCTTTTACAGATAAAATGATCCCCCGTACAGAGTAAGTTGTACATCACTGTTTAAGGGAACGACACTGGAAAATGGAGAACAGGCAAGGAAAGATATCTGGAATGTGCATTTAGAAATAATAAAATAAGTTCAATTTAAATTCAAGATAATGGAAAGTAACTTTAAACAAACAAAAAGATAAAGCCTGTAGGCAGCTCTGTGAAGATGTATGCTTGGAAAATGACTACCCTGATGCACATAAAAACATTAATGGATGCCTTAACAACCTCCAAATGCCCACATGCCCAGATACACAAAGGGATGTCTTAGAAAAAGCATTCACTGAGGAGGCCATTAATTCTCTAAATAATGGAAAAACAGCTGGCTTGGATGGTTTCCCAAATAAATTCTATAAAGCCTTTAAAGGAACTTGGGGATCCATTTTGTTCGCAATATTCAGCATGGACTTTGAGCATGGTCAAGAGCCAAGACATTTGGCAGAATTCTTGCTGAGTCTGCACTTATCCAACAGCCTTTCATCTGTTTGCAAAGGCATTTCCAAAGGACTTAAGCCTATATTTCCCGCTACAGAAAATCATGATCATAATCTTGTTAACAGAGATTATTTTATTATTAATAATTTATTTATGGCTTTATCTTATTAATCAGAGCAAGTAACAGAAGGTTCATTACTCATGAAGTATAAAAAGGATTTAGTTGTCTTAGCTTTTAAGCAGTGATAATAGGCCTCTACATCTAGAGCAACAAATCACATTAGTATTTTGAAGGAAACATTGATTCTAAATACCAGGGAGACAGGAATTAGTCAAAGCTCACTTTTTCCCTCCTAAAAAGCTATTCTCTCTCTCTCTCCCCCCCCCTCTCTCTCTCTGCTAGGAAAGCATTTCTTTCAACAAATTCCTGTGCTTGAAAAATATTTGGAAAAGTTTCAAAATCATCAATATAGCCTGTCCAAAATGCAAAATGCAAATCTTTTTCACTAGGGTGCAAAATGCAAGATGGTTATATTGACAGTTTTCATAGATTGTTGAAGCATATCAAAGAAATGTTTTAACTGATCTGAATCAATTTTTTCTTCATCTGGAGGAGAACAGAACACTCAGACCAAACCCTTACACTATATTTCTCTCTTACCTGTTTACAAAAATGTTCCTTATACCCTGAGACAATCAGCTCCTTCTGGCCTTCTTACAAGGACTGAGAATGAGATCTATGAATGGTTCATAGCAAGGGACTGAAGATTTTCTTTGCACTTTATGTAGACCAGGAGTATCTCAAGATTTTCTTAATCTGGACCTTTTGTCTGCTTTTTTTGTTTGTTTTTCTTTTTTTCTTTTTTCTCTCAGAGGGAAATATAACCACATCAAGAGATTAATGCAGGGAGGAAAAATCCATTTGTGTAATTGGAGCTTGTACTTTATTTTCCTTGGGTTTTGAATTATTTAATATCGTGATAGCTTCTTATATGATTTTCATTTTCACTTCACCATCAGATGAGTTCTATCAGTTTAATTCTCACACTCTTTCTTCAACCCTTCTGTTGCTCTGACCACTTTGATTGTTTTCTTTTCCATTTCTTCTTTCTGCTCATTGTCTTTTCCCTGATTTCTTTTATCCCCTTCAGTTCCTCTCTCTCACTGTTATCTCTTTCTTGACCCCTAACTTCTCTCTTCTGCTTTTACTTCTTTCCTTGTCCTCTGGCTCTAACTTTACTTCTTTCTTTGTGCTTCAGCTCACAGTTTTCTCTTCTTGCCACACACTCCCATATTATACTGTCTTAGTAAGGTATAAATCTCCATGGTAGACATCCATTTGTTTCCATTTTCTTTTTACTTTTTTCCCCTTCTAGTTATCAGTGTATCACAAGAGAAGCAAAATTACAAGTGACAAATACCCACGTTTCACACACCTTTAATACTCTTTTTTTTTTTTTTTTTTTTTTTTTTTTTTTTTTTAATATTACCTATAGCTGTTTTTCTTTTTAATAGTACCTGTAACTTTCTAATTATTTGAGACTGCCTGGTAGGTAGCAACTTAACTCGATGGTTGCAGAATACTTGTGCCTAAGAATATGAATCTTATACAAACACTGAAAAAGTATGATATAGATGATTTTGAAGAAAGCCTTAAAAATACCTACTAAATTTGGCCAAATGCAGCAAGGTCTATCTGTACCACCAGCAGATAGCATGAAATAAAAACCATATCCCCTGAATTTGTGAGCTCTGATGCTTGAAGAAAATTATTTTTATCAATATTCTTATATTTCTTTTTACCAAGTGTTTAACATTCAGTTAATATCCTCTTTCTACAGTTGAAACCCCCATGCATATCACATATTGCATTATTATGATCTTTGCATAAAAAGGTCCATTAGCTTCCTTGTCAAACAGAATTGAAAGTAAAAGCAGAAAGAGCAAAAACAAACTACAGTAGCAAGGCTGAACTGGCCTGTGGAGAACATATGTACAGCTCACACCGGAGGGAAGAGGGACAAGCATGTTTGTAAAATATTATGCAAGCCACTAGCCCATGAACTGCACTACCAGTGAGGCTAGCTATATGCCGACAGCCTCTCAGGATTTCAGTGTGGCAAGCCACTCAAGAGTCACCCTCCTGGTTGCCATGTCATCAAATCCTCAATATGCTTTTGCATTGCTATAGCTCCCAGAAATAATGTTTCACTTTTAACAAAACACAATTGGCTGCTGAAGTTACAATTTAATAAAACTAATGGAGAGGGTTCCTTACTTAAGAGGGAAAAGCTTAATTTTTCAGAGCTTGATATAATTCTTTGAGGTTCTCCAGGGAGAAAGAATAAAAATGTAAATTTTTATTTGTTAGTTTAGATATATCTTGATTAACAGAAAATGTTAGTTGCTTAGTCCTGTGTAAAAGCACCTCAGCTGCTGCTATTTCAAGATTCCTCTTTAGAGTGACTTTAGAATGACCTTGTCAAATATCTAAACTTACTCTATACCTTGCTACTTGTAAACCTGTTCCTTTCAGATTTTTCTGATGGTGACATCTCCAGTATGTTACATAGGTTACACATTTTCCATTCATGTGCTTGCAAAATTATAAAGGACAGATAAGTTGATCAATATTCCACATACACAAATCTATTACTTCATTATCTTACAGTGACACCACAGCACCTCAGGTACTGTGAGTCTAGTACAAAACATCACAAGGATTGGTGGGACTTCACCTTCATACTCTGCTTGCCTTTGAAACAAGCCCTACCTTTCTGTGACTCTTTGATGGGGAAGTGGACTCCATAAGTTTTTAATCATATATTTCATATATTTACAGGGGACCTAAACAAGTACTCCCTATTCAACAGCACTCAGTATTTAACACTAGGAAAACAGGAGGAGGAGGAGGAAATTCATCAGTGAGCTGAGGAAGGATCACCACCAAGAGACAAGTGTGGCTACCTGGCTGTTATGGATGTTAGCCAAGGAAGGGCTAACATGTACTTAGCTGTCTGAAAGGCTGAACTGTACACTGAACTTGTGAGAAGGGACTAGAAAATAGAAGGCAGTGAATCTGGTGGGCTCAGAAAAAGCAGGGATTCAAACAATACATAGCTTAGTCAGGAGGACACAAGTGGAACAACAGCTTGAAGTTCACTGGGGAAGGGGAACAGGTGGAGACAGGTAAAAAAAAAAAAGAAGGAAGTTTCAGAAAGTGGCAGGAGTTTCTCAAGGAAATGAATTTTGCCTTATTTTCAGAGAGTGATGAGTATGGAAATGAGTTTTAAATCAGCCAGGGTAACAACAAACCAAGCAAGCCTCTATGAGTCTAGACAAGTTGGAAAGACTATTTAGCTGTTGTTGAAGCTGAGGGTTTTCTAGTGATGTGTTTTCAATAATAGCTCTCTGGGTTCAAGAATGATTACTGCAGGAAACCTACTTGATGAAAAATGAGTGCACTTAATATTCTATCATTTTCTTTCAGATGTTGCATTTGTCAATTATCTGATGGCTGGAAAGTCTGAGCTTGGAAAACTAACAATGAAATACCAGGAAGCACAAAGTGAGATCACTCCCACATTGATGCTGGCATACAGATACAAACCATTCTCAAGCATTTCTGGAGCATTCCTCATAACAGTACGTAAAGCCTAGCTGTGTGTTGTTGTGGTAGACCAAAAGAAATTCTGTGAAGTAAAAGTGTTGAAAGAGGAAAGATTAATTCTATCTCTGAAGAACATTCCCAGTAGTTTCTCTCTCTGTATTTTATGTAAT
>CM021729.1:36515327-36578358 GCA_011074415.1 Stictonetta naevosa
AACAAAAAACTCCCCCCAAACATTCTGACTGATGCTGGAGTGATAGAAGAGTCTCTTCAGAAAATATGTCTATATAAAACTCAAGTACCAACCCACTGAGAGGCAGCTGGATGCCTGCAGCAGAAACAAAGCCCCACAGGCCCATCTGTGACAACAAATGGGAACTTCAGCTCTCATTGGAGTCCAGTGGTGGAGCTGGCTGACACAGACTTAGCTGTGGTTCAATAAACACGGGGCAGAGCTGTGAAAGGGAGGGATTATCCCATTGCATTGTATTGTTTTATATGCATTGAGGGCTACGCCATACAAGTAGAATAAAAGTGCAATACATTCATACCCTTTCTTAGGAAAATAAGCTAGGTTTTATTTGGATTGTGCTCTGTATTATATCATTAATGGCTCCTTAATTTGTACTGCCTTTAATTTATCCAAGATAGCACCACTATGATTACTGTTCTGTGCACCTGTCTCTGTTGTTGCCTTGATCCCTACACGTGTTTTTTTCTTATTATTCCATAAAAATTGAATCAAAAGCTCTCCCTAGGTGCTTAGTATATTTGTTTTTACAATGCAGAATAAAATGGAGATTACTGCCTGTTCATGGTCTGTATGAAAGTAATACACTCAGAATTATACCTACTGTGTTTTCGAATATGTTTCACTGCAGTCACTGCTGTCAAACAAGGCATTCATGATCAACAGAGACTCATTTTGTCATGCAGGAAAAAGACGGCTAGCAGTGGTTTGTGCTTGAGCATATGAATACAAGAGGCCTTTCCAAGAATCTTAAATGAGATCATTTTTGGAGAAAGAACAGTAATAGTTCACAATACTGCCAGAATAGTTCCTGGGTCAGTTGTACCAAGACCTCAGGATTCATCCTTGTCTCCCTGAAATGTCTATATTGGTAAAGGAAATCAGCAAAAGGAAGACTTTTTGACATTTGAAAAATGGTGTCCTCAACATCCCCTCTGAAAAATAAACAAGGGGAAGGATTGCCAATTCACTCTGTCCTTGGGCAATACTACAGGTCTGATAAACTGGAACTTTCTTTGGTGGATTCAAGCTTGTCAGAGATGAATTTTTTCTTCATTGTGCAAAGTGCACAGTGAAAAGTCACATAGGTCCTAGGTGTCAAGATGGTTCTCTCTTTGATGGCTAATGAGTAATTACCTGACTGGATTTGTGGAGAAATAACTAGAACAGCTATACATGAACAAGTGTAAGACACAAAAGAAATCCAGTTCACTCTCTGCCATTGCCTCATACAGTTTTAGTGGAGTCAAATACTTTGAAATTTTTTTTTGCCACATAACTAAGCACACGTTAAGTAAACATATACAAAGAGCAGAAGCCATTTCTTTTTCCTGATATCAGAGTTTTAGGACTTTTCTGGTGTAGGATTATTGAAAATGTTTGTAGAGACCAAAGACATCATCTTAGAAAAGAAATAAGTCTAGGTGTAGCTGAAAGCATCTTCCTGTTGCTATTTTAGGGACTGTTTAGAGTAAGAAATGGATGAGGGTGACTTCTAATGCAGTAAGAAGTTCTGTACTGTTTTAGCATTGTACTGAACCCTCCCAGAACTGCCAAGGAATGAACATTTCTATAGACAGAATCACGGTGATTAGTGAAAGAATTATATTTTTCTAGTTGTTCAGATAGACTCAGATGGTGAGAAGAAAACACTTCCATTTGGTGTTAATATTTTGAAGGAAATTTAAGCTGCAAGCTTCAAAGAAGGGAAAAGTATCACTATTTTGTCTTGCGTATCCCTGGAAAGAAAGGAATGTAGAGCAAATGCTATAGTGACTTACACCAACACTCTCCTCTTTTCCTTTTTGTCTGTATTTCACAACTTTATTTTGCAACTTTTTCAGTGGAAACAGGCAAGCTAAAGCGTGCAGGATAAAAAAGCACCCTTTGGAAATACCTGAAGGTACCTGTGGAGAATATACTGCCTTTCACATCCAAGTGGAAATGCTTTGATGAGAAATGTTCCTGGAAAGAGAGACTTTTTGAAGCAGGGCATCACTGGTAAGAATTTCGCCCTGCCCCTCCACGACTTCAGTTAATGGTGATAAACATACATTACAGATTTTACAGAATGCCTGTAAATGAAGATAAGCTGATGTAAGAAAGCCAAAAACCAGTTGAGCTTGTCTCAACAGCATGCTGTTTCCAGCTTTGAGCCTTTCATTTTTTTTTTTTTTCAGGGGTGTTCTGTGGAGGGTTCAGTTGAGGTTTCTGAAGGCTGTGTGATCACATTCCCTTGCCTTTCCTCAATGTTCCTGTTAACACTGTCACGGCTCTGAGAGATGAGAACAGCCCAAAGTAGCAAGTGCTTTGCTGTCTCGTATTATTTGATGAAACATTTCTCAATTGGAGTGAAAGTAATGGAGAGACCCTCCTGATGTGGATTTTGAGAAGACTATACCCATCCAGTTTCTTCTAAGGAGACTCTTAAATGCTGTACAAGCTCTTGCAACTCACTGTGAGCAGGCTACTCTTCCACAAAGTGGATTAATTTGCCATATTTAGCAGTGAGTTTTAAGCTCTCGAGTAGTGGTTCTAGTATCTCTGGAAGGCAAGGAAGGCTCTTTGTGCTTCCCTCTTCCCTGTAAATAAGAGTGTGCCAGGCATTGCAACCAACGGCACTCCAGAAGCAGCCATTCACTTGAGTTACATCTCATAAGAACACATCTTGTCATTGCTTTCTCCACGGTACATAATTTCTCTCTCCTTTCCAAGGGCACCATTTTCTAGGACCGTTAATCATGCAGCATACTATGTTTCATGCCTTTTTCCTTAACCCACCTCACAGCAGTGAGCTGACTCCTTCTGCTCCCCCTGGCCCCTACACTGCATCTAAGGAAAACTCCACCTCATGGACTGTGTGAAAAGCCTTCTTGTGAGAGCAGTTCAGCAAGCCCCAAGGCAGATGACATGCTGGGAGCTAGGCTGGTGGCAGAGGAGCAGTGCTGGTGTTAAAGTTATTGGTACTCCTATTCCGGGTTAAGCATGAGCCACGTAGACAGAAACCTGGAGCCTCCGTATTTTCTGCAGCTAAGTAGCATGGGGATGTTGGAGCAGGGTGCACAATTAACCTCCCCACAACCTCATCAGCAGCCAGTTTTTGAAGCAGCTATTTCTTCACTTATTCTATAATTCATTCTGCTACTTTCATTAAGGTTACTATCAACAGTCATTAACACCTTCCACCACAACTACAAAGGTAACGAGAGATTTGAGGGGATCAGCAAGCAGCATTTTAGGAAAAGATAGTTTTCAGAGAGCTATTCAAGGTGCCCACCGTGGCCCCCTAAAAACAAACTACCTCAGCCAAAATGCACCATATTTTTATATTACCCAAAAATGGAGTGCAGCTAATAAAAATATTTATTCTGCAATTTTGAGGAAGAACCAAAAAATGCACCCTATATGTCCAAATTAAAATGCTAGATACTTGTATCCTCACATGGTGGGTATTTTTTGTTTTGTTTTGTTTTGTTTTTGTGAAGGGCTTTCACTGATTGCTTTCTGCCACCTAGTGATCTGAGAAGTGAAAAATTCAAGTGTCCTCTGTGGTGGTGTTGGAAATAAAAAGAAAGGTGACCAAGAGTTAAACCAGCAGGTGCACAAAGCACTAGGTGAAAGGCGTTATTGTACAGCCATGGAGAAGTCAGAGAAGAAAGAATGAAAAGGGAGAAGCAAGGGGCTTGGGAATACAAAATAGCTGGATGAGTATGTAAACAGTCTGACCTCAAATCTCAGTCTGGTCTCTGCCATGGTTTTGGTAGCTAAGTTAGCACAAGGAGAGAGCTGATAGTGCTGTTTTTGTTCTCAGGCAGTTCTGCAAGTTTTCCTAGGTGATTTCAGGTTAAGCCAGATATGCAGTGAGTTACATGAGGTACATATGGAGTACGGAGAGTACCTCATTTGACCTCAGCTTGAGTTGTTCACAAGAATAGAGTTTAACTGCATTGACAAATTCTTCTTCCTTCATGGGAAAGTACATGAAACATATAAATCATTCAAGATAAAAAGAGGCCTTTGAGGTTTTTTTCATGTGTAATGATTAGTATAAAATAGCCAATTAGAATGAATTACTGTCCAGTGGGAGTTATTTTTTTAGGAAAATTCAGGCCAGCATTTATGGATACTTGGAATAATCAGTATTATAGTTACCATAAAGCAGCTACAGATGGTAGCTGGGAGAGTGAGATATAAGAACAGTCACCAATTTGTTTGTGTCCCTGCTATATGAGCTTTAGTGTTTCTTTAGAAGGGGAAAATGACATTAGTGTGGATTTATCCACAGTCTTCCTCATTTACTTTAACCGGAGCAGTTCTGTTTAGGAAAAGCATCAGATTGGTAGAGTTGTAGCTATTTCAATCCATGTGTAAGAACCTCTAACAGAAACCAGCCAAGTAGTGTATAGTTTCCAGCACAGAAACGCTGTAGAGAGATCCTGGGTGTGTTGTCCCACAGCTGCAAAGGTTCTGTTCTCCCATTTCTGGTATCTGACCATTTTTCCCGTAGTGTTTGCTAAGAATAGCCTGAGGCCGCTCTTTGATTTTGCAGATCAGGAGCAGAGACATCAAAGAGTTGAGAAACTTTCCCAAGGACACATGGGGCTTGTGGCAGAACTGGCAGCTGGACACAAATCCACATTTATTCCCCTAAGCACGTCTGTTCTCCCTATCAGGGGGACTCCAGATGTTACGCTGCTGAGGTAGGAACGCTTCCCTAGGATTTTGAAAACAGACAATAGGACACAGGTATAATATTTCTTAAACAGAGTTAACCCTGGTAACATGCAAGTTTATGCAAGTAAATGCACAAGATTTTCTCATTTCGCCTGGACCAGCGTGGTCCTGAACTTCAGCCCTCACTTGCCACCAGGGAACTTACAGCGATCTTATGAAGGGTTCTCAACCCTCCCTGACATTTCTAGCCACCTGAAACCAAAGTCAGTAATGAATATAACAAAAAGAAAATATCTGTTTTCACTATGGCAACCCATCCATTCTGATCAATGCCTTTTGAGCTAGTACACTGGTTGCTATAGTGAATCCCAATGCCATAGCAACGAGAAAATGTTTTGATTTTTTTTATTTTTATTTTTTTCTGTAAGTCGATCATGAAGTAGTTTTGAACTAAAGAGTAAGAAGGTTTTCCCAAGTTTGTTTACCTGAATATTCTCAGGTTTCAGAATCAGAGGTCCAGGAAGCAAACAGAAACATGGGTACAGATACACTGATCACTATCACAATGCTGTCATAATTGAAGTACTTCCATCAGCCTGTGAACAGATAAAACTTTGAAACTAGCTTGAAATCAGAATCAAATCCCAGGTAACAAATTATTGCCTTGTTTACATTGGTATAAATGTATAGCAAATTTCAGTGAAGATCCCCCAAGCTTAGACTGATATAAATGAGAGAAGAATTTGATTCAGCATCTCAAATGTTAAAGATTTGTGAACTGCCATTTGTTTTTATGTTTGATATTGGGTAACAGCTGAGAATGCTAGCAGGCTTATTTATTCCACGCATCTGCTTGCAAAGCAGGGGCAGTGCTACATGGATTAACAGTGCTCTCAAACCCTGTGTGAGGCCGAGGCCTCACTTCAGCTTCCCCTGAGCACACCCAACCGAGACGCCAGCTGCCAGGCAGGGCTCTGTGCTGCCCATGCCGGGGTAGGGAGCTCCTCTTGCCTTGGACACACGTTTGTCTTCTAGCATTGCTGGTGGGGCTAAGGTTCAGAGTTGCCACGGGCTATATGCACGTTAAACAGTGCTTATGTGGCTTTAAAGTTACCTGTGTCTATGCCAGATTTGGAGGTGATCCACTCACAAAAATGTGGGAATGATGGATTTATAGCTCTACATAGTGGGAAGCTGTCTAATCTGTATAGCAAATTCTGTTTCATAGAATCACAGAGTGGTTTGGGTTGGAAGGGACCCTAAAGATCACAGAGTTCCAACCCCCTGCCATGGGCAGGGACACCTCCCCCCAGACCAGATTGCCCAAAGCCCCATCCAGCTTGGCCTTGAATACCTCCAGGGATGGGGCATCTAGAACCTCTCTGGGCAACCTGTGCCAGTGTTTCATCACCCTCATAGATCACATCTAATCTGAATCTCCCCTCTTTTATATTAAAACCATTACCTCTTATCCTGTCAATACACATCCTGATGAAGAGTCCCTCCCCAGCTTTCCTGTAGGTCCCCTTTAGGTACTGGAAGGCTGCTATAAGGTCTCCCAGAGCCTTCTCTTCTCCAGGCTAAACAACCCCAACTCATTCAGCCTGTCCTCATAGAACAACTCCAGCCCTCTGATCATCTTGCTGGACCTACCCTGAACTCATTCCAGCAGGTCCGTGTCTTTCTTATGCTGGGGTCTCCGAACAGAACGCAGCACTCCACAGCTGGTCTCACGAGAGTGGAGCAGATGAGCAGAATCACCTCCCTCAACCTGCTATCTATACTTTTGATGCAGCCCAGGACGCAACTGGCAGCTGAAGCAGAGTTTCTCAACCACCAGTACTTCCAAATCCTTCTCTGCAGGGCTGCTCTCAGTCCATCCTTCACCCAGTCTGTACTTCCTCTAGACTGTCAGCTAGATGCTCTGGACTATCTAGCTAGACTATCAGCGGTGTCATCCACAAACTTTCTGAGGGTGCACTCATTGTGCTGAAAAAAAGAACTAGAATTAATATTCTGCCTCTTTAGGAAACTTCTCTCTCTCTACAACTACCTTCTCTTGGAAATAGCTAGTGATAATGCTGGACCTCCTCTGGAGAACACTTGCTAATCTCCATTATTTGCTGCCCTGTGATTTGCCTCTTTGACACAATTATTCACATGGTCACAAACGCATGTTGGTTGCAAGTGCTGTTGTGATGTTAGAGTTTGAGAAAGCTTTTGTTTCTAAAAGTGTTTTTTAGAAAAGTGTGTTGTTTGATTTTTTTTTTTCTTCCAACAGCCTTTCAACCAATGGAAATAGAAATACTCCTGTTCCACACTGGCCTTGCTCCATTTACATATTTCAATGCTTTCCTAGTTTGAGGCCAGAGAAAACTTGTCTTTTAATAAACAAACTTTCTTTGATTTTATATGCTCTGAGCGTTTTAATGGCTACATGGTGTTTCCCAGAATTACTGCACACTGAACTGCATAAAACATTTCCTGGAATTATTACCTGTAATTTTTAGTGACTAGCTAACACCCTGTGAATGCTTCAGTACAAAGTTCTGTACAAAGGCTTTTGGATACACAGTGACATCCAGTGGGGAGCTTCTGAGAAAGACAGATTGAGTCACATCACCTGTGCTTCTTTGGCTTGTCATCTGCATTAGCTACAGGAAATTGTACGCTGCCCTGTAAGTAACCGCAGAGCAGGTTAAGCTCTCCTTTTTCTGCAA
This sequence comes from Stictonetta naevosa, assembly GCA_011074415.1. Lineage (NCBI taxonomy): Eukaryota > Metazoa > Chordata > Aves > Anseriformes > Anatidae > Stictonetta > Stictonetta naevosa. The sequence goes on from CM021729.1 coordinate 36,522,758, forward strand.
GACCTTTGAAACAGGGATGCCACCACATAGGTTCTGTCCATTGCTTAATCTAATGTTTCCTGAAAGTTCATGCAGGTCTTCGTATCTATACAGGCATACAGTGCTAGCAAATTTTGTTGTTGGAAATATATTCCTGGGCACTGATAGCCCAGGGTCCAAGGTGCCAGGTTAACCCAGAACCGGTGAAATGTATAGTTCTCTTTTTGTGCCAAGAGAGGCTGGATTCCTAACACCATCACAACGAAGGAGGGAAAATAGCCACCTGAAAGCATGGTGGTGCTTAGGAGTCCTGCTCTGCTCTCTCTGTTTCCTTTGCTACATTTAGGATGCAACATGCCATCTGTATCATCTTCTGACTAAGCCATCAGCAAAACAAGTAGGCAATCTGTTTGACCAGATGTATGTAGAGCAATGTCACATTTCCTCTGCTGAAATTACCTTCCATGTAATCCTACTACAGAGGAGTCATAAAAAAGAACTGAAACACAGCATATCTCTCCTGTAGTAGGAAAGCTGCTGCCCCAAGCCATGAGAAGCTTTTTTAGAATTTCATTCATGGTCACCTCTACTCCTGAGAGAACCCCTTTTAAACACCATACAGTTCCAAGAATAGGAAGAGCAGCTATTTCAAAAGGCTAATATGAAATAGAGCATGCTGGGGAGAAGCAAGGAGGGAGACTGCCAGTGATGTCTCATAAATGGGGGAATTCTGCCCAACAGTGAGAATTAATATTTCTGACTCATTTATCTTGAAAGAATATATTTCTGTATTTCACAACAGATAGCTCTAAACTGATTTGAAAGCTGTGCCCTGCTATATTAATGATGCTCACTAAAAGAGGACCAAAAACACGTGGTTTCTTTATGACAGACTTGCATCAAATATTTGAGCATAATCTGCAGTAATCAGGACTGGAAATTTTCTATAAAAGCATTGAAAACTGAAGTTGTCATGCAGACTCCTAAGTCTAGGAGAATGAAGCCAAAGAAAAACACCTAACAATAGGAAACCTGTATTAAAATTCAGAAGTAGTAGTAATAATTGCATTTATAATTTTTGGATGATTAAATTAATAAAACAAATTTTACAGGAAACAAGCGTCTTTAATGATAAATCCAAATAAATGCCCACTGAAAATAGCTATATTGGCAGCTGTCTAAGTTTATCAGTCTGGTTTTCCCAGAATAGACTCTGCAATAATTAATGGAAAGATGAGAAAATAGTTATTGTTTTATCAGAACAGACTGGTTTGTCTTAATCTATAGCAGTTTTACTCTGGAGGGTGTGTCAGGACTTTCTGACATTCCTGTACTTTAGTTCTTAGCTTTTTTTTCAAGCCTTTGGCAGTAACAATGTTATGGGATAGGAATACATATCACAATATTTTGCAAAACAATCTACATAAAACTTATCAGATTTGAAGCCCATGAAAGGATTAGAGCTTAAAAAATTAACAGACTTTCCTTTCTTCATGTGGGACCAATTAACACTTCTTTCATCAGATGGATCCCAAAAACACATCAATGTATTATGAAAATTCAAAACCTATTTTTTTACCTACATATAACTAACCTTTTTTATTTATTTATTTATTTTTTTATATTTGCACACAAAAACACAGTGTTTAGGATGGAGGGAAGTAGAGGGTAGTTCAGCTGTTTGAAGACAGAATAAATCTCACATCCTATAATAATAATAATAATAATAATAATAATAATAATAATAAAGAATATAATGAGTAAATCTTATGTTCCCTCAGATGCTGGGAACACTCCTTTCAGACAGCATCAGAAAGACCCCAGGTGAACCTCTCCATGGATGGCAACCATGCAGCGTGCTATGTGAAAACTCACCTGGGGGCCATCCAGTGCTGCATGGAACCAGCATCTGAAGGGATGTAAGATTTACTCTCTACCAATATTCCTGTTTGCTTGTTTGTTTCCCTATCTTACTAAAACAGCTGTTCTGTTATGCAGTTTGTTGCAGGACCTATCTTACGGGGATTTGGAAACAAACTTGTATCCTCCACCCTGTTGCAGAAGATGTAACTGGGTGACAAAAAATAAGACACTGCTCAACAGACTTGTTTTGTTTGATAGCACATCCTTCTATTCATGGTCTGGTATTCATGATCCACAAATGTTCCCTTCACAGGGAGCAGTCAGATTCTGACCTGATTTTAGCCATGTTCAGTTAGCAGCACAGCTCTGTTGTTTCTGGTAGGAATACTGCAGCAAGTACCCACTTGGTGGCTCCAGGATCAACCTTCAGAATTGTTAGCAACAAAGACTGAGATGCATTGGTAGGAGAAACTTTCCTTGGAATATGGACATTATGATTCTGATGAGTTACCTCTAAACAGGGACCGACACCCTGAATCCAGGTACGGAGTGGACACCTCCTACCCTTTGGGCATGCATTAGTTCTCCCCTCTGACTGAGTGTGGAAAGAGGGGGACTGGAGCACATGGCGGCTCATCCCTGATCTGTGTGCTTTGGTGACCAAGGTGGTGAGGTTCACTACATGTTAGCAGCTCAGTTCACGTGTAGCCATAGTTACCAGAAGAAATATACAGAGATTTCTGAGAACAGTCATTTATCTTGGTGCTGTAAAATCATTTCTTAGGTATCAAAAAGAGCAGAAATACTAGTAGGATGGCAATTCTAAACATTATTTCCACTTCATAACTTTCTGTAATTGGAAGTCAAATCCTGAGTCTGATTTCCTTCTTGCCTAGAACAGTTTAACCTACAGATTCATCCGTTTCAAGGTGAAAATGAAAGCAGAAGATGCAGGCTCAGAAATTTTCTCCGTTTCTTCTGATCTCTAACAGGAGAAGAGATCTGCAGCAAGAGGTCTCTTGCTTTTATCCCAGTTTAAATTTGAAGTAATTCCATGCGCATCATAGGAATTGAGCTTGCAAGACACAGGAAACAAAGGTTATTTGTTTTGTTTTGTTTTGCATTTTGTACTTGTTGTGGAAACGGAAGTTTTTAATTACTTTTCTGCCATGAAACAAAGCTCTTAGTTATGATTTATCCCACCCCAAGTCAAGGTTTAATCCAAGTGCAATTGAAAGTAGGTTGATTCAGTATTTCACAACATCCTTTCCAGGAACTCAGGCTGTAGTTTGCTCCAAGGAAGCTCTCTTGAGTATTGTTTGCACTGGGAAGAAAAGGAAAAGCAGAAATCAGATTTACTCCTTTTCTTTTTTGTCTGTGGGTATATGTATGTATATATACAAATGAACACACCATTTTTTCCAAAGCAATGTGTTAAAACTATCATGAGAAGTGAAACTTAGGGACACTTTTCTGAACACCAGCCAAGTGGCATCACCAGGTGTTCTCTGATTTTACTGGGCTGATAGTAAGTTTTCTGTGTGAAGTCCTTGTGCCTCAGGTGTTTCTTCCTAGATAATAGAAATGATCGAGGGCTTCATTTCACTACTTAAGGTTTTTGTATTTTCAAAGCATTTTCTCGGCATTGATTCTGGTGAAAAAGAGCAAGCTATAATCTTCATTGTACCCTGGCAACATTAAAATGTGTGTGATGAGAAAAAATATGAGGGATGAAGAAACCTGAACGAAGGTACATACCCAGTATCATGCATGATGTTCACTCTGCAGAAAAGTTTGTGTCACTGTGGTACACGTTAAGTTAAACTATTTGAAACATGAAGTTGCAAGAATATACATTTCCTTGCTGTGATAGGCATGCGCTGATGTTCAGACACAAGGTGGTAATATTGATACCAATATGAACAATTTTTGTTAATTGACTTTTTACAAATATTTTGAAATCTGAAATGTTTCCACAAAAATAAGGCCACCTTCAATATTGTATATACCCATATTCAAAGCTACATTTTATGTCAAAGAAGAAATATGTTTCAAAATAATAACACAGGAATAAAATCACCTGCAGTTAGAACTGTAATTTTGATTCCTACTGTATTTAACATCATAAAGAATTTAAAGTAGCCACTGTGGGAGTGAAGGAAGATCTAGTGAAATCACACCATCTGGGGATTTTGTTTAGAGAATTCTTGCAGGTTAGATTACAGCAACATCGCTATTATATTATACATTTTTATTATAGACAAATGTTTAATCTTAGAGCATTGTCTTTGCTCAAAAAATGTGAAAAGGATTAATTCCTTTGATTTTCAGTAGAATGAAAAAGAGATCAAATATAGTATTTTTTTCCTAAAGCAGTTATTTGTGGAAAAAAACACCACATATTACCAGAAATTTAAAAGGTTCTTGCCATAAACTAAAGACAAAGACATTTGCTTCTTTGTGAGACTGTGTAAAGTATGTCTGAATATATTTCTTATATATATTATATATATATTTCTTATTTAATACTCTTATTTCTTTCTTCTCCATATATTTGGATAGACAATTATCAAATATAATTTGAGCATTTTCCTACTTCAAATGTTTATGAAGTTTTCTGCATAAACGGTTACCATTGTTACTAGCTTTAACTGGATTTAGCAGATTTGGAGAAAGAGATTTTGAGTTCTCAGTTGGTTCTGTTTGTGTTTTCCATGTTAACAGACAGAAATGCCAAAGAAAATGAAAACTTTTCTAACAGCACTAAAATATTCCTTTCTTTAAAAGGTGTAAGTTCACAGAAAATACCTACTAGAGAATTTTTTTTTAAAAAAAAAAGCTGAAAAAATAGGCTTTTAGAATTAGGCTGACAAAAGGGTAAAGAGTTCCTCATTACCTCCCCTTGGCAGTGGAACAGAGGGGTCTCAGCTCCCCTGGCCCCCTTTTTTTTCAGCCCCACAGGGCTTGTGGCTGGGAGATGGGAATGGAAGGGGGTATTGGCAGGGGACAGTGGTACAGGACAGGAGCAGAGCTGACAACCACCTGCAGCACAGCCTGCCGTGCTTGTGGGGGGCACTCAGGACACTCATTACCTGGTGAAGAGCTGCTGGCAGCATTTGAGTACCTCTGTGCTGTTGGCAGGGAAACTTGTGGAGTTGAAGGCATTTGGTAATAAAATGTGGCAGGGAACTTCTACACCAGGGACAGTCAGCATTCCTGTGGAGTAAGTAACAATTTTTCTAATGAGCAATGTGTAAGATAAGGCTTGGGATTTCAATTACTGGGGCAAGGTTGCATGAAACATTCTGGTGGATTTGAAATCACCCTCTGCCCTCTGAGATGGTTCTGTAAAATGGTGCAAGATTAAAACCCTCAAAATGTGGGCTTAAAAAAAAAAAATCTGAATCATTTTATAGAATTGTATTAAGGAATTATCACTTTTTTTTTTTTTTTTTTTAAAATCCTATAGAAATTAAACTGTGGTAATCAATCCACTACACTCAGACAATTTTGACTTCTTATTTCTTTTAACGCTTCTGAAAAGGTATGCTAATGCCTTTCTCACTGCTGGGCCAGTGTGCCTTCAATAAATAAAATGGAAGTATGGTGCATTTATAGTAGTGCAGGTAAACACATGAACTTTTCTTCTGTTTTACATGGATATATTTAAGGTCTTATCTCTGTTTTGCTAGATGTTCTCCAAAATCTACAAATTCTAATATCAGTGTTCATTATAGGGATTAAGACATAAGCACATGCAAATGACAGGTCCTTCTCGTCCATAGTGTTGGGAAATTTGGCCACATTTTTAATATGTTTGTATCTTAAACGTGATAGTAGACATTGCTTTGCTCTTTTAACTTCTTCTAAGTAAGATGAAAGTATTTGCCATGCCAGGAGTGGGTGGAATGTAATTGTCTTCCCATGGCAGATTTTATTGCTTTGTAAAGATTTCCCAGTGGCTATTCATGATTTTACTCTTAAGGCCAAGATTGTGAAATAACACCTTTTAGGAAGACTTCCTGATTCTTCAGTTATACAGAATAGTGTCAAGCATTAAGATATTATGGAGGGCTGTGTGACTAACAAACTTTTAAGTGTGTTAGATCTTCAGAACCTTCAGAAAATAGTGCAGGATTATCATTACAACATATATGTTTTTGTTGCTGCAGTGAACGCAAAGGGATAGGGAAGCTGGGGCTCATACAGACACTTTTTTTCAGCTACATAAAGTACCAAGTTCATTCTTCACTGGAGGAATATCAGTGCTTGAACTTTTGTCATACAATTCTGCATATCACGTGCTCCAAAAAGAAAGCTGGGAAAGTTAAATACTGGGGGTAAATTTTGCCTGCTGAATCATATCTGGTCATATCTCCTGAATGTCTAGTAGGATGTTCTTTTACATTTCCTCCCTGAAATGGATGTTTCCTTGTGCTTCTTCATTCAGCTTGAAGGTGAGACGTTGAAAACAAGGATCTGCTGCTGAGTTCCACCTTAAGATGGTTTCATTAACTTAAATGCCCTGTAGGAATACTGCCAGCATAAAATATCCTTATATCACTAAGGCCAAAATCTGTTCAGCTTCCCCCTCACTCCTTCTCTCTTGCATTCTACTTTCATTCTACTTCTGCATTTCTGCTCTGTAATTACTTCAATACTTCTGTAGCCAGCAGTGTGTACGAGGGACTGTGTCTCATCTATAACTTGCAATTATCTCTTTTTTGCATGTCAGGCGTTATACAAAGACTAACAAAAAAGATAGAAAGGAAGAAATAATATTATTTTTAATATATATTCCAATTTTCAGCAACTTTTTGAGTATTGGCTTTTAATCTTGTCAAACCAAAAATACTAGGTTTATGTAACAGGATTTTCTCTGCTGCATTTATCACACGGATGCACTGCCACCCTGTGGACACTCACACTATGGCATGCTCAACTTGAGTACAGTACCTGCAATACAGGCTGTCATGAAACAGGCAACAGTTCCAGCAATCATAGCCCTGAAAGCACCACCGGCTATTTCCTTTCTTTTTGAGGGAGCAAGGCTTGCTAGGAAGAAAAATAAAGTGTGCATAAACCATAAATGCATATAGATATATAGAAAATGAACCTGACAATCCTCCCTTCATGAGAGGAAAGCCCCAACCTGTAGCTCTAGCCCTGAGAAACAAGAATGGAAAATGAAACATTTTAGTGGGGCATTTGAAAGCCTCATGGCAAGGTTTGCGAACAAGCAAACCATTATGAGGGCTTGTGCCAAAAGGTAATTTCTGTTTGCTTTGGCAAGTCACAAGTCTGTGCCAGCTCAAAGCAGATTTCAGAAGTGAATCCCAGGCACGGCACTGGAGTCTGGCCTTGTGGCTCTTCCACACTGCCTGGCACTGCTGCTGGCACTGCAGAACCCACCATATCTCCCAGGGTAAAGAGATCTGACACCAGTTCTGTCTGGTGAGAAACCCAGATGGCTTTTCAATTCTCCTAGAGATCCGAAAAGTCTATTTTAAAAAGTTTTTTTTGCATACATGTAATATTTTTATAGAAAATAGCTTATTTTATCTTTCAAACTAGTGGGCTACAGAAATGGTTTTCTTACCCCACAGCCCAAGATTTGCCATAGCTGCAGCAGTTGGCAGCACAAAATCTGGACAAGAAGACCTGTGGTCAGGGCTTGGTCCCCTCCCCTTGCTCTCAGCCCGTCTCCCAGTACCTGTGCCCCAATGCCTGCATCCCCTGGGGAGCCCCCCCATGCCCAGCTAGGTACTGAGTCTTGGCAAAGCAGGTGCTCAGCACCTAAAGCTTCACCCATAGCCTGTCGTTCTGGGTGTTTTCTTTGGGATTTGCTTGCTAAATAAATTATTTGTGGGAGGTGTTCTTACTCAGGCTTCCTATTACCAGTCCCAGGGAGCCAAAGTTGGCAAATCCACAAAGCGCATAGGTGGCAATTGTTTCAGAGTGGACCTGAAAAACAAACAGACATGGTTGAGTGAATTGAGACAACCCATGCTGTTTTAGAGGTCTGAAAGCATGGCATTGTGGCCCAGTGCCATGAGTACTGACATCACTCTGTTTCGCTTGGTTGCTACCCCAGTGTACGGCTTTGAGCAAAGTAAGCTTATTTTCCTCTTGAAGGTGTGCAGCTTTCATACCTCAGACTGAGTGACAGTTTTATTTTTCATGTACATTGCTGTGCCTTGCTGAATTGAGTAATAGTAATTAAAGACAAAGTGTTTTCTTATGTCCCTAGTGGCAATTCAGCTATTGTTTTTTCAGGGTGTGAGCCAGAGCTTTAACTCAGCTTGCTGTTCATAGCTGGCCTGCCTTTATAACACTCTGTTCAAACTTCAAGTTTTGGTATGTATTCCTGAATTCCTTGTCCCTGGAAAAAGCAGGGGGTTCCACGTGCCCAGCTGCTCTGGGCACACTCCTCTCTGTGCACAGAGGAAGAAAAGGGAAGTGTGTCTCCTTTGGAGTGGGTGCTTCGAGGTGATAACAGGCAGAGGGACTTTATGATTCTGGAATTCCCAGTAGCAGTTTATTTGCTTCCTGATTTCAGCCACTTTCCTTCCATTGGGCAACACCAACTTATTCTGGACCTCAGAGCACAATATAGGTTACCCTTCGTCCGCCCCCATGAAGGGACATCCCTACCCCCCACAGGACACAGAATGACTTTGGGTGAAATCAGGTTACAAACATATAGACAAATGTAGTTCAGACATTTTGGGAAGAGATGCAACATCTCTCAGCAAATGGATTTTTGCCCCTAGGCAGCTTTGAACTTCTATTTTCTGTATTTTAAGTGCAAGCTGAAGACAGCTGAGTGAGTGTTCTAGTAGGTTTCCTATTTATCAGATATTTCTCTGTTTCCCTTCCTGTTTTATGAAAACCAATTTGCAGACATTTTCAATCAGTCTGCATATATGCAGGAAAATGCTTTTCAAGTGCGCACTCTACCTGCTTTTCCTAGAAAAGGCTTTGTGTATGATGATTTCCCTGCTTTCACTTGCATTCTCCTAGCTCAGAAAACAAGAAGACTTGTTATTACTGACTCAGGTGAGGTAGCTGAGAAGACTGATTGTTTGCTTTCTCTGATGGAATATCTGTGACTAGATGTATTAGAGAGTTCTGAAACTGAACAGACATTAAAGCTGGAAGCCAGCTTACTCTCAGATGGACTCTTGTGCCATAGATAAAATGGCTATTTGGCAATTTTTACAAGTATTATGAATCAAAATTATTTTTGCATCTCAGAGCTTTTTACCATAGAAGCTAATACAGCTCTTTGTAGGTATTGAAAGTGAGCAAAGAAGTCCTATACTACATTTCACCAAGGGAAAAAAAAAAGGTAAAATACAGGTGATGGGATTGGACTCAGAAAAACTGACTTCAAGATTAAAAAAAAAATTATCTAAGCATTTATTTAGTTGAGAGCCATATTCCCCTTGTAGAACATGTCATGACTATAGCAAAGCTGATCAAAGGTCTGTCTAGCTCAGGGTCTTATCACTGGCAATGGGTACTTTTGAAAGAGTGTATTTGAACAGACTTCCTGGCTTTCTACTTCTATTTGTAAAATATGTTCCAGTAATAAGGAACACAAGTGGTCAGGAACATGGTTTTGGTTTGTATAAAAGGCAGGTATCCACATCATCATACCAGATAAAATGAAGATTAAAGGCTGTACATAAGGATGCTTCCTAAGTAGGGGTCCTCTACAGTGACAACTTATCTTGATTTGAATAGCAAAGGCCAATGTGGTAACAAATCTAAGTATCATGGTGCATTGAGTACAAATTTGGCGCAGAGCCTGTATGGGGAGACCAGATGGGGTAGCAGTCAGGACTGCCAAATGGAGATGCAAGAGTCACAGCTGAAAAAGTCAGCCTTGGTGACTGTGTGTTCTTGGCCCTCATGCACACACTTAAGATGCCCTTTGTGTTGCCATCCTCAGTGAAGTTTCTTCCTCCGTGAATTGTAGTAGAAATTATGTATCTTGTTCGGTGCATCCAGGTAGATGTGTGAAGGACACCTGGGCTCAGGCTTCAGCTTGTATCCTTGTGCATACTAACCTTCATTGGCAATTGAAACAAACTGGCTGGCCTCAGTGTGGCAGGGGAGGTGTATGCCATGTAAAAAAAGTTTTCTACTACTACCTTCTGCACAGAGGACAATAACCTCCATCAGAGGCATGCCATGGACAACAGAGTGTCAATAATATCTTAAAAGCCATCAGCTAGAGCTTCCTGGATGCCTCTCCTCAAACATAAGGCTTAAGTAAAGCTCTGTGGACAGCAGTATCTGCCAGTTCTTGCCCAGGATTTTCATAGGAGAGTATCTCATAGGGAAGTTCTAGCTAAGAATGAGTTATGAAGAAACTAAACTTGAAGACAGCCTTGGTCGTCAGTGCAGTGCTCTGTGGGACAGTGCATGTTCCTCAAAACTCCCCTTACAAAGTCTGTATCTTTATTTGCTATGTTTGTTAGAGATATCTAGACTGATGACAGTCATGGCAGCCTCACAAGACAATGCTGTATTTTAATAATTAAACTCTTGCTGAAAACAGTTGCTGAAAGATACATTTTAATATGCTGCCATTATCCCTTTGTGACCATATTATAATGCCAGTTGAGTCACAGCAGAAAATAATTAGATCCAATACGTCTCCAGAATAAAAAATGTTACTTACAGTCATATACTGTTTCACATTATTAATGTACATGCTCCCACCCTTTTCTCGGTTGTTAATCAGTTTTGAGAGGCGTTCGTAAGCCACAAATTCATTGAAGAAACTTTTGTAACCTAGGAGTCCACCAACAATAAAGCTGTCTTCCCAATCTACTCCCATCATGAAGGAGAATGGCATGAAGATATATGAACAAATGTTCTGCAAAATATATAAGATAAAGCCGGTCAAAAGAGATGATTGGTCAAAGAACAATGGCACTTAATAAACTCTTTAAATTTAAAATAAGGATGGTTGTATTTCAGCACAGGAACATTTGTCTTGATCTCTTACTGCCAACATATCCGTGAAACTCAGAATTTTTAATATGCCTGAGCAATTTGAAAAAGACCAACAGAAAATCTAGATCTAAAAAAGTAATCAGGTATATCCTTAATTTTACACTTAGAATAAAACAAAAGTTTCCTTGTTTTTTTTTCCTTCAGATTGGCCAGAGTGTTTGAAGAAAACTGAGGATTGAGTTAAAAGAGTGATAAGAGAAAAGAGAAATCCAGTTCATGTGCTAATTAAATCAAGTGTATCAATGAACAGGCTTTAATAATCAGGTATTGGACTCCAACTGGTGTAAACAAAGGGCTTGACTCTGCAGAAAAGCTGTATTCCTAAGATAATTAGAGCTATATCTTTTTTTAAATTTATTTTCCTAGCATAAAACCTATGCAAGAGAAATAAATAGCATATTCGACTATAGGCTATTTTTATATATGAAAGAAAATACATCCAGTGGTGAAAAGGTTTGGTCAGATGGTCTCGTGAATTTAACTTATGTGTTTGAGCAATTACTATTCCTCATTGTTTTTTCTGCCCCCAGAAAGAATGACCCCGCACAAACTTCTTCCTTTTCTGTTCAGGACAGAAATACTCAGCAAGTCAGTATGTCCACAGCACAGTCCCACAAAATCAGCCTCAACTTAAGGTCCCCAGCTGGACCTACTCCAGCAATGGAACCGAACACAAAAGATGTTACTGTCTCTCAAAAGGAATGGCTGAACGCAACATGTCTTTGGGAACGCAACATCTCCTTGTGGGTTACCAATTCATCCAAATCCTGCTCCATCCAGCAGTTATTAAAATACCACCCTTTCAATGAATATGGCTGAGGTATGCATAAATGTGCCTTTCCTCTGCTGTGTGTGTCTAGTGTGGTGGTAGCTGAGTAGGGTAGCATATTAATATTGCTGAATCCACATCTGCTATGAGTGTCTATACACTTCTCCAACACCTGCATTACAGTGTTATATCCGTGTTTCACACTGACATTTTATCAGGAGGTTGCAAAACAAATAGCTCAAATCCACTGAAACAAGATTGTTTGATTGGGTCAAAAATGATTTATTAACCTAAGTTAAAAAACAAGTTCTGTTTAAAGCTGTTTGCTCAGCTGAGTGATTTGGGTGCAGTTTTACAATTTAATTGTGCTGAAAACTGAGCAATATTGAGTAAGCACGGGTTCAGACAAGTTCAGCCTTGTCCCATTGTCCTTATCTAGATGAAGTTAGTGAGCATTAAGGACTTGATGTGGCTATCTGAAGCTAAAGACACTTTAATGTTTAGCAGAAAGAGATGTTAATGGCTTAGCAAGTGTCAGATCCTATAGGAGATGTTGCCAAGTCAGAGGGGGTGGGCATTAACATACAATGCTTGGTAAAAGTACTCTGCTGATTATCAAGAACAACCCAGAGGGAAACTGTACCTGGACTAATGGATACAGAAATACTTACATGGCAACTATTTTCTCCTTTGGCTGTAAATGGCTGTAAAGACATTTTTTTAAAGAACATACACACAAAAATATAGACTTTTAGATCATATTAAAAAAAAAAAAAAAAAAAAACTAGACAAACAACAACAGCAAACCACGCAGACACTTGATTTGAGAAAGGCAAGTTATGTGTGCATATAGGCTGAATTAAGGACCTGAAGACCATACCTCGAAATTCAGCTGTGGATAGTCAAACAGATTGCCCACCCAAGACAGGGCTGAGTCAATGAAAGCCAGCAGGGCAAGGAAGGAGATCAGGTTCACAGCGATGTTTGCCACCAGCAGAATCGAGCTAGATGCACCTTGACTGGCTGCCTCCAGCAGGTTCTTTGATTCACTTTATCAGTGAAAACAAAACCAGTGTGTGAATCATAGAATTATTAAGGTTGGAAAAGACCTCCAAGATCATCTGGTCCAACCATCCCCCAACCACCAAAGTCACCCACTAAACCATGTCCCTAAGCACCACGTCCAACCTTTCCTTAAACACCCCCAGGGATGGTGACTCCACCACCGCCCTGGGCAACCCATTCCAATGCCTAACTACCTTTTCTGAGAAGAAATTTCTCCTAATATCCAACCTGAACCTCTCCTGGCCTGGCACAACTTGAGGCCATTCCCTAAAAACATTTCTTTTGTGACATTTTATTACAAAATATGAACAGTTTGTAATCTGAAAACAAATAATGGAACTAAAAGTAACATTGATGTGATTAGAAATTAACTTCCAAAGTTGCTTGTGTAGTCATAGGGAAAATAAACATAGAATCACAGAATGGTTTGGGTTGGACGGGACCCTAAAGATCATCCAGTTCCAGCTCCACTGCAGGGACACCTCCCACTAGACCAGGTTGCTAAAAGCCCAATCCAACCTGGCTTTTAACAATTTGAGGGATGGGGAATTGCTGCTTCTCTAGGCAAACTGTTCCAACGCCTCTCCCATAGTAAAGAATTTCTTCTGAATATCTAATCTAAATCTACTCTCTAATGACCAGGTGGAGTAGATTCTGGCCTGTATACTCTTAGGAGCCACAAGGAGGGTGTGCCTTTAATTCCCTGAGGACAAATTCTGGCACAGTTGGGGCAGGGATGGAGCGGTCAGGCAGGCTCTGAATCAGACCCCTGTGCTGCAATTGCTTGAGGCACTGCTGGGATGGGGGAGTGGGCACTGCTCTTCTTGAGGCAGCTCTTGCAGAGATGCCCTAGGCTGATCAGGAGCAGCTTCTCACAAGCAGCTTCTCACTTTGTCTGTCATTTCTGAGGCAAGCAAGTCTCACTGCAGATGAGCAATATTTGCTGCTGCCATCACTGAAAGCATCAGTTTCTCCACCTTTGTTTTTGTTTGCTTGTATTTGCAGATTTGTTGCAAAGCAAAGAGCAACTAGGAAAATCTTTTGGTGGTTCACGTTGGGCAGGAATTTCTTCTGCTCTTTGAAGAGTTTATCGTTCAGCCCTGTTCCATGACAGCTCTATGCCTGTCCCAGTGAATGGTGGTCCCTTCATATAGGTGTAGCAGGGCATGCTGCACTTGAATACAGAAACTATTAGCTTAGTGTACAGTGGTGTGTAATTAATTACCTGCAGACCTACCATGTGCTGCCCCCAAACCTTAAGTTATTCTTCTAAATCTCATTTTTGCATAAGTATCACTATTAGAGTCTAGATTAGCTTACCTTTTTGCCATTTTAAGATCACTCTTCAAAGTTACTTGAGGCTTTTCAGTTTCTGGCCAGAATAGTTTGGAGGTTGCTAATGATGCTGGTGCTGACATGACAGAAGCAGTCAGTAGGTGGGAAGCAGAAATCTAGAATTTCAGGTAACAGAAAATATGCTGTGATAACTGCATCATGAACATCATAAGCAAGGATGTAAAAAGCAATAAAAATCATTAAAAGTTTGGATAATTTTCTACAGGGGGTCATTAAAAAGATCACATTACTCACAGGGAAAAAAAGAAAATGAGCAACATAGGACAGAGCTAATTGGAGAAAGGAAGAATCTAAGAAGTTAAAAGTAAGGAGTAATTGTTCCAAGAGGTAAGCTGCTTCTCACCTGTCTAGTTGCAAAGCAAAAATCAAAAGAAAGAAACAAGCAAACAAGAAAGCCAGATCCATGGAGTAGACAAAAAAAAAAAAAAAAAGCCAAGTCTGGGGCATAGCAATAATGGAGTGGATGAGTGAGAGCCAGCCTCTTTCACCTACGGACACCCTTAAACTATGCCCCTCAGTGGCAGAAAATTGTTTTTGTCCCTTGAAGTTGTGATTTATTAAAAAAAAAAAAAAATACAGGGCTTAACATAAATTCCTCTACTATTCTTTCACCTCTTTTTCCACAAGTTTTTACAAAAAACTTCCTCTTTGCTAACTTTTGCAGTATTTCCATCTCTCCTCTTCGTTTTGTCTTTTCAGCCAGCCCTGCCTTTCTTGCCTCTGCCTCCCCACTGTATTTTATTCAGATATTGTATGTTTATTAACCATCCCCTGATGACTGTGATCATAAATCATATCTTCAACTCTTTTTTTTTGTCTAACCTTGTTCTAGCAGCCCTTGGCAGACAAGACATTTACTACATGTGTTTTGCACAGTGTTACTGGAACCTCAACCACTAGCATCCATTCCTGAAGGACGTAATTGTTATCACTGCTGCAGGCATTGATCAGTTAGCACATTCCATGTTAGTTCATCTGGACTGTAGTAAAGTACACAAATCAGTAATTTCCTTGCAGCTATGGCAAGATGGCTCTGTTCTACTTAGGTAGAAGTTCATGATACTTAAGATCAGGTCTTGGTATCTTTTTCTACCATCAGGAGACAGGGATTTTGTGGTTAATTCCTTAAAAATAATAATAATAATAATCCAGGAATGACTCGTGGATACCTGTCAGCATTTTAACTAGGCTTCTATACTTGCATGATTTAAAACAAACAATGTATTTTTCAGTTCTTCTTCCCTTTCTTACCCCAAAAGAAATATATGCTCCTAAGACGCTTCCAGCAATAGTGGAGAATCCTGCTGTCATTACTGCATGGAGTTCAGATTTGGTGATGTATGGTAAATAGGGCCGTACCAGGAGAGGAGACTCTGTCTGGAAGTGAAAAACAATCAACAAATGAAGAACCTGCTAATAAATCTTCAGAGGTTTCTCTTATTAACAGGTCAGGAAAATTGGTGGCTACATTGCACATTCCTAGGTGGTTTTGACTAGTTAATCTTTGTGCTAATGAATGCTCTGAATATTAATAAGGTTTTGTTTTTTTTTTTTCCCTGAGAGGGAAAACTGGAAAAGATCCATCTTGTCTGAAGACAGTTCTTACTGTTTTAAAGTCTCCCCACAAACCTACCGGAATTGCCAGGAAATCCCAACCAAGTTTTGAGTGAGTTAGAAACAGCCATGGGTCTGAGCTGCAGTTAAACCTGTATGACATCTGAAACATGCATACCAGCCAGTATTTATTGGCAGGTTAAAGCTCTGAGTCCTCCGGCATGTGCGTGAGCACACCCCGGGGGCAGTATAATATGGACGTACTAGTTTAAGTCTGGAAGAAGCACAAAACAGTGAGGAACTGCTGCAAAATAGCTATCATGTGTAAGCATTGTTTCTGTGCTTGGACACTACTTGGTGATCTTTTCCCCGTGCTTTGAAGATGGGGACAGACACTGCTGTAGTGTTGTTTTACTGGATTTTCCCATTAGTTGGGAAATTAGTCTGTCCCACGCTTTCCTGTCTAAGGCCTTGCAAAGCCAAGCCTGGATCGTAGTTTTTCTGAATTACCTGTCTCTCTGCACTTACCTCCCACATGTATATTCTTTTCATCCTATTTGCCCTCTCCTTCTTATGTGATTTTTTTTTTTTTCATAGCCTTGGAGTAGTCTTGTAGTCATTTTAAGGGAGATCTATCACCTACATTTATGCTTAAATTTCTGTTGGGAACAGATATGGTTCCCCAGACCTGCCCCATTGTGTATCACTGCCAATACTTATCAGAATTCAGTCTTTCTGGAAACCAACTAGCAGTCCCTCTGTACTGAAGCCCTTACTTCATATTGTCCTGGTTTCAGTTAGGGCAGAGTTAATTTTCCTCCTAGTAGCTGGTAGGGTGCTATGTTTTGGATTAGGATGAGAAGAGTGCTGATAACATGCTGATGTTTTAATTGTTGCAGAGCAGTGCTTACACCAAGCCAAGGACTTTTCAGCTCCTCGCTCTGTCCTGCCAGCGGGCAGGCTGGGGGTGCAGCAGGAGCTGGGAGGGGACAGACCCAGGACAGCTGACCCCAACTGGCCAAAGGGGTATTCCATACCATGTGGTGTCATGCTAAACAATATATACGGGTGGCTAGCCGGGGTGGGGGGCCAGCTGCTTGGGGTTGGGCTGAGCATTGGTCAGTGGGTGGTGAGCAATTGCATTGTGCATCTCTTGTTTCATACACATTATTATTATTATTATTATTATTATTGTTGTTGTTGTTTTCCTGTCTTAATAAATTGTCTTTATCTCAACCCACAGGCTTCACTTTCCTGTTTCTCTCCCCCATCCCAGAGAGGGAGGGGGGAGGGTGAGCAAACGGCTGTGTGGTGTTTAGCTGCCGGCTAGGTTAAACCACAACACATGAAATAAGGATTGTTTTTATACACAGATGCTTGCTGAGCAGTAATATTTCACAATAATCAGTAATCCTGTGCTAGTAGTTTTTTCCATGCTTCAACTCACCTGTCCCACAAATATGTTACCAGCAGCTACAAAAGACTCAACAGGAGTTGTCCCCATAAAAATGTGCATTATCCAGCCAACCTAAAATGATTAAAAAAGAAAAAAGGAGACATTGGTCTGCCTAATCCATGTACTTCTTGAATTAATTGTGTCAATGTCAGAGTTCTGAGACACCTTAAAATAATTCCTAAGTTAATGATTCCAACACCAGGATATTGTCCATTCATGTAATAGTAGCATGCTTAAATAAGACAGAGGAGGAATAATTTAACAGAATTAAGAGTACAATACTGAAAGGCCCCAGGCTCCTCACTAAGTTACTAGAAGCAGATATTTTAACATGTCCTTATTATTTATGTACCTGTCCAAAGGGACTTTGATCATATACAGGGAAAAAATGTAAAATTTTATTAAGGCTAAAAATACATCTTAGAAATTTTAGCACATGGTATTTCAGCTAGGTTAGGTTTGTGGTGTTAATGTAACAATCCTGGGAATGAGAAGGTCAAAGGATTTTTGAAGTTTATCTTGCTTTAACCACCACCATACAAAAAGATCTTTTTTCCTCATCTGCTAAGTTCTTTGGGCAGGCAGGGCAGAAGGACTATTTGTAGACTTGCTATTATGATATTGGACACTGACACTGGACCTAGGACCTGACTGAAATGAACACTTAAAGAATGAGGTGAGGATACATCCTCTGATCTTATACAGAGACACAAGTCCTCTGGGGATCTGTGACAGGGCAGTGTTTGCAATTGCTACTGCAATGCTCAGCAGTAGGCAGCAATCCACTGGCTGTTGTCTAACTTCAATCCTGCATTTTGGGGAATGGACATGGGGCAGGTGGAAGGAAGATTTAGGCAAGTATGGCATCAGAGGAATGCTGAAGTTAGCATGGTAGGTGATGTCAGTTAGGATTTTGTGGTCGTACCATTCAAAACTATTTCCAGGTTAAGAATAAACTACCTCCCATATGTCCATCCCTGAACAGCTTGGACAGAGCCAGTGTTACATGTGTTTAAGAGGTGTCCTGTACTAGGCAAATCAGAACCTACTGGTGACAATTCCTACCTTTCCAACGAGCCACTGCATGATTCCGAGGTGATACAGCATAGACATTACTGTGCTGAAGAAAACCACAATTGGCAGGACCTGATTTAGAAACACAAAATCATTAACACTTTGAGAGTGATTTTCCTGTCCTTGATTCTGTAGGCCATTTAATTTTTGAAAAAGAGGCTCATGTTTTTTAAGATACCCTTACAGGTCTTGAAAACTGATCATGAAGTTTGAACTTCTGCTGTAAAACTTTTAACCTTCTAGACTTGTGTGTGTTTGTGCTGGAATTGTTTTTTATGTATCTGTGTAGTTCTCTGATAGGACTGCAATAGTTTTGAAACTGTCTGGTTTCACGTGATACACATTTGTTTGTAGCCATGTTTGAGACAGCTCAAACAATTACTGGGCACTGGCATCTACAAAGACTTGGATATGTACATCTGTAGAATTTGAAAACCATGAAATACGTACAGTGGGACTGTAGCATAGAATTCAGAACTCAGCTTATGTGTGTGTGTTTAAAACAAACAAACAAACAAACAAACAAACAAACAAACTTTTTAGAGTGCTATACAAGCAGTGGGACAGAAATTCCTCAGAAGAGGGAGAGATTCTGATGGAGATTGTAACTGACTTATTTCCCAGAATCAAGGACAGTTTCCTTAGAAAGCTCAAACAGTGTAGCTGCTTCCCAATAAGACACTGTAGCAAAATCCTCTTTCCTTTGTTATTTGGTGCTATTAATAACATTATATGACAGTGTGATGACAATGGGGCACATTCAAGAACTCTGTAATTGTAAATGCAGACACAGTCTACCTAGAAACGAATTCACAGCTGTACACTTTTTAAATACAAGGAGTCTATAAGTATCTCTCCTTCAGTTGAGACTGAAGGAAGAACATTTCCTTAAATATGTATTAAAAGAATTCCAACAATGCCTAACCCATTGTGTGACAGATTATTAACTGTGTTAGTTTTTCATACTGACTAAAACTAGTATCACTTGATTTTCAAGTATGTTAAACATGCAGGATCTCAGCATTTCTATGATTGTATATAACAGGAAGAACCCCCCCCCAGAAAGGTCCAGAATTAGGCAGACAAGTTTGTTATAGCTAAAACAGCACCATTAGAAATAATGAGCTTTTATGTGTGTTCAACCAAGGTCATACTACATCATAAATAAAAGAAGTGAACAGAACAAGAACAAAACACATTGTTTGTTCAGAACTTTCTGGTAAATTAATGTTGTTCCTTTCTAGAGAAGAGTTAATACAAACAACAATTTTGATAAAATTCTGGAGACTCAGTTTAGATGGTCAAAGGTCAGCTGTATATATTGGATGGTAAAAATCATAAGTGTCTTTCACTCTGAATGGATGAGATGTGCTCTCAGTTGCTACCATGGTATGTACGTTTCTAGCTGAAGGAGTGGGGAGACAATGTTCTGTCTGTGCTGGGTGACAGCATCCCTCTGCCTCACTTGTGCACATTCCTCTGAAAGTAACTTCGATAACTCTAAAACATGCTTTTCCATTTCTGAGTTGCAGGCAGTTCTGGATGTAGCATTAGTCTTTATGAAACGGAGTTTTTTCCAGTTGTGATAATATCTGCCTTC
Organism: Stictonetta naevosa; assembly: GCA_011074415.1. NCBI lineage: Eukaryota > Metazoa > Chordata > Aves > Anseriformes > Anatidae > Stictonetta > Stictonetta naevosa. The sequence goes on from CM021729.1 coordinate 36,542,504, forward strand.
ACTGCATCAAGAAATTGGGGACTACTCTGTAAATAAACTCTCCTGCCTGAATTCCCAATGTCTTAATGTGGTACCTATTATGTCTTCATCAGAAAATAGTAGCAACTATTTAACAGGTAAATAATTGTTGCAGCGATCTCTCACAACCAGGCTAACGTTTATCTAGGTCATAACAAAGTCACAGGGAAAGAAGTGTCTGCAAACCGTTACTTTAAAATAAGCAGAATGGAAATAAACTACTCACAATTCATTGCATAGCAGTGGGTTTTCAATTGCACTGTCTGCAGACATAAATGCAATGAAAAACACTTAACAACTGAAAACACAACAAACAACAAAAAACCAAACCACCTGAACTGTTTTGCAGAAAGGCACCCTGCAGTATTAATACACTGAAATGTTAAGTCAGTGGTTTTGAAACTTGGGAGAAAGGACAGAACAACCTCAAGAAAACTCCTCTGGTCCCATGTCTGTATGGTTCCTCTCTCCCTGAGAGTTTGAGGAGAAATGTCACTTTCAGTCTGGGCCTATGTGGGACTGCATATTGCAGGTTGGACGAGAGTGGGAGAATGGAGAGGGCAGGAACATCCTTTCTTGCTCACCATCCTCTTCCTCATAAAATCATAGAATCATTGAGGTTGGAAAAAACCTCCAAATCACCTAGTCCAACTGTCCACCCACCATTAATATTACCCACTAAACCATGTCCCTAAGCACCATGTCCAACCTTTCCTTAAACACCCCCAGGGACAGTGACACCACCACCTCCCTGGGCAACCTATTCCAATGCCTGACTACCCTTTCTGAGAAGAAATGTCTCCTAATTTCCAACCTAAACCTTCTCTGAAGTAACTTGAACCCATTCCTTCTTGTCCTATAGCAAGTTACCTGTGAGAGGAGGCCAAACCCCTCCTCCTTGTTGCAGTGCCCAAACGAGGAGAGTAAGAGTCACAGCATCAATAACATCAGATGGTTCCTTCTTGTGGCCTTATGGACTGAGCAGCCTCCACAAGGAGGCATGTAATCTAAGAACAACTTCCCTCTCTAACTATGGGACACCCACACACATTGTGTATATAGGAATACCTGCATGGCAAGGGGAGGTAGTGGTGCAATATCATTTGTAATTAGCTGTGTTTCATTTGTTGGTTAAAAGAGAAATGTATTTAATTAATAAATTTAATCAGCACCCTGAAAAATCCCATTATATTTCCATTGAGAACTGATATGAAAGAGCTCTTCAGAATTAAATTTATATGGTTTGCTAATCTAACTAGAAATCTAGGCTTAGAAATCTAACTCCTTGCTTCTTGAAGCTAACCTTATCTTTTGCAGTCAAAAGAGTAGATGACTCAATATTAAGGTATTGTCCAACTACTTGACTACTCAGGAATATTAAGTTAAGAGAAACCGTGTGATCGCACTCACCAGACTTAGTAATAGAACTAAAAGAGTGTTTCTGCTAGTTCAAAGTATCTTTTCTTACAGTAAAACAATGTGCATTAGCTTGTTTATGTGGGCAAGTTTATTTCAGAACTCCAAAACTCTGCATCTGCATACACAAACATGCATTTGAAATAACCCAGTTTATGCATGCAAATGCGTGTATTTATGACTAATTAGTGTTTCTGTGACTAAAAGGCTCAAAGGCTGAAGAGGGACTTGTCAGAATGCCCAGTGGGTGCCCGTGGGGTACGTGTCTACTCTGGGAACCGCATGCATCTAAAACAGCAGAAAACTGAGGTGTCCCTGCATATCTCTAAGGATGCAGTATGGATATGATTGGGCTCTGATAGCTTTCTGCAAAGAGGTACTATTAGTTGTTTACTCCCTCTCCTGAGCTAAGCCAAGATTGAGAGGTTTAATTTTTTGAAGACACTTCGGAATAATCATGGGTCAAAATCTGGTCAGCTCAGCACTATATGTAGATTTGATCAAATATTTGAAAGACATAGAAGTATTTTTGATCATTGTAATATCTAAAAAACTGACAAGTGTTTCAAGAGATAATAGGCTGGCTGTCACTCATGAACATTGTAGAAAGACAAATCTCTTCCTACAGAAATAGTCGATGGAGGATATTTTGTCATGCTGTGTGCTTATCTGCCACTCTGTTTACTGTATATATTCCTATACCAAGACATATGCAGCTCCGAAAATCAACACTTTTTTTTTTTTTTTTTTTTGGAAAATGCCTTATTTGTACTTGTTATCCTCTTCAAGAAATTCCACATACAGCACATACTGTAAAACTGGCGGATGTTTGCATGCATGGAAGCAAACTTTTGACAGTCTGGTCCATAGCTATGGCTTTAGTCAGCAAAATGTTTTGTATCATATCACAACCATTATAAAATTAACTTGAAAAATCATACTCAGAATGCAACGTGCAGAAACACAGGAAAAATAGCATTTGGGTGGGGTTGGAGATAAAATCATTTCACCCCCAAAATATGTAATCATGAATGCAAGTTGCCATTTGAGTGTGTAATAGAGTACAGGTAAGAGAAGTCCAAAAAGCGAAACAGAAGGAAGAGAAAATACTGTAATTAAAATGTAATTTCTATTCCTTGCTGAAATGCTTCTTCTTCTTTTTTTTTTTTTCCCATAGATTTATTATGAGTATTCTTAGTAACAGCATATTTTATAGGTAACATTTTTTTTTAATTTTTATTTTTAAGAAGTGATGGGGCTAAGTGTGTAACATATCTAGTTTAGAATATCACATTCAGGCAATAAAGAAGATTAAACTTTGTAAGCCCGTGGTCAGATGTCTGAAGTTCATGACTGTAGTCTCTGTCTGATCAGAGGAATGGTCTCTAATAGAGTCCTTATACATTTTGCATTGTTTTTGTTGTTGTTGATGTTGTTCTGAACATATAAACGTTCTTGATTCCAGACTAGTAAGTTGCTCTAACTGGACTAAACAAGTGTAACCTCACTCAGTGCCTGGCAATAAATGAAGGGCTTTATCACAGAATCACAAAATCACAGAGTGGTTTGGGTTGGAAGGGACCATAAAGATCACCCAGCTCCAACCCCCCTGCCATGGGCAGGGACACCTCACACTAGACCAGCTTGCTCAAAGTCCCATCCAGCCTGGCTTTAAACAATCGCATGGGTGGGACATCCACAGCTTCTCTGGGCAACCTGTTACTGTGCCTCACCATCCTCAGATCAAAGAATTTCTTCCAAATATATATTCTAAATCTACCCTGCTTTAGCTAAAAACAATTATTCCTTGTCCTATCATTACAATCCCTGATATGCGAGGTTCCCAAAATTTCAATTCAGAGTAGAATAAGGAAGAGTTTTCCTCTTAGCCGATCTGTTTGGTTACTGCACTGGTATCACAAGATATATATTTCCCAAGCATACTCCTCCTTTCTCTGTTGCCTATCTGTCTATACAGTAGATATAAAAGCTTCCTTACCTTAAAAGCAAATAAATGATCTGTATACTTTTCACCAAACACAAACTTAGCACCTGTGTCAGAGTACTCCAGAAAAGTCTACAAACAGAAAGCAAAGGAAATTAGTCATAGGCTCCATGTCCATGATAAAAAATATGCAATTATTGCTAGTCCATGTCCATGATAAAACATATGCAAATATTGCTAGTCTTCCTACAGCTATCTGGTGAGGTCCGAGGAGCTTGTGCTCTGCTCTTTATGAGTACAGGCTTAACTGACTGTGTCTGACTGAACCAGGGGTCTCTGCTCTGTTCCTCTATGAATGCAGATTATTTCAAACTGTGTAGATGAACAGCACAGGGCAAGTTTTCCTGTTGCACCCAACAAAATAAAGGCAATAAACTATAATAAAATAAAAAAGCATTTTTAAATCCTGATATTGTGGTGTATTTCTACACTCTCTTAATATCTACCATAAATTACAGTTTAAATTTAATGGTTTAACTAGTGAGTGGTGAAAAGAGTAGCCAAAAGCTGTCATAAAAGAAGCTTTTATTTTTTAATTCTGGTATTGTGGTGCGGTTTTATATTCCTGATGACATCTTATGCTATAAATGATTCTGTTTAAAATGGAAATGTAATAGCCAGAGTAATGAGTTATGAGAGGAGCGGCTGTAAACTATACGGAGCTAACAAAAGGGGGCACTAGACCCACTTCAGTCGAAATTGGAAGGGGAGGATGAGAATCTGATGACAAAACCCAGATGACTCCTGCTGCTTTGCAGATTAGCCTCCAGACAGACGTCAGACCTGTGCCTTCACTCTCTCACAGAAACGGTACATTCTGCACTGTCTTGATTTAAATGCACTTAATTATCTGTACTGTGAAGAACAGTTGTGTGAGTAGTATCCCTGAGGTGGAAAGTCTGAATGTCCTTCAGTGGGTACTCTCTCATCTGCTTTTTGGATTTATCTTAATTATTACCTTTCAGCAATGGACTTTTTAAAAAACAAATTGTGCCTGCAGACTGCTGCAGAGACACCTGTGGCAGGATCCTGTCACCTCCCTAAAGATCCCTTACTGCTTGCAGCGAGCTGTTTTGTCTGGTCCCGACTGTGAATTTTTCCACTTGTACTTGAATTTAGTTTTTTACATGTTGTGAGAACTACGAAATGCCACTGTGACCACGACGTTGGGCTATTCTGAGGATGATTGTTCTGCCTTGCTAAATCCCAAGGCTTTTCATCACCGCAGCATTATCAGAAGGATATTTTGGAGTTGGACCGAGTCTAAGAGTTTCTATAAGTGTCGTGGAACAATAGTTTTTCTGTGTTTGGAGGAATGCAAGTTATGATTTTAATCCAAGGAAAGTAGAGGCACTAACATACAGAGTTACTCTGGTCATTACTTATCAACCTGTCCCACAAGGTCTTGTGCTAATTGGGCAAAACAGAAAAGAGAAGATTGAATTCAGGTCGTTAATTACCACTCTGAGATCTCAGTTTTTCTCAGCTGGGGAAACATCCCAGGGCAAATGGATCATTGCATTGTCTGACTGCTACGTAAGAGTATTAAGACAGAAAATGATATAAAAAATAAATGTTTTTGTCTAGTAGCTTACCTGGATCTGAATTCCTAGCCAGTTAAATACATCAAATCCCACTTTAGTCCTCAGAATAAGAATTCCAAGAATAAACTGCATTGCTATTCCTGAAAATACTGGTCTCCAAGCAACCTAGATGGACAGAAAAATAAAAGTAATAATGAAAAAATAAACCACTTGTTATTTAAATGTATAATAATATACTTCAGATGTTTGTTAAAATAATATTAGGATTGTCTGGCTTACTGCAGGGTAGCAACAGCTGCCAAAACACATTCAAGGGGGCTCAAAGGGTCTGCGATGTGGTTGTCTCTATCTGAGCTAGATGCTGAAAATCTGTCTAGATAAGTAAGAACACGTCCATTTCACAATTACAGAGTGAAAGTAAACAAGGAGAAAGAAAAGAGAAACTGTTTTTCCTGTGTTACAGCTTAAAGGCATATGAAATAAACATACATGATGGCAGCAGACAAGTGTTACTTTGACAGGATTATTTTTTTAATGGAGTGGAAACATCAGAAAAAAGTAATGTACCATAGGGATTCTTCACATATCTGGACTGGGAATAAGGTGATTTTGCTATTTTTAAAGTAATTTCAACCACATTCATCTTCCCCAGCTTTAAAGAGCTTGGCTAGTTGAGAGCTACTTAATGTTGGCTATTGGAATTCATATGATATAAAGGCAGTTGCAGGAAAAACTGAGGCAGTATGTGACCAGCCCCTCTACTATACTGCAGATTTCTGCTCTGCTGCTTCAGAAAACATCTTTGTTTTGTGAACACCGAATCTAAATCTGTTAATTTACAAGACAAAGGGCTGAGATGGCACTCGCTAATTTGTTCAGATGATACTTGAATAACACAAGCCAATTAGGTGTAACGAGAACCCCTGGGAAAGCACAAAGTATTTGGACCATACAAGTTTTCACCTCAGCTGGAGGCAGTAGCAGTTGTAAAGGATGGGGAGTGGCAGTGCCACCAGTCCATGCTGAGGGAGATACTTCTGTGAAGCAAATCCTCAGCACAGATGTAGGAGTGTTGAAAAAATGTTGGTGAAACTTGATGACCTGGATAGTAGATTAATATACAACCAGTAAAAGCAGACACTATATGGTTGGCATACACACAAGGATAAAAGATGGGGTGAGAGGCAAGGTGAGAGGTGTGGTGTCTGAATTAATCCTGTTGTAGTATCACTGCAGTACAGAGTATTAAGGTGGACATCTCAGCTGGAAAATTAAAGTAAATGGCATCAACAAGCCTATGGGAACATGTTAATGAAATCTGAGGGACTGAGCTTGGCATTTGCAGTGGGAATCAAACTTACGAGGCAGTAAGAACCACAGAAGAGGAGCCCATCTCCAGTTCCACTCAATTTGTGTTGATATGACAATAATGTATTCATACAAGCACCTGTGACATCTTGGGAGCTGTGGTGAGCCTGCTGTGGTTGAGGCACACAGCAAACTGCCTAGCCTTGCCATGATGCTCTGGGAGCAAATGCATCCCCACCCACAGAAGTGCTAGTACATAGGACAGGATGTAGCCTCCCAGAAAAATGAGAGCCAGCTGCCAGTACAGCCCCACGTGTGCTTCTCAAGATGTCAGAGCAGAATGGCTTTCTTCAGAAGTAAAACATGTCACTGTGCTCTGACAAGTTTAAGTTTTGCTGTTCATGGGTTTTCAGTTACTCTTACTGAACTCAGCACCAGTGTAGGGAAATAGTTTTGAGACATTAAACGCAAAAACCAAGATAGACTAGATACTCACTCTGGCTGGGTATTTGGAGAAGATAAACATCAGGACAACATACATCACAAGCCCACCAAAAGAGATCATCTGGCGGAATCCCTGTTTTGCTGTGTCGAAGACAAGCCAGAGGATGATAGTTATGAGAAGAGCTGCACACAGCACCCTGCAAGAGAAAAAAGTGCCAGGCATGACATTGTGAAGGAGACCAGACATTCCTTTTCGCCCTGTCCCCCCTACATTTAAATATGTCTGTGAACCAGAGCTCTGAGCATGTTTTAAGCTGAAATGTTTAGCAGGAACATAAGAAGGAAGACATCTTTACTTGTGCTACTCATGCTACTCTTACAGCAAAATACCTTGCTGGCATCTAGAATTGTTCTCTGACCATGTCCCCAAAGTCAAAGTGTAGGAAAAAAAACAATAAAACACAAGTGACTTTTCTCTAAGCATTATTTCTGTTAAATGAAATGAAAATCTTTTCTCAGTCTATCCTCCTCTTCCCTTCCTGTCATCTCTCTTGATTCATTTCTTAGATCTGGGCAGGTCAGCCTGATCGTGTCCTTCTAGTTTCATTTCATTTCATTTCATTTCATTTCATTTCATTTCATTTCATTATTTCATTTCATTTCATTTCATTTCAAAATGGATTGTGCAGTTTAACTGGTGGGCCTATGAAATTCGCTTACTTTGCAACTGGCTGTAAATCTGTTTAAAAAATAACTTTTAGTCATAGCAATTTTAACCATCTTAGAAATAACAAGAGCACTGTCCACATCTGTGTTCAGTGTTTCTATGGTCCCCACTAACATAGAACTGTGTCTGGCTTCTGTATTTGGGTATCTATCCCAATGACAGTCTGAGAGACAAGGAAATACATCATCCCATTTACAGAGAGGAAGATTAAACAGAGTCCCAGTTCTTTCACGTTACCTATGTCTAACTGTTGTTTAGCTTCCAGTGATACCAATGGTACCTAGATACCCTGATTTTGGTTTTAGACCTGGATCAAAAATACTGCAGACTAGCTCCACAAAATATTTTGTCCATTGCAATGCTAAATAACACTTTCTGCACCTGAGGGATTTTCTGTCTGTTGTTGGAAACTGTGACCTACAGTTTAGCACTTAATCTGACACACGCCATTTACAGACTGCAGCCTGCATAATACAGCACTTACTGACCCTGACTTGTTCCATCTGCCCATCAGAGCTCTCCTGGTCTTTGTGCTCCTCCTCTCCCCTAGAGATGCTGCCAAATTGTCTAACATGGGTACTTCTGTGCAACTGCTCTCTAATGTGACTCAGAAGCAGAAGCACTACAATCTTTATAGCATCTTTCTTTGAAATTCCTGCTCCTGGGGTAAAACCATATAAAAATCTTAAGAAAATGATTCATTCAGGTTCATTTTCCTGAACCCAGAATGACTCCTCCTTAGAGCTTTTTCTCCTTCTGAGAGAAAGTGATGTAGTTGAGAGTGAAGGTGACTGACCACTTTAATTTTCTTTTTAATGATTTTGTTTGTTTGTTTGTTTGTTTGTTTTTTTTGGACTTTGGAAACTCTGTGGGCCTCCTTTCAAAGCCCATTTACCCAGGAATAAGTTAAATATTCCTGATAACTGCTAAGGAATATTTGGAATGAAAAGCTATCATATCTAAATATCTACCATTTGTCTACTGGATAGATGTCTACCATCCCAAATAAGATTGTATGACCTTATTACAGCACCAAATGTAGCTGGTATGTTTTGATTCCTGAAGATTAAAGTAAAAACGCTTAGAGGTCATTGCTATGGGTTATGTGAAGAAGTAGTGCTTAGATAACAAACTTCAGTTCTCTGAACAGCGAACAATGGCACATTTTGGCTTGTAGATTGAATGCTGCAGACATTATCTTTCTGTAAAGATTATTGGCACCAGACTACTGCATTAAAATATTAGGGGTGTGCCTGACATCTCCACACTGGGAAAAAAACAAAACAAAACAAAACAAAACAAAACAAAACTATGAGTATCATTTGGTCTTAATGCATTTTCTTTATGATTGATCCGTTTTGGCTTATGGGTTTATGATCCATCCCATGGCTTATGGGCCATAAATTTAAAGAAAGATTTAAAGGTAAATTGACTAACACTTTATTCTTTTATATAAATAGGTAGTCATTCATATTTACCATTTCAGCCAAAACCACTGTTTCTCCAAATATCTTTTTCCAGGGGAAAAAAATGCAGCAACTCTGTCTTCATACTTCGCTACTAAAAAATCCCAGCAGATGAAGAAGACAGCTAGGACAGTAATGATGAGGAGAGGAAAGGCCCTCTGAAAATTCAAGATGCATGCCGCAATAACTACTGCCAAGTAAGCTGTCACGGAAACAAAAACACACGTCAGTTAGGTCTGGTCTCTTTGAAAGCAGAATCAAATCTTAAATTCAGTGTTAGGGATGTGGTTAAAGTCAGGCCTGTGCTTATCTTCTGAGTGCCTTGAGTGCTTTTCTGACTCTTGGCCTAACTATTGAGAAATACAGCTTTCATAAATAGTTTTGTTACTTATGTTCATTGATATGAAATTTCCTGTATTGCTGGAAAATTGTGGAATTGTTCTTTGGTGACTTTCTTTTGTGGAAGCAGAATATATATACTTTGGCCAGGTCAAGTTCATATAAATTATATTAATCACTTTGGAAAATCAAACACATCTATATAGGTGCTTTCTTCCTGTGTAAAAACAGTGAGTTAAAGAAAATAGATCTTGTTTCTTCTTTCACAGGAAGTTGAGTTTATCCAATAAAATTTGAACAAACATTTAAAAACATTTGCCAATTGCCTGATTTGATGGCCCTCTGAAATAACTGGGAAGCTTAAAAGCAGTTTATGTATTTATTTCATAAAGTAGTTATTAATCATTTGTCATTTGGCAGTTTCAATGCTTATACATGCTGGCTATGGAAACCGTGCTTTTACATACCAATCTGATTTTGTCTATGACAAATAAGAAAGAACTACTGATTTTTTTTACAGCAAGTTGTTTTTTTATGGAATTAATGTATGAATCCCTGACATATTCTTAGAACTCACCCCCTTTCTTGAGCCAGGATACTTCTGTACTATTACAAAGCAAGAAGAGCTGATGCTAGTTGGAAAGGATATTCAGTATGTGAGTCTCTTTCATAACCACTTTACATTATGCTGATAGCTATCTATTGGACATGTTTTAGGTCTACATGTTGTTAGTGTTCAAAAGGAAGATCTTAAACTTTGTGAAGTGGAAGGAAACAAACCAACCTACTGGATAATTAGGAAAGTAACAAACACAAATAATTGAATGACTTTGCACTACATGCTGACATACAACAACACAACACTGCTTAAAGCAGACATTTGCTGTAGGTATTGTAGGTAGTGATATGGGTCAGAGCAGAAAGCTTTCATTTCTAGCCTGCTAACTTAGGTTCCATCCAGGTTGGTCCCTGACTCTTTTTAGAGTGAATTCATCGATTTGAGCAAGTTCTTAATACTGTAATTTAACTAGCTTCTTAAAGAGGGATAGTAATTGAATATACATGGAGATTGAACTACCCTTCTATCCCCTGAAAAACAGTTAGTCAGAGTTAAAACATGCTAAAGGAGCAGTGTAGCAAAGTTTGTGGTTTTGTTGTGTTTGGGAATGAGTGGAGGTTTGCAATCTGGAACTTTGTCTGGGACTAAATTTACTTTTACCTCCTTTCAAATGCATTTTTTAAGATAGTCAAGAGTTTTTGTATCATATAGAAGAAAAGCATAATCTACAACCTCGTATAGGTAAATAAGTAAGTCTTCAGCAACACTAAGTGTAATATACTGTACCTGTTATTAATATTCCATAGATCACATAGTTAATTCTGGTTTTATGTTTCTTGCAAAAATCACAGGCTTTATCATATTTCTTTTCTAAAGGCCTAGGAAAATGTGAAAAACAAACAGAACAGAAACTTCAGCTATAGATTAAAAAAGTAGTTTCCACAGGAACATCAGGTTAAATTGACAAAAATTTCTCTGCTGGACTATTTTTCACCAGAGTAAGAGATAAATTTGGAACCCTAAGTGCCAAAGAAAGTCATTTTGATACCTTCGAAACTTTTGCTGTGGGGGGGAGTTCTCTTGTTTGATGTTTAACAAGTAAAAAGGAAAATCTGGTAGATATCTAATGGGCCAGTCTGTCAGGAATCTGGAGGGCCGAAGTTAGCAGGCCAGTTCTGCCAGCCTCCACAATACAGTTCTTCTGTGAGGAGGCCTGTTTTACAAGGTTAGTGCAGACTAGGTAGGTAGAAAAGGTTCTGTGTCCATTAGTAGACACACAAAAGTTGTTAGTACAGTCAGCTCAGCACTGCTGTGTGGAGGAGTAGTGTTGCTATAGTTGCGAAGGCCCAAGGGAATAGGTTAGAGAAGGTTTGAAGGAAGGCTGAAAAAAATAATTGTGTGACATTCCTATGAAAATATAACATTCCTAGAAAAAAATAATTTTAAAGCATTTGTGTGTCTTAAAGCACGTAGCTTCCATCTGCACTTGTGGATGCAAAGTAACCAGTATCAATCTAAAACATTACAGTGTTCATAGATGCTTTTGGATTTGAAAATTTGTTATTTACACTAACCTTTAACCTAAGACTCATCACTTCATAGAAGATAAAATGATTTTTAATATTTGAATGTCCTTTCCTAGTATCTATTCTTCCCCTTATAAATTATATATATATATATTTTCCTCATTTCACCAAGAGTAACACAAAGTGATTTCATGAGGAAGGCTGAGATTTTATGAAATAGCAGTTAAGGGAATTAATTCAGCACAGATTTCCAATGTCAAATATGCTGATGATGTGGGTGTATTTTAGTTACATAAGCTTTAGCTAAATAAGTGCCTCAGTATTGTTCAAGCTGAAAAAGAAATCACAGCTATAGCTTATATCTCTCTAAAGATGTGCCTCATAGCCTTAATATCTACAAAAACTGTGATATGTTTAGAGTAGCTAATTATCCAGACTGTACTTGTTGGGAAACTAGTTGTAGCTGGAGTCAGATGCATGCTGAAATTCAGCATAAATACCCTACTTTCCTGCACTTAAAGAAAAAAAAAAAAAGGGGGAAACCAAGGAATATTAACTTAATTAACTTAATTTACATTAGCACTCAGCAGAGAAGGAAAATACTTGCTCAGTTCAAAGAGTAACAGGACCTCTGAGAAGTCTTGATAGCTTTTTATATTTTAGGTTTTGTATGTTTATTTGTTTGTTTTCCTAGGAATTCCTGTTACTTCACAAATAATAATTCTTTGCTTTTACTTCTTAGAACATTAGGTTAGCCACTCAATCTCAGCAGAGATTAGATATAACAGGAAAAGAAAAAAAAAAAGTAGAAATGAAAGACACTGGCATGAATAAGCCAGAGTGGCTTTATCAAGTTTATTGTTCTTCCATCAAGAAAAAAAGAAAAAAAAATGAAAAAATAGCTGTTATTATCTATTACTATGTCTTTTGAGTCCTTTGGGATTTAAAATCATTATTTTAAGATTACAATTCTTTATTTCTTATTTAATCTAACATCTTTCCCTGCTTTGTTATTTTATTTTTTAGTGGTTATCATGTTGGTATCAACATATCTTAAAAATTTAGGCATATATGCCATAAATATACAACTCTGTTCTGAAAGGGGGCAGAAAAAATCATCTTCTTAATGAAGTTTGGTTACTTTACTAAATAAACACTGTTTGTTAAAGGATGACCCTAGGAGCTTAATGTGCAGCACAGTGCTGATGGCTTTTACTTAATAGAAGATGTTGAAAAAGCAGATATCATTTAAGCATATTTAAAAGAGAACTTTAATGTGAAACATTTTTGTATACCCAACTATTTTTGCTTTCATTCTGCATCTCAGAAAGCCTTGTTCTGGTCTGCATGTACTCTCCAAGTGAATGCTACCACCTTGTGCATATTGCATATCATTGTTGTCCAGACTGATCTTTCAAAGGTTTTGTGTCTCGGCTCACAAGCTGTTCAGTTGAAAGAAATCAATGATGCATTTGAAATTAAGGGGCACTTTGTGAATACTTCTTTTAACCAGACACAAGGAATACATTAAATCACATTAGGGCATGCTTTTAGAGCTACCGTTGCCCTTGTTAGGTGCTCAACATAAAAATAAACTTAGACCCCAAGAACAAATCCAACAACACAGGACAAGCAGTAGCCTGAATATAATTAAAATAGAGCAAAGTGCTCTTTAGCTTCCATTCTGCAAAAAGCTTTTGCAGTTCAAGGCCATGATACCTTCTACTATTGGAAGAACAAGGGGACCTAGGAAACAATAAAGCCCTGTGAGTTAAATCCGTTAGCCTTTGGGTCTCCATAGGAGTACAAATAAACCAAAATAAATGACAAACATATAGTATTTGTCAGAGGGCCGGAGCACCTCTCCTATGAAGAAAGGCTGAGAGATCTGGGGGTGTTCAGTCTGAAGAAGAGAAGGCTCCAGGGTGACCTTGTTGCAGCTTTTCAATAACAAAAGGGGGCTTATAAAAAGATGGAGAGGAACTTTTTGCTCAGTCAGATAGTGACAGAACAAGGTTTTAAATGATTTTAAACTAAAACAAGGGAGATTTAGATCTGAGGTTAGGAAATTTTTTTTCACTCAGAGGGTAGTGAGGCACTGGGACAGGTTGCCCACGGAAGCTGTGGATGCCCCATCCCTGGAGGTGTTCAAGACCTTGGATGAGGCCCTGGTCAACCTGATCTAGTTAGCAGGTGGCCCACAGCAGGGGTGTTGAAACTTCATGATCTTTAAGGTCCTTTCCAACTGAGCCATCCTATGAAAATTACTATTTCATCTCTGACCCAGCTCTGCCTCTCTCAGGGCAGAGGCCAAGGTCTGAAGGGGACTGACCTTGTACATGCACTTCTGTGTCAACATTTGCCTGTGCAATCAATTTACTTCTGGGTAGACACCAGATACTTGCCATTGGTGACTCTTACTAAGTCATTCTGGTGTTTGATCTATCAAATATCATCTTTGGTTTTGGTAGAGAAGACCCAAATTTTTTTAAACAAGAAATAGTTTTGTTATGTACTGCTAAAGTAATGACAAAATCGCCAAAGAACAGAGAAGAGAAATGAAAGAAAATTCAAGTGATATCTAAAGACTTTTGCTGTCTCTCTGAAACAGTATTTTAATAATATGATGTCAGCAACAAACCTGATGATATAAAGATGTCTTTAAAGTTCTCTCAGTACAACTCAGAAACATAAATGAAGTCACCACAATTACTGCTTCTGTGCATTATTTCTACAGGCATGAGATCAATTCAAGTAGTTCGGTCTGAGTTAGACAAACTCCTATGTACGATATCCAGCAAGTCAGTTCCTAGAATATGCTGATAGAAGTATAGGTTCAATGCTGAAATGGCATAATGTGTGCAGAATAATGAGTGCAGAATTAGAAATCAGCAGGAAAAAATGAGGTATGAGTTATATATGGATTTATATGAAGTTTCAATATGACAGAAAAGTATTAAGATTTTAAAATAAAATTTTACGTATTCTATCTCAAATTTTTGAATTTCTTATACAGGGTTTGTAGTTTTTGACAAAATACTAATCCCCAATAATCCCCAAATAAAATGTAAATGTGTACTTCCACTGTGTAATCATTTAGTGCTACTGCTTGTAATGTAAAAATTCTACCAGATAAAAATGTCTTTTTTTTTTTTTTTTCCATCTATTCTACTCTTAATATGCAGCGGGGTAAATAGGTAAATAGCTATGTAAACTGAAGTCGTGAATGTGACAATAGTGAATCTTGCACTTCCTGAAAGAGCAGATACAGAAATACTGGATATATAGCTAATTTTAAAAAGAAATAAAATTGCTCCTTTAATTTGCAAGGTTTTAGAAGTGTTCCACAACCATATGTCAGTTGAAAGGTATAATGTTTTAAAATACAATATGTTTCTGTATTACCTGAATTGTGATACAAAGTCTGCATTGCACAGGGGCACAGAAGTAAAATTTTGAGCTGTTGCTCCAGATGCAGAAACACTGGCTGCTGACTGCTTAGGCTGGAATAAAGTGAATGGAACACTTGCTCATTGAAAAGACATTACCCTTTTAAGTGTGGTTGTTCCTCAGCTGCTGAGTCGTGCTTGTTTTCATGCAGATCACTCTCCATATTGATATATTCATTCTCCTGGAAAACAGATCAGTACCAATGCAGTGAGAAGGGTGCATGCTTGTTAAGTAATGTGAAAAACACAAATCCCCACAGGCAGATGGCTGAAGCAGTCACAAGACTTCCTCCTGCACAGCTCTAACTCTCTGCCACCAACACTGTGATAACTAGCAGGCAAATGCATTGGTCAGACCATGACTGCCAACTCACCAATGTTCTGAGTTACAAACTTTTCCAAGCCTTTCACACAATTTTGAAAGAGGAAATAAAGGACAAAAACCCTCTAGTGTTACTTGGGAGTTAAAGAGGCACCTGTAAAAATTAGCATTGCATACCTACTGAAGAGTGAATGCTAGGGGTGGGGATAGTATGGTTGCCTACTAACCAGATCACAGAATCTCAGACTGGCTGAGGTTGGAAGGGAGAAGGGACCTCTGAAGATCATCTAGTCCAATCCTCCTGCCCAGCAAGATGACATACAGCATATTTTGCAGGATGGCACCCAGGAGGGTTTTGGTTATCTTCAGAAAAGGTGATGTCACAACTTCTCTGGACAACCTGTGCCAGTGCCCTGTCACCCTCAGGTGCTGAGATTGCTCAACACTTCCCATTAGTGACTGCCTGGTTTTGTCACTTCTCTATTTGCCAAACCTTAATATGGTTGAATGGAAATTTTATTTATGGAGAATGGTTAAATTTTATGGGGTTAGCATTTTAAACAATTAGCTAAGCCAATTAATTTATTCCTTAGAAAAGCAACAGAAACTTGAAATTTGTCCTGACAGCACATTCTCGTCAGAGATACACCTTTTGCTCCACATAAGTCTGTCTCCTAATACATCCATATTTTGAACACACAGAGTGTGATCTCAGCTACAAATTCACTAAAAATTGCACGTTTTGCTTTCCGCTGGCTGTGCTGTGCATGGGGCAGGCTGGGGTGTGTGTGTGTCTCACAGCTTTTGCATGCAGGGCAGCCTGGGGCTCTGTGTCCTGGCATGGCCTGGGATGCTGGGGGCCTGCTGTCTCCAGGCCCACGTGCAGGCAAGCAGGGTGCCTGTGGCAGTCTGGATTCACATGGCTTTCAAAAACAGGCACTTGTACTGATACCCTGCCTTTGCCCAGAAGCTTATTTCAGTACAGCCAGTGGGCCTAGCAAACTCCAGAATTTATTCCTGTTTCGTACCTGGATCTCCCTTTGTAGGAAAACATCCATTTTTCCTCCTATCCTTAATGAGTTACTTTAGGTTACTAATCTTACCTTGAGGTATATAATTGTAGTCTATCACGGCAGTTTCTTATCAGGAACACTACAAAACTCTTCTCTTAATCTCTCATTTTGAGCACTTGCACCTTCTGGATAGTTTCCATCTCTCTGCCAAAATCACAGTGAATTTTGTTCCAATGCTGTGCCAAGCATCGGGCTCTCTGTCACGCTTGGTGGCCATCCTCATGGCATATGGAAGCCACATGGCTCCCCTGACACTGCTGGGCAGTGGCACTGTGCTGCTCAGAGGCCCACCAGGTGCCTGTCCCACCCGTGTGTACCTCGGTGCTCATGGCAGGCCATGTGCAGGCTCTGTGGCAGGGCCTGCAGTCGGCAGGGACCCAGGGTATTTGATGGCAGCACAGCAACTCCACTGCTGTGTGCCTTGCTGCTGTCCTGCTCTCTGGTTTTAACACCCAGTCAGAGCGGCATGACCAGTCATGTGCTCTGTGCTGGAGACTACCACAAAAGCAAGCAAAGAAAGCAAGCAGTGCTTTCCTTTCATGCTGGGTGATGTGCTACCCTCTAGGGAGAAAAAAAAACAATGCAGCTTGGAGCAGTGGCAGGCTGCGTGGGAATTTACCTTTCCTATGTCACAATTATTTATGCCAGCCCTGTTCCCCAGGCTGCTTTTTGTATGCCAGAGCATGCCGTGGAGCATTACCCTGCCTTTGGCCTGGCTTTTCTGCCCATGCTGAGGCCTCCACTGACAGTCCTGTTTCTAGCAAGAAACTTGTTTCTAGCAAGAAACTAGAAACAAAACAGCTCACTGGCAAAAGACAAAGGACAGATGCATAGCCTGTAATTAAAATGGTGTGTAGGAGTACGTACGTTGAAATTGCTATTCATTCCCTTACAACAAATGCCACTGAAACACAGATAGGAATCTTTCAGTCCTCTTAACAGAAATTTCTAGGACAGGATGGGTGGGACTCATGCGACTGCATGGAGCTGCACTCTAAGTTACATTAATTTCTTTCTCTCTTTGGTATCAGCTATGAAATAGAGCAAATCTGAAAATACAGATGCTGCTGCCTGCTGAATTGCTATTATTTTGGTAGTTGGGAGCACTCCTCCCGGTAGCTATAGAAGATGGACTTTTCACCTGAGGGACAGTGAGTGCAGAGGGTATATATGATTGATTGATTGATTGATTGATTTTTGTCCCTGGGCTTCAAGTTATATTGCATGCCAATGCTTCTCACAGATTTTTTATTTTGCAGATAGAAAAAGCTCAGGCCTATGTTGTAGATCAGGAGTGAACTGTCCTCTGGGTTGAGGAACCGTGCATCCAGTTTTGCAGGCAACTGCACTCCCCATGGCACCTTGTCTTCTCTCCAAGTTATAGCACGATATTTCACGATATAGCATGATATTCCACACGCCCCCCCTCCATCTCTACCATCATCACCAACCCACCTGTTTTATGTTATCCAGGCCAGACTGTTCTCCCTTGTCCCTATTCCCCATGCCGTGTTGTCCTCCACAGGCAAGGAGGATCACCTACTACCTGCACCCTGACTCTTTAAATCTGTGAAATACACTGCTGCCATAAAGTTTCTCAGCAATGAAAGCTGGGAAAGATATTTGTCTTGAGAATGTCACCTATTTTTTTTCTACTATTGATTCAATATTTTTAAATTTTGTTTCATTGTAAAAAGCATCAATACATATCTTTTCATGTTATTTACAAGGTATTTAGATAGGTCTAGAATATTGTTATTACTTTGTTGTCACAAATTATTTCCTAAGCCTACATTAAAAAGTGTTTAGAAAATCTGAAACCAAACCACTAACTCCATGCAGATGCATGACAGAAAGGGAAAATGGATCCAAACCATTTTCTTTCTTTTTCTTTGGCCAAACATAAAGCCAGATCTGGCGCCTGGGGAGGTGTTGGTCTTTCTTGAGGCTCACCAAAGCGCTGTATGGAGGATATAGACTTCAACCACCAGGGGCATAGCAAAGTCAGTCTGCTCTGGAGTACCCAGATAAACTCTTCTGCCTCGAGGCATGATGTGTCTGAGAACATGTCAGTGAGGATACCTGTATCTGTAGTATATTTGTACAAAGTACTGGCTGAACGTTTTCAGCTGAAAGTTTTCAGTTGGAAAGCAGCTTTTTTTGACTTAAAATCAAGCTTTCATTGACTGCCACAAATTTTCTTAAATTTTCAACAGTTTCCAACAGTTCTGAAAGTCCTCTTTTCTTTTGATAATTTCCTTCTTGATGACTTTTTTGAAGAGGCAGATACAGGCTTTGTCTTCTGCATTCCTCTCCCAGGATCCAGTTTCCAGGTCTGCATATCAGAATTGCATGAGTGATCCCTTCCATCACTGTAAATTTGGAATCACTTCAGCTTTGAGGAGCACAGAGGAGAAAAACCTGCCTTTGCTGCCTCTGTTCATATGAAAAATCCACTGCAAGAGAGAAATTAATACCCAGCATCAGGAAACCTCTGCTTCTTACACGTGGCTTCAAGTACCATAAACAAACTTGGTAAGTAGGTATGATTACAACACAATAACTTAACGTTTTTAACACAAAATTCAGAATAACAGATTATTTTCTAAATTTGGATGTGGAAATATTAGTATATGACACTAGAAAAATACCTGCTTTTGGAATAAAAGCCCTATATGTGTGTTTGTTGTTGTTCTTAATGTTACTCCAGCCTTTATAGTGTAGCCCACACACAATGTGGGCTTAGACAAACCTACTCTTAAAAAAAGTCAAAATAGACATGTTTTTGAAGTCATTTGTATTGTATTCTCATCTTTTTGATTGGTTGGTTGGTTTATTTTCTTTGGTCTATCACAAGTCAGAGCTGTTGCCCCCAGCTTGAGTTTTTTTTGGAATTTCCCCTTTTTCTGAAATTTCCCTTATTTTGGATAAGTATGTATTTAACAATATCTACGAAACCCTGTATGACTGAAAGTTAGTATTACTAAAAACAGTGTTTCCAGGCAGTCTCTTTCCAACATCTCAGGAGAAAATACTTCTAGGTCAGCATCTTGTCTTCAGTATTCCCTCCAACTACCATTTCTGATGCCTGTTTTATATCTTGCATCAAGCCATTTTGGCATTACAATTTTTTTTTTTTTTTCCTGGATCCTACATGTTCTAATCAATTTTCTGTTTTGTTTGTATGTTTGTTGTTAATTTATTTCTGAGAACAGAACTGGCTTCCCTGTAAGTTTATGAATTTTAAATCAAATTCATGTTTTGTTAAAATATCTGTATTGGATGTGCTATCACAGCAACTTACATTGAATTTGTGGTTTATGAATTTACATAAGGTTATTCTAATACCTGTATTTATTTTACCTCTCAAAGGAAAAAGAAGAAAAAAGTAAAAAACAAACATTATTAAGTACAGTTTTGTCATTTTGTGAATTTTTGATTCTCTGTGAACTGTCTCCAATACTGTCCTGATTGATAATGTCCATGTCTTCGGTGTTATTCTGGAATACAAGACTGGAAATTATATCAGTTCACATCAAAAGCTGAAAGCCCTTCTCGTGTAGAGTGAGAACTGATTTATTCTGATGCCTGCTCTTCTGTGTTTTACTTTAGTCTTACAGAAGAGCCCAAAACTCAGTGTACAAAACTAACGTGTTCAAGTCCCCCCACTGCTGCACAAAGCTTTGTTGGTCATGGGTGGAGCTTGGCTAATGTGAATCTGCTGTTTTCTTGTTTGAAACTAACATCTTCTGGCAGTGTTGCCCTTTACCCTAGAAGTGGTTTAGAAGGCTTACAAAGATGTGTCCATTCTTCCCACCGATTCTAAAATAGCCTATTTGGGCCTCCCCCTGATGTTACTACATTCGTTCAAGACAATGCTATCTATTAATGCATATGTAGTAAATGTGTGCATTGTTTTAACATGTACTTCTATTGTTTCTGAAATAAACTTTCAGAGTGTCTTTATAGACAGCAGGTAGATTTACTACATAAGTTCCCTGTGGTATGCCTTTTATAGAATCATAGAATCATATAGAATCAATGGTTTGTGTTGGAAGGGACCTTAAAGATCACCCAGCTCCATCCCCCTGCCATGGGCAGGGACACCTCCCACCAGTCTAGGTTGCCCAAAGCCCCATCCAGCCCCACTTCAAACACTTCCAGGGTTGGGGCATCCACAGCTTCTCTGGGCAACCTGTTCCTCAACAGCCTCAGAGTAAAGAACTTCTTCCCAATATCTAATCTAAATCTACACTTTTTTTAGTTTAAAACCACTACTCCTTGTCCTGACACTCTGATCTCTGCCAGAGTCCCTCCCCAGCTTTCCTGCAGGCCCCTTTTAGGTACTGGAAGACCTCCAGGTCCTCCTGGAGCCTTCTCTTCTCCAGACAGAATGACCCCAACTCTCTCAGCCTGTCTTCATAAGAGATGCTCCCAACCTTTGTCTTCATGGCCACAAGCCACATCTTCTGTGGCCCGTTACGATCACAGATCCAGCAACATGCCAAGTCATTTATGAACTTAGCCAATCTGCATTGACATAAGGAAGAAGGAAGTTAAAAACAAATAAGAACAAGTTGGATGGGAAAATCCTCCTCCCTCTAGGCTACGCTGAAAAGGTTACTGACTTGATCCATTTACTTTGAATGTTGGCAAATATGAACAGTGTTATGCAACTTGCACATTCTGATGTACTTTACTGGTTGGAGTTTCCTCCTTGCAAAATATATGATTAAATGGCAAGGGCATGGATTTATCTTGTAATTGTGCTCCTTCAATGTCTGTCTGCTTCCCTGTAGACAAGCTGTTTATTTTACTATTTTTTTTTGAATAACTACTTTCTTTGAGCTTCCCTCCTATCTCCTCCTGGGGTTTCAAGGGATAATTGGTTTTATAGAGAGTACTTCTAGCACTTGCTTTTGGTTGCACTTTTAACAACAGCATCCACTCAAGAGTAGATTGTTTTCCATCCCTTCCAGGTAGTGATTTAAACAAATTGGATGGCAGGGAATCCAAACAAATGCTTTAACTGTTTTACATTTAAAGGTGGATCATTACTTCAGTTCTGGAGATTAGAAGCAGGGTACTTAAGTAACTCAGTGCAAAACAGATGCTTTCAAAAGCAAACATTTTAATTTACCATGTTGGATTAGGTGGATTTCGTGGATTGCTTTAAATCAATTAAAATGAAATCACATGATTTATAGTTCAAAACTTTTTTATTCTTTTAATATTCAGTTCAGTTTAAAACCATGAATCTGAGGTGTTCCAACATCTCTCTGATTAACCAGTGTCATCATTCTGAAGAAATTTAAATTAATGTTAAATACTGAAATAAAAGGGGGATTTTTTTAATCCATAATCATAGTTTTCATAATTTTCTGTCAGATTATGAAATTCAGCATACAGGATCAAAAGTGTTGTTCCAGAATGATGAATATCCATTATCCATGCCTTAAACTGAGGTTAAATAAATTGCAAAGAGAGGAGATAAGATAAATAAAAGATAAAATAAAAAATGTGCAGTGCCAGATTTAAATTCAGCTGGCTAAATTTTCATGAGATATTTTGAAATGGGCTGTAAATTAGGCTCACCGACCTCTAAGTATTCTTGAAAAGTTTTCTTGAAAAGCCTAAGTTGTCTGTCTTCTACCAGTAGGACAGTTGGATGGTATTTGAAATGCAGGATAAAAAAGTTATAATGACAGACTGGCAGAAGCTGGCTGTACAAAAGAAATAGAACAAGTAAGTGTATGAGGACCAGAAAGCAAAATTCAGAAAAACTGAAAGAGGGAAGATAACAAAGTTTATATGTCCCCTGTAGTTGTGGCATTCAAAACATCTGTTAATGGCAAGAATCTTAAAAATATTTACTTAGCCTGAGTACAAAAGACCATAGAGGTATGACTAGCTTTTACTATTTCCTGCAAGAGACAGGGTGGTATGTCATCGTAGGAAAACACTTTTTTTAAAAAACAAACAAACAAACAAAAACAAAACAAAACAAAACAAAAAACACATGGCTTTGGAAAGCAAATTTGGAAAATGTGAGAAAGGACCACATGGTTTCCTGCCTGTGTCTGGTGGTGTTATACAGTGGAGTGTCTTCGTAATTTTCAAGGAAAATTGTAACAGAGATGCCCATAAAATAGGAAATTCTTCACAGCGCATATACTCTTTGTTAAGCTACCAGACCTGAGTATCTAGGATACTGTAGAGAATGCTGATAAATACTAAGAGAAATAAACATCATTTTTATAGATATATTGTTTGAATGGAATGGAGTATGAAAGCTGCACTTGTTAGGGCAGCACCTTATGCAGCATGCATAAAAGGCAGAGTTATATATGAGAGCCTTCCTCAGGTGAGCTCCTTAACAGCATGGTGTGGTAGGCTACAAAAACTGGTTCTGACTGCTTAATGCATCATAACACTGTCAGTCAGAGGCTAGTGAACAATAAATATTTACTACCTGTTATCTGCCCTTTGCATTGTATTTAGTTTATTTTTTAACTCCCAGTTCCTCCCTGAGTCAGGGCATTTTTTTTTTGTCCCACTTCCGCTTACCATTCCTTTATGAGCCATCTCTTTTCATCCCTTGAGGGTTGTGTGACTTCTTGTTTAATGTCATTATTAGCAGAGATCTGAATCATCAGAACTAAACAAGTAAAACCATTGCATCTTAAATGCAGGCTAAACACAAGCTAGGCAAATGCTAACATCTGAGTGTTAGCATTACTGTCAGTGTAGCTGGATTTGTGAGCAGGAAATCCAGTGGGAAGCTGCAGTGAACCTCAAGCCAGCGCCATCAGAGAGAAGTTAACTGAATCAAATTGAAAGCAAGAGACACTGTAGCGTCTATGTACATTATGACATTATTGTAGATATAGACACAATATATTACATTGACATGTACACACTTAGCATGGACAGTCTTCTGGATAATAATGAGACTATGAGGACAATGTATCTGTTGATGATTCAGGTTCCTTAAATTGCATGACTTATTTAAGGGAACAAAACAATTAAAAACCCAAATCTGATGGTTTAAACAATGCAGCAATCTGTTTATTCTAGATATGAGTTTGCATCCAAAGCAGGTAACTTTTCCATGTAGGCCTAATGTTTGCATTGGGGTTTTATCCTGGGTACCTCGCCTTGGAGTGTTTGGGCAGACTGATGGTGTGGATAGAACTATGTGTCTTAAAATCAATACAAGAAACTTAACACATTGTAATGTACCCAAATGGCTGCTAGTAACTGAGCCCTAAAATTAGTGAGAGAGATACAGTGCAGCTGTACATTTGGGATTTGCTGTCTGTTTTCCTTTGAGACCATTACAAGTTGTGAATGTAAGAAAAATCTCAAATAATTTTCTTCAGGCAGGATCTTCTGTGAAGCTATTTTATTTGCGATTGCAATGGCAGGCATCCTGCCAATCAGGAGTACATTTTAGTAAACAAATCATAACCTTTTCTTCCCTATTACCTGACACCTGATCACCTCCCCGGTTTCCTCATTGGCTGAGTACTACAGGTTCACAAGCTACTCAATGCTCCTTTATACCATACACGAACAATTTTATTTATTTTTTTTTCAACCCTTTAATTTCTGCCTGCCCCCCCCCCCCACCCTTTTTTTTTTTTTTTCCCTTTCTTATGTTTTGAGAACCTGTGATCTTTGTTTTACTGTTCCTACACTGCTCATCCTGTTTTTCTCAAGCTTCCACCTTATTTTGGAACAGTGAGGCCTACTGTCCACTTATCTACTTAGCATTTCTCCTTATTATGACTACACAATTACCTTGGAATACAGAAAAGTAATTCTCTACTGCAAAAACACAACTTAGTTTCTCACATGAATGAAGAAAGAAAGTTGCCTCTGAGTCTCCCAAGTACTGGCTATATCACAAGGCAATAAAACAGGAACTGCAGTTTTTGCAGCTATGCCTATGGTTACAGTGGAGTCCATGAAGCATACATAAGATGTAGCTGATATTTTGCAGGATCAAGCATTATAAGAAATGTAATTGATGGCATTAGTTGAACTTTACACTACATGGATGCATCTCTGAACATTAACATTAGATAACTGATTTTTAAGGTCTACTATAGTTTGGTTTAAAAAGTTTTACACTCCTGTAATGTAGTGGAAATTCAATTATAACATTAAAGGATGTATGTTTAAATATCAATAGCCAATGTAAAATTAAAAAGAGCTCAAATAGTGATCCCCTTTGAACATTTGCATGACTAGTTGAAAGACACATTACTTTATGTTAACAACCTCTTCATCCTGTTAAGAGTCCCTCTACATCATCAGGTAAAAGGCCAATCATTCTTGACATAATAAAGCTCAAATATAATCCATTTGACAGCACTTGTTAGTATTTAACCGCTTTGTAATAACATCAAGAGCTGTTTTCTTAACATATTTACTTTATAAAGCAAACTACCTAACTGGGGTTTACTTTGTCCCTGATTTTTTCTGTCACTTTGCAAGTTAATCATTAAACAGCTCAGGTATATCTAAAGGTACTTTTGGAGTGCAACCCCTCATTGGTACTTAAACATGGCTTAAATTAATTTATTTTGAGAACACTTTGGTTTCGTGCTGTAGGGAAGATACTTAATACTAGAAGATTCTATATCATGCAGGAAGAAAAGTGCTGCTTGTCCAAGAAAAAAATCGAATACAAGGAAATAGGAAAAAAATTAGATGTGTTTCTTCTACACAGTGGCTTCTACTTCAAAGTGGTATTTTGTTTGTTTGCCTGCTTTTGTTTTTCTTTGTGCAGAAAGTTATCTATTTCCTTCTGTGCTTAAGAGAGTGATTTACATGTTGAGTCAGAGATGGCATAAATGTAAATGTTAACTTCTTCTGGTGTTTCAAGAAAAAAATAACCAGAGAGCCTGACTCAAGTCCCAGATTTCATTAATGGCTAATTTCAGTAATTTTACATTTAGATTATTTAAATCAGATGGGATGTCCATGCTCTTGCAAACCTCTGCTGCAAGCGGGACAGGAGATCCTGGCGTCTCTGCACATTGCCCAGGTGAGGCAGCTGTCCAAGGCAGGGAATTAACCAGTCACTGTTCTGTACTCCACAGAGACTGCTGAGGAATTAGATGTTTTCCAGTTTGCGCCATTCAAGAGCATTTGGCACCGAGCTTCTGCAGCTAGAGGGGATGTTTCTCTCCTCTGTGAATCTCTATGTACAGATTTCAGGTGGTGACTTAGGCACCTGTTTTGTGTGCAAGCAAAGCCAGGATGAAGTTCTCACTTAACTCAGTCATTTGGACTGAAGGAGACACAAGTTCATATTGCTTGGATATCTGCTCTGAATCAGAGATGCAACAAGGGCACTGTGATTACCCAGGAGAATGCCCTAACCACTGGGCTATCATGTTTTAAGAGAGTTATCACTCTGTCTCCTCTCGAAGCTGTCCCACTTAGCGTGAATTATTAACTATTGACTGGAGTAGGGACTTGACCCTAGCTCCTTTACATTCCACAAATATTCCCCAGCTGGCAGATTATCAAATCAGTGTCTTGTATGTGTGTCTCTATAGCCCAATTAATATTTAATTATTCGGACAGAGTGCTTGTATATTCATTGGTGTTAGAAAATATTCTGCATGCTTAGCTTCTGCAAACATTTTTCTGCATTATTTGAATAGCATTGGCTGATATTCATACCCACTATGTCCTTCCTGTTAGCTGAGCTCTGTAACAGTGTAAGGTTTGGAGGCTGCAGGATGACATTAAGGGATATATTACCACTGGAGCATGCATCAGAGCACCAGGCTCTCCCCTGCCCATCCTACTTTCACTAACAAAGCACGGCAAACTGGCCTGGCTGTGGATTCATGTTGTTTGTTCCTACTCTGATTCCTTTGATAGTGCAGGGATGCCAAGCACTGAGAAACAATAACTGACTGATTAATAGGTTTTAGTTGTTTGTTTTTTGGTGTTTCAGCTTTTGAAATCTGCATTGTTTAAATATTTGTTAACATTCCCTCATGCACATAATATGAAGAACCTTCTGTGTTGGCTCCTTACCTCCACTCTGTGTTCTTCTCCAGAGCAGAGCATGCAGTTAAACTTATTTTAAGTGTGGAAGAAAGAAGATATGCCCTACTCTGATTGTATGATTATTTTTCCCATGTTATTAATATACATTGCTTTGATGAGATATATGCCTGCTGCATAATTTTGATCTCCTCTTCAACAGAACTGTAAATTAAGTATCCTCAAGAAAAAGCAGCAATTGATACAACAGATAGGAAATCAGGATGAGTTAGTTGTGAGACCTGTCAGCTTACAAGTATTACTGAGTCGGGAGACTTTTCAGAGATATCAGTATACCAGATAGCAGATGAAGTGATTGAGATGAGCTTATTCCTGAATGTGTCAATTGTGGCTTTTTGTATAAGAGCATTGTACTTTGGCAGGATATCAGCACAAAGCATGTAAGGTGTTGTAAACTATCTGCAGGCAGAGAGCAGAAATTGCTCTTTCTTTGTTCAGGGACTGAAGTAAGCCTTGTTCATTGTTTTTAAGTCCTTTCTCTTCCCCACAAAGCAAAGGAAACCGCGCTTACCTGGTAGGCCAAATTGTGCACTCCTGCGTAATCATGGGTGGTCTCCTTCAGCTCCATGTGCCTAGGCTAGCATGGACAGAATTCAAGGTGTGTTCTGAAAGCTACTTGTAGCAGAGGGCAACAGCAGCCACCATCTAGTTAATCCATCCACGAGGTGTCTGACTGCCACTCGAAGCCTGGTTGACTGTAGGGACTCTCAGGTCGCTAGCTCCACCTTCTCGCTCCCTTGGACCGCCCTTTCTGACCTGTGTGAGAAACTCAATTCCAAGTTTCTTGGGACCAGAAGGGAGGATTTCTGCGTGCCCCCAAAAGCTGTTATCTTTCTGGGTGATTCACCAAAGCAAATATATACATGACTTCTGGCTTTCCTCGTTTGCTTGGGAGAGAACAAGTTAATGGAAAATTTTCTCCACCCAGGTCCCCAGGTCTTTGAGGCGTCAGTACAGTTTTTGTCTTTTTTTTTTTTTTTTTTTTTTAAGAGCTATTTTCAAGTCAAATTTTTTGTTGTTATCATGGCTCTGTTTTCACAGTGGTTAGGTATTTCATCTAGCGACAGAAAACATGAGAAAAGGAGCAGCAACTCTAGGACCTTCAACAAGTATCTGCTATGCACTTTTAATTTGCATGCCAAATCTTATGACAGAGGGTCATTTGGTTATCTGTCCCAACATTACTCACCTTTAACTGAAGTTTGCTTTTTTTACAGGTTTTCAGGATTGTTAGTTCCAGTATGGAAAAGTTACATTCTTAGAACTGCTAGATGGGTCTCCTAAACATGTTTTTAGTCACCTATGAGCTTCTCAACAGCTCATTCTCTACAAGTTGACTGAAAATAGTAAAGCTCTTACTGATACTAATCTCTGACAAAATTTTAAGAAAAACATATTTTTTTTTTTCCTTGAAATGCAGCAAGATATATTTACGTACTCATTAGGTTCCTAAATTCCTAACTTTCTGCATGGGGATTGAAAATGTTGAGATATATATATATATATATATACGTATATTTACATATATATATACGTATATATATAATATAGTGTATTTTTGGGAAATAACAGTTGTCTGAAAAATAAGGTGATGCATCTTTCTGAGGAATCATCTAATCATGTTTTAATTACCTTATTTATCATATACTTGCAGTATATGGTCTCAGAACCTAAGTATTGCTTTAAAAGAGGACTTTTTTTTCTGTGCTTCAGTATGAAATGCATAACTTTGAACACTGAAAAACAACTGTTTTGTTCAAACAAACTGTTTGTGCCTATTTGTATTTGCTCTGTTAATACAGCAGTTTCTGTGACTTATTGCCTCTCTGTTTGCACACTATCTGCCAGAAAAAATAGCTGCAAATATCTTTATCAAGTTTGGTATAATTGCTTGCTGATTACTGTGTATCTCAGCTGTTTCTCTCTTCCTTTCTGCCTTCTATCTTCCTCCCAGTTTTGGAAGCGCTTTTACTGTCAGAGGGAAAAGGCCAGAGGAAACATGACATAGAGTCATTTTCAGATCCAGACCCTTCTGTCCTAGAATTTTTATTCTGCACTTGCATGGTTGGAAGAAAGTTCTACAGAAGTATCCAGAGCAAGACACAAGTGCTTTCAGCTGTTGTTCCTCTTCTTCTGGCAACACATTCAGTTGTCTTTCACTGTTTTTTACCATTGAAATAATGCCAGAATAAAACTGACTTGATCATTTCAGAGCAAAATTTCCTTCTCTGAATTATATTTTTTATTAGCAAAATCACAGGATACTGAAAGCAGTGTTCCTGTAGACAAAGCTCTGTGTCGTTAAACACAAGGTGGGAACTGATGGGCACTTTTTGTCAAGATCAACATGCAGTCTACTAAATATTTGGTTTATAGCAAACTCATTCCCATTTCTGAGAAGTTTAAATACTTAAATGAAGACATGGACTTTCAAGAAATGTTGTCTGAAGGAAATCAAATCCTGACATTTCAACTGATAACAAGCTTGAACATCTGTTTTCCAAACCCATATGATTCCTCCTGATAAAAGATGGCATTGATGACCTGGATTCTTAAATTTTAGGGTATTATACAGCATTGGACTAACAGCACTATCCTTGTAATCCATGTTGCCAAAATTATACCCACTAGTAATAGAAACATTTACATCTGAGGTACTGCTTTTTAAAAACAGCACTTAGAAACGTCAAGTTCAGACCTTGTACTTCTGTGTAGATTACAGTCAATAGAAATACATGCTAACATAGTTTGTATTCAAGAGTCCATTTCTCTTATTTATAGGAAGACCAATCAAAAAGCCTAACCTTGCTCAGTATCACATATAAATGGGATTTATATTTTTTCCTATTAGGCTAATACATGAAGTTCATTCTCCTGTGAAGACATGAATGTAATTTTCCTTGATGCTTCTCACTTTATTTTTAATGGTAGAAATCTGTGAATTTATTGGAAGAATGCTGTTCTTTTGCTTAGCAGGCCTCAGAAATTAGGAAATAAAAGCATTTGCTTATGTTAAAAAAGTGGTCTGAAAAAGGAACTCAGTTGCACAATTTACATAATGGAAAGTAGAATTTGTATGTGGAATGAGAAAACTTTCATTTCAATGAATTGTGTATCTTTATAACTTTGCAAACAGCTGGCACAATGAGCTGCGGTTGCTTTTTCACACATATGACTGAAACCCAGAAAATGAATAAGCTTAAGGAAAAAAATGGTATTGTTGAAAATTTTGTAGACCTTTTCATCAAAACACAAGAGATTTTCACTCATTACATGAGAGCTTATTAAGGAAGCAGATAGCATGAACATCTCAATGCCCTACATGCATTCTCTCTGCTCTTCCACCCCCTCTGCCTCACCCGCCCCCCCCCCCCCCCCAAAAATAAAGTTTTTCCTTGAATCCTTGAATTCTAATGCAGGTAAAGAAAAGCAGAAGCCCTCCTAGCAGAAGACGCTTTCAGCTGAGCTTTATACTTTGTGATACAGAAGAACGTACTTCTCAGCATAATGTAATAAAGGTTGGTATAAATGGACACCCTACAGGCAGTGGTAGCTGTGCTGACAACAGACATCAGTGTTTCCCATATTTTACCATATACAGATATCTGAGTAGTAAAAAAAATGGAGTATTATGGCATATAAATAAAACTTTCAGTTAAAAAGAGGAACTCTTGTAGCCCCACTTGCTAAATAACTCTCATGAAATCCTAGTCATACAGGCATAGCTTTAGCTTTGTCATGCTTCACATAAGAAGACAGCAATGCTCAGTCTACTCTGAAACTGCTGTGGAGCCTGCCTAGACCACGCAGGGGTTTTTGGGTAACATAGGAACATTTATCAACAGCACAGCTTAATGTATATACAGCAGGCAAATACATAGAAATATGACTCTTAATTATTTGCTAGTTATATAAATAGGATGAGCAGGAGTACGTAGAAATAGGTGAGGTATCTAAAAAGAGTGATTTTTTTTTTTTTTCAGCTGAACTAGAGGAAGCAACTTCATAGATAGGACATGCAATTTTTCAAAAATTCCATTTCTACATACTTGATCATATTCATAGCTGTGCTAAATTTATTCAGCTGTATTTTATAAAATATTTCCCTAAAAAAATAATGCAATCTCAAATATATCTTTTACTGCCCTGAGTGAACTGTAAGTAACTTCAGACCAAAAATGGGCTAGACCATGAGGTGGGCAGAGCAGCTTCAGTCTTGATCTAATGACAATACCCAGGTAGATTTTCCAGATATGCTGTTATTCTGGCAATTAATGACCATGATTGTCTGTGCAAAGTCTCTGACAAAGCTGCTGAAAACTCTGTGACAAAAGACAGAAAAAATAAAAATAGTTTGGGGAAGACTTTGGGGAAGAGTCAGAGTGGAACTGTAGACAGACAAGTATTTTTAAGATTATTCCACATTGCTGCATAGGTTTTGCCTCTCAAAGGAAGGCTAAATGAAACAATAAATGTTTCACACAAAAATATTTTCACACATAAATGGTTGGCAAGTAGAAAATGAAGTGCTTTACTTTTTCCTGTATATCCCAACTTTTATTAAAGCAGTCCTGCTTATCACCCTACTAACTTCTCTGAGTGAAAAGGGTCTTTTCCGCATTTGGAAAGGCTTGAACAAAAATACACTCTATGCTAATATTTACAATCTCCAAGTTGCTGGTGTTTGCACTGTGGCCAACTCAATTATTATAAACATGTTCATTTAGGTTACCAATGTAAAAATATCAACAATATCATGACAATAATAGATGAAGTAATAACTGTTGTCTGGGAAAGAAACACAATATTATATGTGTAAAATCTTACCTCAACACATGCTTTTCCTGGACAATCTGACTTTGGGACTCATTAAAAGGGAACATTATTTTAAAAATTACCAGCTATTGGTCCTGCATTCTTTGGGGAAAAGTTAGAAAGTAAAAAGTTCTTTCCAATATAAAAATAGTTTTCAAAAAATCAGAACAATTTCAAGTTTATTGAAATGTTTATACTAGAGAAAAGCCATTTAGAGAAAAAAATATTTTATCTATACTAAGTGACAATATATGATATTGAAGAAACACTTTTTTTTGCAGCCAATTCTGTGTAAGTGTACATTATACATACCTTTGAAAGAATTGGTATTGATGGAAGTGTTATGTTGCTTCATCTGAATCTTTTGCTAAGGAAGAAAAGAAATTACTAGACTTTTTGGAAAATGACAGAACATATTTCTGGAATCTGAATTTAGATGAGGATAAGTGAATTTTTGATCTAGAAACTGTGATTTTTTTGACCCAGAAAAAGCAGCAAAATTACCATTCTCTCCCCGAAAACAGAAGAATGAGGAAAACCGCAAGATAAAGACTGGACAGTCCAGAGTGTCTAACTTCTGAGACATGACATCTAGACTGTCTGGAATACTTTGAATGTGTTTGCTCGGTAGATAAATGGTAGGGTAAAATCACCAGCTATTTTAGAATAATTGTAACTTTTTGTTGGATGGACTTTATGAAAATATGCTACTCCCACAGTTGTGAAGTGGCTGGGTGGCCAGAGGCCACCTTCTCCTCTCCCAGATTGTGCTGAGAGGTCAGTCTTTGGCCCACACTAGTCACAGCTTCATGGCATATAATTCTCCATTCCAGCTCCGTCTCTGTCTCCCACCTCTCCCTTTGAGATATTTTTGAATGGTGTGAATACTTGGGCACAATAACTATTGAGAAAATGATTTAGTTCCTAGGTTTAGGGTTTCTAAAACCCTAAAAGTAGAAATGCAACATTTTCATGTTTCCCATTTGTCCTAAACTCCCCATTACAAAAGACAAAGAATAATGTAAAGGAACTTGATGTTTAGCTAAATTAATGAATCTGTTGGGAAAGATTACTTGGGAGGAAATTAAAGGTATTTTGAAGACTTTTTTTTTTTTTTTTTTTTTTTTTTAACATTGTGACAAATACCTATGTAAGTCTATATGGCAGGAATCCTACAGCTGTTGATTCTCAGACATTAACAGCAACTTAAAGGGAACTCCAGGACACAACCCCAAAAGGAGTGGGCTTTCAGAGAAACAGAAAAAGGTCATTGTGTGTGACATAGTAATCAATAAACATAGGTTAAGTAAAAGACAGTAACATTCAATAGATACTTTTACAGGACATTTATGTGACGTGAATACAGAATGTAAATCAAAAAAAAAAATAATTCTATGCACTTAAATAGGAAATATTATCTTTTCAAATAGGCATGTGTGCAGACTCACTGGTAGATATTTGCTTTGTAATAATTTAGGTTTTGTGTTCAGTGAAATGAAATGCTGCAGAGAATTGATGAATGGGCCAGTCACTGCTGTTATGAAAAGAAGATCTCTGAGGTAGAAAGTGTATTAAAGGTAAGTAATGCAAGCATGTTGAACTCTTTGTGAAGGCAGGTGTGGCAATACCCATGGAAATTAATTCATAGTTGTGATATAATGTAGTAACTTGTAGTAACAGTTGTGGTGTAGCTGGGATGTGCAAGGGCTGTAAATACAAGGGCTGTGCCCTTTTGCATACCTGGAGTGCTTAGTCAGGGGAACTCCCCAGATTGTCTTTGTATAAAACAGATGGTGAACTGTTTGCAACAAATTGCTTGAGTGAACTCCTACTTTGATTTCTTACAAAGCACCTGCCTAATTGGTCCTGCTGCTATCCATATGCTGGGTTACCATTTGAGTCAGGACTTCTGGCAGATCCTGTTGGGCAGAGACCAGTGGATAAGCACTATGAGCCTGTTGGGGTGCATTAGGCAACACCCTGTTTGGAGAAATTGAGTGATTCTGTGGGCTTCCCCCAGGCAGTTCCTGCTGCAGGAGAAAGAGCTGACCAAAATTTGCATAGATAAAAGAATGTAAAGTCAGTAGAAACTGTACTTGCATTTGCAGGAATGGTATCTACAGGAATGGTAATGTAAGATAGTATTTCGTGCATGATTAAGATAGGCTATGCTCTGTAGATACTTTAAAATAACCGATAGCAAAGGATCATGCACTTGCTGAAGTAGTCATCCTGTTAGCAGGACCTAGCACAACACTTACAATCCTAGAAGGATGACTAGAGCTGTAAGATCCCACCTGAGCTACCTTATGGGTACTCTCATCTGATCCAGTGACAATGCTATTACAACACTTACAGTGTGGAGTCCTGCATCATCTGTGCAGTTAATGACAGCCCTTTTTGAGAGATTTAGATCCCCACATGAGAACTATCCTTTGTAAAATATTCCAATATATATATTTTTAATTAGCACTCTGTCAGTGATCCTTTTTTATCCATGTATTGGTCCACCTATTTTTTCTCACTCTCAGTTCAACAGGCTTATGTTTTCAAAACATCAAAGCTCTGTCTGGATTGTGCCCTAATTTGCTGCTCAGACCAGGATGTCCAACTTCCATTCCTCCAGCCTCAGAGCCTCCTTTCTAGCATAATAAATGTGGTAGGAAAAAGGAGGTTGGGATGCATTATACCCTAACTATTTTTCATCTACTATACTACTATGATAAATGCTTTTCATCTAGTACATCTAATTAGGCATATGCAAGGGCATGAATGGTGCGTGTGTGCTTTCAAGAGGAAGTAGAGAAAGATTTTGGGCTTAATCAGGCTAAAAGACCACAATAATGAAAGCTCTTTGGGGCCAAATTACTTACCCACTAGCTGTGTGTGTTGTTTTGTTGTTGTTGTTGAGGGCTTTTTGAATTTGTTGTTTCCTTCCCATAGATTTTCATTAAGCAATCCTGCTTTAATTATGTACCACAGACTTGGTGGAATGAATTAATTTGAAACAGAACAAGCATATGCTGTGGTTTTGAATAAATATTCTGTAGGTCTATAGCAAGAACAAAACTTCAAAAATGAGCCTTGCGTGGACATCAAGTCTTGAAGACAAATGGTGTTGAATATCACCTATTTTCTTGAAGTGACTGGGCTAAATCTGTGCCCCATGTTGGTTCCCCAGGCGAACCAGAGATGATGTAGTGTCTCTCTGCTTGATGCAATGGAATCACAAAATGTGATCCTATTAAAGGTCATCTCCTGAGTGCTGAAGGCAACTTAAAAAGAATAGAAACATCAAAACCTTTTAAAAGAAAGAGCCCTCCCCTTTCAATATCAGGAAGTTGGTTCACTGAAATTCTTACACAAGATTAAACATCCTTTAGTGTTGTCCATATTTGTATATTTTACATTTTTTGACCAGATGCACAGCTTGAAGTGAAATATCCTTCAGAAAGTAAATAGTTCCCTAGGTTGTGGAACATTACACCAGCCAAGGGCAACATGTGCACTCAGTTTGAACTCCAGGGAGTATTTTTTTAAAACTCGGATGCCTGGGGGGAAAGGCACCACTTAAAATGTTCTTTTGAATATTTAATGGATATATAGAAGTTCAGGCCTTTGCCACAGCTGAGATAATAAGGCCAGCAATGGCTAAAAACCACTGTTAACATACTGCTGTTAACACAGCTGAAACCTCTATCAACCAGATAATAGGATGGGTTTGGCCTTTCAGGAAGGGTTTGGCCTAGAGCACAGCAGCTGCAGGTTGCCCTAGCATCACAGCACTGCTGCCTAGACCAGTTCTGCCAGCTGAAATTAAACTTTTGTTGGTGACTGAAGGCTGTGCATGCCCTGCATTATCCCTGCAGGACACTTTCACCTATCTCCCATTTTTGTCTGGGAAATAGTTAAGCCTGTCTTCCAAGACACCAAATCTGGAATTATGCCTAAGAGTAAAAGCGTATCTATTCCAAGCATAGTTTACTATAAGGAGTTGCTGTGGTGGTTTTACTCGGGTGGGCGGCCGAGCTCCACCAGAACCGCTCTCTCACTCCGCCTTCTCAAAGAGGAGTGGGGAGACAATACGATGAAAGGGGCTCAAGGGTTGAGATAAAGACAGGGAGATTGCATAATAATTATCATGACGGGCAAAACAGACTCAGCATAGGGAGATTTATTACCTGTTACTAATGAGCTAGGAAGCCAGAAACAAAGGAAAAAAACTATAAGCACCTTCCCCCTTATCCACCCTCTTCCACCTCCTCCCCCCCCGAGCGGTGCAGGGGAACGGGGGAATGAGGAACTGGGGAATGGGGGTTATGGTCAGTCTATAGAGCTTCTTTGCCACCGCTCCTTCTCGGTCACTCTTGTCCCCTGTGCTGTGGGGTCCCTCCCACGGGATGCAGTCCTTGCTGAACTGATCCGGCGTGGGCTGCCCACGGGCAGCAGCTCTCCAAGAACTGCTCCAGATATGGGTCCGTACCACGGGGTCCATCCCTCGGGAGCAAACTGCTCCAGCCTGGGTCCCCCACGGGCAGCAGCTTCTGCCAGGTCACCTGCTCCTGCGTGGGCTCCTCTCCACGGCCTACAGCTCCAGCCCGGAATCTGTTCTGGCAGGGGTCTTCCACAAGCCGCAGTCTCCGTTGGTGCAGGTCCACCTGCTCCACCGTGGTCTCCTCCATGGGCTGCAGCGTGGAACCCTGCTCCACCGTGGTACTCCATGGGCTGCAGGGGGACAGCCTGCTTCATCAT
>CM021729.1:36578458-36638694 GCA_011074415.1 Stictonetta naevosa
GCTCCACCGTGGTCTCCTCCATGGGCTGCAGCGTGGAACCCTGCTCCACCGTGGTACTCCATGGGCTGCAGGGGGACAGCCTGCTTCACCATGGGCCTCAGCACAGGCCGCAGGGGACTTCAGCTATGGTGCCTGGAGCACCTCTCCCCCTCCTTCTTCACTGACCTTGGTGCCTGCAAGGCTGTTCCTCACTCCTCTCACTCTCCCAGCTGCTGTGTGGTGCAGTGTTTTTTTTCCCTGTCTTAAATCTGCTCTCACAGAGGTGCCAACAACATCACTTATTGGCTCAGCTCTGGTCAGCAGTTGGGCCCTTACCTAACGTGGGGCAGCTTCTAGATCCTTCTCACAGAAGCCACCCCCATGGCCCCCTGCTACCAAAACCTTGCCATCCCCTCTGTTAAGTATTTCAGGATATCCATCTTTAAGCTCCAAGAGACACAAAACTACAGCTTGCCTGTCAAGGCAAAGGATTTAGCAGAACATAAGTGCATTTGGACAACCAACATCATAATCACCCAGAGGATTCCTCCTTCTGGCAACAAATCCTGTGTTACCACAGCTAATCTGTTCATGGGTATTTTAGATTTGAAGTCCCTTTTTTGCAGATTTTGTTTTACTCTGCTTCAAAAAATATCCAGAGCTCCTGCCTTCCATGTTTATTATAATGTTTCAATACTGCAGGATACGTGTACTGATGGCTCATTAGTACCCCTTCAGCTAAATATTTGCTGACCTAGTGATTTTTTTTGAATTGCTTTTGCTAGCAGTGTATTTAAGAAATCTATTTCATAAAATGGACACAACATAACCTGACAATTTTTCCTTATGTTCCTGACAGACAAAACCATCATTTCTCCCACTTCACCATATCACATGTAATTTTTCTGTCAGCTTTTTCAACAACAGAGCTCCCTCTAGCTGATTTATGCTACCTAGATTCAAGGACTGATAGTGCATGACACTATTACTGCGCAAGAATTAGCTAGTCCTTTCTGATCTAACTTACACAGGAAACACTTTTGTAATTTACTGATATATATTGCACAAAACCTCTAGGTAGAAAAAATTCCTGTTTGTTCTAGTCTTCTGATCCCACATCCTCATGTAGTTACTTTTAATTTTGGCATGTCTCCTTGCAGGTTGCATTTTCTTTGCATGCCTTTAAATTCAACGTTTTGGGCTGTATAAATCTACTGGTATCCTTGAGGATTACTGATGAATAAAAAAGACATTTTGAAGAATTGAGAGAGGAAGGAGACTATTGGAAAGAAAGTCAGGCTCAAATCTTTGCAGGCACTATTTCCAAGCCTGAATCTTGTATCCAAACATAACACAGACGAGAAGGCTGGGGACATATTTTGGAGTAACATGCTGCTTAAAATAAGTATTGGGGGAAAAACGGAATTATTTGCCACTGGACTAAAAATAAAGGAGTAATTTAAAAGGAATCATAACCATGCAGCTGAGCAAGATGTTCTTATTAAATATGGAATTGGGTGTAGAACATAATGAAATAAAATATATTTTGTGCCAGAAGAGTATCAAATGGTACTTGGATAGTGAATGCCACATTACAAACAAACAAACAAAAAAAATCACAAAGAAAATCACAGAATCATATTATATCCTGGGTTGGAAGGGACCCACAAAGATCATCAAGTTCAACTCCTGGCTCCACACTAGAGACACTGTAAAAGTACTTGTTAATTCCTTTTCCGTTCTTGCTTTCACTTTTGGCCTTCCCTCACATGAGCAAATTGCCAATTGACACCCTCTGGAGTAGCTAACTACCATCTAAGTCAATGCCTTCATCAGAAAAGCTGACTCTTTTGGCCACACATAAACAGTAAGCTAAATGCATGACACATCTGTTTCTGACTTTCTGTCTAACTCCTCTAGGGGCAGCTCTAATTATTTGTGATGGATTATTCATTTTACAAAGCTTTACACTTAAGTACTTTAAAGCATATTTGAAAATTCCACTGGAAGCAAATTACCTTGCAGAGCTGCCCTGCACCAGCTGTATATGAGATTAATTGTTAGGCAGCACCAGACCACAGTGTGTGGGAATTTTATTACAGTCTCTGCAGTGATTGATATAAAAAACTATGAAAGGTCAGGTGCACTCCCCCCCTTTACCCCCCTTTCTTTGTTGGAAGGGAGAAAAAACTCCAATAAATTATCTCATTCTAGGCAGCAGAGTAACATTTGCTGGTAGCAGAAATACAGTATATGTGTGGTGCACGCCAGAGAGGCCACACACCAGAGCAGGAAGCCTCTGTTTATCTTAAAGTGACATTGTTAGTAAGCACTGATCTTTCGAGCTGTCTTTGAGGTTTGAAAAATGAATATAAGCATTATCCTTACTATTACTTGTATGCCATTACTCGTACATATGCCCCCACTCTGACCAAGTAACAGAACAAAAATATCTTGTCCATGCGTATGAATAGATATAATGGTTAGTGCACATTTAAATCAGCTTTCCTGCCAAGAATCGAAGTCCGACTTGCTGGCTTTGACAGTGCTGGCTTCTCCTGCTGCCTAGGAGGGCACCCAGACTCTGGGGTCATCCCTAGTCCTGGTGCCTCTGCCAAGGCACAGCAGCAGCCAACTCCCTGACCACCTCCTGTACTGCTGGCACCAAAATGCCCCTGCTGCAAGGTCTTGGCATCTCCTAATTGGGATAACTGTAATTGTCCCCTTACCAGCACTTATACTAAACTACTTCTTAGCTTGTTTATATGTCTAGTCTTCCCAAATAAAGATTTTCTGTCTTTGGCAGTATAAGAAGGATCAGCAAGCTCAACCAAGGCCAGTAATGCCAATTGCTGTAATACTAGTATTTTACACACAGAGAATAATCTAACCCATACCTGCCTATAAAATTATCTCCTTGTTTAGTGGCTTGAATCACCTCATTCATTAACTTCTACACCATCCTGAGGCTTTTAGTTTTCACCTTTAAGTCTCACACAGTACTCAAGCTATTTATTTTATAAACTCATCCTTACTATGGCTGAGTTTCTTCTTTAATCTCCAATTTAATTTGGTATAATTTTACCCTACATTCCTTTGGTTTTACTAATGTTTTCCTTTAGTCATTTCTTTCATCTCTTTCTCTGCTGCTCAATTTCCTATATCATGCCCTGATGCCTTCTAAGCTTCCAAAAATCACACTGTTTCTCTCCACAAGCAGTTCCCTTCAAATCTCTCTGATGACTGTTTGGACAGAAAAATTTCCTGCACCTTTTTTTTCTTGCTGACAATCATTTGCCCTCACTTCTCTCATGATATTTATTTATGCTGCTGATACAGTCATTTACAATATAACATTTAACATAGCTAGAGGATGTGCCTTATTTTATTTAATTTTAATTTAATTTATTTTATTTATATTTTTTCCTTGCACTTCTTTAACTGCTTAAAATAACACAGTGAAAATGCAAGTAGAAAAAGTAGAAATATAGAAAATGAGAAGACATCTAATCTGGGTCCTTATTATGTATCAGATGGGTCAGGTCAGAAGGGTGTTAAAAAAAAACAAAACTGTCTGATTGAAGGATTTTCTTCACTGAAAATCACAGATTTTTGAGAAAAAAAAGTGTGGGTTCAGTTAGAGCTAGTTGAAACTGGCCTGTGAGCCCAAAAACTGAGGAGGGGAAAGGTGTTTGGTACCAATGAGCTGGAGGGCAAGGCAAGCAGCAGTCTCACTGCCACGGCAAGCACAGAGGAAAGAAATCCTAAGCCCCAGGAACTGCCCCAGGTCACTGGAAAATAGGGGGCTCCTCCACACTCCAGGTGTTAGGACCATGTTGCACTGTGGTCAGGGCATTATCCAAATTAATGCCAGCCCTTGTGGGCTACTGGAAACATCTCCTCTCCTTTAAACATGCTTTCTCCTGAAGGCCTTGCCAGCACAACTAAGTGCTGAATAAAGAGAGAGGGTTTAGATTTAATTTTGGGGCATGCCAGGAAAAGGAATAGGCCTTACAGTCACACAAGCAACAGCATGAGGAGGATGACTCTCCCATCCTGGGTGCACTTATTTAATATCTCATGCAGCTCTGCTATTTTTGGGAGGATAGCTGCATTTGCCTGTGCATTCAGATTCTTTAACTTTTTGACACTGTACCAGAGGGACTCGTATGTGAGCATCCATGACTGATGTACATTAACGTGCACATCTCTGCATGCAGTTGCAGACAGGAGTCTGCACTGCGAACAGATGTGTTGGGCACTTGGTGGCAGTATTTGCATTGGGTTTTTGCACCAGTAACTCCATTAGCCATGCAGTTTCCACTGCAGCCTCGGAAGAGCTGTGGGCATTTTTGGCTGAGTGAGGGAAAAGGAAGGAAAAGACAGAATTACAGAAGAGGAGGGGAAGGACAGTAAATATGATTTATTATTTTTCCTACTGCCATTGTCTTCATACAAACATTTGCTTTAAATAGTCCTTTAGTCCTTTTATTTTTTATTTTTAATTTTTTTGTTGTTTCCTTTTGTTGACTTGCTATCTCAGGAACTCTTATTGACCCTTTCTGCTAAATCTCAAGACATAAGTTATGCAAACTGTTATTTGAAATCTATCATAGTGCAGCTGATAATATTGTTTGGGGTTATATTGATTACAAATTAACATAGGGTTCTTGTGACAGCATTATCCTCCAATAATGATTGCCTTCCAGGTGGTACAGTGCTTCAGCAGCATCTGGAACATTTGGGCCACTTGCTGGTGCTGCAAAATATCTCTGAGCAGATGAATAGATGGGAATGGTCCCCAAGTGCAATGAGGGGCAGCCTCCTGTACAGCTGACCTGCTGCTGGTGATACCTTTGGAAATGGTTCCGTGGGGATGCCAGGACTGTGCAGATGACTGAAATAATCCCTTGCTAATACTGCACACAGGTGGCAGGGATATAAATGTGGCAATGAGCCATTTGAGGGGTTGCAAAATGCACCCTAGCTCAGAACTAAGGACTGAGACCATGAAGAATTATGGCTTCCCTCATGTTGTTCATAATTAATATTTTTTCCTAAAAAAATTTAGAAACTGGAGGAAATTCACACAAGATAAAGCTCAATCCATGTTAAATACTAAAAGAGTTCCTAAGATAGTGTAAATCAGTGTAGCTGTGACATTGCTTATTTTTAGTGACTATGGTCTGATCCACTGAGTACTTACTGTAAGGATGAAGCTAGGGAATATTCATGTCCAGTTGATCTATATTTCCACTGGCTTTGATTTGAAAAGCTGAGAACAGAGCTTTCCCTCTCCCACTCAGTGGGAGGCTCCCTCTCCTTGTTGCAGTTGATGTCTTTATCCAGCTGAATTATTCCTCTGTTCCCTTGAAATGGTCTGTAATAAATTAATAATTTATGCTAAGTGAAGTAATACTTCTGGGAGTTTAGAGTTGAACTAATCAAAATTCAGAAGTTGTGGGCCCCATTGAAAACATTTTCTGAAATCACTATGGCTCCAGGAGATATTAAGATGTGCGCGCATGTGTGTGTGTGTTTGGGGAGAGAGAGGAGAGCTTTAGCCCCTTTTACTTTCCCAAAGGGATGACTAGCAATGACAGGATTTAGGAAGACAGCAATGCAGAACCCTTTGGAAACTGAAATTCTCCTCCAAGGAAATGTCTAAAACTGTTCTCTGTGCTTGGAAAAGGTAAATAGACTTTCCAGCATTTCCAGTGGGATAAAGAATTAGAGGACTTTTATTTAGAAGAGAAGTCATTTATTTAGGGTATAGTTTACTTTCCTTATTTTCTTCTTTCCTTCTCTTTTTCTTCCTTCTTTCCTTCCTTCCTTTGTTTCTTTAATTTTTATTTTCCCTTTGGAGTCTAAGTTCTGAAGCTCTTGGCTTGGGTATGTCTCTACCAGGAATAAGGTTAGCTGTTGTTCTCAAAACCTATGATTGTCCATCTCCCATTACCTAGAAAAATAATAGTATGCAACGCCAGAACTGCAGCTCGTGGCAGCTCCAGCATATCAGGCTGTCCCCTGAACTAGGTGACAATAGCCTGGGAAGTATAAAACACTGCCTCTTTGGGATTGTGATCATGGAATATTTCAGTTTTCACAAGTTACATTTTAAAATGTTTTATGAAGATACATTTCAAATAGAAGCTTCTAAACAACTGTGTTCAATAGGCACATCAGATATTGGAGGCACTGGAAGGACAATATAATAACAGCAGCCTCCATTGTTTCCCTGCACACTGTTTTTGGAGAGTGGATTATTGCTTCATAGTGGAGCTTTAATGACAGTAGTCATTGCGAGACAAACCTCTGTAGTTTACTAAGAACCTATTCCACATTTATTCTCTGGTATCTCATTCAACCTTTTTTTGCTATCCTTCCAAGTGATAAATCAAACCTCTGTTGCAGTGGGCTACGTTTAAAGCTCAGTTGTGTGCCACTACAACTTCTGAGCTGTTCTGCAGATTCTGAGATACAGGTACATTATACGGATCTGAAAAAAAAGGGGGGGAAGGATGATAGGGATAGCTGGATAATATGTATGTTGAGGGTGGCTATAAATTCTGTGAATATTTTAGTGATTTAAAAAAAATTATTCAGCTACTTCATTTCTCTTAAACTATGAATCTGTTTATTTACCTTAAAAAGAAAAAAAAAAAAAGAAAAAGAAAAAAAAAGACTTCCGATCAAAAAAAAATCCAAACCTCCTCAATGAAGAAAAAATAAAAATAAAAATAAAAATAAATGAACTGTTCTGGTAGCTAGAGGACAGGCCAGTAGGTGGTGCTCCAGAGTATACAAAGTTATTTTCAGTTTGCTAGAATCACAGAATCACAGAATCACAGAATTTATAGGTTGGAAGAGACCTCAAGATCATCGAGTCCAACCTCTAACCTAACCCTAACAGTCCCCACTAAACCATATCCCTAAGCTCTACATCTAGACGTCTTTTAAAGACTTCCAGGGATGGTGACTCCACCACCTCCCTGGGCAGCCTGTTCCAGTGCCTGACAAGAGCAGAAAGATCTTTCACTTTTATGTATTAGGAATAGATTCTTAGAGGGAGCGTCCCATTATCTCCATGAGTACAAAGATGATGATTTGAGTTGCAAAGATCCTCATTACATGGAGCTCCTGTTAATTTAATCTAAAGCTGCAAAACTCAGACATCAGAACTGAAGCTTGCTGACTGCAACTTTTCAAATATTTGGTGGTACGGAGTTGTGTTTTCCTGTGTTATTCATGCTCAGTTTCTCTGTAGTACCTCTAGGAAATACAGAAATAATACTATAAATGTGAGTTTTGTAGATTTTTCTTTAATATTAGGTGTTTAAAATAGCTGTAGTGTGGTTGAAAGTCTGCCCCAAATGTGGAGATGTTCCTAAACCGTAAAATTCTGATCTGAAACAGGACTAAGGATTGATTAATCCTACATAGTTCAAGAGACTTTCTTACCAGACATTTCTGTTGCTTTTGTTTTCTGTTTGCTTTTTTCAACTTTACAGTGATCGTTTTAAAATTTAGCTATGGATTTGATTTCTATTCCAGGTCAAGAATGATTGGCTCTGTAAGTTTGTTTTTGGCTCTGGTAGTGTATTTTAGACCAATGATAATAGTTAAGGTAAGCAATACTTAAGGTAAATTCAAGTCTTCCTTGCCATCATCTGCCCCAAACATAATTTTTGATTATGAAACTTTTGAAATTTTTAATCTTCAATAAGTAATTTTAGAAACAGGTTATTGAATCTGTAGTCAATCCACCCGTTTATTTATGCATATGATCAATAATAGAGCTCATAAAGACATCAACAATAAAAATGTTTACTCTTGGCTTAGACTTGAGGGGGAGGAGCTACAGATTGTAAAACAGAACATTTCAGATATTAAAATCAAAGAAATATGCAAGTCTTTCTATACAGGGTAAATCAGTAATTGTATTGAAATATGAGTGTTGTGTCGTGTTTCAGTTCCTTCAGCTAATATGAGATGCTTCTTATTCCTGTTGAGGTCTCAGTGATCTTAATGTGTTCAGTTATCATGGGTTTACTTATGAAATAAGGCTGTTTCATACAAGCAAGATTGTTCCAGATTTTCCTACAATTAGGGCCATAATCTGCTTTACTGTTTCCATAGCTTCACTGTAAAAGAGGGGCTGCTTCATCCCTGTTGGTTCTGTGGAGTCGCCCTTGTTCTTGTAGAAGAGATTCTCTGAACTCTTCAAAAACATAAGAAGCATGGATTCTTCTACAACAAATTGTGAAAAAATAGCAATACCCCAGAATAAGCTTCTGTCCAGCTGTGGTTCCATACACTGGAAAATAATACTTTGAATTCTTATACACAGGTCAAAAAAATGCATTTTTTGACACAAAGCACTGAAACAATATAAATTCACTTACCTTGAACAAAGTGATTTTTATGTATTTTGTATGGAGTGTTAAGGACCAATTTTATTTTGGATCAAGTATAATTTGTCATACTTCTCTAACTTTCTGTTGGGTCAAAGATTGTTTATCATCATTAATCTGATAAAATGTGATTATGTGTACACACCTGATTCAAATCAAATTCATAGTATCTGGTAATTCAGCAGTGAAAATCTTCAGTTTTACTGCCTCTGAAACTTCATTTGATTTTATGAAGAGATGATCACTTTTGTGTGCACCATCATCAGCTGAAGACATTATTGCTTGCTCTCTCCGGGTGTTTTGGCTGGTTTGAAATTTCCACCTCCCACAGTCGTGGTTGGTTAAAGGGATGCTGGAATACCCCCTAATCCATATCGTGCAAAATAAACTAAATTAATTCAAACCATTGTATGAACTGTTTAAATTAGTGCAGCT
This sequence comes from Stictonetta naevosa, assembly GCA_011074415.1. Classification (NCBI taxonomy): domain Eukaryota; kingdom Metazoa; phylum Chordata; class Aves; order Anseriformes; family Anatidae; genus Stictonetta; species Stictonetta naevosa. The sequence goes on from CM021729.1 coordinate 36,587,287, forward strand.
GGGTTTGCAGGGAGTGGATTAAGCATCAGTCACACACATTTTTCTGCCAGGGTGGCAACCTCCAGCAGACGAGCAGTTGCTAACAGCTGGGGAGTAGAGAAGGGGAAATATTCAAGTTGCACATCTGTGAAGAGCAAAGGTCTCCCCACAGCCATTGTCTTTAATTGAAAGACTTAGCACCTCATTAAAATCATGTTGTAAGTGAGCTAAAACCGAGTAAGTCTGAAATGAGGTAGTAGAGTAATTACTGCAATGTTCACATCAAATTGTTCTTGAAGAATAGGTTTTTTAGTGCTCTTCTTGGTATAGTATATAGGAGTATGTTGAAGAGCTGATCTGATGCCACTCAAGATTGAGAATTCAAATCAATAAACGTAAACACCTGGAAATCAAAGGTGTGGTGCACGAGTAGAATATCAAACCCAGAGCAGAAGCTCCTGTTTCTTTTGTAGTCCATAAGGACAATTTGTGCTTCACAGCAGTGTTCCAGAAAGTTTGTATACCTAGCAGCCAATAGGAAATACCTGAAAACATGAGTGTGCTACAGTCTTTTCCTGTTATTGGAGGAATTGCTGAGAGGCATCTTGCTTAGACTTTACTCAGTGCTATTTAAAGACTCTTCAACACAGAAAGCTTGGGTTGTATAGGTCCTTAACATGTGTGCCTACACTACATGGCTGTCTACATGCAAAGAGTTCTTGTCTCGTGATCACAGTTTGTGACTGAGTAGAAGAGCATAAAATTTCTTGGGTCAGAAAGAGACAACTTACATGTCAAAATGGTAGGAGAAGGGTCCATACATTTAGGCTTCTCTTTATGTTTTCTGTTGACCTTGTGGTTAGTGTTTTTGTGTCTTGAACCTTCTCACATATGAGACTGCTTTATTCACTGGGATGTTACATAATACGAATGGGCCTCTTTTGGTCGCATTTTGAAGGAAAGCAGCTAGCAAACTTTGGTCAGAGTCTGTTTGTAAGAAATGTACGCACAGCATCCTACTGGGTAGGGCTCATAAAAGAACTTTTCTCCTTTTATCCCCTTAGGGAAATTAAACACCTGTCTGTTCAGTCTAAATATTTCTGATCAAGTTTAGAAACAGGGCTGCTGGTGCTTTGCAAAGTCTCAGGTCAAACAGGAGATGACTGGTAGATATACATTTCTTCATCTCATTTTTCCATCTGCAAGCTGAATATATTCACTCCAGATCCTGGATACAAATCGTACTTAAGCATATCTCTAAAACAGATAACCCAGCAAGGAGTTTAATGTCACCTTATTCTAGTGTGTGGGTAGCTTGTCCCAAAGATAGACTTGCTGCTAATCCTTTTTTAATCCTATTTTTTTTTTTCCCTTTCCATGGGCCTCTCTGGTTTGATTTTTAGTCCACTGTTTTCTCATTTGCTATTTATTTACATTTTTTATAATTGTATATTGTCCATATCTACACCATTTCTGGTCTCTCAAGGAGAAAAAAAAAAAAAAAAAAAAAAAAAAAAAAGACTGCCTTAAACTTCTAAATTTATGTTTGCCAGTAGTTTTCAAAGTTGGAGGCAAATTCATTACAGCCCTAAAAATGTATCTTTACAAAAACATAATTACTAGAAATGTGCAGATGATACTGATAAACCATTGCAAAATAAATATGAATAATGTTGTAAAGTATGTATAAATAATAGAGATGGAACTGTATTTCAATTATTAATAGATTATTGCCATCAATAAACAAGGGTATCAATCTCACATGCTTAATATGAATTACATCCATTAGGTCCTTCTTTCCTCAAGCACATAAATCTTTACAATCTGAGCATATACCAGTTTTTAAATCCATAAATGTATTATGTAGTAGTTCTCTTTGAGGAGCTAATGCTTTGTTCAATATTCTGTTAAAATGTCTCAAATGAAGCAAATGGGCTTCTAGAGTCTTATTTATGGAGGCTCAGGAGAGCAAAACATAAAACATGAAAGTAAAAACACTTGCAAGCTCAGAGACTACGGCACCATATTCTTCTAACCAAACAGATAAACTAACTGTGAGTTTCTGAATTCGTTTCAGTCACTGGTTTGTATGACCTTAAGAAAAAAGAAATCCTAAATCATCTCAAATTAATTCCCCTCTCCCCCTCCTTTTTTTTCTTTTGAGGCATTATTTTAGTCAAAACTGATATTGTATATAGAAAGGCCAAGTCAAGATGTCATAGATTTCATCTTACAAGGTAATACCAGCCTATAAGCTGATAGCTGAATATATACACTGTATGAGAATGTATTCAGCTTGGGTGGAGACGAAGTTATGATGAAGATATGTCACCTCTGTAAATGCTTGGTGTACCTGTGTGTTGTGTGATGACAGTAGAGATGATGCCACTTTTGGCAAAAACATGACCGGAGGATAAAAGCTACACATGACAGAGCAACAGGAGCTTGGAAGTGAGTTGTGTAGAGTATGAGATGCTATTATTTATGGAAAATAGAGTGAATTTTCTGAACAAATTAGTTTCTTTCTTATGTAGGTTGGTGTAATACAGGCTCTTTGATTGCTCTGACATGTCAAAGATAAGAAATATGTACTAGCGGTGAACTTCCCTACTGGTGCATGTGAGTATTAAATCACACGTTGTGCTTCCTGAAGCAGTAACATCAGAATTTCCAGGAAGGAGGTGGTCTAATGGATAACTCTCACTGAACAGCCTGCAGCAGTTGTACAGAAAGTTTCTGGCAGCCTATGTTGCTGTCCGTCCTTCCCAGCTGGCGCCTCAGGGGCTGAGAAAAGTGGTTGTGTGCAGCTTATCCTGCGCCAGTGGCTGCAGTGCCGCACATAACTCAGGGCTGGGCCAGGTCTGGAGAAGAGGAGGCTCAGGGGAGACCTTATTGCTCTCTACAGCTACCTGAAAGAAGGTTGAGGGGAGCTGGGGTTCGGCCTCTTCTCGCAGATAACTAGGGATAGGACTAGAGGGAATGGCCTCAAGTTGCTCCAGGGGAGGTTTACTTTGGAAATGAGGAGACATTTCTTCGCAGAAAGAGTAGTCAGGCATCGGAACGGGTTGCCAAGGTACTTGGGGGCTTTCCATAAACAACCTGGGGTTGTTTAAGGAAAGGTTGGATGTGGTGCTTAGGGACATGGTTTAGTGGGTAACATTGGTAGTAGGGCGATGGTTGGACCAGATAATCTTGGAGGTCTTTTCCAACCTTAATGAGTCTATGATTCTATGTGTTTACTTGGCTGCTAGTTGCCATCTCAGTGTAGTGTTTAGTGGTGTGGTAAACCAAAAATCAACTCTGTTAGAATAAGAAATTATTTTTTCTGTCAAGTTGATTGCCTGATCTGGTTTGCCACACAGTTGCTTGTGCTAGAAGAGCACATCAGGTAGAGTTGGGAAGAAAACAAGAAGGCTAGTATGGGGAAGAGGGATAGGAGCAACCAGGTAAGGTAGCTTACCCTCTTCACATGGATATTGAATCCTGATGTAAGAGCAGGGGGAATGCAGAAGAGCACAACCTCATTGCCTGGGCCATTGGCACAATGCCAGGCAGCGCTACAGGCAATATCCCATTTGCCCCTCTGCTTATTTTGTAATGGCTCTAAGTGGGATATTAGCAGGTGCTTTGTGCCATGATACACCAAAATACAGAGCTGCTATAAGGGAAAATGTTTATAGCAAGCACATGATATCATTCAGCTGTAAGTTTGGATAAAATAAGTGACACAAGGCTCTGCAAACAATCCTGGTCAGATAGCCCCATTTTTGTTTTCTTCAGCATGAGAGTCATCCTACAGTCATTTTATATTCTGCGAACATGGTGTAAATTTTCAGATACCACTGAACTTCAGCAATGATGACTGTTTTGCCCAATGGGCTGTTTCAGACACATAATTGACCATTTAACCTCTGGATCATATCTCAGCTGTGATAAAAGCTTGATGACATTGGATTCTTTTAGGAATCTACATGGCTGTCATCTGCCTGGTACAAATGCATGAAACGGAAAGTATTAATGCAGTGTTGGACTACTTCTGATTATTTTTTCAGCTATCACATTGCTTATTCCTCCCGATATATGCCTTCACCTCTAAACTGTGCTCACAAATATGCCACAGAGTGCCTACATAAAACTAAAGAATTTCTCTAAAATAGTCTTAATAAAAGCTTACAGATCTGATACCTACATTTAATCAATCAAAGTGATACTATACCATGGTAGTTAATGGAAAAGCTGGTATTTATGGAAGTCTTGAAGAAGAAAATGTAACCCTGAGTTTATTCACACTTACTCAGATCAAGAATAAATGAAACTTAATAATGACAATTGTGCCTTGTATTTATTAGATGTTCAAATGACCAAAAGGGTAAATAAGTTACACATATTAATATACAAATACTTCACATAAAAGAAAATGGGCACCTATAATATAAATTCAAAAGATCGAAATAATAATTCAACCAAAACATGATTCAGTTGAAATCAGTGGGGATTTTGCTTTTGTTTCAGTTAAGACTGTAATTTAACCAAATTAAGATATTTAAAACATATGCCAACAGAATTAAAATACATTATATACATATATGTGCCTTAATTTCTTGCATGTTTTCCATATTTCTTTTCTAAACTAATTAAGTCTGTAGATTCTATGACCTTCAGCATCTATAAGATTGACTATATAGGAAGACTAATGTGGTTTTAAGCATTTAGATGTCTGCATTTTAAAGTTTGGTTTATAATAGTAATTTGATCTCCTTAGTGATTTGTTCTCCTTCTATGATAAGATCACCCACTTAGCGGATTAAGGGAAGTCAGTGTATGTAATATTTCTGTATTTTAATATGGCCCTTGATACTGTCCCTCATGACATCCTTCTGGACAAATTGTCTGACTGTGAGATAAAGAGGTTCATGCTATGCTGGGTGATGAACTAGCTCGATGGTAGGTTGTAGTGAATCGCGCTACATCAGGCTGGTGGCCAGTCACTAGTGGTGTTCTGCAAGTCCCAGTTCTAGGTCTGGTTCTGTTCAATGTTTGGATAAATGATCTGGATGCAGGAGTGGAGTGCATCCTCAGAAAGTTTGCTGATGATACTGATCTGGGAGGTACTCTTGACTCGCTGGAGGGATGAGAGGCCTTGCAGAGGTATCTATATAGACTGCAGCACTGGGCAATCATGAACAGGGTTATTTGTGGAGCTATAGACATACACAGAGAAAAGCAGCAATAGGTGACCAAAACTATGTATTGCTGAAGTCCTGTTGAATTTGAACAGTGTATTTTGGCCATTGCCATACATACCTTGTTTTGGTAATTTCTCATAGCTGGACTACAGCTGTGCAAAAATCTTGTGCTGGTCCTCTGCATGGATCTAGATTTCAATCTGTAATAGGTACATTGCTTTTCAGAAATATATGAAGACCAAAACAGAAGGTGTAGGAGAAGTTATAATGAATTCCCAAAACCATTGACTGCAAGAGTGGCAAGAGACTATGAACAGCAGCTGCAGCCTGAGCTGCAAAGTCAGCATGGTAGACCATGGGAAACAGGAGTGTCCAAAGTGTGTTGCTTTCTGCACATCTTGGTCTAAGTCTCATTTGCCTCCAGAAGGGTCAGTTCTTCATCCTCTGGGCAGCTGGTAAAAGCACACATCCGTCTGCACAGCCAGAATGAAGATCTAGTACTCCTAAAAAGCACCACTGGAAAACAATTTAGATCCCTCTTCAGGCTCTGCAGTTGCTGGTGGGCTAATCCTAGCAGGAAGGGAAGGTCATGACTACTGCTGGCAGAAATATCTGGGACTGGGGTTAGTGAGCTCTGGAAAGAGTGCTGATCCTTAGCAGGTTAATCTGAATTTATTTGGTGTTACTGCATTCTTGTTCTTAGCTGGCACTGATGTGTAGGATTTACTTACAGCCAGGCACCAGCACTCTCACGTCTCTGATCCAGGGCTATGCCATCTCTTCTTTTCTCTGTATCAGCTATTGGTAGAACTTTTCTTAGTTAACTAGGTGCTGAAACAAACAAAAGCCTTATAGGTCCACTCTGTTTACTTTGGACCTCTGAAAAGGTTAAAAGCATACTAATCCAGATCAAGTACCATGTATTACTTGAATAGCACAAAGGACCAAATGGTCACCATGTGGAATATGAGGTGTGAAGAATTGCTTGTTTCATAAGAAATCAGCACCAGATTGCTCTGTCTAAAGTGGGAGAGCTGTTATAATAGGAAATGGGGGATAGTGAAGGTCTCTGATGCTGAACTCTACTAATATAGCTGTGGATGGCAATAATGCTAGATTTAGGAGGAGGCAACATTTTAAAAAAACAGCAAAATGCCAGCAGACTTTCATGTTTTCCATGGGAAAGCTTATTTATTTATTTATTTATTTATTTGTTTGTTTGTTTATTTATTAAAGGGGGGTAAAATTTCAGGCTTTATTTTTTATTTTTTATTTTCAATGGCTGGCAATGGTTCTAATGTCACTATCTTAAAAACAATATGAACAGTTTCTTAAGTGCTGAAGGGGAAAAAATATTCCTAACCATTGTGTTAATTCTGTGAATGAACATGAGAAAAAAACAATTGAAACTGGAGAAATTTTAACAAGGGAGAAGATTTGTGAGAGTGCTGTCAAATCCCCTCTGTGTAGAAATCCCAGCAGTCTGCTGTCACAAGACAGAGCTAAATTACACTTGTATCTTTGCAGATACCACTTTATGTTCCATAACAGTAGTTTAATTTGATCTAAGAAAGCTAGCCAGTAATCTGTAAAGTGGAAGCTTAAAAGCATGCTTTAGAAATCACATATGACAAAACTATCTCTCTTTATGAAGTTCATATGAAATATAAACAGGTGTAGTTGCCTTCTTAGAACTGAAGTAGAATATGTCAAACTCTGTAAAAGAGCTGTGTCAAAAGAGCTGAAAATTTGGTTACACATTGATTTACGAATCATGAGAACTACATTAATTAACAGAATTTGGGAATAGCCAGAAAATTATGGGTAGTCTGTGTTTACAGATGTTCCATCAGTTGTCATTTTCCTTCATTATAAATTGATTTTGTATTGAAAATCTGTGTAAAAATTTTTCAGTTTTTTAGAAAGAACAAGTTTTTAGATTTGGTGTGTAGAACTCACTCATTTGAGCTGTAGTATTTTAAAAGTGCATTTGAAATGAATAGATTTTTAATGCTTGATGAAGTGCTTTGATGAATCAGGGCCAATGTGTCCTAAATACTTTTCATTTAGAAGAGGAAATCCCTTCCTTCCTTTCTTCCTTCCTTCCTGCCTTCCTGCCTTCCTCCCTTCCTTCCTTCCTTTCTGCCTGCCTGCCTTCCTGCCTTCCTTCCACCTTGCCTTGCCTTGCCTTGCCTTGCCTTGCCCTTTTCCTTTCCTTCCTTTCCTTTTTCCTTTCCTTCCCTTCCTTTTTCCTTTCCTTCCTTTACTTGTTGTTGTTGTTATGGAAGCTGTAATTTCCAGTGGGTTGGCTGCTGCTCCACGAGAATCTGAGATCATCTTTGCTATGAGGGTGGAAAGTAGAAATACTCAGAGGATTCACAGTACACTATTCCAGCCTCTGATACAGAGCTGTAAATGCTTCTTAGGCTTTGCATGCTATTTGTTGGACTTGAAGGGCAGAGTCTTTAGCTGTTTTTATATCCTAAAACTCTGTAAATCATATGGAAGGAATAGAAAGGGAGAGAATCTAATCTGAAAAGTAATAAAGCTAAAAGCAATTCTAATGTCTTCAACCTTTTGCCAGTGTTGAAAAATCCACTGAAAAGGCAACTTTAGTCTATGGCATGCCTTTTGTATGTGCTCAGGAAAAAATAAAGTTTAAAAAAAAAAAAAGCTACAGTAACCCCATCAGCAGCAAGATGAATTTCAAAAAATTAAACTTCAGATCATGAGGGGAGTTAAGTACACTGAATGTTGGTAAAATGAGAAATGAAGCTCAGTGTCCCTAATGCTTTCTGAAGAAAGCTCTGGCTAAAAAATCTATTTCCCTCTCCCTGGCAAGGCTCCATACTTGTATTTCAAAAACTTTTAAGATAGTAGTCTTAATGTCATATTGTATCACCTCTGACTAGCTTGAGGAGGGTGAACTTTAGATTTTAGCATCTTCTGGAACTGCACCTATCAGGAACAGATGTAAATTCACTTATACTGAGACTGGAATTGCTGGAAATCTAGGGGTCAGTGAAAGATGATAGTGAACTTTGCAGATACCGTGTTATTTTTTGCTGAAACTTTATCTGTGTCTGGTTTCTTTAATTGGAGGGTAACTTACTAATGTGATAATGCAGGTCACTTAGCTCACTGATACTGAAATGCCTCCTGTAGTTCAGGGAAGAACAGGAGGATTTCTCTGTTTGAAATTCATCTGGTACCACAAGTGTACATTAATTATGATTTCATTATTCTTTCAGATAAATAATGCAAGCTCTTTAACAAAGCATTTCCTTAATAACCACATTAGAAATTGAACCACATACATCAATAAAAGCAATGCTGTGTTTAATTTTTACTACCTTTGAATCAATAAGAAAAATGGTATGAGATTAAAACATTTTAAAGAAAGCTAAGAAAGTTAATGTTTTAAGTGAAGAATTATCTTGGTAAAGTCCTAATTTGTGAGGTAATTTGCATATATTCAGCATGTTGTCACTGAGAGGAAATTAGCTGCCATTGAAATATAGCAATGAATAATGCTGAAAACAGAGTGGCATAATCATTAATTTGCCTTTAAATCAGAATCTCATCTAATACATGGAGGTTATTTTTAAATGTAATATCACATGCTGTAGAATTATTTGTAAATGGGATAAGATGTAGTCCAAAATCTCAGTTTCTCAAGTGTGGGAACATCAAGACCCGATGCTGCTGATGGTAAGACAAATACAAATTTCACTGGCTTCAACTTTGCCATTTAATATAGGAAATAGAATAGTATGACTCTTAAAGGCTGCATATTGATGGAGCTCCAAAGAAGACATCAGATCACTGTTTTGCACCAGCTGGGGATCTAATGTACAGACTTCTTTAACAAGTTGGAGTGTTAGGTTGCAAGTGCGGAGAGCCTGCCAATCAATAAAACTACATTACCCCACTGTGAGGGAGAAGAGAACAAACTGTTTGTGCCTAGTGTCTCCTAATTCTTTTCTTCTAGCTCTCAATATCTGGAAAGTGGAAAATAATATATATGTATATGTGTGTGTGTGTTCATAGATGGATGAAGGAAGAACTAATATGTACCAAGAGAAATCTTAGAATCACAGATTTCATAGAATCACAGAGCATCTTGTCTTTATAACAGACTGTGCATTAAATGACTGCTCCCAGTCACAGGTTCATTTGTATTTCTCTTTAAAATTTGTAACAGTAACCTCTATACCTCAGCCAGGCAGTGTGAATTAGTGAGCAAATTACAGAACAGTCATTTCCTCACAATGAGTAGACAAAGCTCTTTAAAAAAAACCCCACCCCCTTTTTTTTTTTTTTTTTTTTTTTTTTTTTCCCCCTCAGGAAGGAAACCAAAGGACAAGGTGTGCTCCTAACCAGTTAAAGTAGTGTTACAAGAATTTTTGCCTTTGAGTCAAAAACTGCTTTTTGGATACATGCAAAGATGAGTCAGTCAAAGAAATCATGAGATTTCTGCAAAGAATTTTTATTAACATAGATATGGGTCTGGAGATACAGCTAAGACCCACAGATTTCATTCTTGTACTTTACAGCATACACTTAAACCCCCAATCCTCTTTCTTTGCCTCCCTTTGCAGTTCTTTTAGTTGTGGGTACACAGATATTTTCCCTCCTTATTTGAGGGTGTGACTACTTTCTAAAAGAAGGTGTGCTATTATTGGAGGGGATGCAGCCATTCTAGATTTAAATTTGCATAGCAGCAAAAAAATGTGTCAGCTGAAACTTGAGCAGCTGCTAGAAATCTGAAAACATGTTCATGATATCATAGTGGCTGCTTTATTACAGATGTCTCCTTTAGGGGGAATTTTCTGTGCTGCCACTCAGAGGGTGAAGATCCAGGGACAGCCACACACCACAATGCTGGAAGCACACAGGTCTTTCGTTCAGTATTAGGCAAAAAGATATCAAAACAATTGCATTAAAAAAGTAATAGGCAAACTAAGACTGTACATAACTCTGCCATGTAGAATAGTTAGAGAGTAGAGAGTTGGTGAATCAGGTTCAGCAGTTACTTCTTTGCTCAAGTATCACTGATAATTCAGGCCAAAGACTATTTTAGAGCTTGAAGTCTCTTTGCATGTTTTTTTTTTTTTTTTTTTTACAGAGCTACTTGCACTGCCTTGATATAATTACTCATATGACGGGGTACAAAGATGCCGCTCTCTTTACTATCTGAAAACAATTGTCAGGCCTTTCACAGATGAATATTAGTTTTTATTTGGCATACTGCTATTTAGGCACATTGTTTGCGCATTCTGCAAGTTGCACTCTTTCAAAGTGTTCATGAATACTTTTGCTGACTCTGTAACATCAGCTGGTAAGAACATAACAGTCAGGGAGATCATTTTGTGCATATTGGTCAACTGTCTTTATTTCCAAACACGATGAGAGTAGTATCTCATTACACACCACCTTTTGACAGGATGTCAGTGACCTCCAAGCAGAATACCTGCAATTGTGGTGTTTCTGTCTTTATCCAAGTGAAACAAATCAATGCAAGGCCAGTTAAATTACCCCAGGAAACCTTGCTGAATCTGCAAATCTCAGATTTGTATTGAATTAATGAAAGCCAAAGGGGATTCACATTTTACAGCACTTCAGTTTTAAAGGATCCTTGCTAACAGTGTACACAAACATCAGATTTTATCAGTTGTTAATGCATAAAAGATAAAATAGATGCATCAGTCTTCAACAGTTTATAAACACTGTATTAAATGTAAAAGTGTTATTTTCAGACTCTAGGAGATGTTTTGCAAGAGTAATGGTGGAATTTAGGAGATCATTAAAGGTTAAATTAGGTTGCATTAAAGGTTAAGGTAATTGGGAGTGGTGCCTAAATAGCCATTGTAAGTCTGGTTGTGTTCCGTGTACTGAACTATCACGATTACGGATGCACAAATAACGTAATACACACCCTCTGTCTAGTTGGGTTCCATGAACTACCATGGCCACACTTAGAATTTAGTTGTGTTCAATGAAAAGTACCATGGCTAGATTAATGAGCAGTGCAATTTATTAAAGCAACAGATACACAGGTTCTTTGGATTGCTGGTGATAAATCCACTGTCTGCAAATCATGTGCAAATACCAAAGGTATGAATAATACAGCCGGGCTACAAATGCATTAAAAGATATGAAGCAACTCTATAGAGATTTCTAAGTTTCCAGGGGAGGCATTTGGTACAATCAAAAGTTCAAATCTTACCCAAAGGCATCCCAATGAGGGAGAAGAGAAGCTCAGCCCATCAACTGATCCCAGAAGGCAGAAGTTGTCTTTTGAGATGGTATCTTCTCTTTCCTGATGATATCTTCCCTAAAATCCTCTCTCCCTTAAGCTAATACATATCATTTTTTATCAGTCAGGTGAAGCTTGAGTGACTCCAGTCAAACATACCATTATTATGACTGGTGCTAAATTTTCTCACTTTGCTTGTAAAGGTATAGACTAGTAAAAAAAAATAAAAACACAAGCTCAATGAGGCATGGTTACACCTTGGAGGTGGATAGCCTTTGGGATGGAGGTGTGTTTTGATATTATAATGATATTATAAGGAACAAGTTTACCAAAAGGACAGCATTTTGTCACAGCAAAAACATGGCTGGCCATTGGCCCAGGGTAGCAAATATGTAGCTTATCAATTCCGATGTACCTGTAAGTTCCCATCTTATTACAGAGCCTGGTTGTTTTGTCTCCACTCCTCTCTACCCTCTGTATAGTTCCTCTTAGAGTCAGCACACTAAATTTCCCCTGTGTGGTCAACATCTAAGGTTGGAGGCATTGGGAATTTCTATGGAATGCAGCTACACGCCACCCTGGAAGCTTCTCCAATGCTGTACATTTCTCCTATTTTTTTTTTTTTTTTAATGTGAATATAAGCTTTATTTCTAAGTCATCTCAAGCAATTATTCCACATCACCACAATCTTCTTGATGGAAATTAAACTTTCAAGATGCAGAAGGTTATTAAAAAAAATAATTTCTACAGAAGGTGAACAGCAATTGGGCTTCTAAATAGCACATATGTTGGTAAAAATCTTTTTTCTTCAACTGCAGGAAAAGCAAGTACCTGATAGGGACAGAACCTTCCTGTATGATCACCAATTCAGCTCACTGATGAAAAGCAAATCCTGTTTGTGATAGCCTCTTTGCAAACTTAATGCCAGCTGTGCTTGGTAAAGAGAGATCACCAGAAGCATTATATTAATGTTTGTTGTTATTTGCAGGACTTTTTTTAGAGTTACTGACTGTTGACCTACCAATAATCTGTATAATCAGCTGCTTCTTTAACAATTAAAAAAGCCCATGAGGACTGGCTATTGTCCATCACTGACTTATCTCTCCCATAGCAGTTCTGCTCCCAGAGCAGGTCTTGAGACATATTCCTACAGAAAAACACTCACATAATTAGTAGGTAAGATGACTCCAGTTTTCTATCCATTACAGTTCATAGGCACAAAGTTTTGCCAGACACTAATATTAGTCAAAACAGCGCTCTAAAGAAGCAGCGTTTGCAGAACAATATTCCTTTCTCCTTTTTTTGGTCTTTTGTCTATTTCACCCTCAAAGCTGTCTGAGAAATAAGATGGAAGATAAGATGGTTTCAGGTGTGATTATGTTGCAGAATGGATTCATTTGCAGTGACAATGAAGCCTAATCTATAAAGCAGCTGCAAGAAGACTGCATACTATTCCTTTGGCTCTCTATATTTCATGTTTTCTTTTAATTGTATGCTTTACTGTCATCCTGCATTTACACCCCCACCCCCTTTTTTTCTTGTCCTTACTAACACTATTTCATCTTTACTTTATGCTTTACAAGATCATTTTTATTTCATTTTATCCTTTTCCTATGGGCTCTTGTGGGTTTCTTGTACCCCTCCATTTATTTTCTATTAGTTTATAGTAACCACTATCTATAGTAGTGGTCTCGGATTTCTAGAAGCTATTACTCTCTTATGGACAGGACTCTTCATTGATTGTTCTGAACATAACATGTTTCAGTGATAAGATTGATGGACATGAAATCCCAAGATGACAAATTGACAAGGCTTTTAAACTGAGGCACTGCATAGCTTTGTATTTTTTAATTTTTTTTTTTTAATACAGCAATTTGAACACAGTTATAGAGGTCATAATTTAAAATGGAATAAAAAAAAAGCACTAATGGTTACACATACATTGTGCTTTGCAGGAGTTTTCTTAAGCACCTGCTCTGTAATAAAATATAAATATATGTTACTATTTTGGAAATGAGTAAGAGCTATGTAGTAGTACTGTACAGTGCACTGACATGATCCCTTCTTCTACATCATGCAGAAAGGAGATCAGATGTTTCAGATGACAGCTCAAGCAAAACCACTAGACTTTCAAGTAAGGGTGGCTTTTAATGGGTTGGAAGACAGTGGAAGTTTTTGAAATGGGAATTCAACAGAATACAAATTAGCCATCTTTTTTTCTAAGGCAGAAGAAGCACAGGTAAATGGAAGAGGACACCATTTTTGCTTGCCTGAACTGATTTGCTGTGTTGAGCCCTGCTCTGCCTTTGAACTCAGAAAATCAAACAAGGATCAGATTCACATGCTGAGGGGCTGTCACCTTCGCTCTCTAGTGGGAAGAAGGCAGACAGAATTCAGAATTCAGTGTTGACAAATGCATAACATTCAAAGGAAAACACTTAACTTCCATATTTTAGCTCCTATATTTTACTAAATTTATATACATGGGTCAAGGAACAGAGCATCTGTTTGGAGAGCCCAGAAAAACACAAAGGAAAAAGCAAGACACAGAAAAAATGTGAGGATCAGAATAGGAAGCACAATAATACTGATCTGTATAGTCACTTATCTTCATCTGCATCTAACAGTAGTCTCCTACACTTTCTATCACAGTTTTGGTCAGTATCAAATTCCTAACTGCTAAAGACTACTCTTTTCCACAGGTGTAATATAATAAGCTCATGGAATTCATCACCACCACTAGTAACTGAGGGTAGTAATTCAGCATGTTTAAAAATGAGACTAGAAGGTTAAGACCTCAAAATTTGGAGTCATCACAAATGTAGGCATTTAGAAAGGAACAGATTTGTTAAATAGAGGCTCTAGATTTTAAACTGAAGTTTAACTGTTAGAGCTTAGATGAATACAGCTGTAAAAGACTTTTGATACACCGCCTCTCCTGTGGCATGCTTGTATGTTCCTCTGAAACATTGCTGGTCAGATTGAGAAATTGAAAGCTGGATTAGAGGGACTGTGGTTCTCACTATGAAACAATTCTTATCATTTTAAAATGATAACCCAGTTCTGCAGCCTCATGCAAGTGCCCTGGCCTATTACACCTCAGCAGTAATCAAATTGCCTAACTTCCCTCTCTTGCCTTACCGTGTTTTTAGACTTGGAAATGATTTTGTTAGCTGCTTTGTAAAATACAAATAATTTACTTCTGAGTGAAGATGGCTAATAGGAAACAAACTCCAAATTATGTTGTCTCATACATGGTGGATTGTAATTTGTTATGCAATTATAATAAACAGAATTTTCTATTTCTGATGCTTATGAATAATTGATAGAAGACACTAACAATAATAAACCAGACAGAAGATTTATCATATTACAAAGGCAGTAAGTTTACCACATCAGCTAAGAAGTGGCAGATGAATACTACAACTTTGTGTTTACATTTACCTATAGGCTTGTGATATAGAGACAAAGTAAGGAAATGTGACTTTTGGCCTTTGTTATTTCTATGAGTCAGAGAACAGCTACATAATAAAATGCAGCTGAGAAAGTACATCTAAGTATATTCCCCATCTTGCTGTTCTGTGGAGCATATGAGTTCAGGCACAACAGAGAGTTAATAATCTTCCCAGCTAGACCTGGTTCAGGTGAGTACACAGCTTGTCATACACATCAGCTAATATCCAAATGGGCAAAACTTTCACTTAACAGAGTGTGCAACACCTAATGGAAAGCCATTGATACCACTGGAGCTGAAAATATAGGATTGTTGTTAATATTGCATTCATGGTGCCCAATGTAGCTCAGGGGTCTGTTCTGCAAAGCTGTGTCTGAATCCATAATACAAAAGCATCCAAGCTCCTAGTAGTTACAGGTGAAGAGGGTATGCTGTTGACTGAGGAGAATGATAAGCACTGTATTGAGATGCATCCCTTATGATATGATCTCCATGTGTGAATTATGGTTGTCTTCTGCCTAAGAACCCAGAAGTCCTATTCTTCAGCACACACAACCCTGTGCCAACTTTTATAATTGGGACCATACTAGACAGTACATGGAGGTTTTCATTTAATACTGTGCTATGTATTAGAGGGGAGTTTTTTTTTTTTTTTTTTAAAAAAAAAAAGTGAAAAACAACACAGTGAGACTAAACTGCCAGATCTGTGAGATTAAGCTGCCAGATCTAAAATGCCTGAGCCATATGGTGCACAAGATGAAAACTGACATTTTTATTTTCCTGAGTAGTCTTGAAAAGTAAATGCATAACAGATGCAAAGTATCAAGGTGCTTGAAGCCCATTTTCAGAGTCACAGTGCAAAGCAGTTTAAAGCTTGGCAGTACAGTCCAGGAAGCTAATATTTACACTACTCAGGAGTCACATGCGAGCAGAATTGCTGAATCTGGTCTTCAACATAATTTTCCTTCTAATGTGTTTCTCAATTCCATGAGAAGGCATTGAGCAGGACTCTGGAGGGTTGGGTGTATCTTTCCATAGTTAACTGAGCCTATGTCCTACATGCTAGGAGTTTAAGCCTATTCTACAAACTGAATAAAAACGAACTCTCATGGACTGCACAATGTGTAAATTTTATAACAGAAGCCAGTTGGTATATAATACTGCATCTGGAATCTTCTTTATATTCAGGACACTAACAGTCAAAATCTGTATGCATGTTCTTCAGGAAGTAGTCCATTTTTTGTTTTTACTTACTATCAAGCTTTGTGTACAACCTTATTTAGCTATGAGAACATGGTCTGACTCTCTCACGTCTTCACTGATTTAATTTTGTCTTAGCTGCACTGAAGCCAATGAGATGAATTTCTTTTCCAATTCCCTTGCAATGCATAGGACAAGGTAGGTAAAAGTTTTGCTTCTGAAAGTTTAAAACCTTCAGAGAGTATTCTTTGTTCAGTTTTCTGATTTTTAAATTTCTGAGAAAAGATTAAAAATAGCACTTTTTTTTTTTCTTTTTTTTTTTTTTTTTCTTGGAACACTGACAATTAGAAAGATCCTAAAAATTTGAGGAGAAAAACTGGCTTTATTACTCATCTTATATCTTAGCCAAACACAAAGTATGTTCTGATTAGTATAAAAAAAACACAAGCTTTTACCCAAGTATAGAGTCGGATTTGCATAATACATAGGATCTGTGTATGAGCACATAGAATATTTTTTGAAAGAGAAATGGATTTCTGGAGGATACCTGAACAGAGGATTGGGATGACACTGATTCCTCTGTTCAGTTCAAAGACTGGGCCCAAGAGTTTTACACCCCTTGTTCGTAATGCCAGATACTACAAAGATCATACCCTTGCCCCCAGAAATTTTGTCTGCTGGGGCTTGGGGCTAGCTCAGAGCCCATAATTATATGGGAAGAGATTCCTAGATGCCCTGTGTGCAGGCACTGTTAGAAGCCCACCCCTGTTCTCTGGGTCTGCTTAATCTGATGCTGGGGGCTGGGGCTGTCCCAAGTGCCCTCTGGCTGCTCCTCTGCCTGGCTGGGGTGATACGGCTGACCTAGGGTGAGGCCCTTCTCTGCCTCTGCCCGTGGCTACTGGCCCCCAGAGAGCAGCCAGGAGGCTGTGAAACACCAGCACTGTTAACAAACACCCCCAAGCCCCATAATGGTGCCAGTTGGAAGGCAAGAGCTTCCAAGCCAGCGGTACTGTATGCATCAGGCAGACCTCACCATTGACCTGAACGTTAAAGACCAACCAGCTTTAGTGGCTTTTGGTTTCACACACTACAAGTTGGTCTTCCAGACCAGCTGAAATGAGAGGTCAGCTCATGCGGGTAAAGACTGCATACAGGAGGAAGCAAAACAATATTAGTACTCAGAGTTGATGCTCCAGGCTCAGAGCACCTACTTCCCGATGGGATTATTGTAATATCCTCCACATGGAGTTAACCCTGAAGCTTCTATGCAAGTTACAGCTGGTGCAAAGTGTCCCAATAGGCAAGGAAAGAGGCCTTACACAATTTAGTGGGGGAAAATTTGCAGATCAGCCCAAAGGGTCATTTGCCTTGTTTAGACAAATGCTGTGGCATTATGAACAGGGAGGAAATGCAGAGCACCTTCATGATGCAGTCGTGCTCCCAGCAATCCATAAAGGCCTAACCCCAGCATTAGATTACCAGATGCTCAGGGATTCACTAATCCTCTAGCTATTATATCTGCATTCCTGGGTTTTCATAAGAAATGCTGTGGCTGAACCCTTTAAGCACCTCTTGAAACAATGACTGACTTCAGAGATTATCTCTCTCCTTCCCTCCGGAACAGAAGGGAATTGCCCCCGTGGGATACCCCATCACTACAAAAGATGTGGGGTAACCTCCCACTTAAATCCTTACAAGTCCTTGGGAATGGGGGGAGTGTGCATGGTGGATTAGAGAGGAAATCTGTCCTGACCACTGCAACACCAGATGGGTTCCTCTTTGCTTTCAGGTCCTCCACAAATGTACTTTTTGCTTAGATTTTATGAACTGTAGCACATAAAATGTATCTTCAGGTGTGTTATTTCATATTCTAAGCAGAATTCAGGTGCACCCAGGTAGATGGAAGTCTTGATATCATGCTTTAGGCCCAGATATGTACTTGCTGTAGTGAGAGAAGCATCAATCTTTTTACTAAACTAATGGCAGAAAGTATAATGCTTCAGGTACTGTTGTTTTTCCCTTAGATAGCAGAAGCAAGCTAAGTCATATTTTGTAACATTTCCCATGTAACTGCAATAGCTCCAGTGTTTTCTGTATCTTCCAATGTGGTATTGTTCAGAACCGAAGTAATTCTGCCATGATCCCTTTCTCTCACACATTGTGTATCCATTTGATGTCTGAACTGCAATCATCACCTGCTGTTATCTGTCTGCCATATCTCATTCCTTGTTAGTGAAATTTTATTGTATTCACCTATAGCTGGAAGGCAAAGGCATTAATAATCAGAAGTACCTTGTTCTTCTTAAAAAGTCCCATCCTGTAAAATGATTGCTCTGATTGATAGCCTAAATTGCAAGCCACTGCTTCTTTTCTCTCTTTGGCTGCACTGTATCTGTGAAAAGTCCTGAGACAGCTGAGTAGATCTTGATTCTATCAAAGAGAGATTATAGGGAACTTCATGAAAAAAAAATCAACAGAGGAAATGAGTAATTATGGCTGATAAGTAGACTCGGGAAAATGTGAAGTCTTTGCACTAGTTCCCACCCTCTTTTTGCAGAAGTAAGCGTATTCGTCTAGGGGAGATACATTCCAGTTCTGTATTTAAAGATGCCCTGAGCCTTTTTTTTAAGGAATGAAAAGAGATGTGATATGGACAAAATATTTGCCCTCCTCTGTAAGCAATTAATTGATCTTAATTAATTAAATAAACTAAGGAAAGCTTCTTGCTCCCCATTCCCAAGTTTTAACTGCAATTTCCAGGAAGACATAACTGCTCCACTTAGAAAGTACTTTAGCACTGTAGTAGGGAATAACACCAAAACAAAGTGATAAAGTGCTGTCATACCAAGTTGCACGTGTATGCATGAAACATCAGGGTTTTTCTCCTTTGTCAAGAAGCATGGCATTTATGTACAAGTCAGACACTTGCTGTGAGGGAACCTGGGTTGGGACAGCTCTGTGGCATGGTTTAGGATTCCTACAGTTTCCTAATGTGACAAATCAAATGTCTCCATTCTCACTTATGAAGGAATTATTAGGAAGATCTTTTACTAAATATGGAACATGAAATAAAATGAGGACATATGAATCACCAATAAGTAGCAACATAGTGACTGTGGAAGTAGACATAACTTCATAGATAGTATAATACAGATGGATAACTTAGATAACTTAGATAACCTAGATAAATTCATAACTTCAGTTATTGCATCTATTCCTATGATAAAATCTATCTATAAAAGCATGGAAATAATTGTCATGTTTTGCAGTTAAAAACTGGATTCAAGCTCTATTTTCACTCCTATTGTATTTACACATATTTTTTTATGAAGTGAGGAACTAAGTTCAATGCCCTGAGTAATGTAACTTCTGAGACCAGAAATAAATTTGGTAACTACATCTTAAACACTTTTCCACAGAAATTAAAAAATATTTGAGAAATTAAAAAAATATTTGGAAAATACAGAGAGCTGTGATTCTACAAGAAGTTACAAATCACTCCAGGATGATCCAAAATACCATTACTTAGTATTTAACCAGAATTAACTTTATTCTATGAAACACTAAAAAGAATGTGGTCTGATGGAGAAATGCATTCTGAAAAATCTTAAACTAGTGTCTCTCTCTTAATGAATCTTTTTATTTGGTTACTATTTTTTCCCAACTACATATTTTCCAAACATGATTGATATGTCTATTTTTGTTCCATTTTTTCTATGCCTTCAGTGCTGTAATTCAGTATGCAATTAAGTACTAGCGTCAGTGCTCAATTCTATCAGTTTCCAAGGGAGTGGATGAAAACACCCACATGTTATATCTTTGTGATAAGACATATGAAACCCTAAGTTTACCTCTGAAAGTAAAACAGAGGCTTGAAAATATACTATCTAAAACAATATCAAAACACAGGAGGTGATTTTAAGTTTATAAAATAAAAGTGTGGTGAAAACGGAGATATTTCCAAAGGGTTGTTTTGTGCTCTGAGTGGCAGGATGTGAAAGTTCATTAACTAGATGATCTTGTTGGCCTCCCAGACGCTGCCACGGAAGCCTACTACAGCCAGTACAATTACTGTTGCAAGGACAACTATAGGCAGAAACATCTATATGCAGATGTGGCAACTTCCAGTCAGGAAATGCACTGAACTGGGCCAAAATCCAGTTATCCTTCATTTTTCCTGCTTTGATGTAACTGAGAAACTAGCCTTTAATCTCACAGTTGAACATCTTAAAGGCAATGGTTCTACACTTAAAGGCAGCTGTGGGACGGACAATTCATTTGACATACATTGATGATGTATTATAAGGTGGGTACATCCTCTGTTTAACATACTTCTCACACACTCTGTGTTACAAAACTCACTGAAGTAAAAAAAGAAAAAATAAAAAGAAAAAGAAAAGAGAAAAAGAAAAAAATCTTTGGATGTACAGAATGGATGTATCACTGTTCAAAGGTAGAAGCAGATGAAATATCCTCTTCAAGAAATATGATTTCATAGCTAAATATTTCCATAGTTTTTTTGTTGAAAATGAAATGTTTATCATTTGGGGAATGCTGAGAAGTTTAGCAGACTTAGGAAGTACTGCAAGGGATGGGAGCTGTTTTCTGTTTCTTGTTGACTGTGTAAGCATATGTCACTGTGTCTCAGGATGTCTCCATTCTGCTTGTTGTTGCAGCATTTAATTATTTTCCTAAATATTCTTCATGTCACTCTGGGTGTAAATGGTGAAACATCCACATTTTTTCTTGGTGATAGAAAACCATGTTGGAGAGTGCCTTTGTATAAAAGTGGAGGAGATGAGACAGCAAACTGGTGATAACATTAAATGCATTGAGTGATTTGGAGCTACCTGATCCAGTCTGCCTAATTGCTGATACACCTGACCAAAGCTTTGGCCGTCTCTACTTTAATCAGTGGTAGAACTGCTGTCCTTTGAGATTCCTAAATGTGGGAGTCAAAATGGTTTAATTTTGTCTTCACTCCCAGATGCAGAATATTTAGCAAAGGTTCAAACATAACACTGCATTTTCTGAGAAATATGTTAGCATTCTTGAATACAGACCATTAACTTATCTGAGTTTTAAAAGCTATATTTCCCCAAGGAATTTAAACTATAAAATTTATTCACACATTATCACTGTACATGGTGATAACACAGAGAATATATATATTTCATTGTACAGGAATTACACTGGAAGCTGAAAATAGGTTTCATAGTATTGTAACAGAGAACACTATATACAGCAGGTATATGTTCAACATAAAACCTAACTTTATTTTGGTAAGGGAGTACTGAAAAATCAAGGTAAATGGTGAAATTGGAGTCTGATGTTATCTTATGTGATATTTCTTTCAGCAAAAATGAAGTTATGTTCTTGCAGCAAGTAATTGCTAATACTATGGTTAAGTGCTTAAGAACACCAGAAGGTCATATGAATAATTTTACTCTTTTTACTACCTTAAAGCATCTATAGCTCTTCATATACATACAGCTCTTGACTCACAATAAAGTGAAGGATAATTTGCATAAGACTAATCTTTCCATGTTTGCATTTTTCTCCCTACTTTAGAATTCTCTCCTCTTCAGAGTGCAGCTATAAGTACCTCTGAAATAACAAAAACATTAACAATCTGTTTCTCCATTAGAATACATTGCTCTTATGTCTAGAGGGAGTTTCAAACTCTGGGAATCACTTAACTATAGACTCTAGTTCTGCAAGCTTAGTGTTCAGAGTATAACAGTTCTCATTCCAAAGAATTTTGCATGGATTAGATGAATTCTGGAAACATGTCTAAGAATCACTCATATGCATGCAATTGAAATACCACTGACAAACACTGAAAATGAATGGAATGTGTTTTAGCAACAATGTTTATGATATTATTAACAAAAAATGGGGTGGGTTTTTTCTTGAGAGCTTATGGTTTGAAAGTCAAAACCTTCTGGATAAAACAAGATATGTTCTTGGCAGTTTTATTCTTCTATAGAAGTTAAGTGAAACACCCACAAAGTTCTCCACACTTTGATGTGTTTTTCTGTACCAGTCATTAAATAGTTAGATTTGTTTAAAGCTTTTTGTAATGAAAGACAATTGGTTATATAGACCTAGCTCTTGAGAAAGCTGAAATCCTGAACCCATTTTGTCTGAAAGTGCCAAGATTTGTGAATAAGTTCTACTAGAACATTCATGCATAACTGATAGAAAGCAGTGGTATATTTGGGTAACAGGCTAGGAAGACACCATATTAAAGTCTTCCTGAAAAATCATCCTAAAATCATATGGGGCTCCTAGGGATCAACTGATTGACTAATCAAAAGACTCTTCACTTCAAGAATCAAAAAGCAAAATAAAAGATGCTGATTAACTGCAATGTACAGAACGAGGTATTTCAGTTTTTCATAAGTATAAAGTAAAATGAAAGAACTTTCTCTAACAGTGTCTTGGAGACAGAGTATGGGAAGATAGTTTTGACTGCAAACTGAAAATCACTTATCACTTAGGAATGCTAAGCAATTTTTGTTTTCAGGTGGTTATATTAATTGTTTCCTTATTCAAATCACAGTCATTAAGCAAGTTTGGTGGTTGTTTTTATTCATATTACTATCAATATTAATACTAATACTAATATTAAAAAGCCTCAGGCTAACTGAGATTATAATTCATGTGAATTCAATAATACCAATGGGGTGGCAAGAAATTCAATGTGTAAAGAAGCAGTTTGTTCTTGAAACGCAACTAGATAATTATTTCCGTGAAAAATCATGGAGGCATTAATAAGAAAAAGAAAACTGTTTTCCAGATGTTGTTTTTTTAGGCTGGAAATCCATTTAAGTGGATGATAGCTACCAAAAGGCCCTTTGATGGTCAAGACATTCCAGGAGATACTAAAAGCCTACAAAACATCAAAAATGTGATGCTTATGATTTTACTTGTAAGTATATTGAAGAGATATTTATGATGCGCTGACCTTTTCCTAACTTCATGCAAAGGAATTCACAACTAGTGCTTTACATAGTTCTGTAAAGTAGGATACTCAGTCAGTGATTCATTATGGTATTTTTGTCACATTTAGTTTCATCACGTATAGGAAAGCTACCAAGGCTGAATTGGATGACTCTGCTAAAAGGTTGTTTATCTACCCTTAAGGAAACAATCTGCTGTCAAAGATGGTCAATTGTTTTTATTAACTGCCAAGTATAAACCTTAAACTGCATCAAGTTAACTGTCCTGGAACCACTGCTATAATCAAATGGCCCTGAAGATTTTGCTTCTTTGGCATTATCTACTAACAAATTAGCAAAATACCTTCACAGCCATTGCAAGCCATTGATGTGCATTGAATTGCTATTAACCAGCTGTGGTAGCAAGCCAGGAGGAGACTTCTTGCTCCCAGAAGGAATCAAACTTCATGTTATATTTTTGAAGGAAGTTTTTTCAACCCACCTCCAGTCCAGCCTGGCTAGGACCAATACAAGTGCCTGCCAGGGTCCAGATCTCTGTGCAACTTGTCATGAGCAGAACTAATTTTCATTAAATGACAATAATGAACAAACTAAGCAATTTTTCACCTAGCATGCTCCCTGCCCCAGGCTGTGGGTCCACTCTGTTTGGCTTCAGGGTGTATGTCACTATTCACAGCAAGAAATCAACACCCATCCCCACTGTGCTGCCACCACCAGCCTCCCATTAGTGATGTTCTGTCATCACTATCATCATCATGATGTTCTGGGTGCAAAGTTGGCTGTATTCAGCACATTCTTAACCCTTATGAGGATTCAGAAAACAGGAATCTCTGCTTTTCCAATGTTGGTTTTCTAAATGATTAGCCACAGGCCAAATAGGTTATCTGTGTTCCAGTTACAGAATGAGTTAATGTCAGCTACTTTACCCACATCACCCTTGGAAAGCAATCAGATAAAATAGGCATAGTTACCCTACTATACATAATGTAACTGTACAGGTGCTTTGTTAGTCTTTTGAAGGCCACTTAAGGAGGGCTACATAGAAAACAGATTTCTGGGAACTAATGTGTCATTCTGAATATACAGCCTTTTTAAACCTGGAGGTGGAGTATGTTTGGCAGTTTATATGTAGGGAGGGTGTATTATTTAGGTGATGATTTTGGTTTCAGTTCAATTATCTTTATAATAGCTCAGTATGAGGTCTTCATAAAGCACTACTGTTCTCACTGTTGACTAGAAGAATTTGCTTTGGTCTTCATGGAAGGAGGAGGATTGATAATGTTACCTAGTTGGCTGCTTAATTTCTGACAATTAGTTTTTAATTCTTGCTTTGTGAAGCAGTGATTTTTCTCTATTTAAACATTTATGATCAAACATATTCATGTGATTATTATAAAGTACTTGATGTTAGTATTTAGGTGAGGGCTGCAATTTCTTTTTTCACAAAGCTGTGTCACTCTTAAATACTATCAGTGTGCCCTACACAGTAGGAGGAACCAAGGAAATTTGAAAACTTTTATCTGCAAGAGCTGAGCTGGGACTGTTTTTGGAAACCATTTCATTTTTAATGGTCGTTCATGAAGTTCTGATGAGCACAGAAAACTGTTCATTCATCTTCTGAAGTGTGCATGGCTTGCTGTGGATGGTTAAATTCTTAAGGTTCTCTACTTTCAGAAATCGTATAGAATTTAAACAGTTGGGATCTCCAGTAAACATGATTTCTTTCAATACTGAAAATGCCAAATCATCCCTTCAGTTCCAGTATTTTATCTGGAATTTCCTTCTCCTTTGAATTTCTAATCTGGAAGATGAAAGTCAAACACTAGGGTCATTTCTGTGGCCGGCTGTAAAGAGACTACAAATTTAATCTCTTCAGAACTTTAACACTCACTATTATAATTTTTTGCAAATGCTTTCTGGACAATGTGAGAACATTCATGTTCTAATTTGAACCACAAAGATGCAGGAATACTTGTAAAAATACCAGCAGAAGCATAAATTTAGCAACTGCAAAGTCAGTTGTGTACATCAAACGCTGAAGGAATCCAGAACGGATTAGGCTGCTTTCAGGCTCTGAACTGCTCCTCACGGGAGGAATTTTCCATGGGGGATCCTGTCACCATCACAACCATGACAATGGAGGAGACTCAGCAACAGCCATTTCACAAGATGCTGTTGGCATCTGGCCCGCTGTGTGGGATAATGTTTTACTGAAGTGAAGAAGAAAGGGCTGCTACAACACAGAACACTTCCTTTATCTATCTTTTTTCTTGTTACAAACTGACTTGTATGCAAATAATATGTTAATATAAGGGCTCATAAGTGACTTTGAAATTCCTCTGCCTTCCTATCTTGGCCTCCAGTTTTGTGCTTTGCTTTTAGCTAGCATGATAAACAATTTTGTTGCGTGTACTCTGTTGAATACATTGGTTTACCACGTGTAATTTAATTTACCATTAAAGAATATAAGTGTTGCTAATTAGCATTGACTTTGTTTTTTTTTTTTTTTTTTTTTTTTTTTTCCTCATTCATTTTCAGGCTGCTGGTAGGTGTAGGAGAAGTAACACTATTTTTTCAGAAAAAAATATGTATTCAACATTAAAAGTTGAGGAAACCGAGCATCCGCAAAAAGAAGCATATTGAAATCTGCAACAATATCTGCTTTCTTGCATTAAACAGAAACATTTGAAACAAGAACATTCCCAGCTAATAATTTATGCCTCAACAGTTGGTAAAAATATGACATAATCCCATCTGCAATAAAGCAATCTGAAAACAGAAAGTTAAAAAACAACATAAAATACAAGTAGACCGTGAGGATTTAAAGTATAAACATTATTCTCATACCAGCAGCATTGCTGGAACTACAAAGCAATGAAAACTGCTTCTAGATGACTTTACTTCTTGTTGCAAGTTCACTTGCTTTATTTTACATACAGTTAACTTTGTGTAGCTGTTAACTGTATGAGCCTATAGTACAAGTGTTTTCTTTTTGCGAGGTCCATAAAATTGTATATGGTCAACATAACATCTGCTCCATTCAGCCCAATATCATATCAGTTAATACTTTATCCCTCTTTCTCTTTCTGTCAGACAGTGGTGTTTTGGTGTTTGGAAGCAACTGCTTCCCTTGTCTCATCAAGCAACTTGATCCCATAATCTCTAACAAAGCAGGCTGATGTAAAACTATTTCAGCAACAAATGTGGTGTCGTGTTATTAATGCTTTGGATACTGTTTTCCATTGTATATTTTCTGGTACCTTGCCTGAGCTGCATAATATATTCACCTAGGAACAGTTTGTGGTGAGAGGATAGGTCATGCAGTTTGGTATTACACTGATTAGTTGATATGCTTGTCCCATTTGTATTACTAAGGCTTTGAAGATGTTTCTAATGGGAATGCATTCTTACAGTGTGGGTAGAAATATGAGAAGCTAGTATGATTTGCAAAGTTTTGAAGTGTCTAGACATAATTTCTGAGATCTTCTAGAGTATCTAGATAGTAAAAAGATTTTAAAATTGTGCTATATAGATGATAGATGGATACCTGACTTCAAGGTACTGCAAACACCTTCTTGGCCACCATTCTTGAAAATATTGAATCTTTTATACTTTGGTTCCATCCATTTTTATTTAATATTTTAGTATTTTAATGAAATTTTCTTCTGTGGTCACATCTTGGCTCATCAACCTCTGTTCTTCTTTTATCAAACATGACAATTAAGCAAGAGAAAACAGCCTGAATGTTTTGGAGGAATAAATGGGCATAAGTTGCTCTAAACAAATATGTGTTGCTATAAGTCATTTCCCATCATCCTTCAGCACTGAAAGTATGCAACTTCATTTGACATTATATTTTCACAAGCTGCCTAAATCCATTACAGATGCAGCTCTTGGAGAAATAAAATCTCTTATGCTTCCTAGACAGGTCTCAGATATTTTAGAAATAGCATAACCTAACATGAACAAATATATTTGGCAGATGAGTCTGAACAAAAGAGTGGTATCTTTCGCTCCTTCGGAAAATTTGTTATGAGTGGTGGGAACTGCAGAAGTGATACCTTTTTTCATTTGTCTTCTTGTTGAATCCAGTGAGAGTATACTTTCTAAAGATCTCAGTATAACTAAGAATGACAGAGCCAAATGTTTAGATATATAAGGCATTTTGTTGAATTACTGAGCTCACCATTAAAACAATTGATGTTGCTTTGGGAGGACATATCTTTTCATATTTCTTACACGATCAAACAAGATTAGGTCTTGTTTTCAGGGTATCTGCTTTGACATTCAATTGCTTACTATGCTACTCAGAAACCACATTTAAACCATGCCCAAACTAGGAATTAATCCTCCACCTCCTGTCCTTTTCTTCTGTCTTATTCTTGACAAGGGACAACAAGAAAACATCACAGTAGAAAGTAGTGTCAACACTCTTAAGATCAAGACATGATTTTATGGGCATGATCAATGGTTTGCCAATGAAGAAGGTCCTATATTGAAAGCAATTTTTATAAAGTGATATATGCACTGGTATGGGTTCAATGAAAATATGTAGTGATGACACCTTCTTTGCAACAGCCCTACCTTAAGTTCAGAACAGGGTTAAGTAAACAAGCTTGCAGCTCAGAGTGAGCACATTTGAAAGACTCACAGGATGAGGGAGAGTGGACCCTTTTCTCTGATAGGAGCCAGAGGAGGAATCTCCCCTTCCCCCTGAAGTGCCCTTGCACAGTAGTTATGATGTTCTAAAACAAGACAGAGAATACTCAGAACTAGTAAAAACCTCAGAAAGACCAAACACAGGAATTCAGAGAGACTGACCACACAAAGTTGGCTCAGTCTCCCGACTGCATCAAAACCAGATGCACAAAGAAGGCACGAAAGGTGTTAGTCATTGGAGACTCCTCTCTGAGAGGCACTGAGGCTCCCATTTGCCATTTGGACAATCTCTGCAGAGAGGTTTTCTTCCTGTCTGGGAATCATATTCATGGCATTATGAAGAGGCTACCAAGTCTGGGTTCCACAGATTACTACCCCTTCCTTCTTTTTTGAGTAGGATGGTGTCACGATGCAGCACAA
Organism: Stictonetta naevosa; assembly: GCA_011074415.1. Classification (NCBI taxonomy): domain Eukaryota; kingdom Metazoa; phylum Chordata; class Aves; order Anseriformes; family Anatidae; genus Stictonetta; species Stictonetta naevosa. Next base: position 36,615,409 of record CM021729.1, read on the forward strand.
CGATGCTGTGATAAGGAAACTCCAAAATAGCAAAATAGGATTTTATGTCCCTTGGAAAGATGTTGAAGGGATCAGATGTGCAAGTAGTGTTCTCCTCTGTCCAGTTGATGACTGGGACCCAGGAAGAAGAAGACAAGTGGGCTGAATGAATGATTGACTGTGAGGCTGGTGCCATGCCCAGCCCTTTGGGTTCTACAATCTTGGGTTCTACAACCTACAATCAGTTTTGAAGGACTGGGCATGCTGATGTCAGATGGAGTGCAGCTGACCAGGTTGGGCAAGAGTGTTCTGGGCAGTAAGCTGGCTGGCATATCAGGAGGGCTTTAAACTAGATGCAGTGGGAGAAGGGGATGTATCTCTGAGTGGAGAAAGCATACCTGAGATCACTGTCACCCTAAGTAACAACAGGAAAACACTTGTGAATTGTCCCAGTGCAATCAGGAAGGGTTCTGGAAATGTGATATGACTGATAGCCCATCTGAAGTGCCTCTACACCAACGCATCCAGCATGGGAAACAAGCAAAACGTATTGGAAACCATGGTGCAATTAGACAGATATGACCTGATTGCTATCATGGAAACATGGTGGGATGAATCACATAACTAAAACATTGAAACAGAGGGCTAAAAGCTCTTCAGAAGGGGTAGACAAAAGGAAGGGAGGGGATGTTGCCCTCTGCATTAGTGAAGGGATTGATTTTGAAGAGTTACCTCTGAGAAAAAAGACAGTTTGAGAGCCTATGAGTGAGAGTTAAAGACCACATCAATAAAGGACAACTTGTTGTTGGGGTCTCCTGATCAAGGGGAAAAGGGAAACATCAGTCCAATTCTAAAAAAAGGTTGAAAGGAGGACCCACGGAACTAAACAGATTGATGAGCCTCTCTCACCTCTGTGCCTGGCAATATCCTGGAAGCAATGTCAAGGCACATGAAAGACAAAGAGGTGATCTGAGACAGCCAACATGGCTTCACAAAGGGTAATTCATGCCTGACCAATCTGGTAGCCTTCTATGATGGTGTGACTGTATCAGTTGACAAAGGAAGACCAACTAATGTCATCTACCTGGAATTCTGTAAGGTCTTTCACAGAGTCCCACATGACATCCTGATCTCCAAATTGGCGAGGTATCAACTTGATGGGTGGACTGTTCAGTGGATAAGGAACTGGCTTGAAGGCCACACCCAGAGAGTGCTAGTCAATGGCTCTATGTCCAGGTGGAGGCTGGTGACAAGTGGTGTACCTCAGGAATCTGTTCTGGGACTGGTGCTGTTTAATATCTTCATCAGTGACATAGCCAGTAGGATCGAGTGCACCCTCAGCAAATTTGCAGATGACATCAAGCTGAGTTGTATGATTGATACAACAGAAGGAAGGGGTGCCATCCAAAGGGACCTGGACAAACTTGAAACATAAAACTAATGAGGTTCAACAAGTCAAAGTGCAAGTGCAAGTGCAAAGTGCAATCCCAGACATGAGTATAGGCTGGGAGAAGAACTCATTGAGAGCAGCCCTACAAAGAGAGACTTGGGGTTCTGGTGGATGAAAAGTTCAACATGAGCCAGCAGTGTGTGCTTGCAGCCCAGAAGGCCAACTGCATCCTCGGCTGCATCATCAGAGGAGTGGCCAGCAGGTGGAGGGAGGTGATTGTCCCCCTCTACTTTGTCCTTGTGAAGACCCACTTGGAGTGCTGCATCCAGGTCTGTAGCCCCCAGCACAAGAAGGACATGGAGCTGTTAGAGTGGGTCCAGAGGAGGGCCACAAAGATGATCAAGGGGCTGAAGCACCTGTGATGAAAGTCGGAGAGAGCTGGGGATGTTCAGCTTACAGAGGAGAGGTTCTGGAGTGACCTCATTGCAACCTTTCATTACTTAAAGGGGACTTATAAAATAGATGAAGAGCAACTCTTTGGTCAATCAGGTAATGACAGGACAAGGGGGAATGGTTTTAAGCTATAAGAAGGGAGAGTTAGATTAGAGATTAGGAGAAAAGTCTTCACTCAGAAGGTTTTGAGGCATTGGAGCATGTTTCCCAGAGAGTTTGTGGATACCCCATCCCTGGAGGTGTTCAAGGCCAGGCTGGATAAGGCCCTGAGCAACCTGATCTAGTGGGTGGCACCACTGTCTATGGCAGAGGGGTTGGAACTTGATGATCTTTAAGGTCGCTTCCAACCCAAGCCATTCATTACTATTTTTATAGTTATTGGCCTTATTTGCTCAATTTCATTTTCAGGTTGGATTGCATCCTAGTCTGTAATGCAGAGCGATCTTGGACCCAGAAACTTTCGCTTGTGTTTTTTCCTTCATTGGGTGTGCATGTATGAACAAAGAGAAACAATTACTGGGACCTCTTACTTACAACCAAGCATACTTTGACCTGCTGTGCTCTTCCATAAAAAATACAAATTGTTATGGACACTTAGGCTTGGACACCGCTCACTTGACTGTTTATTTTGTTCTGAGCATGAGCTTATTTTAAATTTTGTCAGAAGGAAGATGTTCAGCTGGAGCCATACTACCCACCTTTACTTTTTCTTAGTATCTGAGAGAATAAAAATAATAATTTACAGAAAAAGAAAGTATTAGCTCCTTCATTATCTCAAAGCGAGATCTGACAAAAGCTTGAAAAGTTTCTATAAGCTCCTTGCTAAGAGCCAAAGGTTAAAGGTAAAGAGGTGCTAGTGATTTAGTTATCCCTCGCAGTAAATTTTCTTCACTATGTCTGTTGCTGAGCTGCTGAGTTTCACAAATATACTTTAAGCAATAAAAATCTTATTTTAAGCAATAAAAATCTTATTTTCTTTTTCTTTTTCTTTTCTTTTTTTTCCTTCATGTAGTGTCTTGAACTTTGTAAAGATGATTTTTTAAATCCAAATTTAATTTTAAATCTACTACTCATTATTTATATGCTTAACATACTTGTAAGGTATAAGCATTTCCATAGAGTAACTTCAACAAAATAAATAACTCTTTTGCTTATAAAGGTATGTATGTATGTTCCCCTCTCCCTTCAGCCTTTTTTTTAGATTTTCATATGTATCTTTGAGGCATGGAGCTTATCTTAGCCTAAGGGAAAATATTTTCCTTCAAGCTTCTCCTGAAAATCTTGACAGCAAATCACTTACACGCCTGGAAAAGAGGGATCACCTGAAGGGTAAGAATTCACAGAATTCAGTAGGAAAACTTTTCCCTCCATTCACTGCCCACACTTGCACTGCTCCCAAAGTCTGTGGGGATTAAAGAGCCGGAGGTTATCCAGAATCTCTTCCAATGATACAAAGCCAATGGGGAAGCTCCATCCTGCTCTAAGGGAAAGGGGAGTGATAATCTCCAAAGTCAGTCATCACTTTAGGAGACACTTTAGAGATTTGCAGCTGTAGCGTTTCTTATGAAAACCCTGGAATGCAGATGTAATAGCTAACGGATTGGTGAACCCCTGAGCATCTGGTAATCTAACACTGGGGTTAGGCCTTTTGGATCACTGGGAGCATAAATGTACAATAAAAAATTGCTCTGAATTTCCTCTGTGCTGACAAAACACTGTTTCCAAAATTTGCTGAAGTCAGGAACAGATCCACAGAAAATGATGCTTTGGGTGGATCCCACTGAGAAACCAGAGTCTTTCCTGATATGAGAACTCTCCCATTTCAGGTTATTAAGCACAAGTTTTATCTTTAGAGATTTATTTATTTATTTATTTTTCTTAATTGTCCATCCATGTGCAAACAGTTTCTTGTGACTTTCAGTTATTTGTGTCAGTAGTAGGATCATTTTCCTTCTGTAAAAAAATATTTTCTTTACCCAGGTGCTGCTTAGAGCTTTGGACCTCTTCTCTTTTGTACCTGTCTTTATTACATGCTCTTCCCATCAGTAAGAGGTCCTGCATGACCTTGTTGCAGGAGATCACAAATAAACAGATTATCTGAACTTCGCACAGTAATATCGATTTTTCATTTTACTGGAAGCTAAAGATGGGAAAGGATTGCAAACCTGAAAGCTCTAAAAATTTATTTCTGAATTTTTTAATACCTTATTCAATACACGGACTACCTCCTTGTGAAGAAGAGGTATATTTGTATTTTCTAAGCTTCATATATATTTGTACCCCAAGACACAAACACACTAGTGAAGGTCTGGGGTAGTACAATGAGAAAAGAAGCTTAGGAAGAGCCCTGACTGCTTTATTCCAGCCACAAAATCTCTCTTTTGTATTCCTACACTTTTGTATTCCCCCTGTTCTTAATCTAGGCCTATCATAAAATGACAGAGGAAAATAAAGGAATAGTAACTTTGGCAAAATGTGAATAAGCAAAATTTAAAATGTACCTTCATGAAAAATTTTACACATATGAATATGTAATGTAAACTCATACTCTATACAAATAGGTTTGTGATTCATAGAGGCTTTACATATTGAGAGTTTTGGGGATCGACAAGATAATATCACAGGGATTTCTCAGTAAAATTTTGGGCGTGCCCTAGGGGAAGATCCAACTTCACTGTTTCAAAGTAAATTAGATATACTAACTTAGCACTCCTTACAGACACTTGTTTTATACAGACTTTCCATCAGTTACATTATGATGTGTTACATATTTTAGGATTGTGATGAATGTGACATTGCTAGAAAGGAGATAGCTAAACATGTGTTATACATTTGTGTTTCAGGTGTGAGCATGAAAATAAAGCTTCATTTTTCTTATTCCACCCTGTGTACTGGGCACTCTATTCTCATTATATTGTACTCTGTATTTTAAAACTGTAACTCCACTGTTTCTTCATATTCAAATCTGATTCTAATCTCATGCTGCTCTAAATTAGGTGTTACACCTTTAAAATCAAGGATCTAGATCCTGATAGGTTTGTGTGTAATCTGAAGGAAGTCTCTGAAGTTCAGTAGAGGTATTTTGAATTTCCTTATTCAATAGAAGTACTCTGAATTTTCTTAAGGTAACTCTAACCAGAACCTGATCAAACTTCACAAAGCTGATGTAAATGACATCAGAAACAAACCTGTGCTATTTTTTCTGTCAAATAGCTCATGTATCCATGTTTGCTTTTAAATATGATCAGTAATATTCTAATCACAGTCAGTCATCTTGAGTAATTAGCTGAATGCTGAAAGAATAATAACTGCTTGAAACACTTCCCAGCTGATACTTACATTTAATTCTTTTTTCTTATTTCATATTCCTGACACTTCCTGTTTCCATGGAGTAATCCCAGTGTGTGCTAGACTAGACACCAGTAACAATACTTAGGGGTCCTGAGGACAATCCTTCCATTTTGAGAGAAAGGTAAGTAAGAACTTATATGGCCACTAATGAAAGAAATATAATACCCAGTATTAATTCAGTTTCTCTTCTACCAGCTGTAATAATGGTAAGTGGAGTGTGGAATTTCTCAGTGTTGCATAAAAACTATTCACTCTCAATTGGCATGTCCAGTACATCATTGCAATACATGCATAATTAAATTTCCTTCTATATTAAAAAAAAATAAAAAAAAAATCTCTACGCTTTCTCTACAAGCTAGAGGTGCTTTCTTGATGTTTTCAGACCTATGTAAGATCAAAGGCAGCCTTTTGCAGACAAGAGGTTGTATTTGCTATAAAGACCTTCACTACAGACCTTTTGATATGGTCTCCATTTGAAGGGTTCTCTGGCTTTTCTGTGTACAACTGCTCTTCCACCTAGCTTTGAGTTCAGCTGGGTGGAGAGGGGGTCTGTGTATGTACTATATGTCAGTAGCCCTTCTGGGGAATATTTGTCATTACCAGAGACTTTCTTTTTGCTTAAGTGAGAGCTTTGGACTGAAAAGAAAACTTCATCCAATAGATAGTGCCACCTGCTCTCACTCACCTTGGGTTTATGGCTTACTTATGGTGGTTTAATGAAGCTATTCCTGGTCTAATACTGGGCTTGAAACGTAAGTGAGAAATGCACATCAGGGAGAGCCATCTCACCAATCTACATTTAGTGAAACTCATATACTATTGAAAACCTCCTTTACTAAGCCCAATTCCATGCAAACTCAATGTTACACCTAATGTTCTTTATTTGTGCATTTAATGAATGATCTTGAATACAATGACTACAAGCCACATTTTCTATTTATTTTTATTATATCATAATCTATCTTTCAACTGCAAGCATCCAGATTTCCTCTCTCTCTCTCTCTCTTTTTTTTTTTTTTTTTTTTAAACGGACAGCAATACATTGATCACTGAAATTAGGCAGAAGTAAGACTACTCAGTTGTGATTTATTTACGCTGGGGTGTATTTTCAGTTACTCAGAGGAACTACAAATGTTAAATCTTTATGGTTATGGTAACTGCACAGTGAATTATAGATGACTGTTCATTGGGCAGTGTAATATAGATGATTCCATCAGTGTGAGAAGCTGAGGTAGTGACTGTCAGAATACCAGAGTCTCTGTATATCCATATATGCTGTACACTCAAAATCAGAATAGTTTATTAAATTAAAGCATTTCAATGTGCAAATACTACATCAAGTTTCCTTTGATATTATATATTTAAAAGCAGATTAGAAAGTCTACAATAGTGATGCTAATAGTAGGTGAAGAAAATAAAACAGCCATTAGGTTACTAGAAAGTTTTTACTTCTAAGCTGGAAGTCCTTATTAAATAAAAAATAAAAATAAAAATAAATGTGCAAAATATATCGTTTTATAAACTGCTCTGCTGTTAGTATTTGATTATTCAAATATACCCAGTAAAAAAATTGATTAGTTCCTTTATCTCTTCATTATTAAAACAAACTGGAACTGTTTTCAACTTTCACTAGGGAAATATTCATCATAATTAAAAGGAATGTATTCCATTATCTTATCATATTGCTACTGCTAGCAGTTGTGAGGAAATTTATCAAGCTGATGAACTGAAAACATCCTCCTTCTTCAGATAAGAGAATGTTATTCAGTTCTCAGCCATCTTCCCCTTATAGGCTGGAGTGGGATTTTTATTGTCGAACCTTAACTATAAAAATTCATGTATATGATTTCCCTGAAAAATGTCTTTATTCTGAATCTCTAACGCTGATTTTTAAAATATATATACAGTTATGTCAAATATAAAATTATGTAAGTTAACTCAGGAGGAGGAGAATTGATTTTGTGGGAACCAAGTAAGTGGCAGAAAGAGAATCTGTGTTTATGCATTTGTACATTTTCCTGAATCCCTTGATTTTTCACAAATGATTGACGACTTGTGTCATGACTAATGGAAATGATAATGAATAATAAGCATTTACTTAGATGTTCATATTGAAAGATCTCAAGACAAAGAGGAAGCAAAGATAGCAGGGTAAAATAACAGCTGTTGTCTGATGGAAATTATTTGTAGTTCTTCAAGTTAAAAGATCCTTTACATTTTAATTATAGCAATAGGCTATAAAGGAATCCAGAAAATAAGTTTCAATCTGACTAATCTATCATGATAAATTTTATTGTTTCTGATTTTGAGTTAATAAAATCTCCAAAATATCACTTTAAATCTTTTTCTCAGCTATATATGAATTAATAACTCAAAAAGATGTGTTGAAGACTGATCTAAAGTTAAAGAAGAAAAGGCTAGTGCTTTTTCAGGTGACAAAAAGAAACTTAAAAAATAGTGTTTAAAACTAGTGTTTTTCCACACTCACCATTAATAAGGCATAAGACTTGTAAAATAAATGAAAATAGTCTTTTAGCTAAAAAGAAAATCCCTATTTATGAGTCATATGTGTGAGGAAAACCTAAAAAATCCACATGTCCAAATGAAAATTATGTATGTTAGAGTTCTTTGCTTTCAGAACATGTAGAATACCTTTCCGTCATTGAATTTTTATTTCTGTAAGTTATAAAATCACTCAGTGAAATAACTGAAGGAGCTGACTGTGTGAAGAGCTTGCTTTTTAAATGCACTATTTTGCTCACATGTGAATGAGTTTGATTGACTAACAGCAATGTATTAAAGCAGACATAAAAATTACAAGAACACTATCATCATTTTGTGAGATGATGAAAGATATGGTTAGGATCTAATGTTTACATGAACTGACAACCTCCCCTAGCAATGCCATAAATATTTCATTTGCTGCTAACCAATTCACTATTATACAATGCAGTATATTATTCTTATCTAAAGACTGGATTTAGCCTTATTTTACTTTTGCTATCAGTTATTTTTGGGTTTAAGACCATTGCTTTACCCTGGAGAAGATTAACATTTTTGTAGCTATGAATTATCTTTCAAGAATAAAGGACTAACAGTCATAGAGAAGTTATCTGCTGCTCAAGACAGTGGCAAGACAAGAGCTTTCACATTATGTCTTGCTTTTGTTCCTAGCCAGGAAAATTCAGAGGAAAAATAATTAATTAAATGAATGAATGAATAAATAAATAAATGTTATGTGGGCATGTATATATTCAAATATATATCTTAATGAGTGGAATGTATTCTCCTCTTCCCCATCTTTCTTTATGTTCAAAAAAAGTTAAACTTTTTCATCCAAACTTCATCTATGGAAAAAAAAATATTCCTGGGAAATTTCAGCCAGAAAAACATATGTACGAATAATAGCAAACATCCTGTAAGTCTGGTTTCCTGTGGATTTGTGTCTTAGTTTTTGCTTTTCTAGGAAGATACAGTCAGTAACTACTGTTTTTTTTCCTGAAGCTATGGAATTTGTATTGTGGATTCTCAGGCATCCAGTAAGTGTTGAATTTATGTTGAAGCATTTTTCTCATTTGAGATGATGAAAAAATCTACATACTAAGAAGAAAAGCAACTAACTAAATCTAAATACTTTATTTTATTTTATTTTATTTTATTTATTTTATTTTATTATTTTATTTTGTTTGGTCTGAATTTTGGGGTAGACCTGTGTAGTGTCAGGAGTTGGACTCAATGATTCTTATGGGTCCCTTCCAACTCGGGATATTCTATGATTCCATGATTTTATTTTATTTTATTTATTTTGCTGGAGCTTAAAAGAATGGCTCTCCCTCCATCAATTTGGCTGAAACTAGCCATTAGGTTCAAATGTCATTGTTTATGTAAAAGAGCTCAACGGTTTGCTGATCACAGTAACTCTCAGCTCAACAGGGCATGGTTGTATAGCTCTCATCTCTACAGGAAAACAGGAAAAACATTAAACAAAGATGAAAAACTATATGCAGTCTAAAGGAAAAACTATATGCAGTCTAAAGCGTGGTACTGCTTCTATGGTGATTGGATTCTGATGGTTATTAAAATGGATTTCAGAGAAGCTCTACTAACCTCATGAAGTTCCTCATGTTGAACACATAAATGACAGCAAAACCTAGACCTTAAGGTAGACCTCAGTGGTTACCCCTTACTGGAAGAAGAATAGCTTTTGTATAAAAGTGGAAAAGGAATTCCTTTGGGGATTTTATCAATACAATATCAAATCAGAGTTTGCTAATTTTTCAAGGTTGTCCAAGATGATTTATGGGAAATACAGCATAAGAATATTGCTTCAGTTTCAGACATGTAAAAATGAGAGTACCCATACAAACAGATGCAATGTTTTGAAGATCACAGAATTGCTGTGAAACACTAGAAAGCAAAAATAGGAAAAAAAAAAAAAAAGTCATTCCTTAGGAGGTAAAAACAACCTTTGGGACTATCTGCTGTCATGGAATATTACAATTGAAAGTAATAAAATCTGGTTCCAGTTTTGGCCCTACAGCAAAACTGACTTACAGGTATTGCAAAATGAGTATTTTGCAATTAGAATGGCACGGTAAAGTTCTGGCAGAGCTGTTTACCAATGAATCTAAATGCTCTGGAAAAATGATGTTTTTTCCAATCTTGCCAAAGTTTCAGGGAAGATCTTGTGGAGGAACAGTGCAAACTGCTTTGACATGTTTGGAGAAGAATATTAATTTGTTTGTTTATTTTTGGATTTTTTATTTTTATTTTTATTTTTTTTGTGTGTGTGTGTGTGTAAACATTTTTACAGTGCCCTGGCTGCTCACTTGTGAGGCTGTTGGTTCCAGACCTCATTTTTCCTAAAACTGCCTTTGGTCTTGTCTCTGTTTGGCTTTTGGTCTTGTCACTATTGGCTTTTTTGTTGTTGTTATTGTTGTTCAGCTACCTCAGTGATGGAAATAGGGCAAATGACCTCTTACTCAGGTTTACCCCAGACACAACATTTCCAGACCTACCTCTCAGGGACTATTCTTGATTAACTGTTCGATTCTTCAGGGAGATACCATGGCAAAGGCAAAGAAATAGATAGGTTTACTCATTTTATGGTGACTCTAGAAACAGTAAAATTCAGAAAAGGGTAGTGTAAAGCCTGTCATTCTTGCTACCATCCTTTTAACATCTGGACAAGAATCAGAGTCCCTCATTTGAACATGGTTTGTCCTGCAAACCATGAAGACTTTCTTTTCTATAGTGACTTTTCTTTTAGCCTTTCACATGGAAATGTGCTTTCTTGGCCCAGTCCACATATTTCCTTCTGAATTCCTTGTAAAGGTATGAGACATTGTGGATATTAAAGGAGTATGTGGCATTTAGTTACCATATCTGTGCCCCAATCTACTATTGAGAAATCAAAAAGATCTCATTTCTGCCTCAATACTTCACTGCAAGTTGCAATATCTGAGGGCAGCTGCCTATGTTCCACCTTTCAGATGCACAACACAGCTCTGACTGTATGCCTAACTCCTTGTATTCTGACACACATAGTGGTGCAGTTGTTTTTAACTTTGGACTTTAACTTTAGAATTCATGTGTTATGTGAAGTTATCTAAATCATAAATCATAGTTCTCCTAAACTGAGGGAAATAGGTTGTTTAACATCAAAAGGTGAGATGTTAGGTAGTCACCGTAAACTCTAAGCATACTAGCTAATGATAAAGTATCATCACCTTCAGCATGCAATTAACCTAGTCTTTCAACTGTTTTGTTTTTTTTTTTTTTTTTTTTTTTTAGATTGGCTTAGATGAGTTTAGGTGCGTAGAGGGGCTTGGTCCCTTTCTGTTGAATATTAAGGGAGCCTGGCTAGCAACACTACATTAGATATCAAACTTTGATGCCTAAGTTTAAGTAAGATGAATCTCACCTGTTTTTAGACTTCACCAGAGTGAAATTATTCAAGATCTGCAATAGTTTATTTGCAGATGCTTCCTTAGATATGGAGAAATTTTGTGTTTCCTTTCTAGCTAAAAGGTCTTTGGAATCCTTCTGATCTTATTGGAGCAGTGTTGTCATGCTCTGCTTTATTTATTTTTTTCTTATACACAGTAAGTTACAGGTGGATTGTTGTATTACTGACTGCTATGGTGACTGATTCTTCAGGTGCACAAAGATAAAACCAGTGTGTAAACAACATTATCAGGATTACACATGAAGACCTACCAAGGATCAGTAATTCGCATCCCGATGTGACTGAGAGGTATCTGGCTGAAATACTCTCTACTCATACTTTCTCTTGAATACAACTAAGAGATCTGTGAAAGAGAAAACCACCACAACCATTAGCTGCACTTGTAGGTGGGAAGGGCTAGGCAAAGAAAAATAGCCTTTTTAAACAGATGATCTTTTCAGCTTTCCTCTGCCTCTCCTTCCTTCTGTCCTTTCTTGTGGCTATCCTCCTTTCCAGCTCTTTCCATCAATGCCCTCAACATTGTGTGGATGAGTAATTGCTTTGCACAGGCTGTTGATTTCTCTGGAAACATTTGAAAGTGGCAGATGATACAGCCAAAAACATCCCCTACATAAGAAGGTGAAATAGAAGGAAAGGTACTAAATAGGCAACATTAACTTTATGCCAACTATACATTCTTGTATGCTAGGAGTATCCCCAGATACCTCTTGGTATTCTCAGCTTTCATGTAAGATACACAGGGTTGGGTGGGAGACATCAGCACAAGGATAAACACCAGTCTGATAGCAAACCTTATAGTTTCTTGTCAGAGTTCTTTTTTCTTTTTTCTTTTTTTTTTTTTTAATCAGATGTTTTTTAGACATCCCACTCATCCTGTTTAATATCATCTTAAATATTTGTTTTACTTTGATGCCTATTCTGTGGAAATAGATGTAATAACCCAAAGGATCTCAGGCTAAGCCTAGCACAAATATTTTGGGAGTCACAAATTGTCTATTTTTCTGTCATGCATAATGCAAATTGTGTTACCCGTGTATGTTGGAGGTTTGAGACTGTCAAGGTTCATTGTAGTGCATATCTACACAGCTAAATAGCTGTAAAGACCAGCAGGATTAAAAGAATAAATAAATAAATAAATAAATACGTAAGTGCACTAATAAAGGGACCTCTGTGTTTTGTCTGGTTTGAGCTCTCTGCTCACAGCAGAATCAAATGGAGCAGCCTGGTCAGGGCTGGTGCTGAATACCTCTGGTGATGCAGATATCACAATGTCCATGGAAAACCTGTTCCTGTGTTCATGTACCTTCACAGCAGAGAATAATTTTTTATATTTAAATAGACCGCCAAACCAGGATGAGGAGACGGGTGAGGAGTTCTACAGGCAGCTGACAGAAGTTGCAAAATCTTCAGCGCTTGTTCTTGTGGGGGACTTCAACTTCCCAGACATATCCTGGAAGCACAACACAGCCCAGAGAAAGCAGTCTAGGAGGTTTCTGGAGAGCGTGGAAGATAGCTTCCTGACGCAGCTGGTTAGTGAGCCTACCAGGGGTGGCGCCCTGCTAGACCTTCTCTTCACAAACAGAGAAGGACTGGTGGAGGATGTGATTGTCGGGAGCTGTCTTGGGCAGAGTGACCACGAAATGGTGGAGTTCTCTATTCTTGGCGAAACCAGGAAGGGGACCAGTAAAACCGCTGTATTGGACTTCCGGAGGGCTGACTTTGTGCTGCTGAGGACACTGGTTGGTAGAGTCCCTTGGGAGGCGGTTCTGAAGGGCAGAGGAGTCCAGGAAGGCTGGGCGCTCTTCAAGAGGGAAATCTTAATGGCGCAGGAACGGTCTGTCCCCACGTGCCCAAAGACAAGCTGGCGGGGAAGAAGACCAGCCTGGCTGAACAGAGAATTGTGGCTTGAGCTTAGGAGAAAAAAGAGGGTTTATAATCTTTGGAAAAGTGGGCAGGCCACTAGGGAGGACTATAAGGATGTTGCGAGGCTGTGCAGGGACAAAATTCGAAAGGCCAAAGCTCATCTGGAGCTCAATCTGGCTACTGCCGTTAAAGATAACAAAAAATGTTTTTATAAATACATCAACACAAAAAGGAGGACTAAGGAGAATCTCCATCCCTTACTGGATGCGGGGGGAAACTTAGTTACAAGAGATGAGGAAAAGATGGAGGTGCTTAATGCCTTCTTCGCCTCAGTCTTTAGCGGCAATACCGGTTGTTCTCTGGATACCTAGTACCCTGAACTGGTGGAGGAGGATGGGGAGCAGGATGTGGCCCTCGCTATCCACGAAGAAATGGTTGGTGACCTGGTACGGCACTTGGATGTGCACAAGTCGATGGGGCCGGATGGGATCCACCCGAGGGTACTGAGAGAACTGGCAGAGGAGCTGGCCAAGCTGCTTACCATCATTTATCAACAGTCCTGGCTATCGGGGGAGATCCCAGTTGACTGGCGGCTAGCAGACGTGATGCCAATCTACAAGAAGGGCTGGAGGACTGACCCGGGAAACTACAGCCCTGTCAGTTGGACCTCAGTGTCAGGGAAGCTCATGGAGCAGATTATCTTGAGAGTCATCACGCAGCACTTGCAGGGCAAACAGGCGATCAGGCCCAGTCAGCATGGGTTTATGAAAGGCAGGTCCTGCTTCACTAACCTGATCTCCTTCTATGACAAAGTGACGTGCTGGGTGGATGAGGGAAAGGCTGTGGATGTGGTCTACCTTGAATTCAGCAAGGCTTTTGACACCGTTCCCCACAGCATTCTCCTCAAGAAACTGGCTGCTCTTGGCTTGGACTGCCGCACGCTTCGTTGGGTTAGAAACTGGCTGGATAGCCGGGCCCAAAGAGTCGTGGTGAATGGAGTCAAATCCAGTTGGGGGCCGGTCACTAGTGGCGTTCCCCAGGGCTCGGTGCTGGGGCCAGTCCTCTTTAATATCTTCATCGATGATCTGGATGAGGGCATTGAGTGCACCCTCAGTAAGTTTGCAGATGACACCAAGTTAGGTGCGTGTGTCGATTTGCTCGAGGGTAGGAAGGCTCTGCAGGAGGATCTGGATAGGCTGCACCGATGGGCTGAGGTCAACTGCATGAAGTTCAACAAGGCCAAGTGCCGGGTCCTCCACCTGGGGCGCAATAACCCCAAGCAGAGCTACAGGCTGGGAGATGAGTGGTTGGAGAGCTGCCAGGCAGAGAAGGACCTGGGAGTGATGGTTGATAGTCGGCTGAAGATGAGCCAGCAGTGTGCTCAGGTGGCCAAGAAGGCCAACGGCATCCTGACTTGTATAAGAAACAGTGTGACCAGCAGGACTAGGGAGGTGATCGTCCCCCTGTACTCGGCTCTGGTGAGGCCGCATCTCGAATACTGTGTTCAGTTTTGGGCCCCAAGCTACAAGAAGGACATCGAGGTGCTTGAGCGAGTCAAGAGACGAAGCTGGTGAGGGGCCTGGAGAACAAGTCCTATGAGGAGCGGCTGAGGGAGCTGGGATTGTTCAGCCTGGAGAAAAGGAGGCTCAGGGGTGACCTTATCGCTCTCTACAGGTACCTCAAAAGAGGCTGTAGAGAGGTGGGGGTTGGTCTGTTCTCCCACGTGCCTGGTGACAGGACGAGGGGGAATGGGCTTAAGTTGCGCCAGGAGAGGTTTAGGTTGGATCTTAGGAAGAACTTCTTTACCAAAAGGGTTGTTAGACATTGGAACGGGCTGCCCAGGGAAGTGGTGGAGTCACCATCCCTGGAGGTCTTTAAAAGACTTTTAGACGTAGAGCTTAGGGATATGGTTTAGTGGGGACTGTTAGTGTTAGGTCAGAGGTTGGACTCGATGATCTTGAGGTCTCTTCCAACCTAGAAATTCTGTGTGTAAATGGAATTTTCTTTATTTCAGTTTGTGCCTGTTGACTTTGGTCCCGTCACAGTGAAGAGTCTGGATGTGTCTGCATTGTTTATCTCTATAAAGCATTTAAACACATTAACAAGAACTTCCTGAGCCTCCTCTTTCCTTAGCCTCTGCACATATGAAAGATGTCGCAGTTTCTTAAACATATTAATGGAACTTGATGGACTTGTTGCAGTATGTTTATGTCTCTCTTGTACTACAACCCTGTATGTTTAGCAGTTCACAAAATCCACCTTGCTGTTTACTTATCTAGCCTGTATTTCATTATTTTGCCTGTGAGGTTGTTCTGTGAGACAGTGTCAGAAGCTTTAAATTCTTCATGACTGAAGGTCAAGTCTTGACTAATGTCAGGATAAACAACATCCATTGTTCTGTCATTCATCAAGCCAAACATTTTATACTATGAAGCTTTTTGTGGTATCAATTTGGTCAGGCATGGTTTTCCTTTTGTAAATCCATACTGATCATTCAAAGTCACCTTCTTGTCCTCCGTATGTTTGGAGATAGTGTCTAGGAGGATTTACTCTATTATTTTCCCAGCGAATGAAGTAAGGGTGACAGACATTTGCTTTCTTCCACTTCTCCCCTGCTTTCTGTGTTCTTTCCAAGGTAATCAAGTGTAACCACATAGTCCAGGTCCCTCAGCACTTGTGACAGCATCCCATAAGGTCCCATAGGCTTGTTTATGTTCAGTCTATTTACATGTTTCCTAACTTTAGCTTAAAGTAAATCTTCTGTGTTCAACAGAAGTTTATCATTAAAGGCTGATGTGAAGGAGGCATTGAATACCTTGGCCTTTTCCATGATCTTTGTCACCATTTAAACCCTATCACTTTCAGCAGCAGGCCCACACTTTCTCCAGTCCTCCTTTTGCTGCTGATATACCCATAGAAATCCTTCTTGGTGGCCTCCTTATCCCCTCCAGATTCAACTGCAAGTGGACTTTGGTGTTCCTAATCCCACTCTTTCAAGCTCATTATTTCTACTGAGTTACCTGGCTCATTGTCCACATCCTGAATGTCTCCTTTTATGTCTCAGTTTTGCCAGGACCTCATGCATCCAGGTACATTCTACTGCCTTTTCTTTAATTCCTACAATTTGGGATGGACTTTTCTTGATTTGGGAGGATGTGATCCTTGGAAATCAATAAACCCTCCTTAACTACTCTTCCTCCACTACTGTATCACATAGGATTCTTCTAAGCAAGTCTCTGAACAGGTAAATGTCTACTCTCTTGAAGCCCCCTGTTGTGATACTGCTTTTTGTCTTGCTTTCTTCTTCCAGGATCCTGAACACCATCATCTCACAGTCACTGAAGCCAAGACTGCCTCCAGCCTGCACATCCTTGCTCAGTTCTTTCATGATTGTAAACAGATCATCTCCCTTTGTCAGCTCCTGCATCACCTGGCAGTAAATTGTCAACTCTGCAGTCCAGAATCCTCCTGTCTGCTTGTGTCCTGCTCTATTCTCCCTTCAGTGGACAGCAGAGGTTTCTGGTCAACTACAGCCAGCTGTCTAAAGTCCTCAATGAGAACTAGGGCCTGTGAATATGAGGATTTTTCCAGACATATCTCACTGTATGTAAGAACATCTTCTATCATGGTTTTCCTGCATCTCATCTTAATTAGAAAAAAAGACTCAGAAAAATAAACTCTTCTTCAATTTCTCTATCTCACAGATATAGCATAAGTTTCAGTGGAGGAGCAGGTCAAAAACACCTGTTCTATTCCTATACTGAAATACAAGATAACTTCTCTGTAGCTTGACTTCCAAGGTTAGGAAGACCTGAAGAGTCAAACTCATTAATTTATACACTGCTTTCTGTGACACACATAACATTTTTCTCCTCACTCATTAAAAGAGAGGAGTAAAAGATTCCTTTTTTTATGACTTCCACATGAATGTAGCAATTCTTCATATGAGGATGAAAAGTGGAAAATAACTAAAATTGCTTTTTCTTGTTTCTGGCAGGTAATGACTGTTGCATTCCAAAGGCAAGGAGTTATCAAGGTAAAACCTACCTCATGCAAGATGAGGGAATGCTCACTGAAACATTAAATAACTAAAGATTTTTAAGTCCTCTAACTGCAAGCCACAAGTCCATCTGAGCAGAATCTGAGAATTAAAAGCACCAATCAGATTTTCTTTTTCAAAAAAACTTAATTTGACAACCATGTTTTATCAGTGTTTTCAGTAAAAAGACAAGAAAAGTATCTCTGTTATGATGCCATTTGTTAATACTCAAAAAAAAAAAAACAAAAAAAAACACAAACAAACAAACAAACCAAACCAAACCAAACCAAACCAAACCAAACCAAAAAAAAAAAAAAATCCAGACTGATTAGCATACAGGGTATCCAGAAAGTGCCCTATTTTTGATCTCTGGCATGCACATCTTCCCTGTGGCACAGGAACAAACATCTATACCAATACTTTTGAGGAGAACTGGGATATACTTATGTAACCAATATTAAGTTTTGGCTCATATGTTGCAAAAGCACAGTAAATTGAAAGCAGTACCAAGCAGCAGGTAGGACAAATAATAAGTTTGCAGTTAACTTCTTTGTTTCTTTGATTCATTCTTTATTCAGTCTGATGAACTCTGTGATTTATGAAATTGTACTTATGCTACAGAAAACTCACATTCAAGCTGGGAGGTTTTTTTAATTTGAAGTTTGAAAGAAATAAGTCTTTTATCAGTCCGGAACTACTTGCAGAACTACATGTAATGAATTACATGTGTAGCCATGAGTTACCAGCTCATGGCTGCTTTTATCATGGCTTTTTTAAAGTCTGTATTTTTTTAATTGTGTACATCATTTTGTGACTTCTTTAGTTTAAAGTAAAAAGGACTTTATGAGTTTTGTGATGGACTAAAAGAAATCTCATGCAGGCATCAAGATCCAAAACTAAAAAACAAAAAAATGAATAACAAAATGAAGGCTAGCTAGGGAATTTATAATAAGCTGCAATGCCTCTATTTATTTCAATCTAGCCAGGTTGTTATTCATAAGAATATATGTTATTAAAACAAATATTTATGGAAGGATACAATGATCTTTACCAAATTTTCTGTGTTTCTACAACAATCCAATCAATCCAGCACAGATGCTGGCAGATTTTGTAGAGTTGGTAAAAAGGACTGTGTAGGTATTGGGTTATCTACTCTATTGATTTCATTTAGTCTAGTAGTGGGGACATTATTTGAAGGTTTGCTTTCCTCAGGCCTTTTCAAATAGAGCAAATAAGGGTGTTTAGTCCTGGTGTGTTTTGACTCCAAATGAAAAACACCAACTGTACTTCAGAAAAAAGCTCAAATTTGGTAAGACTAAGTTCATCAAAAGGTAATAAAGAAGTGAAATAGAATTTAAATTATGAGAAGACAAGAGAAACTAGAATTCTCTAAAACTGCTGTCAGTTTGTGTGACCATTAGAATGGCTGTCCCATGTAATTCATGATCTCTTGGTCTTACTCAAGTGACAAAATTCCTATTTACAATGAAGGAAGATGGATTTAGCCCTAACAAGCTCATTAGAAGAACATGTTAACTTGTTTTACATTTAGTGGTTTCAAAAGAGAAGCATTACACTTGTGCAAATATCTCAAAAATTTCTCAAGTTACAAGTACAAGGCCAATTTAAATTAATTTTGCGTCAGATTATGTGTGGCTATCATTCCCTTAGGGCTGTTAGAAAACAGAAAATTTTAAACTGTAATGCTGTTAAACTGAGGAATATCAGAACCTGTAGAAACAATGTCTGTGTCTCTGTTCCATGATATCTAGATGTGAAACAGTAAGGTCTAACTTTTGCAGATTTATTTTTTATTGAACTTGTGAATCACTATAAGGGTAAATAGAATATTAGGAAATATATATTTTAAATATAAACATATATATTTAACACTTATATATTTAGTGTTTACTGATAAATGAAGTTGTTTTGAAATGGTAATATTATGGGCATAATTGTGAAAAGTGAGTGTAGCATTTCACTTTTGTGCTCCTTGTCAGAGTAACAAGCTACAAAATCCTCAGGTTAGAGAGAAGAAAAATCTCTTACTCTGCTACCCTCTTCACCTCCAAGTCTTGAGAGTTCAAAAAAATCCACTGACTCCTTTTCTATAGTTACTTACATGATAGTTGTGCTCCATGTTAGCAACACCACAACAGCAGGCAGCTTTCACACTCCATATCTGACCACCATAAGGATATTTTTTTTGGTTCTGCAGCTGGAGAACTTGAAGTGCCTTTAGACGTTACCTGGTAGTGTGCAAGCATTTCAGGGATTAGCTTGTGACTGCTTAGCTGTAGTACAGAAATCAGTAATATGATGTTTAAAACCATGGTTCAGAGACAATTGATACTCTACTGACAGATCATTTAGCAATTTAAATTTTATGTGGGTTAGGCATGACCATAAGACCACATTTCTTTCTTTCCTTTCATTTCAGGGTTTGTCATTTTTGATAGTTTTATCATTTTTGGGTTTATAAAAACCCAAATCAACTACAGAGAAATTCAATATCAGACATAGGCTTAGGTTTTGTGTTAGAGCAGCTACTCTGACTGTGAGGCAGATTTGGAATAAGAGAAACTCATCAAGTGAGATTTGAGACTGATATCTGAGTGTTTTAGTAGGTAGAAATCAATCAGATCTGTTGGTGTGAAGTCAAAGTATTTGTGAGAGATGTATGGTTAGTTTTGATGTTCAGAAAAAGAGAGGAACTGAGAGAGAATAATATTTGTTGGTTTGGTTGGGTTTGTTAGTTCATGAAGAAAGTCTCTTGTTAGTGTCAAATAACAGCATTTCCTGTACTTACAATACACCCATATTAGTTAATTGATGCCCAGTTGAAAAGCAACCTGTTAATTTTTGAATAAGATTCTATGCAAGCCATGGTATTGCCAACTTGCTTCTCTATGGGATTCCTGGTAAAGAGACTTACGATACTGTGAGTTGCTGTCTGAGTGATTACAAAGCCATTTCAGAGGCTAGAACAAAAATAAGAAAATAAACTGGGATAAAGAACACAGTTACTGGTGTTCTTTGCAAGTGTGTAAGCTGTTTAGAAAACCCCACAAAAACACTTGTCATGCCATAGGTCTCTGTAAGAAGCACTACTGTTATTAAATAGCCTGGCAGTAACCACTTCTGCAGTTCATAATATATGCTGTTTTTTCAGGCAGAGGAGGCAACTCTGGCCTCCTACAATGCCTATGAGTAAGCCAGGTGATCTCAGTGTACAAAATTAGAAGAGAGTGGATGAGAGGAAGGTGGTTTTAATTTGCTTTTACTTTCTCACTCCTCAAGTCTGTTAGTAACAGGCAATAAATTTTACTAATCTCCCTATTCTGAATTTGCTTTGCCCATCATGATAATTGTTGAGAGATCTCCCTGTCCTTATCTCAAACCTTGAGCCCCTTGCATTGTATTTTCTCCCCCTTTCCCTTTGAGGAGGGGAAGTGAGAGCACGGTTGTGGTGGAGCTTGGTAGCCCACCCGAGCAAAACCACCACACAGGTCCACTTCCTGCTTGTGCTGGAGGACCCAAACCTGGATGCAGCACTCCAAGTAGGGCCACACAAGGAAAAAGCAGAGGGGGACAATCACCTCCCTTGACCTCTGTTGATGCAGCCCAGGATGCAGTTGGCCTTCTGGGCTGCAAGCACACACTGCTGGCTCATGTTGAACTTTTCATCCACCAGAAACTCCAAGTCTCTCTTTGTAGGGCTGTTCTCAATGAGTTCTTCTCCCAGCCTATACTCATGTCTGGGATTGACCTGGACCAGGTGCAGCACCCTGTACTTTGACTTGTATCTCATTAGGTTCATGCGGGCCCACTTCTCAAGATTGTCCCCGTCCCTTTGGATGGCACCCCTTCCTTCTGTTATATCAATCATACAACTCAGCTTGATGTCATCTGCAAATTTGCTGAGGGTGCACTCGATCCTACTGGCTATGTCACTGATGAAGATATTAAACAGCACCAGTCCCAGAACAGATTCCTGAGGTACACCACTTGTCACCAGCCTCCACCTGGACATAGAGCCATTGACTAGCACTCTCTGGGTGTGGCCTTCAAGCCAGTTCCTTATCCACTGAACAGTCCACCCATCAAGTTGATACCTCGCCAATTTGGAGATCAGGATGTCATGTGGGACTCTGTGAAAGACCTTACAGAATTCCAGGTAGATGACATTAGTTGGTCTTCCTTTGTCAACTGATACAGTCACACCATCATAGAAGGCTACCAGATTGGTCAGGCATGAATTACCCTTTGTGAAGCCATGTTGGCTGTCTCAGATCACCTCTTTGTCTTTCATGTGCCTTGACATGACCTGCAGGAGGATGCAGAAGGTTGATTCATTAGCAGTTTTGTGTTCACATTTGTAAAATTTAAAATATTCTGTATGTTTTAGAGGTTACTTTAGTATAATTGCAAGATAATAGTTATGTTAAGTCAAATTTTATTATTACTATGTTTATTTTTGTGATAACAGGTTCTTTTTCTAATCAATAAGACGTATCTGTTGAGATGTGCTTTGTTAGATGTGCTAGACAATTTCATTGCTGAAATGTTGACTTTTTTTTCATTAAAGCTGTTTGAATTTCTTAATGTTTCTTACTAATTTAATGGCAATACAAATTAAACAGTGCAGAGTAATCATTGTATCAGACACTTTTCAGTGCAGTGTTCTAAAGGCTATGGATCATTAAAAATATTGCATAATTTATGTGACCGTATAATAAAATCACAATTACTGTGCACTTGTGGTACTGGGCTGAGTTACAACATTAGCTATAATAATCTGTTCACTCACCAGAAAGGGTCCGTCCTATGCTTAACATTCTACAGCATGTTATTGCCCTGAATGATGAAGGAACTGTTAATTTTCTGTTGTCCCTACTACCTCAGGCCTAGAAAATTGATTTCTTATACTAACTCTCTAAAAATAAGCTTGCATTACAGAAAGCATGGTACTTTATTAGAAAGATGCCTGCTTGTGCATACAATGTTTTATCTTATCAGATTTCTGTTCAAGATATTGAATTAATCTGTATATAACATAATCAGTTTTGAAGTGTTCTCAGTCTGGAAACTGGTGGATCACATTAGAACTAGTGATGGAATAAGAGGAAGCGAATTCAGATAGATAAACCAGTGTTACTGGCATGTCAGAGATGTAGTTTTTGTGTTTTGTCTGTGAGAGAATACTAGCAAGTATAGGACCACATTTATTTATACAACAGTTGGCAGTCATGATTCAAAATGTCTTTAAGCAAAAAAGCATGCTGCTAGTATTATCTTATTGTTATGAGAGCCAGAGGGCACGATCTAAATAAGGACCCAGCCATGAGGAGTCATGGAGGAACAGCAAAATAAAATAATCCCACTTCTGAAGAGCTGCAGTCCTGAATTGGACTTTTAAATTCCTCAGCTGCATTATAGAGGAAGACATAACGAAGCTGGAAGTGGAGCAGGAAGGAATAAGGAATTGCAGAAGGGCAGGGTCCAGTTACTAAAAAGGTGAAGTTCAGTATTAGTTTACAACTTGAAAATGTCATTGACTTCCAGAAGAGATTTGTGTGAGTAAACCTGCAAGTTCATTGGTTTCCAAGACTATCTTATTTATCTTTGTGCTTCTGTTTGGTTCTGTCACATGACTTTTCATTGTAGTATGAATACAACAAATGGAAAGGCACCTGGAATCTGTAGGCAGGCTGTATTTCAGTATAAATATTTCCTGCTATAAAGTTCTACCTATGTTTTAGAGATCCCATTTTTTGTCTAGAATATGCAATCAAATCAGGAGTGGAGCAAATGTTAAGAAAACAGATCTCCAAGGTAATGTCATATACTTAAAATACCTGTTAAATAACTTTCTATAAAATAAATTTTTAATGTGTTATACTTAAAGGAATAATTAGTATGTGAATACTGAGTAAAGATGACACTAGAATATTTTTGAGTATAATTCTAAATGAAAGCCACTACCTAGAAACACCATAGGATGTCTTCACTGAATTCTTTCTTCAGAAACCTTTCAGTGTGCTTAGAAAGACAGCTTTAGACATTCTCATCTATCTACTCTACTACAGAAAACTTGAACTCTCATTCTTGAGTTTGTATGCATGTCTAACTGTAATTGCACTGCCATCACATGCCTACAAATATTTTTCCCTGGCCACTTTCAGTGTCTTCTGTGTACAAACAAAAAGCTGCACTCTCCTTCAATTTTAGGAGTTAGATTTA